>VHKM01000493.1:0-600000 GCA_007210695.1 Neogobius melanostomus
AAAAAGAGAGAGATAGTAATTGATCGTGCGGAAGATGCGCAGTGCAATTCATAATACTAGATAAATGTCAGCTATATGGCTGCGCCATTGCGATTGACTGCGGAACTGCGGAATCGAAGCATTAAATTGCATAATTGCAGTATAATGGTTAATTGCTGATATATCTATTGTGTCATGTAAACTGGTGAAGATGCAAAAATGGTAAATATTTGCTATAAACGGATGAATTTGCATAAACGGGTTATAGATTGCAGAAAAACTGTATAAATGCCCATAATTGGGTGTTAATTGTCATAATTATATTTGCATAAACCGTGTTAATGATGCTATAAACTCATGTTGTCATGTAACTTTTAAGTATGATAAAACTGGTAAATTGCAAAAATGTAAAAATGCATTAAATGGTTAAATTTGCATAATCTTAATTTGCCTAAACCGGTAAATGCATGAACAGTTAAATTGCAGCAATACATTTAATGTGCATAAACTGGTTAAATTGCAAAAAAAACAGAAGAAATGCAATTAATGGTTAATTTGCATAAATTAATAATTATAACCCTGCCTTAACTGTTTGTAATGATTCATAAGATCAGGCATAAATTTGTGTAGTTTGCAATAATAGCTGTTAAATAGCGTAAAGCGGTTAAAGATGCGTAAACTGGTGTAAATCCATAAAAGGTTAAGTTTGCATAAATTGTTTATATTTGCATAAAGATACTTTTTAAATTCGCATATAACTGGTCATACGTGAAATCGGCCTAAAGCTGAAATTTGCAGAAGCTCACAAATGGCTGAAACACATGGAGAGCCATAATCCTATTAAAATGCATGCATGGATTCGGCCATATCACACTAAATGGGGGCAGTAGACCACATACACACCAAGGCAGGAAAATTCAAATGTCCCGTAGAAGAATAAAGTGAAAACTGCAGAAGGTGGCCAATTTTTTCTGCTAAAACCCACAAGTTTGCGGAAGCTGAACATGCACTAAATGCAGAAATTTGCAGAAAGTGCGGAAAAAAATGCGGAAAAGGCATGAATTTGCGGGAGCCCGCCATATGCGTCAAATGGAAAAATGTTCGGATTCGTCCGATTAGCGGAAAAACCGTAAACGCAGAATCCGAAAGTATAAGCAGGATTCTCGTCAACATGCGAACATGTAATGCATAACTTTTGCAGAAATTGCACAAAGCATTGAAAGGCTGAAAAGGTGCTGAATATCAGGAAAAGATGGAATAATAATAACCTAGAAATGCAAGCGAATGGCGGCGCCATTGCGATTGACTGCGAACTTTCGGGAAATCAAATGCAAAATTGCATAAATTTGCATAAATGGTTAATTTGCATAAATCGTAATGCATAACTGGTGAAATAGCATAAGACTGAAAAATTGCAGAGAAAACTGTAAAAAATGCATATAATTGGTTAATTTTGCATAATTCTAATTGTGCATAACCGGTAAAAATGCATGAACAGTTTAAATTGCACAAACTGTATGTGCATAAACTGTTAAATTGCAAAAAAACGGTAAAAAGCATTAATATTGGTGAATTGCAATAATTATATAAACGGCGATAACTGTTAAATTCATACAATCCAAATGGCATGAATTGTTTTATGTTTGGCATAAACTGGTTAAAATGTCTAAAACTGGTTAAGTATTCAGTGAAAGTGGGTTAATTTGCATAAATGGTTTATATTGCATAAACGTTTTAAATTCTCATAAACTGGTCAAACTGTTGAAATCGCCTAAATGGCCTGAAATGCAGGAAGCTGCACCACAATGCTGAAACACTGGAGTGCCAGAAATCCTATTAAAATGCATTGGCGGATTCCCCATAACACACGTAATGGGGCAGAGATCCACATACACACCAATGCAAAAATGTCAAAATTCCCTGAGAAAAAACACTTGGAGAAACTGCAGAAGGCCAATTTTTTTCTCAAAACCCCAGAGTTGCGAGCTGAACATTGCACAAATTGGCAGAAATTGCAGAAATTGCCGGAAAAAAATGCGGAAAACAGTGATTTGCGGTAGCCCCATTTATGTCAAGGGAAAAATGTGCGGATTCGTCGATGCTGAAAAACGCGAAAATCGCAGAATCGAAAAGTAATAGCGAGGATTCGTCCTCAACATTCGGAACGTTTGATGCATAACTTGCATGATAATTGGCACAAAAGCATTGAAAAGTTGCTGAAAGGTGTCAGAAAATCGAGGAAAAATGTGGTCGGGAATAATATATAAATAAAGAAACGAAAACCAAAATTGACTGCGGAAATTCCGGCATCAATCAATAATAATATTAAAGAACATGAAACCAATAATTTTGTAACTGCGGAAGATTCGCGCAGTCAATCAACTAGAAAATGCAGCAAGGCTGCGCCAATTGCGATTGACCTGCGGAACTGCGAATGGAATTTGCAGAAATTGAATAAATTGCATATAATTGGGTTGTAATTTCATAATCGTAATTGCATAAACCGGTCAAAAAGCATAAACTTTATGTGCATGAAAATTAAGATGCCATAAACGGTTAAATGCAAAAACGGTAAAAGCATAAATGGTAATTTGCATAGATAATTTGCATAAAGCGGTAAATGCATGAACAGTTTAAATGCACAAACTGTATTGGCAAAACGGTTTAAATGCAAAAAAAAACGGAAGAAAGCATGAAATTGGTTAAGTTGCAATAAATAATAAATGCCATTAACGTTTGAATATTTCATGAATCCTAAATGGCATAATGTTATGTTTGCAGTAAACTTGGAAAAGCGTAAACGTTAAAATGCGTAAACTGGTAAATTCCATAAAGTGTTATTGCATAAATTGTTATATTGCATAAACTTTTTTGAATCCAATAAACTGGTCATACTGTTGAAAGCGCCTAAATGCTGAATTGCAGAAAGCTGCACAAATGGCTGAAACACATGGATGAGCCGGAAATCCATTAAAATGCATTGCTGGATCGCCATACACACTAATGACAGAGGGCCACAAAACACCACCAAATGCCAAAAATTCAAATCCCTAGAAAAAAAAATGAAAACTGCAGAAGGTCAATTTTCTCAAACCGCACAAAGTTGCGGAAGCTGAAACATATGCACAAATTGCAGAAATTGCAAGAAATTGGCGAAAAAGAATGCGGAAAAGCAGAAAATTTGCGGGAGCCCCATATGCGTCAAGGATAAAATGTGCGGTATGGTCGTCGATTGCGGGAAAAAAAACCGTAAGCGCAGAAGTCCCAAAATAATTACACATCCTCCCAAACAGCGAACATTTGATGCATAACTGAGAATTGGCAACAAAGCATGAAAAGTGCTGAAAGCTGAATCAGGAAAAATGGCGGGAATAATAATAATTAAGTAGAAGAAAACGGAAACCAAATAAGATGACTGCGGAAAGTGTCGCGTCAATCATAAAGAAACGAAACCAAAGTAATTACTGCGGAAAATTCCGCAGTCAATCAACTAGAAAATCAGCAATGGCGCCGCCATGCGATTGACTGCGGAATGCGGGAATCGAATGCAAGAAATTGCAAAATAGTTGCATAGAATTGTAATTTGCATAATCTAATGTCATAAAACTGGATTGCATAAACTGGTAAAAATGCAGAAAAACTGTAAAATGCATAAAAATTGTTAATTTGACATAATCTATATTTGCATAAACCGGTAAATATGCATGAACATTTTAATGCACAAACTGTTATGTTAGCATAAACTGGTTAAATTGCCAAAAAACAAATGTAAATGCATTAAATTTGGTTAATTTGCATAAATTATAATAAAACTGGCATTAACTGTTTAATTTCATAGAATTCCAAATGGGCAATAAAATTGTTATTTGATAAACGGTTAAGTGCGTAAACTGGTTAAAAATGCGTAAACTGGTTTAAATTCCATAAAGTGGGTATTTGCATAAATTGTAATGCATAAACTTTTTAAAATTCCATAAACGTCAAACTGTTTAAAATCGCCTAAATGCTGAAATTGCCAGAAGCTGCAGCAATGGCTGAAAACACTTGGAGAGCCATGAAATCCTATTTAAATGCTATTGGCTGGATTCGCCATAACACACAATGGGCAGAGACCACAAACACAGCCAATGCAAAAATTTCAAATCCCGAGAAAACACTGGAAAACGCAAGAAGGCCAATTTTTCTCAAAACCCACTAAGTTGCGGAAGCGAACATGGGCACAAATGGCAGAAAGTGCGAAGAAATGCGAAAAAGAGCGGAAAAACATGAAATGCCGGTAGCCCCATAATGCGTCAGAGGAAAATGTTCGGTAGTTCGTCCGATTGCGGAAAACCGTAAATCGTCAGAAGTCCGAAAAGTAATAGCAGGATTCTCGTCAACATGCGGAACATTTTGAGATGCATAGCTTGCAGAAATTGCACCAAGCATGAAAATGCTAATAGGTGCAGAAAATCAGGAAAAATGTGCGGAATAAAAATAATGTAATAATAATAGAAAGACGAAATAACCAATAATGACTGCGGAATCCGCATCAACAATAATATTAAAGAACAATGAAACCAATGATTGACTGCGCAAGATTCCGCAAGTCAATCAACTAGAAAGTTGCAATGCTGAAGCCATTGCGATGACATGCGGTAATAGTTCTAATGCAGAAGTTATCTGAAAAATCCTTGAAATCCATGAAAATGCTGTGAAACGTTGAAAATAACTGAAAAAATTCATTGAAAATTCCCCGATGCCCTGAATGACTGATACCTTGAATCTCCCTGAAAAGCTCAAAACTCCTAAAATCATTCAATACAGTTGTAAGCCTTTAAAACTCCTAAAATCTTCAAACGTGTAGAAACCTAAACTCCTGAAAATACTGAACTGTTGAATACCTTTAAACACCTGAAATCCTTGAAACTGTGAAAACCTGAAACTGCCTGAAATTCTGAAACTGTTGAAACTCTGAAAATCTCTTGAAAACTCCCTAAAATTCTGTAAACTTCGAATATCCCTTGAAACTCCTGAAAAATTATGAAAGTGTCCTTGAAACTGTTTAAAATTTGCCTCCAAACCGCTGAAATAATTATTCCCGAGTACATGGCAACCTGGTCTTGGAATCATTAGCCTGGCTTCGTGGTCGCCTCGATCGTGATTTGGTTCCGTAACGTATGGCAACGTAGCCTGGACTTGGCCTGCTCGGGTCGTCTCTCGATTCTGAATTTTGTTCCGGTACTATGGTGAGCCTGGTTGGACTTGAGCCCAGCTTCTAGTGGTTGTGGCCTTGATACTGCTTTTGGTTTCTGGTAACTATGCAAATTGGTCTGGTCTTGGTTGGTCGTGGGTTCTTGATCTGGGTTCGGGTCTTGGGTCGAACTTGGATCGGGTCTGTCTGGTTTCGGGTCTTGGTCTGGACTTGCCCACCTTTTGTGGTCGCCTGACTGATGTTGGTTCCGGAATAATAGTAACCTGGTCTGGACTTTGCGGTCCCCTGGTTCTGCAGACGGCTGGATGTTGGCCTGGGTCTTAGTTTGGGTCTTGGTCCAGGTCTGACTCTGAGACTTGGTTTCGGTCGTTGGTGGCTTTTTGTGGTTCGCCCTTGATATGTTGGTTTCTGGTAAACTATGGCAACCTGTCTGGGTCTACGGTTGGTCTGGGACGGGTCTTGTTCTTGGCTGGTCTTGGTTTGGGTCTTGGTTGGTCTGGGTCTCGTCCTGGGCTCTTGGTTCGGTGCTTAGGCTCGGTTCTTGCTCGGGTCGGTCTTGGTTCTGGACTGGTCTGGTCAAGTCTTGTGGGGTCTCGGTCAGGGTCCTTGGTCTGGGTCTTGGTGGGGTCCTCGGTCAGGGTCTGGTCTGGTCTTAGTTTGGTCTGGCTCCGGTCTGGGTCTTGTCGGTGCTTGTCTGGGTCTTGTGTTCGGATCTGGCTGTCTTTGTTCGGTCTGGGTCGGATTTGGTCTGGGTCTGGTACGGTCTGGTCGGATTCTTGTCTGGGCCCGGTCTGGGGCTTGGTTCGGGTCTTGTCCGGGTCCTCGACGTGGTTCGGTTCGGTCTTGGTTTGGTCCGGTCTGCGTCTTGTTTCCTGTCCTTGAAACTGCTGAAATCCTGAAAATTCCTGGAACGGTGAAAATCCCCATTTAGTTGTATTATAAGTCTTTATTGTGAAACCCCTATAAGTTGTATATAGTGCTTTATTGTGAAAATCCCTATTAGTTATATAGGCTTTTATTGGAAAATTCCTTTTAGTTGTATAAGTGCTTTTATGTGAAAATCCCCATTTAGTGTAATTAAGTGATTTTATTTTGCAAAATCCCCATTTAGTTGTATTATAATGCTTTAATGGTGAAAATCCCCATAGTGTATGTTATAGTGCTTTTATGTGATAAATCCCTATTAATTTTGTAATATCTGCTTTACATGTAAAAATCCCTATAAGTGCATTATACTGTTTACAATGTAAAAAAGTCCCTAATTTAAGTTGCATTATAACTGCTTTACGTTAAAAAAGCCCTATTTAAGTTGCCTTATACTGCTACTGTAAATAATCCCTATAAATGGATTATAACTGTTTACATGTAAAAATCCCTAATTAAAGTTGCATTATAGCTGTTACATGTAAAAATCCCTATTAAGTCATTATAACTGTTTTTAACATGTAAAATCCCTATAATGCAATAAACTGCTTACAGTAAAAATCCCTATTAATTGCATATAAACTGTTACATGTAAAAAACCCTATTAATTGCATTATAACTGCTTTACTTGGAAAAATCCCTATTAAGTGCATTATACTGCTTAACAGTAATAAATCCCATATTAAGTTGATTATATGCTTATTGTGAAATCCCAATTTAGTTGTATTAGAGTGCTTTTTATTGGAAAATCCCATTTACGTTTATATATGCTTATTGGAAAAGTCCATATAAAGTTGATTATATGCTTTATTGGAAAATCCCTATTAGTTGTATTATACGCTTATGTGAAAATCTCCAATTAGTTGTAGTATAGGCTTAGTGTGAAAAATCCCCATTTAGTTGATATATGCTTTATATAATAAAATCCCTTATAGTTGCATAAACGTCTTTACAGCAAAATCCCAATAAAGTTGCAAATTGTGTTGCAAATTGCAAAAAAATCCCTATTTTGTTGCAGGAAACCGTCTGGTCTGGCGGGTCTTGGCTGGTCTGGTCGGGTCGGGCTGAGTCTTGTTTGCGTCTTGTTCGGGGTCAGTCCGGTCTTGAATCGGGTCTGGTTGGGTTTTGTCCTTGTCTTGGTTCCGGGTCGGGGTCTGGTCTGTTGCGCTTGGTTAGGTCCGCTTGTTTGGCTGGTCTTGGTTGGGTCTCAGTGTCGGGCTAACAGGTCTTGGGTCTGTCTGTTTGGGTCCTTGTCAGGCTGGTCTTGGTTTCGGGTTTTGGTCGGTCTTGGTCAGGCTTGGTGGGTCTTGGCTGGTCAGGGTTTGGTCTGGTTCGGTAATTGGTCTGAGTCTTGGTCTGGGTCGGTCTTGCTCGCTCTGGTCTTGGGTCTGGTCCTTGGTTCGGGCCTAGTCTGGTTGGTTTGGGTCTTGGTTGGTCTTGGTCTGGTCCCGGTCTGGGTCTGGTTCGGGTCCTTGGTCCTGGTCTCGGCTGTCCCTGGTCTTTGTCCTTGTCCCTTGAAACTGCTGAAGCCTGAAACGCCGAAATCCTTGAAACTCCGAAATCCTGACACTGTAATCTCTTGAAACTGTCCCGAAATCCTTTAACTCTGAAGGCATCTACCATGCTGACTGCCATGGAGATTGAAAACTGTCCTTGAAACTGCCTGAAGTCCTTGGTTTTCAAACGCTAGGCCTTGAGAACTCCTAAATTCTTGAAACTGCTGAAGGTCCTTGAAACCTGTTTGAACCTTGGAAACTGCTGAAATCCTTGAAATTCCTCAATGCCCTGAAACTCCTGAAATCCTTGAAACGCTGAAGGTCAATCCCATGGCTTGACGCCATGGAGATACTTCCGTGAAACGCTGAAGGTCCTGTTCAAACTGCTGAAGTCCCTTTGAAAACTCCGAAGTCCTTTTGAAACTGTTGAACCTGGAAAGCTGCTGAAGTCCTTAAGAACTCCTGAATCCTTAAAACTGTTAAATCTAAAACTGTGGAAGTCCGTGAAACGCTGAATTGCATTAGCCCTTAGAATGGCTGAAAGGCTTTGAATGTGCCTGAAGTCCTATAAAATCATGGCCTATTAAAATGGAATGGCAGAATTCCAATAACAAATGAATGCAGAATTCCCCAAAGCCCTAGAAAAAAAATGGAAACGCAGAAGGCAGGAATTTTTCTGAAAACCTGACAAGTGCGGTAGCTGAAACATCACAAACTGCAGAAATTGCTGCAGAGAAATGTGAAAAAAAAGCGAAAACCATGAATTGCGAGCCCCATTAAAAGTCAATGAAAAATCGCCGAAGATCGGCCAAATTGCCGAAAAACCGGAAATCGGCTGAATTCCCAAAAGTAATAGCAGAATCCCTTGAACGCTGAACAGTATGTAGAACTTGTTGAAATGTTGAAACTGGTGAAAGAGCTGTGAAAAGTGCCGGAAAAATCTGGAAAAAAATAGTAAGTATATACTAGAAACAGCAACTGGCTGCGCCATTGCATTGGACTGCGGAACTGCGGAAACGACATGCAGAAAGCAATAAATTTGCATAATGGTTAATTTGCATAAACTTAATGTCATAAACGGGAAATGCATAAACGGGTAAAATTGGCAGATAAAACGTAAAATGCATAAATTGGTTAATTGCATAATCTAATGTGCATAAACCGTAAAATGCATGAAGAAGCAAGATTAATTGCACACAACTGTAGTGCATAAAAGACTGGTTAAATTGCAAAAAAAACGGTAAAATGCTAATTAATTTGCAAAATATATAAAGCTGGCATAACTGTTTAAATTCATAAAATCCTAAATGGCAATTAAAATTGTTAGTTGCATAAACTGGTTAAAATCGAAACGGTTAAATCTCCAATAAAGTGGTTAATTGCATAAATGTTTATATAAATTGCATAAAACTTTTAAATTCCCATAAATGTCATACTGTTGAAATCGCCTAAATTTGAAAATTCGCAAGAAGCTGCAGCAAATGGCTTGAAGAACACATAGAGAGCCAGAAATCCATTAAAATGCATTGCTGATTCGCCATACACACTAAATGGAGCAGAGACCAACAACACACCAATGCAAAAAATCAAAAATTCCCGTAGAAAAAAACTGGATAACTGCAGAAGGCCAATTTCTCAAAAAACCCCACAAGTTGCGAAGCTGAACAGCCACAAAGTCAAAATGCAGAAATGCGGAAAAAAGCGGAAAGCATGAATGCGGGAGCCCCGCATTAATGCGTCAATGGGAAAAAATGTGGCGGTATTTCTCCGATTGCGGAAAAACGAAATTGCAGAAGCCCAAAAGTAAAGCAGATCTCCTCAACAGCGAACATTTGAATGCATAACTTGCAGAAATTTGCACAAAGCATAAAGGCGAAAGCTGCAGAAAAATCAGGAAAAAGATGGAAGAATAAATATTAAAGAAACATGAAAACCAATAATTGACTGCGGAAGATTCCGCAGTCAATCAACCCATGAAAATGCAGCAAATGTGCGCCATGCGATTGACTGCGGAACTGCGGGAACGAATGCAAAATTGCATAAATTGCATAAATTGGTTAATTGCATAAAGTCTAATGTCAAAAGCTGTAAATTTGCATAAACTGGTTAAATTGCAGAAAAACTGTAAAGTGCATAAATTGGTTAATTTGCTATAATCTAAATTTGCATAAAACCGGTAAAAGAGCATGAACAGTTTAAATTGCACAAACTGTTATGTGTGCTAACTGGTTAAAATGCAAAAAAAACGGTAAAAAATGCATTAATGGGTTAATTGCATAAATTATATAAAACTGCATTAACTGTAAATTCATAAAATCCTAAAAGTGGCATAAATTTTAGTTGCAGATAAACGGTTAAAATGCGTAACTGGTAAAAAATTCCGGAAACTGTAAATTCCATAAAGTTGGTTAATTTGCAATAAAATGTTATATGCATAAACTTCTGAAATTCCCATAAACTGGTCAAACTTGTGAAAAGTCGTCTAAATGCTGAAATGCAGAAGGCTTGCACAAATGGCTGAAACACGTGGAGTAGCAGAAATCCCATTGGCTGATTCGGCCATACCACACAAGGAGCAAGAGACCACATACACACCAATGCAAAATTTCAAATTCCTGTAAGAAAAAAACTGGAAAACTGCAGAAGGCCAATTTTTTCTCAAACCCAACAAGTGCGGAGCTGAACAGCACAAAGTTCAGGAAATTGCAGAAATTGCGGAAAAAATGCGGAAAAGCAGTGAATTGTGCGGGAGCCCTCATTATGCGTCAATGAAAGAATGTGCGATTTCGTCCGAATGCGGAAAAACCGTAAATTGCAAGAAGTCCGAAAAGTATAGCAGGATTCCCTCAACATGGCGGAAGCATTTGATGCATAATTATGCAGAAATTGCCACAAAGCATGAAAGTGCTGAAGTGCAAGAAAAGTCATGAAAAATGTGCGGGAATAATAACTAGAAATGCCAGCAATGGCTGGGCCATTGCGATTGAACTGCGGAACTGCGGGAATCGAATGCAGAAATTGCATAAAATGCATAAAGGTTAATTTGCATAATCTAATGTTCATAAAACGTGAAATCATAAACGGTAAAATTGCAAAAACGTAAAATGCAAAATTGTTAATTTGTGCATAATCAATTGCATAAACCGGTAAAATCATGAAACAGTTTAAATGGCACAAACTTTATGGTTGCATAAACTGGTTAAATTGCAAAGAAAAAACGTCAAATGCATTAATGGGTAAATTTGCAATAAATTATATACAACTGCATTGAACGTTAAATTTCATAAATCCTAAAATGCATAACTGTTACTGTGCATAAACGTAAAATGCGTAACGGTTAACAAGCGTAAACTGTTAAATCCATAAAGTGTATATTGTCATAAATTGGTTATATTGCATAAACTTTTAAAATTCCATAAACTGGTCAAACTGTTGAAATCGCCTAAATCTGAAGAGCAGAATGCCTGCAAACAAATGGCTGAAACACCATGGAGAGCCAGAAATCCTAATTAAAACATTACATTGGCTGATTCGCCATACACACTAATGGAGCAGAGACCACATGACACACCAATTGCAAGAAATTCAATTCCTGTAGAAAAAAACTGCGAAAACTGCAGAAGGCCAATTTTTTCTCAAATCCCACAAAGTTGCGAAGCTGAACATGCATCAAGTTGCAGAAATTGCAAGAAATTGCGGAAAAAAGCGGGAAAAGCATGAATTTGCGGGAGCCCCATTATGCGCAAATGGAAAATTGCGGTATTCGTCCGATGCGAAAAACCGTAAATCGGCAGAATCCCCAAAAGTAAATAGCAGGATCTCCTCACATGCGGAACGTTTGATGCATCTTGCAGAAATGCACAAAGCATGAAAGGCGAAAGGTGCAGAAAATCAGGAAATATGTGCCCGAATAAGAAATAAGAAAAAGGAAACGCAAACCAATAATTGACTGCGAAATTCCGCAGTCAATCAACTCAGAAATGCAGCAAGGCTGCCGCCATTGCGATGACTGCGGAAACGGCGGAATCGAAGAGAAATTGCAAGAAATGCATAAATGGGTTAATTTGCATAATCTAATTTCAGAAACGGGAAATGCATAAACTGGTTAAATTGCAGAAAAAACTGTAAAGTGCCATAAATGTAAATTGCATAATCTAATTTGCATAAACCGGTAAAATGCATGAAACACGTTAAATTGCACAAACGTTAGTTGGCATTAAACTGGTTAAAATGCAAAAAAAACAGTAAAATGCATTAATTCGTTAATGTTGCATAAATTATAAAACGGCATAACTGTAAATTTCATAAATCCAAATGGCATAAATGTATGTGCAATAACTGGTTAAAAGCGTAACTGGTTAAAATCGTAAACTGGTAAATACCATAAAGTGGTTAATGGCATAAATTGTTATATCGCATAAAACTTTTTAAATCCATAAACTGTCAAACTGTTGAAAATCGCCTAAATCGAAATGCAAAGCTGCACAAATGGCTGAAAGACTATGGAGCCAAGAAATCCCTATTAAAAATGCATGGCGGATCGCCATAGTCACACTATGGGGCAGAGACCACATAACACACCAATGCGAAAAATTCAAATTCCCAAGAAAAAAACTGGAAAACTGCAAGAAGGCCAATTTTCTCAAAAACCCACAAGTGCGGAAGCGACATGCACAAATGCAAAATGCAGAAAAGCGCGGAAGAAAAGATGCGGAAAACAATTGCAGGGAGCACCCATTATGCGCAATGGAAAAATGTTCGTATTTCGCCGATGGTGTTGTTTCTTGCGGAAAAACCGAAATCGCAGAATCCGAAAGTAATAGCAGGATCGCCTCAACAGCGGGAAACGTTTATGCATAACTTGCAGAAATGCACAAAGCATGAAAGGCTGAAAAGGGTGCTGAAAATCAGGAAAAAGATGGAATACATAATAATATTAAAGAACAATGACAAAAACCCAATGATTGACTTGCGGAAGATTCCGAGTCCAATCAACTAGAAATGCAGCAATGGCTGCGCATTGCGCATTGACTGCGAAACGCGGAATCAAATGCAAGAAATTGCAGAAATTTGCAGAAATTGGTTAATTGCATAATCTAATGTTCATGAAACTGTGAAATTGCATAAACTGGTAAAAGGCAAGAAAACGTAAAAATCATAAATATGGTAATTTGCATAATCTAATTGCATAAACCGTAAAATGCCAGAAACAGTTTAATGCACTAACTGTTTATGTTCATAAACTGGAAATTGCAAAAGAAAAACGTAAATATGCATAATTGGTTATTGCATAAATTAATATAAACGCATAACGTTTAAATTCATAAATCCTAAATGCATAAATTGTTATGTTGCATAAACGGTAAAATGTGTAAACTGTAAAATCTAAACTGGTTAAATCCATAAATGGGTTAATCTGCCATATGTATATGCATAAACTTTTAAATCCATAAACTGGTCAACGTTGAAACGCCTAAATACTAAATTGCAGAAGCTGCACAAATGCTGGAAACGATCTATGAAGGCCAGAGAATGCCTATTAGAACTACATGTGGGCTGGATTCGCCATATGGAGCGACACGATTAAGGAGCAGAGACCACATACACACCAATGCAAAAATTCAAGATCGCGAGGAAGATAAACTTGAAAACTCAGAAGGGGCGCAATTTTTTCTCAAGTCCCGACGAGTTCGAAGTGGAACATGCAGCAAATGCAGAAAGCAGAAATTGGCTGGGAAAAAAAGGTGCGGAAGGAAGCATGAATTGCGGGAGCCCCATTAGGCGTGTCGAATGTGGAAAATGGCGGTGGTAGGGGTCGTCCGAGTTTGCGAAAAACCGTAAATGCCGCAGAATCGCGAAAAGTAATACAGGATTCTCCCACATGCCGAAACGTTTGAGGCAATAACTGCAGAAATTGCACAAAGCATGAAAGTGCTGAAAGGTGCAGAAAACAGGAAAAATGTGGTCAGGTAAATATATAATAACTAGAATGGCAGCAATGCGCGCCATTGCGATTGACTGCGGAACTGCGGGAACGAATGCGAAATTGCTAAAAATGCATAAATTGTAATTGCAAATCTAAGTTTCAAAACGGTAAAATCGCATAAACTGGTAAAAATGCAATAAAAGAAAATCAAAAATGTTAATTGCATAAACTGTAAATTGCAGAAAAACATGTAAAATGCATAAAATTGTTAATGTGCATAATCGAATTTGCATAAACCGGTAAAATGCATGAACATTTTAAATGCACAAAACTGGTTATGTTGCATAAACTGGTTAAATTGCAAAAAAAACGGTAAAATGCATTAATTGGTTAATTTGCATAAATTATATAAACTGCATTAACTGTTTAAATTTCATGAATCCTAATGGCATAAATTGTTATGTTGCATAAACTGGTTAAAATGCGTAAACTGGTTAAAAATGCGTAAACTGGTTAAATTCCATAAAGTGGTTAATTGCCATAAATTGTTTATATTGCATAAACTTTTTAAATTCCATAAACTGGTCAAACTGTTGAAATCACCTAAATGCTGAAATTGCAGAAGCTGCACAAATGGCTGAAACACATGGAGAGCCAGAAATCCTATTTAAATGCATGGCTGGATTCGCCAATCACACTAATGGAGCAGAGACCACATACACACCAATGCAAAAATTTCAAATTCCCGAGAAAAAAACCGGGAAAACTGCATGCGGCCAATTTTTCTCAAAAACCCACAAGTTGCGGAAGCTGAACATGCACAAATTGCAGAAATTGCAGAAATTGCGGAAAAAAATGCGGAAAAGCATGAATTTGCGGGAGCCCCATTATGCGTCAATGGGAAAAATGTTCGGTATTTCGTCCGATTGCGGAAAAACGTAAATCGCAGAAGTCCGAAAAGTAATAAGCAGGATTCTCCTCAACATGCGGAACGTTTGATGCATAACTTGCAGAAATTGCACAAAGCATGAAAGTGCTGAAAGCTGCAGAAAATCAGGAAAAATGTGCGGGAATAATAATAATAACTAGAAATGCAGCAATGGCTGCGCCATTGCGATTGACTGCGGAACTGCGGGAATCGAATGCAGAAATTGCATAAATTGCAGAAATTGGTTAATTTGCATAATCTAATGTTCATAAACTGGATGAATTGCATAAACTGGTTAAATTGCAGAAAAACTGTAAAGTGCATAAATTTGTTAATTTGCATAATCTAATTTGCATAAACCGGTAAAATGCATGAACAGTTCAAATTGCACAAACTGTTATGTTGCATAAACTGGTTAAATTGCAAAAAAAAACGGTAAAATGCATTAATTGGTTAATTTGCATAAATTATATAAACTGCATTAACTGTTTAAATTTCATAAATCCTAAGTGGCATAAATTGTTATGTTGCATAAACTGGTTAAAATGCGTAAACTGGTTAAAATGCGTAAACTGTTTAAATTCCATAAAGTGGTTAATTTGCATAAATTGTTATATTCCATAAACTTCTAAATTCCATAAACTGGTCAAACTGTTGAAATCGTCTAAATGCTGAAATTGCAGAAGCTGCACAAATGGCTGAAACACTTGGAGAGCCAAAATCCCATTGGCTGGATTCGCCATACACACTAATGGAGCAGAGACCACATACACACCAATGCAAAAATTTCAAATTCCCGTAGAAAAAAACTGGAAAACTGCAGAAGGCCAATTTTTTCTCAAAACCCACAAGTTGCGGAAGCTGAACATGCACAAAGTTCAGAAATTGCAGAAATTGCGGAAAAAAATGCGGAAAAGCATGAATTTGCGGGAGCCCCATTATGCGTCAATGGGAAAAATGTGCGGTATTTCGTCCGATGCGGAAAAACCGTAAATTGCAGAAGTCCGAAAAGTAATAGCAGGATTCTCCTCAACATGCGGAACGTTTTGATGCATAACTTGCAGAAATTGCACAAAGCATGAAAGTGCTGAAAGGTGCAGAAAATCAGGAAAATGTGCGGGAATAATAATAATAATAATAAAGAAACGGAAACCAATAATTGACTGCGGAAAATTCCGCAGTCAATCAACTAGAAATGCAGCAATGGCTGCGCCATTGCGATTGACTGCGGAACTGCGGGAATCGAATGCAGAAATTGCATAAATCTGCATAAATTGGTTAATTTGCATAATCTAATGTTCATAAACTGGTGAAATTGCATAAACTGGTAAAATTGCAGAAAAACTGTAAAATGCATAAATTGGTTAATTTGCATAATCTAATTGCATAAACCGGTAAAATGCATGAACAGTTTAATTGCACAAACTGTTATGTTGCATAAACTGGTTAAATGCAAAAAAAACGGTAAAATGCATTAATTGGTTAATTGCATAAATTATATAAACTGCATTAGCTGTTTAAATTTCATAAATCCTAAATGGCATAAATTGTTATGTTGCATAAACTGGTTAAAATGCGTAAACTGGTTAAAATGCGTAAACTGGTTAAATTCCATAAAGTGGTTAATTTGCATAAATTGTTTATATTGCATAAACTTTTAAATTCCATAAACTGGTCAAACTGTTGAAATCGCCTAAATGCTGAAATTGCAGAAGCTGCACAAATGGCTGAAACACATGGAGCCAGAAATCCTATTAAAATGCATTGGCTGGATTCGCCATACACACTAATGGAGCAGAGACCACATACACACCAATGCAAAAATTTCAAATTCCTGTAGAAAAAAACTGGAAAACTGCAGAAGGCCAATTTTTTCTCAAATCCCACAAGTTGCGGAAGCTGAACATGCACAAGTTGCAGAAATTGCAGAAATTGCGGAAAAAAATGCGGAAAAGCATGAATTTGCGGGAGCCCCATTATGCGTCAATGGGAAAAATGTGCGGTATTTCGTCCGATTGCGGAAAAACCGTAAATCGCAGAAGTCCCAAAAGTAATAGCAGGATTCTCCTCAACATGCGGAACGTTTTGATGCATAACTTGCAGAATTGCACAAAGCATGAAAGTGCTGAAAGCTGCAGAAAATCAGGAAAAAGATGGAATAATAACTAGAAATGCAGCAATGGCTGCGCCATTGCGATTGACTGCGGAACTGCGGGAATCGAATGCAGAAATTGCATAAATTTGCATAAATTGGTTAATTTGCATAATCTAATGTTCATAAAACTGGTGAAATTGCATAAACTGGTAAATTGCAAAAAAACTGTAAAATGCATAAATTGGTTAATTTGCATAATCTAATTTGCATAAACCGGTAAAATGCATGAACAGTTTAAATTGCACAAACTGTTATGTTGCATAAACTGGTTAAATTGCAAAAAAAACAGTAAAATGCATTAATTGGTTAATTTGCATAAATTATATAAACTGCATTAACTGTTTAAATTTCATAATCCTAAATGGCATAAATTGCTATGTTGCATAAACTGGTTAAAATGCGTAAACTGGTTAAAATGCGTAAACTGGTTAAATTCCATAAAGTGGTTAATTTGCATAAATTGTTTATATTGCATAAACTTTTTAAATTCCATAAACTGGTCAAACTGTTGAAATCGCCTAAATGCTGAAATTGCAGAAGCTGCACAAATGGCTGAAACACATGGAGAGCCAGAAATCCTATTGGCTGGATTCGCCATACACACTAATGGAGCAGAGACCACATACACACCAATGCAAAAATTTCAAATTCCCGTAGAAAAAACTGGAAAACTGCAGAAGGCCAATTTTTTCTCAAAACCCGCAAGTTGCGGAAGCTGAACATGCACAAGTTGCAGAAATTGCAGAAATTGCGGAAAAAAATGCGGAAAAGCATGAATTTGCGGAGCCCCATTATGCGTCAATGGGAAAAATGTTCGGTATTTCGTCCGATTGCGGAAAAACCGTAAATCGCAGAAGTCCGAAAAGTAATAGCAGGATTCTCCTCAACATGCGGAACGTTTTGATGCATAACTTGCAGAAATTGCACAAAGCATGAAAGTGCTGAAAGGTGCAGAAAATCAGGAAAAATGTGCGGGAATAATAATAATAATAATAATAATAATAAAGAAACGAAAACCAATAATTGACTGCGGAAATTCCGCAGTCAATCAACTAGAATGCAGCAATGCTGCGCCATTGCGATTGACTGCGGAACTGCGGTAATCAAATGCAAAAATTGCATAAATTGCATAAATTGGTTAATTTGCATAATCTAATGTTCATAAACTGGTTAAATTGCAAAAAACTGTAAAATGCATAAATTGGTTAATTTGCATAATCTAATTTGCATAAACCGGTAAAATGCATGAACAGTTTAAATTGCACAAACTGTTATGTTGCATAAACTGGTTAAATTGCAAAAAAAACGGTAAAATGCATTAATTGGTTAATTTGCATAAATTATATAAACTGCATTAACTGTTTAAATTTCATAAATCCTAAATGGCATGAATTGTTATGTTGCATAAACTGGTTAAAATGCGTAAACTGGTTAAATTCCATAAAGTGGTTAATTTGCATAAATTGTTTATATTGCATAAACTTTTTAAATTCCATAAACTGGTCAAACTGTTGAAATCGCCTAAATGCTGAAATTGCAGAAGCTGCACAAATGGCTGAAACACTTGGAGTGCCAGAAATCCTATTAAAATGCATTGGCTGGATTCGCCATACACACTAATGGGGCAGAGACCACATACACACCAATGCAAAAATTTCAAATTCCCGTAGAAAAACACTGGAAAACTGCAGAAGGCCAATTTTTTCTCAAAACCCACAAGTTGCGGAAGCTGAACATGCACAAATTGCAGAAATTGCAGAAATTGCGGAAAAAAATGCGGAAAAGCATGAATTTGCGGTAGCCCCATTATGCGTCAATGGGAAAAATGTTCGGTATTTCGTCCGATTGCGGAAAAACCGTAAATCGCAGAAGTCCGAAAAGTAATAGCAGGATTCTCCTCAACATGCGGAACGTTTTGATGCATAACTTGCAGAAATTGCACAAAGCATGAAAGTGCTGAAAGGTGCAGAAAATCAGGAAAAATGTGCGGGAATAATAACTAGAAATGCAGCAATGGCTGCGCCATTGCGATTGACTGCGGAACTGCGGTAATCAAATGCAAAAATTGCATAAATTGCATAAATTGGTTAATTTGCATAATCTAATGTTCATAAACTGGTTAAATTGCAAAAAACTGTAAAATGCATAAATTGGTTAATTTGCATAATCTAATTTGCATAAACCGGTAAAATGCATGAACAGTTTAAATTGCACAAACTGTTATGTTGCATAAACTGGTTAAATTGCAAAAAAAACGGTAAAATGCATTAATTGGTTAATTTACATAAATTATATAAACTGCATTAACTGTTTAAATTTCATAAATCCTAAATGGCATGAATTGTTATGTTGCATAAACTGGTTAAAATGCGTAAACTGGTTAAATTCCATAAAGTGGTTAATTTGCATAAATTGTTTATATTGCATAAACTTTTTAAATTCCATAAACTGGTCAAACTGTTGAAATCGCCTAAATGCTGAAATTGCAGAAGCTGCACAAATGGCTGAAACACTGGAGTGCCAGAAATCCTATTAAAATGCATTGGCTGGATTCGCCATACACACTAATGGGCAGAGACCACATACACACCAATGCAAAAATTTCAAATTCCCGTAGAAAAACACTGGAAAACTGCAGAAGGCCAATTTTTTCTCAAAACCCACAAGTTGCGGAAGCTGAACATGCACAAATTGCAGAAATTGCAGAAATTGCGGAAAAAAATGCGGAAAAGCATGAATTTGCGGTAGCCCCATTATGCGTCAATGGGAAAAATGTTCGGTATTTCGTCCGATTGCGGAAAAACCGTAAATCGCAGAAGTCCGAAAAGTAATAGCAGGATTCTCCTCAACATGCGGAACGTTTTGATGCATAACTTGCAGAAATTGCACAAAGCATGAAAGTGCTGAAAGGTGCAGAAAATCAGGAAAAATGTGCGGGAATAATAATAATAATAAAGAAACGAAAACCAATAATTGACTGCGGAAAATTCCGCAGTCAATCAACTAGAAATGCAGCAATGGCTGCGCCATTGCGATTGACTGCGGAACTGCGGGAATCGAATGCAGAAATTGCATAAATTTGCATAAATTGGTTAATTTGCATAATCTAATGTTCATAAACTGGTGAAATTGCATAAACTGGTAAAATTGCAGAAAAACTGTAAAATGCATAAATTGGTTAATTTGCATAATCTAATTTGCATAAACCGGTAAAATGCATGAACAGTTTAAATGCACAAACTGTTATGTTGCATAAACTGGTTAAATTGCAAAAAAAAACGGTCAAATGCATTAATTGGTTAATTTGCATAAATTATATAAACTGCATTAACTGTTTAAATTTCATAAATCCTAAATGGCATAAATTGTTATGTTGCATAAACTGGTTAAAATGCGTAAACTGGTTAAAATGCGTAAACTGCTTAAATTCCATAAAGTGGTTAATTTGCATAAATTGTTTATATTGCATAAACTTTTAAATTCCATAAACTGGTCAAACTGTTGAAATCGCCTAAATGCTGAAGATGCAGAAGCTGCACAAATGGCTGAAACACATGGAGAGCCAGAAATCCTATTAAAATACATTGGCTGGATTCGCCATACACACTAATGGAGCAGAGACCACATACACACCAATGCAAAAAGTTCAAATTCCTGTAGAAAAAAACTGGAAAACTGCAGAAGGCCAATTTTTTCTCAAATCCCACAAGTTGCGGAAGCTGAACATGCACAAGTTGCAGAAATTGCAGAAATTGCGGAAAAAAATGCGGAAAAGCATGAATTTGCGGGAGCCCCATTATGCGTCAATGGGAAAAATGTGCGGTATTTCGTCCGATTGCGGAAAAACCGTAAATCGCAGAAGTCCCAAAAGTAATAGCAGGATTCTCCTCAACATGCGGAACGTTTTGATGCATAACTTGCAGAAATTGCACAAAGCATGAAAGTGCTGAAAGGTGCAGAAAATCAGGAAAAATGTGCCGGAATAATAATAATAATAAAGAAACGCAAACCAATAATTGACTGCGGAAAATTCCGCAGTCAATCAACTAGAAATGCAGCAATGGCTGCGCCATTGCGATTGACTGCGGAACTGCGGGAATCGAATGCAGAAATTGCATAAATTTGCATAAATTGGTTAATTTGCATAATCTAATGTTCATAAACTGGTGAAATTGCATAAACTGGTAAAATTGCAGAAAAACTGTAAAATGCATAAATTGGTTAATTTGCATAATCTAATTTGCATAAACCGGTAAAATGCATGAACAGTTTAAATTGCACAAACTGTTATGTTGCATAAACTGGTTAAATTGCAAAAAAACGGTCAAATGCATTAATTGGTTAATTTGCATAAATTATATAAACTGCATTAACTGTTTAAATTTCATAAATCCTAAATGGCATAAATTGTTATGTTGCATAAACTGGTTAAAATGCGTAAACTGGTTAAAATGCGTAAACTGGTTAAATTCCATAAAGTGGTTAATTTGCATAAATTGTTTATATTGCATAAACTTTTTAAATTCCATAAACTGGTCAAACTGTTGAAATCGCCTAAATGCTGAAGATGCAGAAGCTGCACAAATGGCTGAAACACATGGAGAGCCAGAAATCCTATTAAAATACATTGGCTGGATTCGCCATACACACTAATGGAGCAGAGACCACATACACACCAATGCAAAAAGTTCAAATTCCTGTAGAAAAAAACTGGAAAACTGCAGAAGGCCAATTTTTTCTCAAATCCCACAAGTTGCGGAAGCTGAACATGCACAAGTTGCAGAAATTGCAGAAATTGCGGAAAAAAATGCAGAAAAGCATGAATTTGCGGGAGCCCCATTATGCGTCAATGGGAAAAATGTGCGGTATTTCGTCCGATTGCGGAAAAACCGTAAATCGCAGAAGTCCCAAAAGTAATAGCAGGATTCTCCTCAACATGCGGAACGTTTTGATGCATAACTTGCAGAAATTGCACAAAGCATGAAAGTGCTGAAAGGTGCAGAAAATCAGGAAAAATGTGCCGGAATAATAATAATAATAAAGAAACGCAAACCAATAATTGACTGCGGAAAATTCCGCAGTCAATCAATAATAACTAGAAATGCAGCAATGGCTGCGCCATTGCGATTGACTGCGGAACTGCGGGAATCGAATGCAGAAATTGCATAAATTTGCATAAATTGGTTAATTTGCATAATCTAATGTTCATAAACTGGTGAAATTGCATAAACTGGTAAAATTGCAGAAAAACTGTAAAATGCATAAATTGGTTAATTTGCATAATCTAATTTGCATAAACCGGTAAAATGCATGAACAGTTTAAATTGCACAAACTGTTATGTTGCATAAACTGGTTAAATTGCAAAAAAAAACGGTCAAATGCATTAATTGGTTAATTTGCATAAATTATATAAACTGCATTAACTGTTTAAATTTCATAAATCCTAAATGGCATAAATTGTTATGTTGCATAAACTGGTTAAAATGCGTAAACTGGTTAAAATGCGTAAACTGGTTAAATTCCATAAAGTGGTTAATTTGCATAAATTGTTTATATTGCATAAACTTTTTAAATTCCATAAACTGGTCAAACTGTTGAAATCGCCTAAATGCTGAAGATGCAGAAGCTGCACAAATGGCTGAAACACATGGAGAGCCAGAAATCCTGTTAAAATACATTGGCTGGATTCGCCATACACACTAATGGAGCAGAGACCACATACACACCAATGCAAAAAGTTCAAATTCCTGTAGAAAAAAACTGGAAAACTGCAGAAGGCCAATTTTTTCTCAAATCCCACAAGTTGCGGAAGCTGAACATGCACAAGTTGCAGAAATTGCAGAAATTGCGGAAAAAACTGCGGAAAAGCATGAATTTGCGGGAGCCCCATTATGCGTCAATGGGAAAAATGTGCGGTATTTCGTCCGATTGCGGAAAAACCGTAAATCGCAGAAGTCCCAAAAGTAATAGCAGGATTCTCCTCAACATGCGGAACGTTTTGATGCATAACTTGCAGAAATTGCACAAAGCATGAAAGTGCTGAAAGGTGCAGAAAATCAGGAAAAATGTGCCGGAATAATAATAATAATAAAGAAACGCAAACCAATAATTGACTGCGGAAAATTCCGCAGTCAATCAATAAAGAAACGAAAACCAATAATTGACTGCGGAAAATTCCGCAGTCAATCAATAAAGAAACGGAAACCAATAATTGACTGCGGAAAGTTCCGCAGTCAATCAATAATAATAAAGAAACGGAAACCAATAATTGACTGCGGAAAATTCCGCAGTCAATCAATAATAAAGAAACGGAAACCAATAATTGACTGCGGAAAATTCCGCAGTCAATCAATAAAGAAACGGAAACCAATAATTGACTGCGGAAGATTCCGCAGTCAATCAATAAAAAAGGGCATACGCCTTTCATAGGGGCGCCGAAAGTGATGTGTCGGTCGCGAACGATCCGGCTCTTTTGAACGAGTCTTTACAGTGAACGATTTTTTTTTTAAATTCCTCTTTGGGGGAGGGGCGTCACTTTAGTTGTGCAAGTCACTGCTGGAGTGGGGCAGAGAGGAGTGGAGGATTGGCAGAGGGACAGTCATCTCCACCACCCACGAGGAGCTCAAAGTGAGCATAAGGAACAAGTTTGAGAAATAAAAGTCCTAATGAAATAATAAACACGGTTACAGAGGAGATCGCGTTGAAGAAAAAGGCCTCTTTCACTTGCGTTGTTTTCTCCCCTCTTGTGCGAGGGAGAGAGAGGGAGAGGAGGAAAAGTGACATGAATGAAAGAATTGCTTTTAATCGGGCCGTGTGATTGTTTTTTGTGATAACAAACTCCATAGAGGGAAATGTCGATGTTATATTGTGTGAAATAGTGATTTTCGTTTAAATAAAGTCAATTCAGAGGGTATTTAATTCAGAGGGTATTTAGTGTAATATCAATGTTTATGCACCCAGGAAAAAGGCTGCTTCTATAATAAAAGTGGATGCCAAACAATACAGTTCTTGTCCAGTGGAGTATGACACCTAATATCAATGTTTATGTACCCAGGAATTGCCTCCATGTGTTAGGATTTATGCCATGTGCTCAAGCCCGGATTAACCATACGGGCAACTGGGCAATTGCCCAGGGGCCCACGACATCTAAAGGGCCCAGGACGGCAAGGGCACGAGCAAAATACTGTTACTGTAATCTCCCGCTTTATATTTAACAAACTGTCCACCCGGGCCTTTTCGCTGCACAGAGATGCTGCGCTGTCTATGACTTTGAGCGTGAGTTGGTTGAGAGCGAGAGTGGTTGAGAGTCAGTCTCATGTGGACTGACCAATGAAGAGAGGGCCTCAAGTTAAGACCCTCTTAAGACCAGCACCCATCCGCTACAGCACCCGTGATTATATCAAGAGTTAAATCCGCACCCGCCCGGACCCGTTAACATCTACCCGTTACCCACCCGTTTTCGATGCACATCTGAACGAAGCAACGTGACGCTATTGAGGGTTGAATGCTTAAACTGGTATTACATCTGTGCGGTTGATTCCTGTGTATTGTCAATGTAAGTGCGCGCACATGTGCGGGTGATGAGTGTGCGTGGCGGCCTTGGAGCTGGGGGAATCAGCGGCAACGCGCACTCGCTGTTCAGAGCGGCGTGAGGAGGCCGGAGGAGTAAAAACACAGATTCGCGAAAAATGTATTGATCATCTGAATTTGGAACATCATAACCACTCCTATTACATCATAGACACAAGTGAAACGGAGACACTGTCTGGAAAGAGGGAATCTTCAAGCAGCAGCGGTTTGAAATGCCTTTCCTGAGCCCAGGCATTCGGATCAGAGGAATCACACGCGTCAGTAAACTTATGGAAAATAAAGGACGCACTGGATTCCAAACATGTTTTTAAGGGGATTTTATCATGACATGATCGCTGGACAGACAGGTAGGCTACTACACACTCCAAACCCACACATATTGAAATAATATCCAGGAGAGGGAGGGAGGAAAGAGGCGAGATTTGCCTCAAGTGTCAGAGAAATGTAGGCTCGTAAAACTATACTGTCACCAAAGTACAAAGAATCAGGAAACCGTTTTCATTCATATCTTAGAAGCAACAGCACGAGCCCAGTTCATTTTATTTTTTCCCCATATTTGTCCGAGCCGGTTGCAGCACTCTAGTCCACACCACTGTCCGCAATCAATGTCTGTGGCCCGTGAAACACTCACTCACCAGCCTTTCCCCAGCCGCTCACCATTCGCTTTCTTCCTTGCGCCACTCACATTTGGACACTATCCAAATCAACCGCATCCCTCTCAATGTAGTGGGTCAATTTTACCAGATTATACAGATGCTGATGTGTTTTGTTTTCATAGCATCATATGTGAGTGAATGTCTTTGATAGGGGACATAGTAGTGCATTTGTAGTTCTATGAGCTTTAAATATTTGTAAATCAAAATACACCTGATGACAGGATTTGAAGTATTGAGTATATTTACTGTATATTACAGTAATATATTCTATATATGACCATATTATGGTGATCCTGGGGTCGTGATGATGGGGCCCTTGAATATTGTTGCCCAGGGTACAACAAAGTGTTAATCTGGCCCTGCATGTGCTGCTTCCACTTCCTTCTGCCAGCCTGGCCTCCTCTACCTCTCCATCAGACAGCTATCGCATATCTGCCCCATCACGCAATTCGAACAGCGACACGCTGTGGTCAAATGGGTGCATAGGCCACCATGTTGATTAAAGTTTATGCTATTTTGTGGCATTTATTTCGTAAAATCTCTATCGACAGCCATGCAAACAGTGTCACCAGCGATGTCACATGGTCACGGCGAGAACCGGCATACTGCCACATATACAACGACAGACAAAAATGTGCAGCTAAAAGATCTCTATTTTATTTTATTTTGGTATACGTGTACAATACCTTAGTTTATGCCGCTTTTATTTTGAAGTCTGCGACCGGAATTTCTTGCTTGACTTGTCTCGTGCGCCAAGTTCCCCACGTTGTGTTTCTGAGAAGGTAAACATTCACGTATTAATGTCAACAAATTATAGAAAAGGATTCTACTCTAACACAATCAATGGGAAACTAGGTAATTAGTCTTAAAAACCTGGAGTTATGAATGTCGCTTTATTATGTAGACGACTCTAGGATGCTAAAGCTAAGCTATTCCACTCACTTGTATTGGGATGAGAAGTGCGTGCATTTTGACCTAGAGGCGAGTTAGCTTGTCTGCAGCATTGCTATTGATAGAGTAGTTTGTCCTCAGTTCTTTTAGCATAAACTATTCAGGACGTTCACCCGTAACCCGTGTTTGTCCAGTGACCCTCTCTTACCCCCTCATCGCCATGGCGACAGACTCATCTTTACTGAACTCTGAGCTGGAGCTCCAGCAGCAAGAGGAGCTGTACCAGCAACTGCTTCTACAGGTGATGGGAATTGGGAACAGATATTGTTTACATGTGTCATGTGCAGGCTGTCAAGTGGAAACATTTCTGCGGTTTTTACATCTTTACATCTCTTGAATAGACTATGGGCAAACTACAGAATGAAAATCCTGACTCTAGGGTTATAACACCACAGCCTGGTAAGTAGCACCTGAACCGTGCTAACATAACACTTTTATTTCCTTTTTATCATTTTATTGTATTTGCCCATATTTAATTTGAACACATGTTGGTCAGTAAAAGCTCTTCAAATGTCATTATCACTTGTCTCTTCCCAGGCATGTGCGTCAAGACTATACTGGAGCTGTCAAAGGAGAAGGTTTTCATAAATATCTGCCAGTCAAACTCAGTCCCGCCCCCTCCAGACCTGTCCCGGGATGAACTCGTGGAACTCCTCCAATCTGAAGACCCCAGTGGTTATAGAGTCCCCATGAGTCTAGGGGAGCCACACACAGAAACAGACAACAGTATGGATTATTGACTCTTTCTGTACTATTTTGCTTAACAAGTTGTATTGAGAGTTTATCATCAAATCTGGAAATGCAAGTCCATGCACTACAGACTATTCTGAATTTTCTGATCACCCCATATGTCGCTGGCCTGAAGGTCCTTCTCATGCTGGAAGGAACTGTCTCTGCTAAAATTTTGTGATAGTTTAATAGTAACATTCCCAGGGTTAGAAAAATGTGCAAGGAGTTGCAGACATGTCAGAATTGTTATTTTCCCAGCTGAACATGAAGATTAACCACCCCAACGTGAGCTGTGCCATAATCTTTGCTGAATAGACAGCTGAAATGTAACTTGTTTTGTTTTCTATGAAAGACTCTCAGGGCTGCACTGCATATGATGTTGTCATAAACCAGGATTTCTTCCAGACCTGTCAGGTGTGTACTCAACACTCCCATCCTAGTGTATTAAAAATATGAGGTGATACAGCTCTCTCTGTCTCACACTCGATTCATAAATGAATATAATTTGCTTAGACAACTTACAAAACTGATTCTGCTATGAGTAAAAGGTAAAGTAATATTTGTTTGCGCCGGCAGAAGGATCCTCTGTTCCAGCAGTTCATTATCCTGGTGTCTGTGGAGGGCTTAGAAAACAAATACAACCTAGAGTTGAGCCGAGGTGTGCATTCTGCCTCTATCTGCCTTTGTCTGCAGATCAGGATCCTCTTTACACCAGTGTGTTTTTTCTTCTTGCAGACTGGAAAGTCCTTAAGAACAGGAAGTTTCTGGGTTCCATTGGAGAGCAGAGCATTCGAACCAAGAGCAGACCTGTTATCCAAGAGCTGCAGCCTCAGTACGTCACAAGAAAGTATAAATAATTTCAACATTGAAGAAAAAACGTCATAGTTTTATTGAGAAACTATACAAAAACATTGGCCTGGGAATGCTGCTGTGTGCGCTCGAATCATATCGAACTTCACGGCAGCATGGGGACCATGGCCGAAATCTTTGATTTGGGGACCAATCACAGAACAAGGAGGGACGGCAAGACGATGATGCACTATTTGACATACGGAAGTATGTGTAGTTTGTTTAAGGATAAAAAAATAAAAAAAACGTTTATTTAGAGATCCAACGTGACAGTATCAGACACAACGCCATCTTTCGATCAAGCTTTAGACCGTGTTCTAAATAGTTTAGCTTGAAAGTTTACAGCAGGTACGTCATGTATCGGATACAATTGATACGATTGGCTATGGCTATGTGCAAATGCATATGATAGACATTCGTAGCGCCCAATAAACGGCTATGGACAATCGTAAACCACACCTCTCCTACGAGAAAATGAATTGGTGGTCCCCAGACTAAATATAACATAGCAAACCCACTCACAGATGGTTTTAATCATCCAAATACATGGCACTTAGCTTTTAATTTACACCTTACTTTAACCGTAGGTAGCCAGATGTGAGCACTATACAGTTTTTTATATATATATATATATATATATATATATATATATATATATATACTATATTGAGCAGAGATCTATCATCATGGTTTCTTGACTTTGCCAGATAAGACCCGTGCCGTCATGTTTGTTTATTTGCAAGCCTGCATACTGATGCAGAAAGAAGTCTGGTCGTGCCCAACTTGACAAATCTACCAAAACCATACCATATTCAAATTCCTAAATCATTCTATTCTAATGGATGAAATTATATGGTATAAACATTTTAGGGATCCATTCTTTTATACATTTGCAGTTTCATCATAATGATTGTAATTGTCTGAATTCTTCTTCAGGGAAAGCACGATTACTGCTAAAAGGTAAATGGTGCATTTAACCATAAAAATTGTAATTATTTATAATTGGCATATTCATGGTGGCACTCACAATCACTGTTTGTCCTCAGACCTGAGTTCACCTTGCTAGTGGAGCCCTGTTCTAGAGATGCACAGTACCTCATAGCGGAGATAAAACTTCCTGGAATTGTGAGAAAACAACCTTTTACTCACTCTAAAAGTTGTTGAATTTGTGCATTTAGAATAATCAGTTCGTCATTTTACAGCCATAGAGAAGTAACTGACAAGTCTGATAAATGATTTAGTATTTTTAATTGATTTCAATAAGCCAAGTAAATGTAGCAACTATGAAGCTTCTGTCAAATGTGCAAAATAAATTACTGAAATAAAAGTAACCAACCTCCGTTTACTACAATTAACCCACAACTTACGGTGTTTTGATCAGACCTCAGCCCGCTCTCTGCTTCTAGACGTGGGAGAGGACAGACTGGTGCTGAATGCTAGGCCTTCATTATTCCACTTGGACATTTTCCACCCTTTTCTCATTGACCAAGAGAGCAGCATGGCCCAGTACAATGCCACTACTCAGGTACAGCAAAATCACAATGTCAGACTCATGTGAGACAATCTACTGTTATATGTGAAAAATGTGTTTAAAATGTTCCCTTTCTTTTCCAGATCCTTACAGTTACTATGCCTGTGTTGTCTTCATAAATCTCTCTCTATTTTTTATATATATACTTATTTAGTGTAAATAATAATAAAATCATTTTGGATTTATTAAACTGCCTTGCGTTGCGTGTCTGGTTTTTATGTGTGTGTGTGTGTGAAAATGTTGAGCATTTCATCAAGTCGTGTGGGAATGAAATGGCAAAATGTATAAAGTGTTCAGTGAATTAGTTTTGATACTACGGGAGGGCTTATTGTTGCCTCTACCTTATAGTTATTTTTTGGTCACATTTTCAAACTCCAAAGGATATAAAACTGAAAGGCTGTTGTATTGAAGTGTCCCGGGTGATGGCAATTGTAATGAGAGGAAGTGTGGGCAAAGTTGGTCCGATGTGCAGAGTTGTTAGAGCTATTTTCCCTCACACTAAATGGGAAGGAAAACATATCTGCAAAACTCTTAAAAGTCACGAATTGCTAAAAGCTGGTCAGGAAGGACGGGACGGGACACAGAACCATGAAACACTTCCTTGCCAAGAAGTGAGTTGACAGGAAAAGATGCAACGAAACAGTCAAAAACGTAAGAAAAATCAAGTGTAAAGCCATCAGGAAATCATTATCTTCTTGTCCTGTCATTTTTAGCAGTTGTAACCGACCTGAAGTGCTCAGAGACATTGGCAACGTGAGAAAAGTGCAAACCCAACTACTAATGATCAAGACGCATGACCTGCAATGTTTTTACTGGGTCAGGAATGATCTAAAGACAGATTTTTCAACGGTTTATGAACTGATGAGAATGTTATGTATTCTCTTGCCTCTTCTGTATAGTTATCTCTGTGTGTCTAATACTCGTAGTAGTTCTTCTGGAATGTATCAAATGTCTGCATCACCAGTACAAATGTTAGCATGTGTTTGAAAAGTCTTTGTTCTCTGTTTAGTGCTCCTCCTCCCCTGTCCCGTGTGCAGTTGGTGTGCGGTGGTGCCCGTGCATTTGTCCAGTGAGGTCATCACTCTGTTCTTGCCTTATCCCAGAGGCTGCTCATCTTTCTAATCCACATGTGGCCCCTGTCCCTGCTGCCACACTCAGTTATTCTGGTAACGTATAACAGTTATATCCCCGCACACACACACACACACACACACACACAGCTGCCACATTTAGTATAAAACCCCTGGCTCCACACAATAGTCATTGTGTAGGCTTCCCCTGTCTGCCTGTTTCTTTGTGAGTGCGGATCACCTCACTGCAGGTAAGGCTTTGTCCGCTTGTTAGGTGGTTCTTTGGTTGTTAATGCAATTGTTTTTTTGTTTGTTTTCCATTTTAAATTATTTTTGTGCTGTGTGTAGATTATATAAAACCTAATACATTATGAAGTTCTCTTATTGTAGCTTGATATTTTCTCCATTTTGTGTTGATTTTGGGCTGATGATTAGTTATTAGCTCTACTGCAGTATCTAATCATCAGTAGTAATAATGATGATTAGATTAGATAATTAGATAAAGATCATGCGCATCAGTATTTGTATCAAGTCTTGTTGTCTTAAGTACCATGTCTATGATATGCAGCACCAACATAGACATTTACAAAACAGAATAAAGTATCTCACTATACAAGAAAAATGCTTTTTTAGCAGCTGTGGGAAATGGCACTGGGACAGGATTTGCTGATAGGGGTCACTAGACGTCATCTAAAATTCTAGACACTCACAAACAAGATAAAGGTTGAACCAGGGAAAGTATTGATTTATTTTACTTGGCTAATCTTTCTGAGAAGCTCTAAAGTTTGAAATTTTATATCAATTTGGTTAATTAATGGACCCCCTTGAAAATGAGATGTTACATCTCAAGGGGTATTCCACTAATAAATAATTAAATAATGGTCAATAGGAAGAAAAAAAATCATACATTGCTCTTAAATTAATAAATTGAACTTAAGTGGCATCCAGTGAGTTGAGCCTAGTTTAAGCCCTCTCAGATGAGTACAGTCATTAGCATCCTAAAGAGTTTGTTTGGGAACATCACTATTGTCTTTGTTCTCTCCGTGGTAACAGCCTCAAATGCTGGCAGCATGAGATCAGGCCATAGCTAACTTTAGTGCCCGGCTACTAAACAGGTGTCTACATAATCCAGTGTAATCGAGGCTGCTGTACTGTCCTGCACTGGACGTCTTTGTGTGTGAAACTGTCTGAGGATATGGTATGTTGTGTTTCTGCAGTGTCATCTCATGAGCAGATCTCATTCTCATTTGCACTCAGCCACGTTCGATTTGGTCTTAGATTAACTTGGAGTCAAACTCATGAATAAAAGATTGAATTACATCAATAATTCAATGTCTTAAAAATGGACTCCAAAATGTTGTCTATTATAATTCATAAATTGTCTATACAAGTATGGAATCAGAGTCCTCGTCTTGTTAAAGCAACAGGGTTTTTTGCTACTATTGTTGTGCAGCACATGCAGTTACAGATCTATAGCAGTAAATCTTACACACAGTAACTAGGTGTCGTAAACATATAATTACAACTGTAGCCCTTGAATGGCTGCAATTTTAGCACCATTGATACTTTTCATAAGATACTATATTCGTCTAGAGATACACACATGCACTGGTGGGTTAAGGACATTTCAGTACAATGCAGCAGGGGTTGAGTCAAACTTGGGGAGCCCTACACCCATGATTGATAGCAGGGGGCTTACTTTGGTCAGTGGGTCAAAACAATAATTGTAAAAATTCAATACTGATGATGATGATCATCATCATCATGATGATAAGAACGCAAGTATGATGATGATAAGAATAACACCCCATTCCCCATCAATAATGGCAATTATTTTAAGAGCATTTGTGTGAACCGAGGATTGGGGAAACCACTGTGCTTTATAAACTACACTATGCATTTTTTGGCGTACACCAGTAGACACTGATAACCAACTTAATCTACTTGAAGAAGAGGTCATAAAACATGCCTAACCTTTGCTTGCATAAGCACAGGACAACTTTCATAAAAGCTAATGTGGTACTGTTGGCGTCCATACTTTGCCCCTTGCAGTTACACACACGTCCTTGACTAAAATTATCTGCGTAGCGCCTGATGACTGTGGCCTGGTGGAACTTGAAGTGGATCCAGAATTCCCTCCGCTCCCTGTAGCTCAAACAGATAGTTTCCAAATGGACTGCCCTGCTCTTATGGAGGTTATGAAAGGCATCCATCAATGTGCTACTGTCCTCTATAATCCCGCTGTGATGGAGATCCATACTTCACTCTCCCATTTGTTGAAGATTAGAATATAGGTTTTACATGCCACTTTCAATAGTGACAAATATTCTTTTAGATTGAAGTACCTATACCTGATTTTTCTTTTTCTTGAATGGAATAACCTTTGTGAATAAAGAGGGGGCTTTTAATTAATTGTGAACTGGCAGGCTAGTTCTTGTTTACATTACCGTGACATTATAGCTCCCTGATAGTTGTGAAACGATCTTAGAAAGGTGTCCCTGGGTAGAATAGGGATGTTAATAAAGTGTTAGCAAAGTTAGGAATGAGTTTGGAAATATTACATGCTTTCATTATTTGTGAACAAATTAAAAAAAAAACATGGATATAGAGTCTTTTAATAACCATGCTTTATACAAAGTACAATTACTTTGAAATTGTTAAAAAAGAAAAAAAAACTGATAAGAGCATCCCTATCTAGATTATCAAGTGATCCCACATTATCATTAGGTGGAAGCTTCTGACAAGCTGGGAATCCCATGTAAGACCCTGCAAAGTCACTGGGATACTGCGAGCTGAATGGCAGCATTAACATCAACAGTGTACAGATCAACTGAAGTAGCAGCAGTACTTAGACCTAGATATTTAGCAATACTGAGTACATAATAGTACTAGTATATAACCAGTCCTAACTGGTGTGCCATCTGAGACTATTTTATTTCTTTTGCTGGTATTTAGTTTGTATAGAGATACTTTTTTTATTGTTGACATTAGAGCTGTCATAAAATATCAATGACTTACACGGACAACCATTTCTGATGATTTGCAAAAATGCTTTATTATAGTTTATCAGACAAAAAATGTGTATTATCATCATTATTGCCCTCATCTACTTGACATCTCTTACCACATCACGGAAACATCTCTTGAGCTTTTGACGCAGCCTGTCACTGTTGTGAAAACCAAGTCACACTGATGAGCATGATTTATGTTTGTATCTACAACTTCCGGGATAAGGTCAAGTGATCATTGACTTTTGACGCTCTGTTCAGGAGGATGAGTTTCGCTTCCACACATTTGGTGATAATGGATTGTCAGCTGTAAAGAAGGGTCAAGCTAAGGGCCACCAAAGTGGAGAGTAGAAAGCGACAGAAATCCTATCCTGTGTCGTGACTGTGTAAGAGCTGGCGTCACATACTCACCTGTCGCCTCCTCATCAATCGGAGTGGCTGTGCGATGCCAGGTCCGTGTCAGTTTTCGGCCCATTGTGCCAGTGTGACTCTGCCTGGTTTTATTTCATGTCACGACAATAGCAGCCCACAGGCACCGTTAATAGCCACAAGAATCCATGTGCGTGTCTATGTGTGTCCACAGAGATTAATGATGAGGGTATGAAGTCTATGTCCACCTGTGATGGACAGATAAGGCAGGTCAGGAGTGGCCAGTGGCCTGTCATGTTAATATTAGAAGTCAGAGGAGGCCTCAGACTATTTCATTGTTGGGCAGATCATCGAAAGCATTGTTTGTAAATCCTTTAGGCAAGGCAAGGCAATTTTATTTATACCGCACATTTCGTACACGATATTTACTTATACCAAACAATTAATATGTCAGCTGATTATTGAAAATGAACCTCGTCAATTGAAAAATATATGTATGAAGCTTCTCTTTCATTGAACTGTATCTCCACTCACGCCTTATCAGACAGCATGTGTAGACAGGACTGATGTCATTGGTTTGTTTTCTGTATGTTTTTGCAGCCATGTCGGACGTAGAAGAGGAGTATGAGTGAGTACATCTGCACTGTCCATGTTTGTCTACATCTTATCATTTATTAAGTCTGTTGTTTCTTGTTTTCTAGCGAGGAGCAGTTCGAAGGTTTGATCAGCTTTGTACTTAGGATTTTTTCCTTGATATGCAATGAATTATGGCGAATCGTTTGTGCTTTAACTATTTGTGTTGTTTAGAAACTGAGGAGACGGAGCAGCAGGAGGCAGAAGAAGGTGAAGACAATCAAATGATAGACTACATGTTAACATAATCTGTGTCCTAAAGCAGGATTCACAAGGTGGAAACCAGATTCAGGTCACTCAACAACAAAACTCAAATATTGATCAAAGATTTAAAATAACAACATCATCTCTCATATTTCTCTGTATTTAGTAACCTTTGTGTATTATCTAACTCTAACCTTTGATGAACTCTTTGTCCCTATGGTCTGATGTGCCGATCCGGACGATCAGAGCAACACCAAGGTATGTGTCATACACTGCACAAATCCTGTCAGACCATTAGATCGAAAATGATATGTATTGGTTGGAGTAACAAATGGCAAATACAGGATTGTACTTTAAAACGGAGATTGCATTCTTCACTTCACATTTTATTTACTTATAGCCAGTATGTGCATTAAAACTACAGCTTCCAGAGAGCTTCTGCTGTGACTGTGGCCTTGGTGCATGATGGAAGCTTTAGTTTTAGTATTTATACTATCTGTCTGCAACATCTGCCTTTGTTTCTTCTTCGCTCGGTCTTCTTTTGGTCTGTCTGTCGCATGGCTTGGCTCTGCATCCATCGCTTGTGCTGACTTTGTGCCACAGAGCAAGACACCCTGGAGGAAGGTGAGTGATAGCCTCAGCTCGACTCCATGTCTTTACCGCACAAAAAGAGGTATACGATTTAATGTTAGTTCTACAAGATTACACAACTTTATTTGGAGCTGGTATGATATTTTTTATATTAACTCTTAAACCGCTGAAATTATTAAGTGCTATAAAACTACATTTTCATACCATATTTTGTACCTACTGAAACTGTGTCTGCATTGCACGATGGGAAATGTCATTTTAAACTCCACACTAGCTAAGCCACTTTATGGAGGATATTGATCTTTTTGTTTGCTCTCTCCATTCGTTGCATCCGCTGTTATCCCATGGCACCTGTTTTAATAATCATGATCAACCTCATTATATTTCCCTCCATCATGGCTCATGTTGACTGTGCTTGGCTGGTGCTCCAGTGCAAGACGCCTGTGAGGAAGGTGCACATCTCTCATTCTGTGGCTCCAATGCATATTAAATCCAAACATGCATCAGCTTTTCTCCATTCATTTGTTTATTTTCCTTTGGCTTGGCCCATTCCAATAATGCTGTCCTCGTCCTGATATCATCGTCCGTTTTTTGCTTGCGGTGATGGAATGTGTGGCCGGTGTTTCAGAGCCAAGCGCCCAGCAAGAAGGTCAGTGATGGACAACATGGAACATTGTTTATAGAGTCAAAGCTGGAAACAGTGTTCTTCAGTGTCATCATAACTGAAAACAGTATCACAAAGAAACTCTCAAATACATTTTATAGAAGGTGGGGTGTGGGAACTTCTTTTTTGAAAATGAAATAATACACTGTACATGTTTCAAATCCCTTTATTCTTATATTTTGCCTGTCACACATTTCAGTTTTGTTCCACTCTTTCATGCATGTTGACCGGTACATTTCAGTTTGGATGTTATACTGTAGCTCTTCCAGGGTCTGTGATATAAACCAGGTATTTGAGATAACCCCACAGGAAATCATCACAGAGGGCTTAATCAGGCGAGTGTACAAGCCATTGTTGGTACATATGGCACCAATGCATGCTGGGAAATTGTAGTTTTAAATGTTCCATTATTATTTTGCTCACGTGTTGATTTGTAATGTTTTGTGTCTTTGCTTGGCTGATGCTCACCGTGATGCTGCTCTTATCATAACTGTATTGTCCTCCATTTTGGCTCTGGTTGCGTTTGTGCTTCAGAGCCAGGCGCAGAGGAAGGTGGTGAGTTGAAGACGTCTAGTCGAAAGATTTAGGCCACTATAATGCCCCCGTTCTAATTTTGAAAACTACATCTTCCCAAAGCCTCTGGCTTTAAGGCTGTTGTATCATGCTTTGACATGATGGGAAATGTAGTTTTACGCAACTAAATGCTGTTTTGCTGATGTCTCTGCTTCTGTTTTCTTGGCCTGGCTGTTCTCATTGCCGTGTGTAGAGTATGATGCTGACGGTGCCGCAGATGTAGGCCCACAGGAGGAAGGTGAGAGATCAGACTGTATTACTAGCATTATGGATCTTACTGGTCACTTTGGAAAAGACTCCATGACTTTTCTATTCTGGAGAATGGGGTACAGTCTATAATAATAAGAGATTTAAATTAAATACTGAAGTTATCATTCACATAAAATAATTTTAGAGACTTTTCTTTTCTTCTGCTGATGTTAGTCTGGGGACAATGTTTGCTCATTCCCCTCAAAATTGAATATTTCTATGGTAATGTTAAATTTATAAAATTCCTCTATTGCACTATCATGCCACTCATGCACACACAAATCACCATCATCAATGCTTATCAAACTGTTATATTCACACATGCATGTTGTTACAATTCATCATGTGCTTTTTTCTTGTGTTGTAGGTACTATAAAACTACACCTGTTTCTATGCATGATAAAGACTGTAGTTTTAAGCTGCTATTTTCTGTTTTTCTCTTCATTGCTTCTGTCTTGTTGCTTGGCTGATATCCCATGATGCTGTGCTCCACTTGCTCACTTGCCTTACCTCAGATTCAGATGCCCAGGAGGAAGGTGAGATCTGGTGGTAACTCATTGCCTTTTATTTTCTATTTTTAAGTTATAACAGAGGTTTCAGGAAGTATTCATGCCCCTCTATTTTTTTCTGTTATTAAATTGACGTCTGATACTGAAAATGTTCAATTTATTTATTCATCATATTTTATCCAAGCTTTATTGAAGCTGTACATGTCTGTTCACAGACAAGAAATGTTCAAAAACACATGATTTATTTTTTATATTTATTTATTATTTACCAAAACTCTTTTAATTTTCTTAATGTATAGTTTCAGTGCAGTGGTTTCAAGAATAGGAGAGAAATATAAGTTGTTAAAGTGTCAAAATGCGACATAAAAGTGAAATAATAAAAATAGGTTTGGAAAACATTTTCAGTTAATCTGTTTTCCTACTTGTGTACCAGAGTTACTAAATGAACGATTACATGGTTCTGATTTACTGTAAGTACCAAAAGTGTTTGACCTGTTCCTTTTTGACCCAACAGAAGAAGAGCGCCCCAAACCCAAGTATGTCCCTCTGTGTAATATTGCAGCATAGTTTACCTGTTTAAAACACAGTTTGAAATGTATTTTTGTGTTTGAAGACCCTTGGTTCCTAATCTGGCTCCTCCAAAGATTCCTGAAGGAGAGAGAGTGGATTTTGATGTAAGTTCCCACAGTATACAGTGCATCTGGAAAGTATTCAACCCTCTCACCTTTTCTACAATCTTCAATTGTAGAAAAGGTCTTCAATCTAACCCTGTAATTACTATGGTGAAAATATTGTGTAACATCCACAATACTGAACATGCAGTACCTCATGTATGTACTGTATACTGAGGTTTTAATAATAATGTGCTCCCTACAGGACATCCACAGAAAGCGCATGGAGAAGGACCTGTTGGAGCTGCAGACTCTGATAGAGGTGCACTTTGAGCAGAGGAAAAAGGACGAGGAGGAACTGATTGGGCTTAAGGATCGAATTGTGAGCTCAAATTTCAATATTTAAAAAAAAACAAAAATGTAACACCCTGTGAAAGAAATATACAGTATATATAGTATTTACAAATCTCACATGTACAATCTTTGTTCAGGAGCGACGTCGATCAGAGAGAGCAGAGATCCAGCGAGTCCGGGCAGAGAAGGAGAAGGATCGGCAGAACAGGATCGCTGTAAGGCACACACACTCACACAAACTATATTGGGTTCTCTCAGAAATAATAAGCGCAGATATTATACTTGGATTGGACTGCAGCGCGTTGTGCGTGCTGCTGAGAAGGTGATTGGCTATAGGTTCCCATCTCTCGAGGACCTGTACACCTCCAGGACCAGGAGGCGTGTAGGTCGGATCACAGCTGACCCTTCTCACTCTGGACAATACTATTCACCTACCACGTTTTATGTTTCATGTTGCACGTCTGCGCTGAAGAAAATTCCTTGTTTGTGAACCTGTTCCCTGACAATAAATCTATTCTGATTCTGATTCCATTTGTATTACCACCAATGTTATGTTTGCATGGCATTCAGATACAAGCCAATAAAACATGTGATACCTGTACAAAAACACAATACTATCATCCTGCAACATTGCCAATGGCAGTGTTTCTCAAACTGTGGTTACTCATTTTTAACTGTACATTCAAATAAAGCAAAAAAGAAAGAAAATTGCTGCATTACCTGGTCCAGCAGTCGCTCACCTCTACTTCGCACCACATTTTATTAACAACTCTTCAAAGCCCAGTTTTGTAAATGCTTTTGGCTGTCGAATCACCCACAAAACGCTACGTTACTATTGCCCCGGACACATCATAAAATGTGTGTTGCTGACAAGTGACAAATACAAGTCATGATCAGAATCATAATTGTTTTACTGGCCATCGTTGGTGAACAGGTTCACAACTAGGAATTAGTTTCGGCTCAATCGTGCAACATGAAACATAAAACACATAACTTAGATAAATAATAAACTATAAAAACTTAAAACTATAAGACTATAAGGGAATGCATAAGAAAAGAATATTTAAACTATGATAAAGACAACAACAATTTGGCATAGAACAACAGTGTGAGTGTATTCACAGATGTGCAGGTGCATTAAGTGTCAGCAGCAGATATGAGTGTGGACATACCACATAGTGCAATAGAGCAGTGCAAATGGCTGGAACAGGTTATTACTTTCATGAGTCTGATACAGAGTTATTGGGTCTTGTTAATAGGTGTCTGACATGATGAAAACATATGATTAAAATGTGCAGGAGGAGCGCCACAGAAAAGAGGAAGAGGAGGCCAAGAGAAAGGCAGATGACGACGCCAAGAAGAAGAAAGTGTTGTCTGGGATGTCCAACTTTGGAGGCTTCCTAGCGAAGGTCAGACCTGCTGTTATTATTGCTATTATTAATAGGAGGCATAAACGGAAATACTGTATGTGTTTGTGTGGTGCAGGCTGAGCTGAGGAAGGGCAAGCGTCTGACAGGAAAAGAGGTCAAGTGGAAGACTTTGACAGAGAGACGACAGCCGCTGGGCATCGACAACATGAGAGAGGACACACTCAGGTCAGCTCCACAACACGTCTGGACAATGCGGAGAAATTACACTACTATACTGCGGCCACCCATTCCTCAAATGAAGAGGGAAAAAATGACAGTGACAATAAAGTCTATAAATACAGAAAAAAAACAGTTGATTTAGCCTTTCTGTGTTTTCTAGGCAAAGGGCGCAGGAGCTGTGGGATTGGATTTATGAGTTGGAGTCTGAGAAGTTTGACTACATGGATCACATGAAGCATCAGAAATATGAGGTATCGCTTGAGCTGAATTCAACAACTGTGGTGTATATGTTACTTATTTTCCTACCTGCTTGTTGTAGATTGTTGTACTGCTGAACAGAATTCAACACGCCCAGAAATTGTGAGTAAACATTCACTTACAGTTTTGAATAGGCTCTATGCACGCAAATGACATGTGACTTCCAAGTGGATCCTAAGTCGGTGCTTCCGTATCCTGTCTCCGTTATTTCACTACTAGCTGTAACCCGGCCTAGGGCCGGGCCTACGCTAGTGTCCACATTTGATGTTCTGAGATTATGAGTTATTACAAAAAAATGTCCGCCCAAATCCCTAACCCCGCACGATGACCAGTGGTTCCCAACCTTTTTCCTTGAAGCCCCCCTGCACATGCATTGGTCGGGCTGCGCCCCCCATTCCAAAAATTATGCACAGTCACTACAAATGTATCATAACAATAAATGCTAATAATTATTTATTTCAAACAAACAAACTGCAATTGGAGTGTTTTATGCACCTGGCATAAATTTAAAATCATTTTTAAGTTCAAAGACGAAGTAAGAAGAGTTCCCAACCCCCTTAAACTATCCTCAGAGATTCGTGACAATATTGGGGAAATCCTACACGCAAACATTTTGTCTAATGGGAATGTGCTGATATTTTGTTAGACCAAAGCCCTAAGGAAGAAGGCACTCACGTTAAAGGAGTTGGATAAGCGAGCAGTTCAAGGTTTGGTGCCAGGGTCCAACTGGGCTCTAAAGGGGTTGTTTATATTGATGTAGACATTTTTCAAAACGTGAGAGGGGGATCAATTTCGGGAGTGAAAAGGTTTAAAACCAGGACGGAGGGAGAAGAGAGAAATAGCACGGCTGTGCTAATTTCGTTTAGAGAGTAGGTCCTTCCGCAAAGGGTTACTCTGGGATATATAGTCTATCAGGTCAAACCATATGCGTCCACCCTTGCGTTGTTACAAGTGCCAGAGGTTTGGGCATGTTGCTGCAGTGTGTAGAGGGGAGAAAAGGTGTGGGAAGTGTGGCGGGGAGCGTGATTATTTGGAGTGTATAAACAGTGAGGTAAAGTGCTCTAATTGTGGGGGCAGCCATGTGGCGGCGTACAGGGGTTGTGGGGTGCATGTCAAGGCCCAACGAGTGGAGACAATTAAAAGGACTCAAGATATCTCCTATGGTGAGGCAGTTAGGAAAGTTAAGGAAGCTGGTCAGGAGATACAGCAGGTTCAAAGTGAAAGGGTAAACCAGGTAGGTGGTCAAGGCTCAGCTCAGCTATGTGGTGCGTAAAGTGGCGTTCTTTGCCTTTTTAGTTGGGGTTTTATGGGCAGCAAGGCAGGTGGATACGCCATCAGGCATAAAGGCAATGATTGCAAAAGAGGCAGCTAGGTTTCTGGGTACAGAGCTAGTATCAAAAAACACCACCACAAAAATTAAACGTCTAAAAAGTATTAATACTAAAGACAGGCTGATTATTTTTGAGCAGGCTCGTTTAAAATCTTGTAGCTATTTTAATTTTTAATTCGTGTTAGCTTCAAGACAAAAACATTTACCATGATGAGCACGGAAGTTTCCTCCAGTGAATTTTTTGCTCCTGATGTGATGTTTTTAACATGATGCTAGTGACTGTCCACCAGTAACTCACTGTCTGCCATGTAATCTTCAGCTATTTATTTTTTTAGATAAGACCTCACAGGGAAATAACGGGGACAGGATACGCAAACGACTACTTAGAATCCACTCGGAAGTCACGTGACGTTCGCGTGCATATAGCCTATTCTCTCAGAGTCTTCACTGTTTTCATTCTACACACACCATATAAACCTGTGTGGTGTGTGTTCACAGTAAAAAGGTCCATGGCAAAGGGAAGGTGGGCGGCCGTTGGAAGTAAACCACAGAAATAACCAAGTGGATTTAAATCCCCTCAAAGGCTATTGGAAATAACAGTTTATGGTCAACATTTGTGACATTTCTTACAGGACAAATAAAAATGTATGTTATAAATAGGCTGTACACATGTATTTTGTCACTTTGTTGTAGCCATTTCAAAGGTGTGTACAGTATATTATATTTACAAAACAGTCATCTCTTTCTTTTTCCATTCAAATAGGCTGACATTATTGTTTTCTGGCCAAGCTGTTCCAAATGTTGTGAATTCACTGCAGCCACTGGCTTCCTCTTGTGGCCATATTATGTCATTGAATACGCTAATGTTAGAAAAACCTGATAGTTCTCAGTTGTGGCCATACCGTTTTATCTCTGCCCGATCCGTCAGATCTAAGAAGTTCCCCCCCCCCCCCCCCCCCCCCCCCCCCCCCCCCCCCCCCCAGGTGAAGATTTGTAAACTTTCTATTAAACAGGAAATTAAATAAGTGGAAACTTTGATATTCCAAACCAAATAAGACACAAGCAACATTTGAGTAAAAGATTGTTGTAAAATTGCAGTCAGAACTGCAGCTAAATTAGTTTTAGACTAGAGTTTGTGTTGTTGACATATGTATGCAATAAAAATATTTGAGCAATGGTATTGTTGTGGGTTCTGCCTCTAAGGAAAAAATATATTTTTGAAAACATTTGGATTTAAAGCCTTAATTTTGGCATTATTAATTTGATGACTTTCAATGCCCCGTGGAAACCTTGATGAATCGTCTAATGCACACATGGCTGTTGCAAACATCCCTTTTCCATCCAAACTAGTCAACAGCAGGGAATTACATGGTTAATACTCAAAGTCTAAGTAAGATATCCAAAATCAGCTCAGAAAGTGTCATCGTATCTAATGTGTCACAATTTTAAATCTAGCTTCACCAGTTCTGCTGCTGCTTTTTCCCTGAAACAATGCTTTGTCAAAGATTTAATCGATAGCTCCAGAACTAAAAACTCACTAACTCACAAAGTCAAGCCACAAAGGTAGAAGTTCAAAGGTAAAAACCTGATTTATTTGACAAAAGGTGCAGAAGGGGAGCAGTTTGGGGGTGTGGAGTGGGCAGGGGGATGAGGAGACTCTACCTTCTGAACAGCCTGGTGGATGAAGAGAAGTCGGTTCTGATGGATGTGTGGGATCCCGGGGCAGGGGGATGAGGAGGCACTACCTTCTTAGCAGCCTGGTGGATGAAGAGCAGTCTCCTCTGATGAATGTGTGGGATCCTGGGGCAGGGGCAGAGCAGAGTAGAGTGTGTCCTGATGGACTGGAGAGTGGTACAGACAAACCTGGAAATACTTTTGTACATTAGGGGCGCCAGTGCCACAGATCCACGACCTGAAAAATAAACATAATGGTAAAAGTATTTAGAGAACAACAAGACACCAAAGTGTGATGCCAAAGAAGTGAGGCGTAAAGATCAGGAAAAGAGCACAGAGCAACAGGGGACCAAGCTCACACTACCCTGAGGAAAAAGCATCAAGCAGCCAAGACAAGCCAACTACTGTACTCCTAATTAGACTCCCAAACTGACTACCACAAATGTAGGCGCCCTAACTGTCTACCACAAACGTAGACACCCTAACTGTCTACCCCAAATTAAGGATGTCCCGATCCGATCACGTGATCGGAAAAAAAGTTTCCTTCATCAGGTACAAGCTAATACATCCATGGGTACAAGGCAAGAAACATTGTATTACACACACACCAGGCAAAGGAACGCGACAGAATTTTTGTCAAATCACAAGGAACGTTGCAAATGACATTAAAACAAGAACTTAGCGATTACTTAACTAAATTAACAGAAGCAAAACAAACCACCTTGTTCTTTTATCGTTTTTGTTTCTTGGTTATTATCTTGCATTTACCTCTCGAATGTTTGAAGACTGGAAGTAAAGTTTCTGTCATAGCATGGTGTGCCTTAGCATAATTTATGCTACTTCCGGGGGGAAGTTGGAAAACTTCTGTTGAGCTCTGCGTTTCCTGTTCACGGTCAGGTTTTCCAAAACAAGTCAACCAAATGGATGATCGCACGCCGGGATTTACATCCTGTGGCTTTTTGTTGCCAAGTAAAAACACGATTTGTTGACATGCAGTGTCTGTACTTGACTGTTTGTGCTCGCTAATCTGAGTGTACTAGGGGAAACATCTGGCTTTGACTAATGTTCACCTGTAGCATTGAATGCTAAACATTTGCCCGTTTTAAGCATTAAAACGGTCACTATACAGAGCTGTGCTTCTGAATGTAGACGATGTGTCTTCTCATGTTGTAATACAGTTCTGCTTGTGTGTTGAGTGATGTACAATGAAGTGAATGTAATAAAGTGATACAGAATTCAGTGAAAGTGGTCGAATGGCAGCTAAAATTACTAATTCCATCCATCCATTTTCTTCCGCTTTATCCGGGGCCGGGTCGCGGAGGCAGCAGTCTCAGCAGAGATGCCCAGACTTCCCGATCCACGCACACCTCCTCCAGCTGTTCTGGGGGGACCCCGAGGCGACACCAGGCCAGCTCGGAGACATAGTCCCACCAGCGTGTCCTGGGCCTTCCACGAGGCCTCCTCCCAATAGGACATGCCTGGAGCACCTCCCGAGGGAGGCGACCAGGAGGCATCCGAAACAGATGCCCTAGCCACCTCAGGGGCCCGAGCTCCTCCCGGGTAACTGAGCTCCTCACCCGATCTCGGAGGGTGCGCCCAGGCACCCTGCGAAGGAAACTCATTTCGGCCGCTTGTATTCGCGATCTTGTCCTTTCGGTCATTACCCAAATCTCATGACCATAGGTGAGGGTGGGAACATAGATCGATCGGTAAATCGAGAGCTTTGCCCCCCGACTCAGCTCCCTCTTCACCACAACAGTCCGATACAGCGACCGCATCACTGCTGACGCTGCACCGATCCGTCTATCGATCTCACGCTCCATCCGTCCCTCACTCGTGAACAAGACCCCGAGATACTTGAACTCCTCCACTTGAGGTAAGGACTCCCCACCGACCTGAAGCGGGGAAGCCACCTTTTTCCGGTGGAGAACCATGGCCTCAGATTTGGAGGTGCTGATCCTCATCCCGGCCGCTTCACACTCGGCTGCAAACCGCCCCAGTGCGCGCTGGAGGTCCTGATTTGATGAAGCCAACAGAACAACATCGTCTGCAAACAGCAGAGATGAGATCCTGAGGTTCCCAAACCGGACACCCTCCGGCCCCTGGCTGCGCCTAGAAATTCTGTCCATAAAGGTAATGAACAGAACCGGTGACATAGGGCAGCCCTGGCGGAGACCAACACGCACCGGAAACAAGTCTGACTTACTACCGGCAATGCGAACCAAGCTCCTGCTACGGTCATACAGGGAACGGACAGCCCTTAGCAGAGGGCCCCGGACCCCATACTCCCGGAGCACCCCCCACAGGGCACCACGAGGGACACGGTCGAACGCTTTTTCCAGATCCACAAAACACATGTGGACTGGTTGGGCGAACTCCCACAAACCCTCGAGCACCCGATGAAGGGTATAGAGCTGGTCCAGTGTGCCACGACCGGGACGAAAACCGCAATTACTAATTGCCTCACTAGTAAATAATGATGATAAATAAGTGACAATGAGACACAACAGGTATTATAGCAAAGACATAATACCTGTTGTGTATTATCGAGTTGGATTTTTCTCCTAAATGTTTACTATGTGGCTGGCTATCCAACACACACACAAAGAACGCATTCACCTTCAAACGAGCCTTGATATGGACTTTATCCACAGCCTGGTGCGAAAGTAGTGTCATACTTCGAGGAATCAAACAGGCAATATCTAATCGTCACAGTAATAATGAATACTGTTTTATACAGTGTTGGCGCTATTTTGTATTTTGTTTATTTTATTTATGGCTTACTTTCTTTCCTTTCTTGCTCAAGTTAATTTGCTTAATTTGTCATGTATGCGTATTATTTTCTTGTTTATTATTTTCACTAATCTAGATTGTTATTTACGGTATTGTCTGTTGGTATCATTATTATTATTGTGCATATTACATACACAATTATTTTTTTTTGATTAAAATATTGTATTTTAATCAAATGTATGATAGACACAAGTAGCAATTAGGCCCATTAAAGGTTTTGTGGTTTACATAGCAGTAATTTTTGTGCTTTCTGAAGACCATACATATTTTTTCAGTAATATAGCATCTTCCTCTGTGCAACCTGTAATTCCAAGAGCACGTTTGGCTCAGAGCATGAGACAGGGCTAAAGAACTTAATCCACTCATTCAATCAGTTTGTGTCAACCTCAACTGATCCTGCAACATCACAATGCGGCTGTTGTTAGAAAGATTTTATTTTTCAGCTATTTACATTGACGAGACTAAACAAAGAACATCTGAGCTTAATACAACATCATAGTCACACAAACAGAAAACGTGACACAAATCAATCAAAACAAAGAGCACAAAATCTAGAAGGATGCATTGTATGAGAAAATGGAGAAATGGAGGTGCATTGCTGATTGTTCCTGATAAGTGTGTATCTCTTTTTGACCATAAATAAAGTTCAGTTGTCTTCAGCTCAGTGTACAGTGCATCCGGAAAGTATTCACAGCGCTTCACTTTTTTCACATTTTGTTATATTTACAACCCTAAACGTAAAGATTTTATTTTGAATTTTTTACTGAAAGTTCACACACAAGTAACAGACAACTGTGAAGTGAAAGCAAAATGATACATGATTCTGTTATTTTTCAAAAAATAGAAAAGTGAAAAGTGGGGCGTGCATAAGTATTCATAACGCATTTTCGGAGTGAATTAAATTGCCTTTATAACATTCCTAATGACTGCAGAATGTTCACACCTGGCCCTAACCATTAAATAGAGGCCACCTGTGCATAATCTACTCCCAGTATAATTAAGCTGTTCTGTGAGGTGCCTCAGAGCTAGGGTCAGAGTGTATTGGTCACTAAACAACATCATGAAGTCCAATAACACACCAGACGGGTCCGAGATAAAGTTATTGAGAAGTATAAAGCTGGGTTAGGTTATAAAAACATTTCTAAAGCTTTGAACATCTCTCAAAGTACAGTTAAATACATCATCCAGGAATAGAAAGAGTGTGGCATCACTGCAAACCTACCAAGACCCGGCTGTTCTCCTAAACTTACTGACCGAACAAGGACCACACTGACCAGAGCTGTTACCAAGAAGCCTATGATGACCCTGGATGAACTGCAGAGAGCTACAGCTCAGGTGGGGGAAACTATACACAGGACAACTATTAGTCGTACACTGCACAAATCTGGCCTTATGGCAGAGTGGCATTTTTGAAAGAAAACCATAAGAAGTCCCGTTTTCTGTTTGCTAGAAGCCACTTGGAGGCCACATGGTGGCTTCTAGCAAACAGAAAACGGGACTTCTTATGGTTTTCTTTCAAAAATCGCTTGTTCTTGCCACTCTGCCATAAGGCCAGATTTGTGCAGTGTACGACTAACAAAATAACAGAATCATGTATCATTTTGCTTTCACTTCACAGTTGTCTGTTACTTGTGTGTGAACGTTCAGTAAAACATTCAAAATAAAATCTTTACGTTTAGGGTTGTAAATATAATAAAATGTGAAAAAAGTGAAGCGCTGTGAATACTTTCCGGATGCACTGTATAGGAGTAAAAAGAATAATGAAATCCCTAGTTTGTCTAGATGACGCTGTAAATGTCAATTTGCTGGAACATTGGGTTTTACTACAGATATAGGGCACATATAGCACCTGTTTAAGTTTATATCTTTTGAATAGCGAAAACCAGTGTAACTGAAACTCCTCCATGATAGTACTGCAGTATTTGAATTTATGGATCAGCAAAAGTCTTTTATTAATTTTAGGATTAAACTTACCATGTTCTACACATTCTATTGGGTATTGAAAACAACGGCACACATAAACAGGACTGGCTGCTGTCGTCATATGAAAGTGTGACATCTGTGCATACTACAATCTGAAATGATCCAGTCTCCAGCGTTTTAGCGGATTGGGGCCTTGAGGGCGGCGTCGACCTCCTCCTCGGGGCACAGAACGTGCCACTGAGCCACAGGACGTCTGGGGTTGGCCAACATGTCCGACCAGTGCCGCAGACCCACACCCGACGCGCCGTAACCAATCCAGCATTTCCCGATGGGATCGTTACTGCCCAGTTTGTCGTAGTCATAAACAGTCAACAGCAACTGCACTTTCTGTGAGCAAACAAACATAATTTGGTTTGAAGAACTGCTTATTCATTATGTAACAATTATTCATAATCATAAATTAGTTAAGTTGATATGGGTCCATTAGGGTAAAGCAACAGCACTTGACAAACCTGGATCTGGGAGAAGGGGATCTCAAAGCTGAAGCTCTCATTGAAGTATGGATTTAGTGTGTTCTGTTTGACGGACGTCTTCTTCTTCTTTAAGCGTTTGCCATTGTGTTGTAGCACCAGTTTCACAAAAGGATCTAAACAGAGGCAGCGTTAGATTGACTAAACCAATGACAGTGCCTCTCTTAAATGATTTGTGTGTCACCTGAGAGGCCTCCCACGTCCATCTTCTTCAGGTTCTTGGCTTCCATGACGTTGACAGTGAACTTTCCAGCAGTGGGGACATAACGAAGGGAAATGCAGATATCACCCAGTTTCTCTTGCTGTCAGAGATAAGATTACAAATACCAAACTTCATTGTGTGCATTTGGATCATACTGTTTGGTTACATATTAGTCATTATCATATTAGTTTAATTGATTACATGTAGGTATAAACTCATAGAAGCCCTACCTCCTCCTTCTCTCCTCCACTCAGATCCTTCCACTCTTGTATGGGCTGTCCGAGGTCCACAGTGTTCATGACGATCTTGATATCCCCAATGAGATCATGTTTTCCAAACCGATCAAAGTCATAGACCTGCATGACCAGGGTCTGACCGCCCAACTCACTGTAAGGGACCTGCAAAGACAAAAATAATAAGTAAGTGAACAATAAATTAAAATAAAATGCTTTATTTTTTTTATTTTTTTATTATTATTTTTATTGCATTTAATACATTTAAACATGATAATAAACAAATAAGGAAAAAAGAAGAGAAGGGGAAAAACATAAAAAAAAGAAGCAACCACAAACAGTACCCCACACCCAGCCTATTTGCAATATATACGTAAAAATTTACAAAGCTATAGAGAAGACATATATATTAAAAGGCTAAAACAAAACAAAATTCATGACAATAAATAAATCAATGTAGAAAAAACAACAAAAACAATAACAATATGTACACATGTATATACGCATACACACATGCATACATATTCACACGTACACATATATATACAATATACATACAAACATACATACACATGTACACATACACGTACGCACACTCACAAATACATATATAATTAGTAGTAGTAGTAGTAGTATTATGTAATGACAGCAATACAACTTTTCACCATCAATGCGTGATAATAAAATGCTTTATGATGTGTATGTTTCTTGTTCATTGAACAGACCTTAAATGTGAATGTCTCATTGAAGACTGGACTCAGGTTCTTCCTCTGCACTTTTGTCTCAAACTTCTTCTTTTTGTCTGGAAGCAGGTACACTTTGACATACGGGTCTGAGGTGCCCCCCATGTCCATAGCTGCTAGGTCCTGGGCTTGGAGGATTCCTACGATCAGCTACGAAAACAAATTAATTTACTTTATTTACATGTTCAATCATAACCACAGGAAAACTCCATCTTCTGTATCTTACACAACTGCATAAACTCTAATACTGACTTTACCTGGTTGTCATTGAAATTATAGTCAAGGGAGTACTCCAGTTTTCCAAAGAACTCCTTCTCCTCCTCTTCTTTAGTCTCTTCCTGTCAGAAATAATCAGATAAATAATTGACCAGACAGTACTTAGGTAGGTAATACATTTAACAAAACTAATGTAAGTTTTCAAATTTATGAAAAAACAATGAAGCAAAGTTATATAAATCTACTCAGACGACAAAGCTATTGCACAATGGCAAGAATTTTCCCATGTCATGAGTGTGCTTGATGTTTATTAAAATGATTAAAGTACTGTATACATTATTCGGTACTTTGTATGTCTTTGTAGAGAGCACATTCTACCAAAAACCAAAGACACACTCGTTGCAGAGACATCTTTACCTTGTTTTCATCTCCTTCTTCCTTGTCCTTCTTCCTGCGTCCTCGGCCTCCTCCTCCCTTCCTCTCTCGAACTTTCTTCGCCTTTTTGCCCTTGTTAAAACACTTTTTGTAGATGCAGTACCCCATACATGCCACTAATGCCAGGACAACCACCACAATGGCACCCACAGCCCACATTGGCACTGCAAAGTAAAACAAAGCAGGGATCGCAAAAACATTTTAGTTCAAATACATCTTAAGTTCAAATACATCAAATAAAATAAAATAAGAAAATCTCTAAAAAGTAAACAGTTCTGAACACACAACCATTCCATAAGTAACAAAGCAGATGAGACTTACTGCCGAGTGCATGATCTTGATAGCAGAGCAGAGTGGTCCCATACAGCATATGTAAAATATAAGACAATGGGTAATGAATGGGTGAATGAACTGTGTCAGTAAAGTAAGACATTGACACAACCTGCATAACCATAAAAGATACACGATGTGTCCTCTTTTCATATGCAGAGAGAAAGCTAGAAAACATTTTTCACCATATAACTCAAAACACTAAAATGACTTGTATCTTTGAATTGTTTCAACTTCGAAAATGTGAACTATCAATTAAAGTGTGCCATTTGTTTTCGCACTTTTTAAGCCCCAATATTACATTAGCCTATCCATAAATGTGTACCACTATGAACAATATACACTCACCTAAAGGATTATTAGGAACACCATACTAATACTGTGTTTGACCCCCTTTCGCCTTCACAACTGCCTTAATTCTACGTGGCATTGATTCAACAAGGTGCTGAAAGCATTCTTTACAAATGTTGGCCCATATTGATAGGATAGCATCTTGCAGTTGATGGAGATTTGTGGGATGCACATCCAGGGCACGAAGCTCCCGTTCCACCACATCCCAAAGATGCTCTATTGGGTTGAGATCTGGTGACTGGTGGGGGCCATTGTAGTACAGTGAACTCATTGTCATGTTCAAGAAACCAATTTGAAATGATTCGAGCTTTGTGACATGGTGCATTATCCTGCTGGAAGTAGCCATCAGAGGATGGGTACATGGTGGTCATAAAGGGATGGACATGGTCAGAAACAATGCTCAGGTAGTCCGTGGCATTTAAACGATGCCCAATTGGCACTAAGGGGCCTAAAGTGTGCCAAGAAAACATCCACCACACCTTTACACCACCACCACCAGCCTGCACAGTGGTAACAAGGCATGATGGATCCATGTTCTCATTCTGTTTACGCCAAATTCTGACTCTACCATCTGCATGTCTCAACAGAAATAGAGACTCATCAGACCAGGCAACATTTTTCCAGTCTTCAACTGTCCAATTTTTGTGAGCTCGTGCAAATTGTAGCCTCTTTTTCCTATTTGTAGTGGAGATGAGTGGTACCCGGTGGGGTCTTCTGCTGTTGTAGCCCATCCGCCTCAAGGTTGTGCGTGTTGTGGCTTCCCTTTTCACACCATTCTTTGTAAACCCTAGAAATGGTTGTGCGTGAAAATCCCAGTAACTGAGCAGATTGTGAAATAGTCAGACCGGCCCGTCTGGCACCAACAACCATGCCACGCTCAAAATTGCTTAAATCACCTTTCTTTCCCATTCTGACATTCAGTTTGGAGTTCAGGAGATTGTTTTGACCAGGACCACACCCCTAAATGCATTGAAGCAACTGCCATGTGATTGGTTGTTTAGATAATTGCATTAATGTGAAATTGAACAGGCGTTCCTAATAATCCTTTAGGTGAGTGTATAGCATCAGTGAATGTTGACCTGTGACTTGCTGTCCCCCTGATCAGGCGGATAGGGTTAGGTTTAGGGTCAGGGGTTAGGGACAGCAAATGTCATGTAAGTTATGTTTCACTCACACAGATCTTACACATATTTTTTAGAAACTAGAAGGTCTTGGCTTTCTAATGAGGTATCACATATAGGCTGTAAGCTCTCGCGGCCAATGTGCTTTGAGATGGATATTATAATTGGAGAAAATAACTCCAACCCTAAACCTAACCCTAAGATGGCAGATAACGGGTTTAAGAAACTTGCTCACTTGGCAGGTGTGTGAGCTCGTCGAAGAACTTAGTCTTGAGGCTGTTGAACTTTTGGTGTGACACGGCAGGCAAGGCAGGTGGGGCAGGGCGCTCCCTCTCTCTCTCCTCCTCCTCCTCAGCCGCCCTCCGGAGCCGCAGCCCGGACTCGCTCACCAATCGCATCACGGATCTCTGCACAAAATATGAAATACTCAGGTTAGTATTCTTTCAGATTCTGCTTTATTTTTCTGTTGTTGTTGGTGTTTTTTTATATAAACAATGCACATACTTTATTGTAAGTTAAGTTAAAATCTATTGCATTTTTGACAATACAATAGGAATCATCAGAATAGTTTAGTACTAGTTTTGTTGTGACCTTCCTAGCAGCATCCTTTCTGACGTTTCACCTGTCTATAATCCTCTAATCCTCGGCCACTTGTCACAAACACAATCCTACCTCAGGCGCTGCAGTGACAAGCAACTGAATCCTACCAGTTTAATGCATAAGATGCAGTTACATGCACGTACCCAAGACACCACACACTTGCACCAACTTAAAGGAAAAACATATGTCATAAGTCTAAGCTAAATTTGAAGCCTGCAGTATTCTGGTTATGTTATGGTTAAATTCAAATGTTTCCATATGATATACAGTAGGCGCAAGCTAGTTACTCCCCTCCACTTTGGACTCACCTCTGCCAGTGTGCTGTGTGCCTGTGTGTAACTGGATTACTTGCCAAAGGTAATCCAGAGAGCCACAGTTTAAACAAATCAAGATCAGTTGGAGTGTATCTCTTCTGATCTGTCTGCCATAATCCTCCTCCTAACAATACAGACGCATTACAAAGCATATTCACTGTGATGAGCGGTCACCTCCATTGGCCCGTCTGGATAAGAGAACTGAATACGTGAAGTCTGTGACAGCTTCAGATTCACATTTGTTCAGTGTTCAAAATCGAAATAACTAATGCGGATTCTGTAACTTTTTTTTGGTAATGGAGCCTGTTTAAAGGACTGGGTTCCAGTATAGGATAACTCTGGTAGGATCTGACATGGTGCTCCTTTATTATAATAACTAAGTAGCAAATGTAAGCCTATTGTTATGTTATGCTCAATATGCAACATTCACCAGTACATGCCCAGTATTTCGAGGGAATACTTGCTCTTTCTCTGTGCAAATTCTTTATGATCATGATCACCATCACACAGGGAGTCATCTTCTGAGCCCTCACCAGCACGAGAGACTGTGTTACTGCACTTGAACACAAATGACTGTGAAAATAGACGCGCAATGGCAACCTGTAATCCACTCTAACTAATCTTTGCCACTTTTAGAAAACCTTCTGCACTGAGCTTGAATTCAAGTAAGAAATCAAGAAATTCTAGGCACACGTAAAATGTGAAAAAATGTACATTTACTTTATAGAGTTTTTGTTTTCGGGAAAAAAATTGTCTGTTTATCAATGGGAGATGAGGTATCCTATTACGTGCAAATAAAACCTTTTAACAATTAATTTAGAAAAAAACCATACGATTCCATTTTTGTGACTTCAGGGGGGGGAACGAAGATGTTACAGGATTTTACGCATTGATCTCAATTTCATTAATTCTTGGCAATAGGCAAAGTAGCAAGTGATTCATATTGATAGCACTACAGAACAAATCAAAGTTAACTCCTTACCTGTTCTCTGGATGTTTTTCTAGTACTCCCCGTATTTCTATGCATTAATTACAACCTGAAGTGAAATATCCAACGAACCTCAGGCGTCTGTGCGCACAGCTCTCTCCCCGACTGCCCCTCCCCCTCGCGATAATCTGTGCACTATCCTCATGCAACTACTTATCACCCACCCCTTACCTCAAGGAGATGACGCGCATATTATAGCGTTTTTTTCCCCTCATTTAGGCGATTTAGTTCTTTTAACCTGTGTATACTTCAGATAAAATGCAGAAAGGCAAGTCGAAGTTACCATAGGAGCTACTGTAGTCATATCATAGAAATACATTTAAGTCATATGAACACCTACTTTGCTAGTTAATGTCGCCATCTTATGGTCAGTTTTGGTGTTGCAACGCATCACATCTCTGGTTTGCGTAAAAGAATTACAAAAAAAATTGGGACCATATAGCTCCACTAACAGCACTTTTAAAATGCCCTCACTCGAGAAAAAAACATTGCTACATTGCATAAAACAGTTAACTGGCCGTTTGTAAGACAAATGTGTTAGATTAGCTGATTTGTTTGTCTAAAATATGGTTTTAGTCATCTGTAAAATTTCATATAAGACACAAGACGACGTTAATCCAGCACAAATGGTTTATTCAAGATATTTGGTCAGACTTGGTTACAAGTGCAAAACATCATATTTTAATATAATATGAACACCGGTGCAATTTTTAAAGTTTTTTATTTATTGGGCAATCAACAGGAGTGGAAAATATATATGCAGTTAAGCCTGTTGACTTTGGCAGCTGGTGGCATGAGCCAGCGGCTTTAGCTCTTGCCTCCGCCCAGGGTATGCTTGTCAAACAAGTATTCAGCCATCTTGTTGTTCTGAGCGTCCATGCGGCTCAGGTTAGAGACGTAGTCACCCAGCTTCTTAATGCTCTCCACCTGCTCGTTAAGGTAGTGGGTCTCCAAGAAGTCACACATCTGAGAAGAGAATTGAACATTTAGAACAGGACATTTAAAATAAAAGTGCCAAGAGTCCAGTGAAATGGCCAAACTTACATGAGGGTCTACATGGTCAGCAGCCAGCTTGTGGAGATCGAGTAGGGCCTGGTTTACAGTCTTCTCCAGCTTTAAGGCGCACTGCATGGCCTCCAAACCACTGCCCCATTCATCACGTTCTGGTTTCTGCAATGAGAATTAGAATACAGTCTGAATGATTTAAACACAAAAATGGAAAGTCCAGCTCCACTAGATCATTACAACCTCCCAACTCTGGTAGGTTTATTTCTCTTCACACACCTTGAGGTCCTGAAGAAAGATACGTCCACCCCTCTTGTTCTGGAAAGAGAGAAGCTTATCTGCATGCTCCCGCTCTTCATGTGAAGACTCCTTGAAGAAATGAGCAAACCCTGGCAGGGCCACATCATCCCGGTCAAAGTAGAAGGCCTACAAGGAGGCACAAAACTGTTATTAATGCAAAGTCCATAGTCATTAGTAGCTCAGCATAGTGGCAAATAGTACTCATGAAGCAAAACGGTGGTGAGTAAGGATGAATCATGTTAGGCTACAGTCTGGGGTTGACTTATCTTATGAGGGTGAAGCAGTCTAGGGCATGACACAGCATTTTTGCACGTAGAGGGTGGAGTAGAGCTAGTCCTTGTGTAACCCAGTGATAACACCCCCCCTCCCCTCTCTCTAAAGTCAATATTGTCCCAACTAAACAATAACACCAAGGGGGGAAACATCATGCATCTGACATCAAATGTATATTTAATACGAAGATGTGCTGTCAAAATGTGGTCTTGACAAATACAATATAACACGTTGCTTCTAAAACAGGCAGCGATTACTCTACTTACCATTGAGGTGTAAGTGTAGGAGGCGAACAGCTCCATATTGACCATCCTGTTGATCGCGGCCTCGCAGTTCTGGTGGTAATTCTGGCGTACTTGAGACTCCATTTTGGCTGGCGTTTCTCTTGTGCTTTTCTTAACAAAAGTACAAAAATAAAGCTCTGCGCTGAACGTACTTAGTAGTGTTCAAGTAGAAGAAAAAAAAAGAGCCAAAACTGTGGAGTTGTCGCAAAAATTAGCTGGGACGACGCAAGACGTTCCGTTCAAACACTGTTGAAGCAAGAACTCTGGTACTTCCCGGATCTGAAATGGACAGCGTAGAGCTCCGTGTATTTATACTGCTCAGACCTCGTGACTGCCCTCACAGCTGCTCAGCCAATCAGGAGGAGCGCCTGCATATTGTGTCACTTCGGACGCAAAATCAACCATGACTTTGCACTTTTTTTTAATGTATAATTGTGCAATAAATCTTGTGACTAAGGACTGTGATATAGCACTTTTTTTTTTAATATTGGCCTATCAGTGTGTGTGTGGTTGTGCACAGTTAACTAGTAGTTGGCATGGCAAGTTGAAAATATCTAAAGAAAAGAAAATATTAATAAAGCTAGCACTCTACGCACCAAAGTTCATGTCCTTTACTTGACTCAATACTGTTTTAAAACGCCCGATTGCACAGAAATATTCTGAATTACCTATGGGATTTCTTCAATCAATGCTTTCGGGCATCTAAAAGGTAAAGGTGCTTATCTAATTATCATTACTGTATTATTTGCCTACAATCATGTAATGACTATGAAGGCTATCAAAATATTTAAAATGTAAAATAGTTTACTGTGGTTTAAATAATAAGTTTAAATTGTCTAAAAATAGCCAAACATGTTTCTAAAATAAAACATGAAACAGCTTTCGACATCTACATCTGCATTACATTTTTACTAGAAGGTAAAAATGTAGTGTAAAAAACATAGGTAAAGATGCCTTTGTTTTTCTGCGGTAGGCTACGGGTTGGTTTGTGATCCTATTTTTTTATGTGATGTGATGCTAAAGTCATGACACAATCCAATCACTAGTGCGACAAACCATGGCTCAAAATGGTCTTAGACATTTACAAGATTTGAAAGTTACTTTACTTTGTCTAAATATATTTGTCTACATTCTTGTTTAAAGGCAACCTTTCTTTCCAGTTGTTTGTTCCACAGTTACCATGGAGATGCGCCATCTTTGCAGCTGTTAGCATACATTAGCTAAAAACAGTATAAAAAGTGGAGAAATAATGCTGTGGAACAACTCCGTTAGCTGCTGAGTTACTGCTGGTAAATACATCTAACACACTCTGGTGTCCAAGTGTTTTAATGTGAACAATAACTCCAGTAATTTAACTTTTAAAATCTTCATTAGTTTACAATTGCTGCTAATCTCATAATGCATAGCGATATGACATCACATTCCCGAACTCTATTTTTAACCGTAGTTTCTTTAAACAAACGTTTGTGAACGCACCGCGTTGCTAAGTAACAAATTGTATACTCGTTGACTGTCAATGTGTGTGTTGCACACGATAGCTCAGCAGGGTCGGTAGCGTAGCGTTGTCTTCCATTGAATAAAGAAACCAGACAACATTCTCCAAACCTATAACTCAGCTCTGTGGAGGATATAAAACAAGGGCATTATGTACGGAAAAGGAATAACAGCTCGGTTAACAGAGGAGAATTTGCGGAGCGTAGTCGCCGAACAGCGTGTTAAAGGGCCTACTGGGCATAGCGTTTCCCAACTGGAGCGACTGGAGTTTTCTGAAGTACAAAAACTAGATCTGGGATTCAAAGGTAGCGTTTATAAGGATTTCTCGAAAGTTCGCGTTAACTGTTAACGTTATCAAGCTATATAATTATCTTAACTTTGAGCGCAGGTATATCTATAATTGAGAACCTGTGGGAATTTACATCCTTAACAACTCTTCACTTGAACAACAATTTCATACAAAAGCTGGAGGGCCTAAGTCGTCTTACAAATCTAAGTAATCTAAGTAAGATAAAACACTTTTTTCCAGTTGTGCACCATTATAGGATAAACTACTCATATTGACAAGTTTGTTATGTATGCAGATCTGTCATTCAACAAAATCATGGAAATTGAAGGCCTGGAATCTCTGAAGAAGCTAAAGGAGCTGAACTTGTCCAGTAACAACATTTCTGTCCTGGATAACTTTGACTCTCTTGAGAATCTTGTGTCATTCAACATTGCCGACAACAACCTGAAAGACCTTAACCAAGTACAATGTTGTTTCTTATAAGCTATTGCCTGTTTATTTAGCATGTTTTTAAATGTTTTTAATGTATCAAAAAACATGTCACAGGTGATGTATCTCAGGAAATTTAAAAATCTATTCACACTTAACTTTTCTGGAAATCCCCTATGTGAAGAGGATAATTACATATGGTTTGTAATTGCTTTCTTTCCCAATTTAAAGTTCCTAGACTACAGATATGTAAAAAGTGACACTGTGAGTATACTTTTTATTTTGTATAATTTATCACAAAATTTGAGCTTTAGGGGAAAAGTAAGCCTGTATATTTTTCACAGAAAAAGCAAGCATCAGATAAATTCCACATTGAACTTCAAGAACTCAGTCGTCTAGATTTGGAGATGGAGAAAAAAGCAGAGGCATCAAAAACACACCAAGCTGAGCAACAATTGCAAGCGGTACTTCAGGGTGTCCACATTGCTTTGCTGCAGTAATGTTTGCGGTGGCCTCATTCTCAGTCATTTTTACAGGACGCCTTTGTGGAATCATTAAATGGGCCTTTGCTATTTGAAGACATGATCAAAGACGATCCACTGGCAAACCAACTGCAAAGTGTGCCTGAAGTAGCTGCTGAACAGAAATTATATCCTTATATTTTTTGCAACTACAAACAATTCAATACCCAGTTATAATCCTTGACTAGTTACTCACATTCCAACAGAAAATGACTGAGCTGTGTGTGCAGTTGTTTGAGGCAGGTTTGGTTGAGCTTAGGCGGAGACAAGCAGAAGTGAACGCCTTCTTCACCAGTCACAGTATTATTAAAGCAGAGATAATGCAGGAAGAATCTCACTTACTTGAAGAATTTGACAAGTATTTCAAAATGGTAAACTATTTCATATGTTGTAATCGGAAAGTGTCGTCCCCCCCACAATGTAACTTTCATCTGTTTAAAGTTTAAGAAAGAGTCCACATTAACATCACAGACTCTGAAGGACAGCCCCAATGATGAGCTTAAGAAACTGCATAATCATTTGCTTGCACTCGAGTTCAAACTAATAGGCCAAATAGAGGTAGGTGCATCTCAATCTTGTAATAGATCTTTGCAAACACTTGTAATTAACTTTCCCATTTATGCTGTTACAGATAATGATTCAAAAGCTGGATGCAGAAATCACAGACTTGATTGGCACCTTCAATAAAACTGCTCAAGAAATATATCCTTTAAAGATTAGGAAAAAATTCAAAATTTGTATAATTTCATCAACATTTTGAATTCCATTAACATATTTATACATTTGGTAAATGTCGAGATCTGGAGGATGAATATCACCAGAAGGTGCAGGGGATTGTTGCTGCTACTATTGAGAATGTGGAAAAAGACGAGGATGTGGATGACTTGCCTGACGACGTGAAAATAGTAAAATATTATTATTTTGTTAAATACGACAGTGGATAGTAAAATAGCACAGATGGTTTGTAAACACTTTAAGATAATCTTTTCCCTACGAAAGGTATTTTTAGACAAAGAAACGGTGATGGAGGCGTTGGCAACAGCTCATGAAAACCACCTTCTTACCATCCGAGACCGAGAAAGTCAGCTGAATACCCGCGCAAATGCCTGGAAAAGCAGACTTGTCAAAAAAGTGTGCACTTGACATAATACAATGATATTATTGCCAGCTGCTTGTTAGGATTGGGACTAATTCTTATTGTTTTTAAATTATTTACAGCTCAAAGAAGAAGAAGTTCATCGTAATAGAGTGGCCCTAACAGACTTCACCACTTATGTGGACCACTACGAGGAGGAGTTGCGCAGATTATTTAACAGATGAAATCATATTTTAATAGGCTAAACTGGTCTAATTGAGCCTGAGAAACTTTTAATTTAAAAAAAAACATTATCGACAATACTAGAGCAGGTTTGACAGATATGTATCATGTGATCTTTCCTCAATAACACACAAGAACCCATCTTGAAGCTATACCATCATCTTTATTCATTTTTAGTGAAATTATTTTTCAAGCTTCTTTTTTGGATGTAGAATGTAGATGACTAATTAGTAACTAGCCTGTGTTAGAAAGGTTTATTCTAGAAGCTTCCACAAACAAAAATACTGTTGGATGAAAAAACAAAGTTTTACACAGATAATGAAGACACTGCATACCGTTGAAATTATGCTCTTGAGTCCCAAAGTCTTGTGCGATAGCACTGTAAAGCAAGGAATGGAGTTTGAAAGAACTGTAACAAAATAAGAATCGGTATGTGGACTTACACAACTCAAACATAGCTCAGCTTTTGAAATATCAAAATTATTAGATAAAAATATAACTGTATTTTTTCCTATTCCTGTCATTGTCCAAAAAAAAACCATCCTTTAAAGCACTTCTGAGTTTTCTCAAGTCATGGTAGGGCTCATGTTGCACGAAATGTGCTGTGTCATTGTAGTGACACAGCATTCCTATCTTCAGCTTCCTTTGTGGCCAAATAACAAAGTGTAGACAAAGAGCGTCAGCTGGATTAAACCAGTTTGGAAATAAAAAAGGAACAAAGTACTAGACTATAATGTTTTGAGATGCCCTCCGTGATACAACCCTTTCTCGGCTAAGGACCTCTGAGTAGAGAAATTGGATTTATGCACCACACTTTTTATGGCTGGTTAAATGTTGTTTTTTATTGTGTTCACCATTTACCTTTGAACATAAAAAAAAGGCAAAGATGCAACAAATTCATAAATTCTTTGTTTTACTTTTGGCTTTCATACGGTTAGCACGAAACATAAAAACAATATTTTTATCCAGGGAATGTTTTGCAAATACAGTTCTGTATTCAGAAGTATACAATACAACAATTCACATGATTGCCAAGTCAGCGTCTCAATCCGATGTGTATGCAGAAGAGCTTTTATAACCTGTAATTTGACCTGTAGTCTGAACAGAGTGCTCATGTCTGCAAGATGACCAAGGCACAGCACTTTGTGTCAAAGGGAAACTATGAAATGTAAAGGATTGATTTCGTAGAGGTAGAAAGTCATGGAGAAATGCTTTGCCTTTATTTCCATTTGTCTAACTCTTTATTTGCTATTAGTTTACCCCCCCCCCCCAATAACTTGAACAATGTTTTTACACTCTGAAATACAGTTAAATGACACCATAACACTCACTACATTAGTATTCGACATAAATGGGGAAATGCGTCACATGATTTCTATTGTTTGTCCGCAGTCTTTGAGTCTTACATGTTCCTTGTTTCATATCCTCCTGATGGATCAATTGCCTTGGCGTTTTTTGCAGCATTAAAAATAGCCGTTTAAAATACAATAGGTAGCGTTCACATGACATCACAACATTCTAAAGAGCCCATAGTTTAAAATTGAGCTGGAGGGCAACTGAAAATCCCATGGCCGTAACCATAGTAACGCTCAAAATGCAGATTTATAGTCTTAAATCATTGCTAATTTCTCTGTAATTACTGGGCCAATTCACATGAAACAAAAACTGTCACAAAGTTCAAAGTCATATCTTCCAGCTCATATGAACATATGTCTAATTATTTCCTCACAAAGGCGTCCAAAAGTGGAGACAATATTCAAAAACATGTGCTTGATGTAGGCCAGTAGAAAGGACTTTCAGCCATACAATTGACATGTCAGGTTTGTGAATCCAATCACTATCAAATGATGATCAGAGAAAACATTTGGACATTTTCTTTTTGGAAATTTCTTTCAAAAACAGTTTCTCTCCCATAGAGTTGTATTGGCACCTGCCCTCCAACTGAAATAAAATTCTATAACGTGAACGCAACCTATTGGTGGAAAAAAATATTTGGCATGTATTGAAATACACAAAAATAAATAAAAGATGACATAGAATAAATATAAATTAGAACAGTTAAAGTCAAACTACAGAACATTACAGGTTATGTGTTGCAACTGATCTGTGAACAAACCTCTTTATAAGGAAAATGAGAGAGTTATCAACATACAATATAGCTTTTGAAGAAGGACCAATGTATTTTAACTTCATGTTCAGATACCTGTAGTCAAACAAGTTAGTGATGTAACTTGTAACTTTGCTGGGAATGGGACAAGTCAGGTGAAAATGGGTCACAGTATAGGCATTTGTAACTAATAAAACAAACCATAATTATTTATTGCTTAATGAACATTACTTCCTCTTCATCAGTTAACATGAAGTACCTGAATTGTTGAATTTAACACTGCGTCCTTATATTCAATGCTCGCCTTTCCCTGTGCTTTCCTCACGCTGTCGGGATCCACACAGTCTTCCACTGAACTGCACATCTCCATTTGTGTTCCAGGAAGGGCAGGTCACACCTCACCCACTCGCTGTCACCATCGTCGTCCTTCTGACAAATCAGAGTTTTCAAAGGGCTGGTGCAGGTGTGTTGGAGGTACTGGCAGCCCTACATCACACAGAATATGGTGTCATTTACTGAGGAACAATGGCTTGGTATGAATAGGCCCGTCACTGTTGTTTCATAACTTTCAAAACTTTTAGACAAATAGAACAGAAACTTTCATAATTCTAGTATCAGATTGCTACAGACTAAAATAAAACAAATGAAAAAGAGGTCTAAATACTTCCACTTCAGGTTGTTGTTGTTAGTTTACCTCAGCAGTGCCCCAGTACCAAATGGCCTTGATGACACTGTGGTTGGCTAGAGCCACAGTCAGCTGGTCCTTACTGCCAGTAATAATATTGACCAGGCCAGCAGGCAGGTCCGAGGACTGCAGCACCTACAGAGGGCACAGAGGGAAACGTGCAAACATAAAATCAAGCAAAGACAAAATTACTTTGGAAACTTGTGTGTAGTTGTGCTTTGTAAAGAGAACCCCCTCATTGTACCTGAATGAAGGTGATAGTTGGTATGGGATTCTTTTGACTGGGCACCATGACAACAGCGTTGCCTGTGGCGATAGCTGCCCCCAGGACGGTCACAGTGGAGAGAAGGGGGCTTTTGTCTGGGAGGACGATGCCAATGACTCCCTGGGGATCGGCGATAGAGAGAGCAGAGCCGGGCTGTGGCATAGGCTAAAGGAGAGAATGCTGCTATTAGTTACAACTGGTATTTTAAGCTCAAAATATAAGCGCATTTAGGCAAAGACGTTGTTGTAATTAGTAATTTGGGTTGTTACTCAGCATTTTGTTGTTTTATATATCTTTAGGATTGAACTTGTGATTTCTGATATTCATCTTTCAAGATCCTCACCAGAGTGCCACCATGCACTTTGTCACAGAGAGCCGCCCAGTCGTTGAGTCTGGCGACGCTGAGCTCCACCTCATTATCAGCACTTTCTGCTGACACACCAGTCTGCCGTGTCAAACACACTACAAAGTCTTTCTTCTTTGCTTCTAGGCCTTTCGCCAAAGTGTAGAGCGATTGTGCACGAGCAGACAGGTTCTTTTTCATCCAACTGTCAAAGAGATTAGATGTGAAAAGTCAAACACGAGTAGTAGGAGTCTAGACTGTACACATCTGGGAAAATCTAAATATTTCTGTAACGTAGCAACTGCTAAGGCTGGGACGATACACTTTTGTCACAATCCAATACGTATCGCAATACTGCGGGCCCGATATTGTGATAAATAGTTTGCGATATGAGGCATGTATCACAACAAAGTAGTATTGGGATGTATTGCAAAACAATATTTTGTCCCAGCTCTAGCAACTGCCTATTACTTTTTTCTTTTCTTTTAAAGCTGCACTAAGCTTTGTCTTTTAAAAAAAAAGTATCAGTAGGTGTCAGTAGTTAACCCTGCTCTGCTCCCCCCTCACCTGGCTTCCCCCCCTCACCCACGCCCCTCACTCTCCTCCACTTGCTTCTCTGATCATGCATTCAATGAGATACAGAAATCTCATTAATCTTGTGTTGAACACACATTTATCAGCAAAAATAAAATGTGTAGCAAGACTTACATTTATTTACTAAACTGCAACTTTAATGCAAGTCTCTCTGTTTTTTGTTTTGTTTTTTTGCATTTAGAACATAATACTTCCATTTAGAACTAAGTTTACAGTGCAGAGCTTTTTTTGCAACCCTTGAACACCTCAGCTTCCCGGTGCCTGCTGTAATTATAGGGAGGAAAACTACCTGACGGCTCCCTGTAGATATTGGATTATTAAACAAACTGACATTACATGAGGATTTCAGCTGCATCAGAGCAGGTTGCTCAGATGTTTGTCAGATCTTTTTTGTAAACATCTGTCATAATGCTAAACTCTGTGTTGGCCGCTCACTGTTGCGGCTCTTGCTGCTTCAAACATTTGCGATCTCTGCACATGTTTGTGTTTACATGATGAAGGGCAGGTGAGGGTGTGGTGGGGGGTGTCCTGTGAGGCAGGGGAGGTGCAGCACTGGTCTCTTTCTGCGGTATAAAGCGAAGGCGGCGCATCTAGCGATGCAATGTGGGAATGCAACCATGCCAGTCCGGCAAAATGGAGTGGCTTAGAGTAGCTTTAATCTATGCTTATATAACAATTGGCTTTTGTTCAGTTGTTGGAAATACTGTATAAGTAATGAAAACAGCACTTTTGACTCGTTATCAATCTGCTGCTGCTGCGTCTGCAACAAACTGATTTTATAATGGATTTTTATTACATTGCTGAATGTATGGAATGTGTGAGCAAGCCAAACGCAAATTTCTGCCATCATTGTGCATGGTAGACAATAAAGCTTTTCTATTCTATTCTATTCTATCAGAGGTAAGATGGACTTTGGCATGTGATAAACACATTTTTTCAGAGAATGTGTCATTGTAAACAGCTGAACACACTGCCAACAAAAACAGGAAAAATCATTACAGTGACATACATAATGTGTACTACTTAATATGAAAATCGATGATAAAGCCAAATTATTGCACAGATATTATTTAACACAACATATTGCTTAATAATCACATTAGCAGCTAAAGCAATATACATAAGCAACTATAATGCTAGGTAGATAGATAAATGCTTTATTGATCCCCAATATTAGAGTTGGGAAATATGGCAAAACATTATTTAAAATAAGAATCAGAATTAGAGCCTATTTCAATATTATCTTTTTTTTTTACCCCAAATACCGAGATCTGTAACATCGTTCTCCGAAAGTCTATGCTTTGAACTTCTTTTGAATAAACCTGATAGAACCCACTGATAATCCTTTGCACAGTGTTTTGTTTACACAGGGCCGCTTGAGTGGTACTTACCCAGACTGCACTTTGGTCGCTGCCTCCACTGCATTGCGGACGTCCTTTCTTCCTCCGTCTGGACAATAACCCATTAATTTGGCACCATCTGCTGACATCACAGCCACACTGCCGCCAGACACTGACTTGCAGGCCTTTCCTCCAATGAATTGTTGATAGAACTTTGGAGTGCTGCAGAAGTACGATGAAGAACAATTTTATAAAAGGCATGTGTCATGTGGCAAATTGTAAATAATAAGCGTACCTGGCAGGATCAGAATCATCTGGAAAAATAGTCGTGGGGGCTGCAATTCCAAAACTAGCATAGTCCAAAGAAACAGGCGAAGATCGAGGAAGAGGGTTGGTAGAAGACAGCCTTAGGTAATGGTACAAACCCTAACCAATGACATAAAACATACATGTCAGCAAATGGTTTAAGCTAGTGATGAATATTCGCAACAACGCAAATAACAATACAGTGAATTGCAATAAAACTGAAACGAGTACGACGTACCTCGTGACCTCCATCAGTGCAGGTTCCACTATCTTTGTGTCCTGACACAGGCATGCAGGGGTCCGAGACAGAGTGAGAGTTCACCCAAACACACCCCACGGACAAACTGAAAGATAAAGAAACATACTTAAACAAACAACACTAATGTCACAAAACAAAACATATCCTAATATTGATATGTCTGCACCTCTTGGATGTCTCATGAGCCAGCGTCAGGTCCTCAGTCCAGATGGAAGCCGCGTGACCATGAGGGCTATGGTTTCCTTAAAAATTAGAATGTGTTAGTAGTTCATGTTTTACCAATTACAACTATTTGGGCTTGAAGTCTGGACAGTAGCAACATGTGTTCTGTCAATATCCTTGTTAGGACTGGTCTTAATAGGTCATTTGTCCATATGTCTCAGGTGTTTACTGTTAAAACTGTTCAACACATAGTAAGACGGGACAGGATTTCTTTGGTCATAACTTGGACTTGCACAAGACAGAAGCGTAAAGAAGCTAGAAAATGTACAAACTTGAGTTTTGCATGGAAAAAAATGAAGGCCGTTTCAACACTGGCTGCTTGTGCTTACCAACCGTGACCGCTTCTGTGTTGCTCCTGAATGTCATGAGAGGCAGGAGTGGGCCAGGAGCTGGATTGACCACACAGGAGGAAGATGGGGCAGTTCCACACAGCACAGTGGGAGGGTACAGTGCATTGGATAGAGCAGGCTCACAAGGACGGATTAGCTGGGACAGAAATATTATTTACAAAATAAACATCTCAAATACAACAGTGCTGTGATCAGTCTTCTAACCGTGGCCCCCTGCTGTTGAGCCTCCTGCACTGCAGCGTCCACCAGAGCCCTCGCAGCTTCTGAAGCCAAAGAAACACTCTTCATTCCAGTCATCCGCAGTTTTAGACGGGACATGACACTGTTCAGCACATTCTCCTGGACCAGCAAAACCCAGTTAATCTGAGAAGAGACACAGGGGCAAAAACATTTAAATACATTATTAAAACTAGGGTAACAAAACCGCACACTGGACACCCTTCAATATGAAAACATAAATGGTTAAATCAGTAATATCTACAATGAAGTTAGCCTATTCCTGATTCATTAGTTATTCGCTTTAACTATTAAGTTAAAGACTTTCAAAACAGCCTGAAGCCTCCAAATGTGAAATAAATTAGAATGCTCTCCCCATATCTTTTATCAAGAACTGTTAATGTTTTTAATTAGCGAAATAAATAGATAATTTATGAGCAAATAAGGAAATCTGTTTCTAACACTGCAATAAGTATGCAACCGTTCGCTAGATGAAAGGATAACTAATATGACTGTGGAATGACGGGCACTTCAGTTACCTCTTTCTTCTTCTTAAAAGCAGCTTCAATCACTGCATCCACTGCACTATCAATGTCTGCCGTTTCAAAGATGATGAAGGGACACGTGCCACCGATATTTGCTGAAACAGAGACAGGAACACCCATACCGGCTGTGGCTTTGCAAAGATTCACTCCGTCCTAAAAGAGAGAATGTTTTCAAACACCATGTAACTTACTAATATATACATAATAACTACTGAAATAAATCTGCAAACCTGCTTGTTGCCGCTGTAGGCCACATAGCTGATGCTAGAGTTCTTGGTCACAAGAGCTGCAAGTGACATGTCACTTCCTGTTAAAACGTTTAATGCCCCTGCAGGTAGTCCCGCACTCATGAACAGCTGAGCCAATAGGAGCACAGCTGGAGCAGTGCAGTGTTCAGGGACAATTATGACAGAGTTACCTACAATAGAGAAAAACATCTTGTATGCTGTTATACAAAAAAAAAACGTACTACAGTTTAGAATGAGCCAATGACTATATGAGTGAGAAAATGATTAGCCCTGTTTACCCATGGCTAGAGCTGGAATGACCTTGGCCATAAGAGAATAAAGAGAGCATTCACTGGAGCAAACCACCTCCACCACACCTGCGCAAAAAAATAAAAATCTATGTAAATAATTTGGTGGACAAATGTGAGTTATGACACAACAATGTTACTGACCAAGTGGAGTCCATCCAGAAAGCAGAGAGTCTCTGAGCTGGGCCCAGCTGCTGTAGTACTGCAGCAGCCGGACCACAGAGGAGGGGGAGCAGGGGGCTTCACACAGGTCGCACAGCTCAGACAGACACGCTGAATTCTGACCCAGAACACCCACCATCCTGGGTTAAAACAAGCAATAAAATAACTACAAAATTATAATAATAAAATACAAATTTCTACAAAATAACAACTAGCACCAAAAAAATTGTTACATTCAGAAATATTTCTGTTAATACCATACTGCTACATTGGGTATTATTATTTATTGTTCTGTACTGAATATACTTTGAGAACAAAACAGGGTTTACCTAAGCAGGATTTTAGCCCTCTCCTGAGAGTGCAGAGCACTCCAAGATTTGAATCCATTCAGAGAAGAAGCAGCACACAGGGAAACATCCTCTTCTACTGCACACACTGTACTACACACTTGAACACCTAGCGGGCAGGACAACAAGGGATATAGAACATTTGTACAGCAAAAACCAGCAAGGCAAGGCAAAAATATTACATGATTTATATGTTTTGTTAACTCTGTCATTGTAACTTTGATCAGATATTTGATGAAATATGTGCCTTGCCTTTTGAATCCACCAGTGGGCGAGTCTGTCTATTGGTTGCAACAACAAACTTTCCATTGATGAACAAACCAAGACAGCCCGAATGGTGGTCCAGCCAAGCCTGTGAGAGATTATACAGAAAGAAAGGGTTAAAATAAATAAATATGACATAACATCTATTCAAGCTTATGCTTTATCAACGGGGTGACCTCCCTCCCTACTTGTCTAACCATTTACAGACCAGACCAAAGGGCATTGCAGAGATTTTTGTCTTTATTCTTTTCGAACTATCTATGGCTGTGCATATGATTGTCATTTTTGTTTTTCTTTATGACGTAATGAAAGCTATGATCCTGATAATCACATCTGATAGCAATGAGATGCAGCAACATAATATCTCTAATATTCATAAGAGTCCCTCACGAATATAAAATGGAGAGCGACTCTTCATCAGTCTGACTTGTTCAGACACTGACTGACATGATTGTCTTTTCAGAGTGAAATCTTAATGTCTAGTGGACCACGAGTCCGGAATAAAGTTGAATTTAATTGATAAGACTTAACCCTGATTAGATGCAGTACAAACAGCCACGTGTTTGTCTTGTGATTTAGTCAAGCCAACTGTAAATGAATTTCACATGGGGTCACATAAACTACCCGGTGTGTGCTACCTCCACACGTTAAATAGCTGTACAAATACAACATAACAATGTAATAATTACTGTTGTGCTGACAATGTAATACACACGTTACCTGTGCAGTGGCACTGCTTGAACTTGCTGTTGGTCCGTACTCCATACTTTGAAAGATTTCGTGCACAGTCTTATTAGTGCAACCAGCCATAATAGTCAAAAAAGCTACAGGCTACATACACTGTCTTCCCTTTTCTGTCTTTTGATCAATTTAACACAAAAAACCCCACTTTGGCTGCAAACAAAACGTGTTTCCTGCCTCTCACTGGCAAACCTCCAACTTGAAGGCTGCTTCAGTACCTTTTTCTTCGATGGTGTGAAGAGTACTACTCAGATATACTGCCACCCAATGGTTTGAAATATATTGACGTATTCATGCTCAAATCGTCCACATTAAAAACAAACAAGCACATACAAAATAAGATGACAAACAATAATCATTCATAAAAAGTATAATGACAGGACATGAAAATAAACGGGCTAGTTTATTATCAATATCTTTCGGAACATGTGTTACTCGGGGTATCGTGTTCCACTCGGAAGGAATTTGGTAACGGACATTGCAGTAACGAATGGGCTGGGCAGCGGGCAGCGTCGTAAACATTAGGAAGTACTGATACGATGTTTGTGCTCAGTTTAATTATAAGAGCAATCGGAATACTCCCCCGTTAATCTAAATTCCGGATTATTTTCCCTCACGTTACATTGCAACAACATTCAACTGGCCACACTTTTAGAATGCCACGGAGAAAGGTAAGCGTTGCAGTCAGACTCATAATAACAAGATCACGTCATTGCTAATATTGACTACAAATTTGCCTTTATCCTTATGAATGGTACGTGGACCACAAACCTTTCCAAAACAGTGCTACTATGCTAGACTGTGAATGATTCTTGGTCATATATTGTGGCAGGGTTAGGTAAAACATAAACCGAAGTCACATCGATTCGACCCGTCATTGCTAAAGGCTAAGCTAGCATTTGCTGAGTTGCAGAATGGGGTGCTTGTTTTCTGTGCTTGTTTGGGTGTTGCAACCAACGGTCTGCACAAATGAAACCATGTTACTAAAAAAAAAAAAAAGGCAAATAGCATTAATGCATCCTGTCATTTGGCAAGAGGTTTTAAGCGATATAAGGAACGGGCTGTTCTTTGGTTGAGAACGAGACACACCAAAACAACGCTGCGATAGGTCAGAATTAAAAACAACCGCCCTGACGCCTTGCCTCTTCTGTTTTGTGATTGGCTGTATGTAAATTAGAAGTTCATGCACAGTCAAAATCGCCTGACATTTTAGTATGTAAATTATTTAATTTGATTGTGCCATTAACAGGACTGTCTGTAGTTAATACAAAAAGTATTACAATATTACAATATAGTTTCCACAATACAGTAACACCTGATTAATTAAAATACAATATGATACGGGTACTGTTTTCATTTGGATAGTAAATATGCGATTTTTTCATCTCATATTTATATATAGATATATCAAATTTTATAGCCTACTACTGCTATACTTGGCAGTGCACATCCCCTGAGTGTTTGCTGAACAAATGATTCAGCTGTGTACTCCTCGTACCCCTTACCCCACCCTCTCTGAGTCCGCGGCTGAGGGTTTGAGGAGCGCCCCTCATCTGCCCCTCTTATCTGCCCCACTCACAGGTGAGTCTAGTTCAGCTGGCAGCCAACATTTCCGATAAATTCACTTTTGAAATGTCAGTTTTGTTCCGTGGAGGTAATGTGCTAAATATGAAGGACTGTTAGCCATTGACTGGACAACAAACGCTGTCCTCCCACAATGGGATCAATGTGGAACTATCCACTGGTAAATCGCCTGCACACTCTCACGAGGATCTTCACCGTGCTCTGACTGTGTTGTATTGTTTGTAGCGAACGGCAGGTAGCAGCTCAGATGGCACAGAGGACTCGGACTTCTCAGCTGAGGAACCCGCGGAAGTAGCGCGCAGACGCAGCAGCACGCGCCTGACCCGGGCATCTCTCCGTCTCAGCCGGAGCTCACAAGGTACTGGCCTGTACAACCATACGAACATCATTCTGCACACATGTAATTACAATGGATTACAGTTCATTACTCTGAGTCTCTGTTAGGACTGTTTATTTTATTTTCTATTCTGGTAGTAAACAAAGTTCACTTATGCTAATACTGTTGGCAAAAGCCACATTGCAAAACTCCAGGGAGAGTGACACGAACTGAACTTAATTTGAGCAGCGAAGCTGAATAATGTGGAATAATGTGCTTTTGTAACTTTTTTAGACTGGTTAGGTCTCAGCTTGTTTTTCCTAATGCAGTTAAATAGTTGATTTCAGCTTTTGTACTTATAGATAAAAGAGTTCGGAGCAGCTCCCCTGTTACACCAGATGAAGGTCGAGGAGCAGACGTTCCAGTTGTGTCTGGGCGCAGAATCACACGCAGCCAGCTGGGGGCAGCAAACACCACAGCCAAGAAGTACCCACTGCGTCAAAGCAGGTCATCGGGCTCTGACACTGAGGCCAATGGTGAGAGCATTATGTACATCAAGTGTCTTTGAGACGTTGGCTGCAAAAAGGCATTGCTTATTCTGGATTAATGAGAGGAGGGGGTAAAAACAGACCAAAACCAAGTTTTTAATTTCATAAAAGGAAATATAGGTTTCAATTTAGAGTTGAACTTTGGAAGAAATTAGATCTGGTTGTGACCCAATTTCAATAGATTGAGCTGGGAGGAAAAAAATATTTAAAATATCCGTTTCTGTGTTAGAGGGAAATTGATGTGATTTATTTATTTATTGGTTTATTTGGTCGGGACAGTGCATGTTAATGAACATACATGGGTCTCATGCATGCAAACAAGCCACACCGGATTGTAGCCTTGGGCTAATTTGCATCCGTTGTCCCGCATGCGCACTCTCAAACACACTCTCATTCATCCTGGCCTATTGTACATGTTTTTAGTGGTAGGGGAAACCGGAGCACACAGAGGAAAACCTACGCAGACACGGGGAGAACATGCAAACTCCACACAGAAAAGCCCCGTCCAGAAGGGAATCGAACCCCGGACCTTCTAGCTGTGAGGCATGAGCATCACTGCGCTACCGTGCCGCGCAAGCACAGTGATGTGGCATATATATTTCTAACAGAATGTTATTATATAATATTTATTCATTATTTTTAAGTTATCAAGGTACCGATTAATGCTGCAATGGCTGAAAATTACTATAGTCTCCTTTTATTTAATCATAATTAAAATGTAAATCTTGATAATACAATATTAGGGGCTGTTGCATAGCAATTTGTGTTTTCGCTTCACAGCAAGAATGTCTTTTGGTTTTGCTGTGTGGTGTCTGCATGTTCTCTCTGCGTGTCCATCGGTTTCTTCAAGTTGGTTCGTCTCTGGGGCCAGGACTCCCCTGCAAAAGAGATCTTTGTTGTACTAGTATGGTTAAAAAGAAAGAAATAGAATAAATAATAAAGGGGACAGAAACACTATACCCGTGAAAATGGCTGAAAAGCTCTTTTTCCTTACAGTTTGTTCGCATGGGCAAAGGGTTTTACTTTCATATCAATGTTTTATTATTTTCATACAAGAAAATTAAACTCATTCAGAAATTTCTTTCATAAACCAAGGAAAATAAATATTTTCTTGGATAGATACTTTTGCTCACAAACCTTTTGTTGTTGTTGTTGAAGTATTCAATGTCGCTTTGCTCTTTTCTTCCTCCATAGACCTCAAAAAGGGGGCAGACCAGGATGAGAGCCCCCCTCAGACGCCCACAGGTAACGCCCACTCCTCTGAGTCAGACATTGAGGTTTCCAGTCCGGGTAATGACATTACAGAAGACGAGAGGTTAGCCAAAGAGCTGTCACTCAAAGAGGCTGCCGCCCACGACCTGTCCCACCGACCCAAGAGACGGCGCTTCCACGAGAGCTATAACTTCAACATGAAGTGTCCCACACCTGGATGTAACTCACTGGGTAAAGACCGCTGCATTAACATTAGATCAGTGGAATTCTAATCAAACACATATAATATTTAATGTACTGTATGTTGTTGAAGGAAGGCATTAAGACGAGTTCTCTTTATTAGGGCATTTAACAGGAAGACACGAGAGACATTTCTCCATATCTGGATGTCCTCTTTATCACAACCTGTCTTCCGATGAATGCAAGGTACGCCTAAATCAGGGTTTGGACCAATTGTATTCTCTTCATAGAAATTGTATAACAAAGTGTTAGTAGTGTTAGTAGTTATACTCATTCTCTTTTTGTATCTATGGGGGTATAATAGCCTAAAATAGGCTAATATTGGCAAATATTTTTGATTATTTAATTATTAGGTTAGGTAAATTGTCAAATTATACTTATTATTATGGCTGGTGATAGAAGATCAATTGAAGTAGCCAACACCATAGTTAATGTATTGTTGTTATAGAAACCTCTTTTTAAGATGCTTTGGGGCATTTTAAAGTGGTATGCCTAAATTATGTCCACGGCGTAACCAACCCAAACTGTTAGTCTGGTCTATAACCCCTCTTTTTACTTTATACTATGCTTAAAATGATTATTTACAAAGTAGGAAGGCTGTAGAGCATCAGCGTTGTGGGTTTGTCGGTACCTGATCTGTCCCATTTTTTTGTGCACGTTTTGAACAAGAAGCAACAAACATAGGTCCTAACATTATTATTCTGTTGGTGGCTAACTTGAATAAAGAACATGAGCAAAGAATAACACCTATACTGCGAACTTGTGAAGGAACGGAGTGCTTTATATTGGCCATGGGGCTCACAGTGACACTCTGTTGTTTTCATCAGGGCAAAACTACAGGTCGTGACAAACAGGCCGAAGAAAGGGCGCTATCACACCGACAGGACGAGAACAGGCACTCCACCAGAAACCAGGTATCACAACATGTCTCACCCCCAAAGGACAATGTCAGAACAGTGACCTCCCCCCTGCCCTTTCGTTCTAGTTATTGAGGTGTTTTTTGTGCATAGAAGGATTCTTTTCATTGACTGAGTGCGAAGATGGGTGGGAATCATTGTCTGTTAACAGTCAATGGACTCCAGTCTGTGTATTAGGCTTTACATTACGTTCCACTTTTTTTGTATTGCCATATTTTATTGATATTGACTTTGAGGTTGTAACTATATTGTCCTTAGGCACCATCGGATCGTCAGTTGCGCTACAAAGAAAAAGTAACAGAGCTGAGGAGAAAAAGAAACACTGGACTGAACAAGGAGCAAAAAGACAAGCACAATGTAATGTCTAAGTAATTAATCTTTACTTCGGTTTAATTTGTGCTATACTGGTTATTTGTCGTTATGGTCTCGACTCAGGAGCATCGCCAGGGCCACGGTACCAGTCGAGAGCCTCTCCTGGAGAACATCACCAGTGACTATGACCTGGAGCTGTTCAGAAAGGCGCAGGCCCGAGCCTCCGAGGACCTGGTAAGAGACGCACCTCGAGTCATCACACACCCCTGATAGGAGGGTCACAAGTGTAGCTACAGTCTTTACCAAAGGGGCAATGTGAACGATCAGACAAAACAGAAGAACTTTGGTACAAGACAATACTGTTTTTCCTGAGATCTTATATTTCGACAAAACAATATTGCATGATGTAATATAAAAGCAGTAGCTCATTTGGGAGAACATCTGTCAATTGATTCAAAGATTGGCCACCATGTTTTTATACACTGGAAAAGAATGTGTGGATATTGCATTGATCTAAAGCGATTTGATCAAAAGTGTCACATTATATGACACTTTTCTACCTCCAGTGGGACGTAGAAAAGTGTCATATAATGTGATGTTTCTTACAATAGAGCGACAAAAATGTGACCAAAAAGTGACGAGAAAGCAACAAAAGACTGACAGAAAAATGTGTGACAAAAAAGCTATGGAAAAAAAGTGACAACGCGAGGAAAGAGATCTGTTTAGATGAGTTTTGTCGGTCTTAGCTTTCAAATGAGGCGTCACACTGGCCTTTCAGATTTGGGTGAATCTGAACTGGAGAAAACACACTTGGTTAAGGCGGGGGTTAAGAGGTTAATTATTTGTATACTGTAACTGTTTAGGCAACCCTTCTACCACATTTAACACAAACATATCTTTAGGTAATGCCACGTGCCACATTTCTTTAGTAATGATTTGATGAACTAGACAACGATTTTTGAATTCTCAATCTGGTCCTTGGTTTGGACATTCAGTCTTGTCAATGCGAAAACACGGTTTTAGTCCAAAATGTGACCTTCTTGCGTCGTAATTTAAGTGCACAGCGCACATATTACCTGTCCCTCACTTGCTTTTGTGCCTATTGTATTTGTGCAGGAGAAGCTGCGTCTGGCTGGCCAAGTGTCAGAAGGGGGCAACATGATTAAGACCATTGTGTTCGGCCGATATGAGCTGGACACCTGGTACCACTCGCCGTACCCCGAGGAGTACGCTCGGCTGGGGAAGCTCTATATGTGCGAGTTCTGCCTTAAATATATGAAGAGCCAGACCATTCTGCGCAGGCACATGGTAGGCAGGACTTTGTAAAACATAATTCTAAGTTGTTTTGTTTTTTTTAACACCTGAAAGTCTGGACTGACAACTTGACAAGTGTTTGCTTTCACACTTCGTCACTAAAGTCTGGATTAGTAGATCATCAAGGGCATTAGCTTACCAATATATGGAAAATCTATATTAACTGTAATGACATGTAACTGATTGTTTAGAGCTAGTTTTATACCAGTAATGACCTCTGGGAAAAGAGTCCTTTGCTGTGCCGTCTTTGTGCTGGGGCCAGGGGCGGATGCGGCAGCCGCAGAGAGAATTTGACGAATTGTGTAAATAATATTCATGTATACTAAACGCAGTAGTTCGGGCTTAAGTGGATGTAGCTGCATTACACGTTGAGTGAATCATAATTTGGTGCATAAGGCCCTCCCACGCAATATGTCTAGACCACGCAGAAATGAATTGTTTGTGAAGACAGAAGAAAACACAGATCTTCATATAAATGCACCCTCAATAATTATTTATTTTCCAGGCCAAATGTGTTTGGAAGCATCCTCCAGGAGACGAGATCTACAGAAAGAGCAATATCTCTGTATTTGAGGTCGATGGTAAAAAGAACAAGGTAAAACAAAATATGGCATTATTACTATATCAGTGACATAAATAAATATCACGTTTTTGTTAATTCACTTTAACCGCCGTCCTGTACAGATTTACTGCCAGAACTTGTGTCTACTGGCCAAGCTCTTCCTGGATCATAAAACTCTGTATTACGACGTTGAACCATTCCTCTTTTATGTTATGACTGAAGCTGACAACACAGGCTGTCATCTTGTCGGCTACTTCTCCAAGGTACGATGCAAATCCACATTTAAAGGATCTGTATCATGCTATTTTAGCCATTCCAAAGTAAAGTATAGGCATATATATGATATATTGTACCTCTATCACTATGGAGTACTCATTTTTGAGAGAAATATAAGTATTTTTGGGGGGTATTTTCCCTACCCGGAAGACAAGACGCTTCGATTCAGTTAACTCCGCCCCTCTCTCCGCTCATTCCACATTTGCAGTATTATAAATATAAATATCGCTGCAAAAAGTGAAGTTACTTCACATAATGCAGTTATAAGGAGTTGACATGTGCAACACAGTTTCATAAATGGCTAACACACATGCTAACACACACGCTAACACGCGTTTTGATTGACTCACCGCTCAGTCTGGACTCCCCATGAGATCGCGTTGGTTATAAAAGTTAATCCACTTTGATTCTGGCCAAGGTTCACCAAGCATCCATCAGGTTGGTTGATATAGTAGCTGAATCCCGGAAAGAAATTCCAACTTCTGGCGAGTGCACTCTTCTTTAGGAAGGTTGAATAGTCCTGTTCCTCTCGTAGCCAAACGCGCATCCTTGGCATTATCGTTCGGTAAGAAAAAAGAGCAGGCGTGTCCAGAGTAGGTTAGAAAGAGCTCAGTCTTCAAAAACAACACTTATGCTCGGCTCCATGGCTCCTCCAGCCGTGGGTGCGCTTGATTAGCGTCGTGGGACAGCACAGACGCGTCGGAGAGTTGCTGTTTTTTTTTTTTTTTTTTTTTTTTAAGTTTTATAAATAAAAATCAGGCCGTGAGGCATTACATTACAGACGTAGAGCACTTCCGTTCCGCTGTGACGACACAACTGAACAGCTCAGTCGTTTACCAGGAGAGGGTGGAGCAGCTGCTCAGAGAGCAGGATTCAGGAGGATTACTTAGAACTGCGTGAATGAAGCCAAAAACCGCTCTGGGGGTGTTTTTGATAAGGAAATAACATAACAACATGGCTAAAAGCTCAAAAAAGTCGATTTTGCATGATATAGGACCTTTAACATTTGAAAGTAGAAAACCATGTGTTTTGATTAACAAAATGCAAAAGTGGAATTTCATGCATCCAGCTCAACATTTAGATGAACAACATAACCTAAAATGTAATGACTAAAATTACACCAACACAAATAGCAGAGGGGACATTATAGACAAAGCATGTTTTTAATTATGATATTTATATGGCTATGTGACTATGTTTTTTCATCATGTGTCGGTCATAAATAGGTTTAAAAAGGATTATTGTTGTTCCACATGTGACTTGCAGGAGAAGAACTCTTTTCTGAACTACAATGTGTCCTGTATTTTGACCATGCCTCAGTACATGAGGCAGGGCTACGGCAAGATGCTCATCGACTTTAGTGAGTACGCAGTATTACAGTACAGTTTTCACACATTGCAAAGTCTGTTTGTCAATACCTTGTTGTCTCTTTAGGTTACTTACTGTCCAAAGTAGAAGAGAAAGTGGGGTCTCCAGAGCGCCCCCTGTCTGACCTGGGCCTCATCAGTTACAGGAGTTACTGGAAGGAGGTTCTGCTGCGATATCTCAACAACTTCCAGGGAAAAGAGATCTCCATCAAAGGTCAGAACGCTCTTATACATCAGTTTGGCAGGCCACACTTACAGTAGGGTTGCTTTGTATGCTTGTATTTTTACTTCAGTGTCGTGACAGTGGTTTTAATTAAATGGTTAGATTATATTTTGGACCTTTTCAATCGGTAGAACAGACGGGATGTGGTTGTTGCTGTGAACTTACGTGTTTGGCCAATGGACAAATGCAGTATTACACAAAATCATTTGGTTTTTAAATTTCTTCTCACTTTATGGGCATCCCATTCTAAATCCTTGGTGCATGTGGTATTGTAAGGGGCAGCCAGGTGGGGTTTTCATGTTAACACTTGACTGAACTGGATAACGCCAGGTCCATGTGACATAAACACACTTGACTTCAAACCTAGTTTCCCTGAAATAGGTCAGCAGAGGCATTCACTGAGAGAACACATAATGTTTCTTCTTTTTTTTTCTTTTTTTTTACATACAACTCATAAAGTCTCTAAATTGTACAGGCTATTTTATATCCACTCAAACTGATTTTCCTTGTTGTTTTGACCTGGAGCTCCGTGAGGACTTGTAAGCAGAGGCGAGTAGTACTCAGTTACATGTACTCAAGTACATGCACGTATGTAAGTTTTTGAAGTAACTGTACTTTTGCAAGTAGCTTTTTCATCAGTAGTTTTTACTTCTACCTGAGTAATATTAAAGGATCTGTATCATGCTATTTTAGCCATTCCAAAGTAAAGTATAGGCATTTATATGATATATTGTACCTCTATCACTATGGAGTACTCATTTTTGAGAGAAATATAAGTATTTTTGGGGGGTATTTTCCCTACCCGGAAGACAAGACGCTTCGATTCAGTTAACTCCGCCCCTCTCTCCGCTCATTCCACATTTGCAGTATTATAAATATAAATATCGCTGCAAAAAGTGAAGTTACTTCACATAATGCAGTTATAAGGAGTTGACATGTGCAACACAGTTTCATAAATGGCTAACACACATGCTAACACGCGTTTTGATTGGCTCACTGCTCAGTCTGGCCTCCCCATCGGGTTATGAGAATGCGTTGGTTATAAAAGTGAATCCACTTTGATTCTGGCCAAGGTTCACCAAGCATCCATCAGGTTGGTTGATATAGTAGCTGAATCCCGAAAAGAAATTCCAACTTCTGGCGAGTGCACTCTTCTTTAGGAAGGTTGAATAGTCCTGTTCCTCTCGTAGCCAAACGCGCATCCGTGATATTATCGTTGGGTAAGAAAAAGAACAGGCGGTGTCCAGAGTAGGTTAGAAAGAGCTCAGTCTTCAAAAACAACACTTATGCTCGGATCCATGGATCCTCCGGCCGTGGGTGGGTTTGTTTAGCCTCGTGGGACAGCACAGACGTGTCGGAGAGTTGCTTTTTTTATTTATTTCTCTCTTACAACAACAAAAATGAAAAAGCTGTTTTATAAATTAAAATCAGGCCGTAAGGCATTACATTACAGACGTAGAGCACTTCCGTTCCTTTGTGACGACACAACTGAACAGCTCAGTCATTTACCAGGAGAGGGTGGAGCAGCTGCTCAGAGAGCAGGATTCAGGAGGATTACTTAGAACTGCGTGAATGAAGCCAAAAACGCTCTGGGGGTGTTTTTGATAAGGAAATAGCATAACAACATGGCTAAAAACTCCAAAAAGTCGATTTTGCATGATATAGGACCTTTAAAATGAAGTATCTGCACTCTTACTTGAGTTCGGGCCACTGTGAGTACATACATCTTTAAGTGACAAATCTTAATTCTGACATGTAAAATTAGGATTTATTTTTATATGTTTTTATGGTATTCCCTTTGATAATATAAGCTTCAGCAATTTTCACATTATTTCATGTCTTGTTTCTCATAATTTATGTCACCACTGAAACATGAATCAGACTTTTATGCTCAAACAGTTACTCAGTACTCACACTACTCAAGTAAAACTTTCTCCAAGTACTTTTTTTGCTCTTACTTGAGTACATATTTTGGCTACACTACCCACCTCTGCTGATAAGTGACAAAGTGTTCCAGTGTCTGCACTTTTCAACACTTTTTCCCCTGAGGTTTTGGTTGATATAAAACAATCTAATATTACGGTCTGCGGCTACAGAGACCTTTAGAAGTGCATTCTGCTTTTAAAGTGAGATGCCTCCTCAGGGCCTTTTAACTTTGTCAATTTCAAAAAGATTAACAAACATACAGTTCGATTTTTTTTTTTATCATGACTTTGATTTCAAAATTGTGTTACAGTTTGCGAATTTAATAAAGTATGACTGAGGCAATGGGTTTCGAAGTTACTTTTTTGACTTTTTTGGGGGGGCGGTGGTGTATGAATGAGAGTGTGAATGGGTGACAGGTTCCTTTTTGCAAAGCGCTTTGAGTAGCAGATAGAAAGGCGTTATATAAATTTTACCATTTTATTTACAGTAAACTTTCAGATCTGTTTGGTCAGTAAACTGAACTTTCAATATACAGTGCTTGCATGATTATTATGAGATTTTCTTACATATATATATATTTTCACATTTTTCCACTCCATACTGTGTCAAACTGAAAGGATGCTGGATTGAAGCTTCCCAGGCCTTGTTATTAGTTGCCGAGTTTACACTTTGGCAATGTCTCTCAGCTTAAAACCTTGTACACTTTAGGTCAGTTACAGCTGCTGAAAATGACAGAACAGGTAGAATTCCTGGTTGCTTCACATTTGATTTTTCTTTAGTCTCTGACCATTACTTTTTTTTCTGTAAAATTGCTTCTGTAACAAAACGTTATCAAGAGTCCTGCTTCCCTCTCACCATAGATTTGGGCTTTTCAGTGTCTGACAGATGTCTTTACCATTTTGTGAGAGGAACAAACCGTTTTAATAGTTCGTCACCTGATTCAGAGCGCTGACCTGCTTTGGCCACACTTCCTCTTGTTACACGACTGGCCCACGACCTGGGACGCTTCGATCCAACAGCCTAACAATATGGTAGAAAAAGACCCTCAAAAAACTAATAATTATGCACACACAGTAGATTTGGTCAGAGGAAACGGCTTCAATCCTGCTCAAACTAAATGGAATAAGACATTATGACATCCTACATTGTATTATATTATCACCAAAATGTGCACCTCATTGTAAAACCTCTACCCCAACGCTAAGCACGAAGCCAGACTCCTAGTGTAAAGCCGCCGTGACGTGTCCTTGTGTTAACAGAGATCAGCCAGGAGACGGCGGTGAACCCTGTGGACATTGTCAGCACTCTGCAGTCGCTTCAGATGCTCAAATACTGGAAGGGAAAGCACCTGGTGTTGAAGAGACAGGTATGGGAAGAACAAACCCTACACCAATAACACACTGTCGGCCACAATCTCACTGAACGCTCTCACACAAGTCCGCCTTGTCTCATCCAGGACCTTATAGACGACTGGAAAGCCAAGGAAACCAAGCGCGGCAACAGCAAAACAATTGACCCCACGGCCTTAAAGTGGACACCGCCGAAAGGAACATAGAGGAGGTGCTTCCTTTGACCCCAGCTCACACAGCGGCACAGGCACTGACTCATCTCTCTTCTGGAAACACAGCTGTTCGTCTGGGTTCAGCAGTCACTAGTTAGTTATAGCTCATGTTAGGATTATCCCATTCACACTCAATGAATCAAAGCTGTTTCTGCTTTTACACTAGAGTACCTGCACAATTTACACAGAAGAGAATGTGTTATTGCTACACATATACCAGTGTTTGTAAACATTATTATAAACAGAAAAATTATAGAAAACACTATGAAATATGTTAATATACAGTCCAATAATGAGGACAACAGTCCATTTGCATCTGTGAACAGTAGCTGAATTGTGGACTTAAATATTGTCTGAATTACTGAAGTACAACAGAAATTCCCCATTGGTTTTCACTGCATAAGATCCCGTGCAGCTTAAGTTACACATCGGTGATAAATAGGAAAAGCTTTAGGTAATTTTAATATATACATGCAAGAGATTCAACTCTGCAAAAACAATATGGTCGAAGCTTGAATGTAAAATAATCACATTGCTCTTGTCGATCTGCATAAGAAACCATTTCTACAGATGTGTTGTTTACTAGAGATTCTAATTCACTATTCAGTGGCTGTTTGAACCCTGAACTTTTCACCCATAAAAAGCTCCGTAGCTGCCGCCGGTCAGATTTCACAACATGTGAAAAAAGATATCTACTCTCTGAAACATTCCCACTTATGTGGAGGAGGGCCCCCATTGCTCCTCACAGGTTGCCCCAGCAACACTGAAGGTCGGGACAATGAAGTTACCTTCCCTTAACTTGCATTTAGAGGCCAGTGAGTGTAGCTACCATCATTTTAAATTCTTGCCGGGAAGGGTACTGGTTTTATTGGTTGTGCAGCTTCCGTTTTTTACTGTACATAATTCTACCTCTGAGGTTTTGCCACTGTTAAAAAGCTAGAATATGTTTTGTTATTCCTCTGTGTAAACTTAAAAACCCAAAAGAGCATTTTACTAGATTTTTTACTATTTATAAAGTATTCTTGGTACGTACAATTTGTAACAGATAAAAGAAAGAATGTGTGCAAGAGAAGAATATTAGTCCTGTATTTCATTTTGCCTTTTTTTTTAATTATTTTTATTTCTTGAGCTAACTTTTTATTTTAAATTTGGGACAATCTTAATATTTATTTTTGCTCTATCTTGGCTGTGGTTCTTGTCTTGTGTGCTCAACATTTAAAAGTGAATATAATTGTTTGGTAATGTATCAGTTTTCCTCTTGGATGCCTTTTATTCATATCATAGGTACTTCATTTGATGCACTTGTTCTCATGTAATATATCAAAGTCAGCACATCACACTTCAGTTTGTTCCTGACTGAATATGAGCCGGGCGTATCTAATATTGAGGCCTGCGAGTGTTCTGTTCCGTCGATGCCTTTTGTTTTCTACACATTTTTTCCACATTTCACACCAATCATAGATGGTTGTCATTGCCTTTTACTTAGCCGCTAAACAGACAGGAAAACACGCATTAGCTTTTTAGTAGATGCTTTCTGAAATAAACCCTTTTGTTACTGCCATGAGCAGTGAAAGTGCATTTACAAATCCACCCTTATTCACCGTGTGCGTCATAATTACTCAAATCATTACAGTCAGTTTGTTTTTTACGTTAATGCGTCTTTTTGTCATGAAATAAAAATGTACAAACCATTGTCATGTGATTTCTCACTTTGTGTCTAATTTTGTTTAGTAAAAGTATATTAACAATATACTTTTGTAATTAAGGCTTTGTTACATTTAGATGTGTGAGATATTCTGTGGGGCATTAAAAGTCAGTAAGACCTTAAATATCATTAAAAGTATTTCATTAGATTCCAACCAGCATTCAATACATTTTTTTGGGAATGAATGACATTGCCTGACGTTTTACTACATAATTTCATCAAAACATGTAGTTTAATGTGATGTTATTGTGATAACAGTTTTTAGCTTTGAGCACGACATCGTCTTTATGAGGTTTATATGAATACTTTCTACATGACTTCTATAGACAGGGGTTAAGCTATAAACACGATAAAAGAGGTGGGATCAACTGCAGAGTATAATTTGTGACTAATTTTAATCTTTAAATTGTTTTCTACTCCTTTGTCATAAGCAGTTGAGCAGAATCGCCCCGTTTCAATGCTTCTCTTTTCACACAGATCTAAACCAAACGCTGCAGTGCTGCACTCGGCTCATTTATATCTTCCTCTCTTCCTCCGCAGGTCGGGTTCCTCTTCAGTGAATTTCAAAACAAATGCACGGCTCTGGCCCTTGTGTTTTGTCTCTGCAGGCATCACAATGACTTACAATGAAGGGATTGAGCGGCTCAGGGTTGGCTGTTTGGATGATCAATAGTTTAATATCACATACACATCAGGTATTCTCCAGGCCAGTAGTTCTCAAATGGTCATCTGCAATTTTAGACTTTTATAGAGGTTTTTTTTTGTATGCTTTAGAAATGCATTTAAGTACGATGTTTAGACCTAATTTAGTCTAATGTAGGTGTTTGGACCTGATTTGACATTGATTCAAGCCTCATTATGGTTATTTGAAAGGTTTGAGAACCACAGATCTGAGCCTTAAGTCTGTATATAACACCCTTTTTCCTTTTCCCAAATATCTTTTTTGGCAAAACTATCCAGTTTATAGCAACAAAAAGGCTCATTTATTTTCAAGTATATGACTTTAAACACCTCTCTTTGCCTCAAGTTAGCATGAACATAGAGATAGGCTTTGGTGGTTGGAAAAAGGTGCAAAGGTTTAATGTTAATCGTCCACCTTGAAGGTGAAGCTGTAAATGTATTCATAATTAATGGAGCATCGCCACCTTTGACATTACATCATTTTGCACTTTGGACTGCGCTGCTTTTGGTAAAGTAATAGTGATGGCCTTTTATTTATGAAACAAATATTGAAATCTGAAAATATAATCTACAATGTCTATTTGAATACAGCAGGAAATCAGAGACACTTATGTCAACAAAATAATTAATTTATTTTACAATATTCCATTCTAACAAAATCATAAGGACAGATGGAAAGACTTGGCTATAGTTTCAGAAATGTGATATGAACACAATGCACGTCTGGTTTGAATTGAAAAATAAAACTACAACAATGTTGAAAAAAAGCATTCAGAGCTGGTTTCTTTAGTACATGTCCCACTCGTCTTCTGATTCTGAAAAATACAATTTCCATACACAGTAAAGATCAACATTAAACTTTGCCTTTCTGCAAACTGAAATGAAACATTTAGTTGCTGCTCCTTGAATGATCATTTGTGTTGTATGTTTTATTTGCATCATTGATTTTAACAGCGTTTACAGTAATTATTGTTTGTGAATCAGTTTAAAAAAATAAATTTTAAATTGTAAAATCTTCCAAATGTAACTTTGCAGCACTTTTGAGTCCTAAGATGCAAATAATAATAATAATCATAATCATAATCATAATAATAAAATAACATTACCTTCACCTAAACTTCTTTTCCCCATGAGTCCAACAAACGCCTCGCCTTTATTCCCTGCAAACGGTGAATTGTTCAAAAGAAATAAACTGTATGGAAAAATGTAAATATACTTACTTTGGGCATTGAAGTATTCACGTTTCCTCCCCAGTCTTGCAGAATGAGAAATTCCTTTACAAACAAATCAGATAGACTTTAATATGCCATGATGGGGATCAGTGAAGACTGTGGTCTGGGGCTGACCTGAGCTCCTGCCCATGAGCCCATGGAACTGCTGTGCTTTGGAGCGCTTGATGATCTCGGCCAGTCGCATCCTCAGCCCCCGCTCCAGAGGGAACTCCTGCAGTCAACAACAGCACAGTGACAAACCGCTGTCCATGGTTCTGAACACAGCCTTTTTAGTGATCCCTACGGAATGCTGAATAAACACACCCTCTTGTGAATAATAGATGAAGTGTTAATGAAAACCATCAGGACGTTCTTTTGTCCACTCTCAAACTAAAGCTAAAATAATAAGTGTGAAGAAGAGTTCAATGTAATCACAAGAACATATCACACTTCACGAGTTTGTACTTGTTTTTTTTGTTTTTTTCAGACTTTTTGTCAACTGCAACCTATCAGATATTTTTGCCAGGTTATGCAATAACATAAGTCCTGAAAATAATATGAAGCAAAGACATTTGGTAATATTTGATGTCGCCATTGTAAGGTAAACATTATTGTCAGCTCATTACTGTATGTCCAAACGTCTTGTAATGAGGGATATATTTGTCTTTCACACAACATTTAACTAAGAATAAGCCGCACTGTTTGTGGTAAATAAACTTTGCAAGTAACTATCTCTAAACACCGTACCTGCCAAGTGTCCAAGGTCCACACGCCAGAATCCTGCTCCTTGTTGGACAGAGGACCAGAAACTACTCCCATCACCTGGAAAAGCACCATCAACAAGAAGACAACTAACAATTTCAGTGCCTCCATTGTTACTTCTGGGCGCCAATATTACGGTGATGGTCAAGTTAAAGTCTCCTTGACAGGACGCATAAAGAAAACAAAGACACACACCGTCTCTGCTGTGAGTTACTTGCTCCTGACTGGAGATGTGCCCTTATATGCGCTCTACACACGCCCCTCCCAGCAGCATCATCCTTTCAAAGTCCTGCCTTTTTGGTGTGACTCACTTAACTTCACAATTCAGGCATTGCCAACTGGTGGATTGGGACGTCACTGTGGGTGCCTGGAGAGTTTTTAGATAGTCGATTCATAGGCTGTACGTATACACTACACTGCGTTAAGAATTATGCAAATTGTATTTCAGAGCCTCAAAGGTAAAAAAAAAAAATGTTTTCAATGAAACTCATAGATGGTATTGTGTCTCAGGGCTCTTTGAATCACTGACATCAATCTCAGACGCCTGTGATGATTAGTTGTCAGGTAAACCCAGTTAAGGGAAAAACAACTAAAAAAGGGCATTACTATAATTAACCATTATTAACCAGCCTGATATTTTCAAGCAATAAGGGAAAGAAAAAGGATCTCTCTGCTGATGAAAAGCATGAAATAGTTGAAAGCCTTGGACAAGGTATGAAAACCTTCGATATTTCACGAAAGATTAAGCGTAATCATCGTATTGTTAAGAGATTTGTGGCGGTTTCAGAGCACACACGGGTTTGTGCAGATAAAGGCACAATGAGATCAGATTAAGAGAACAGCTGCTACCAAACAGGAAACAGGTATTTGAAGCTGCTGGTGCCTCTGGAGTCTCCCGAACATCAAGGTGTAGGACCCTCCAGAGGTTTGCAGTTGTGCATAAACCTTCTATCCGGCCTCCCCTAAACTGTTCATTGAATGCTGACGAGCAGAAACGGCTGCAGTGGCTTACGCTTAATCTTTCGTGAAATATCGAAAATAGTGGTCTGCTTAATAATGGTCAACGGCCTTTTCAGTAGTTTTTCCCTTAACTGGGTTTACCTGACAACTAATCATCGAAGGTGTCTGAGATTGATGTCAGTGATTCAAAGAGCCCTGAGACACAATAGCATCCATGAGTTTAATACATTTTTATTTATTTAGATTATATTTTTACATTTATGGCACTGGAATACAATTTGCATAATAATTCTTAACACAGTGTATTTCTATATAAAGCATGAACGGATAAATATTGCAAAAAGGCAGTAGAACATGAGAAAAGGGAGAAAAAGTTGTGTTCAGGTTCTAGAATGTGATGGTGTCACTACCACCAAGTGAAGGGAAGGAGCCAGTTGTTCCTATTAACTGCATTACATGTTCACAAATAGTACTAAAAAGAAAACTTGTGAATTACAAAAATTATCATAAATATCATTGACTGGGCCCATGATCTCTATGTACAACACCAAAGATCTCCTCAGAAACAAAATAATTTTACCTGCCCTAATTTTATAGGCCTTTAGAACAATAGGATGTCATCTGAAACCTAGCAATACAACTCCATGCCCATCATAACCCGGGCAGCCCCTTGACACAGCAGTTAGTGCTTGTGCTTCAGCTAGAAAGTCCCGGGTTCAACTCCCACCTGGACTGGGCCTTTATGTGTGGAATTTGCATGTTCTCCCCGTGTATGTGTAGGTTTCCTCCTGTGGATACTCCGGTTTCCCCTACCACTATAACATGTACAATAGGTCAGTCCTCCGGCCAGGTGTTAGTGACCATCAACCTCCACAGATGGGTCCCAGAGCGCTGGCTGCTCACTGCTCCAGCAGCATTGAGGATGGGTCAAAAGCAGAGAATTCATTTTCCTACATGGATCATCACACACACCCTTATACAGTATGTAGATGTTCTATTTTAAATTGAACCGTGCTTAATGGACTTTGGATATTTATTTATTGACAGGATTATTAACAAATCCATAAATCATTGTGGTGGTGGATTTGCCGATATAAAATGTGTTTTGTGTGTTACAATATTTATTTCCCCTCAGAAGTGTAACAACTATGTTCAGGAGTTCAGGTTATGTTCTGGGAATATTTGGCGGAGCTTTCAGAAGAAGTGAATTAGTATTGATTGTTCATTGTGTGTCTTGGTTAACATAAAATAATAATCTAAAAGATTTAATGTCATGATTAGGTCATAAATTCAATTTGATCATGTCTAATGTCCATACTAACTTTGCTTTTAAGAAGTGACTAAGCCCAATGTTGCTAAGGGCACCACATTGGCATTGGCATTTTTCCCCTCTTAGTACAACATCTTGAACATATATACTTTATTACAACAATGTGATTAAGGAAAAGTTTAGGGACCACTTGTTGGATTGAGCCCTTATCCGGCTGCTGGCTTCCTCTGGTCTGTGATGGATGGGTTGATAAGTTCACCTGTTTGCTCCTCTGGGCCAACATGATGAACAATTGATGAGTTCATTACGCAGCACAGAGCGCACTGTGGCCCTTATTGGACTCTATTCACAAGTGAAAGAAACTTAGGGCACCCCTGCACCGTTAGTATGTGTCACATTAGTTAATCCAGCCTTAAAACAGTGTCAGGAACTATCCCGAAGAATATGTCTATTATCTGCTTGCTTTGTTCTCTAATGGGACTGTTACTTTGGCCCCAAAGACAGTCAAAAATAAATCAAGTCTGTGGGTGCCACAGCCTGGTATGTGAAGCAACAGAACATTGACTTTTAGTTATTGATTATAGGATTGATGTGGGTGGCATTGTGTCAATAAGCTTCTGCAATGTAAAAAGATCCAATGTTGCATTAATTTTTTACCAAGATCTTGTATTGATGATGGGAGAGTGTGACCACTGCACAAAGCCTTCTCCACCACATCCCACAGACTCTCAATGGGGTTCAGATCTGGACTCTGTGGTGGACAATCCATGTGTGAAAATTATGTCTCTTGCTCCCTGACCCACTCTTTAACAATGTGAGCCCGATGAATTCTGGCACTGTCATCTTGGAATAATACCCAGATAGCAAAATGACATTGTTTCAACATTGATTTAGGGTCAGATGGTTGACTTTTGGTTGAGGTTGAAAAAAGAATGTTGATTCAACGCTTTATTACGGGTTTCAGATCAATAATTTAAAAAATAATGTTGAATCAACAGTTTTTTACAGATATAAATTCAACCATTGAAAGGTTAACGTTGAAACAACAGTTTTTTACAGATATAAATTCAACCATTGAAAGGTTAACGTTGAAACAACAGTTTTTTACAGATATAAATTCAACCATTGAAAGGCTAACGTTGAATCAACAGTTTTTTACAGATATAAATTCAACCATTGAAAGGTTAACGTTGAAACAACAGTTTTTTACAGATATAAATTCAACCATTGAAAGGCTAACGTTGAATCAACAGTTTTTTTACAGATATAAATTCAACCATTGAAAGGCTAACGTTGAATCAACAGTTTTTTACAGATATAAATTCAACCAGTGAAAGGCTAACGTTGAATCAACAGTTTTTTACAGATATAAATTCAACCATTGAAAGGCTAACGTTGAAACAACAGTTTTTTACAGATATAAATTCAACCATTGAAAGGCTAACGTTGAAACAACAGTTTTTTACAGATATAAATTCAACCATTGAAAGGCTAACGTTGAAACAACAGTTTTTTACAGATATAAATTCAACCATTGAAAGGCTAACGTTAAATCAACAGTTTTTTACAGATATAAATTCAACCATTGAAAGGCTAATGTTGAATCAACAGTTTTTTACAGACATAAAGTCAACCTTTGAAAGTGTAACGGTGAATCAATGTTGTTTCGACGTAGGGGTGAAAAGCCCGGGAAATTTGAACTAATTTCACGAGCGCCCTCCTCCTTACATTTTCGCATCTCGGCAGACACAGAGGAGACGGAGAAAGACAAAACTGGTAAGTGCTCATACATTTTTAAAGTTTAATTGTCATCTTGGTTGTGATCAGTAAACTAAATGGCCACCGCACACTGTAGGCTATTTATTTGTCATTTGTTTATTATGAGCTGATAGGCTATGCCAAGCTAACGTTACTAGCCTTAACTGTTTGCCACCAAAGAAAGCTTACATGTTCCACACATCCCAGTAACATAACGGGACATGATTCATGATTAATTCACGATCCCATAACCTGATAATAATATCAATAGTAAGTCAATACATTTGTTTGATCTTGCCCCCACAATGTAGCCGTTACTTTAGTTTGGATTCAGTTGGTAATTTATGTAGGCTAACTGTAGGATTGTGAAGCACTTTGACTTGCCTTGTGAATGAACTGTTCTACACAAATAATACATTTGCCTTTAGTCAAGACTATAACTTATCCGACGGTTTAATGGGTGAATCATTACTTTAGTATTAAGGTGCTGACATGGTTAATAAAAGAGCAAACAGAGACAGTAACACAAATAAACAAATGATCCCCTAAATGTTTAGTTGCTCCAATTATTTTATTATCAACCATGATTACTAAACACTACCATTTTTATTTATTTATTGTAGGTGCAGCTGCTGAGGAAAGCTCCCAGGAACCAAAGAAATTGTCAAAAGGTAATCAACATCTGCATCTGCTCGACCGTCTCCCATCATCTCCTGATGCTGTTTGCCAGTGGAACTAAACACAAACCTTTTTCGGCATTCTAATAATTTTTCCCACTGTCCATATTTTGCCATTTTATCAACTGTAATTTGCACTTTTGTGTCTAAACCCTTGGATTTTAGATTTTTGGATTGTTATAATACTGTTTAAAAAATGTTTTATAGATGACATTTTGCTGCGAAAGGAATAAAGTTATTATTTGCAATTAACATTTATGACTGAATATTGATTGTAACAACTGATTTACAAACATTTTATACACGCTACAATTACCTGGATTAGCCTTCAGTATGATGGCCCTGTCAATTGTACTTTTATGAAACAAAGCTTTGTACAGTGGTAACATCTTGATAGCAACAAATTGAGGGAATTCACTGCACAAAAATTATACATTCTTTACTCAATGTTGTGGAGATAACTGTTTTATACATCTCATACAGAAATAAATATTAAGTAATGAGTGTACCATTTTTTCTGGTGTTATTTGGTCACAAACTCAATCTCCTGCCTTTCCTCCATGTCTCATGCTCTTCTGTTCCAAATGCTTTTAGTTTGTTTGATTTAATTTACTGCACATTCTTCACGGAGGCACTGGTTATGGGTTATACTATATTTATGGAAGCAAAGGCTGAAAAGGTTTTGGCCTCTGCACTATTAGGTCGTAATATCTGTCTTAGGACTGCAGGAGGCACTGTCACGCTAAAGGCACCAAAATAACGATTTAAATGGGGCATGCGCTGTAAAGTTTCGTAATGTAAATACCGTGGTAAACTTCGATAAAGTGGTGATTCTGAGTGCTATATGAATGTATAATGTACACAAACAGGAGGAAGTGGATTGTATGCCTCAGATTCATAGTTTGGACAGGTTATGCCTGTGGAAATGACTCGATGACCGCGGTGAATGCTGTTTAGAGGCTGATTTATGTGGTGACGCGGTAAGTAGCGCCAATAATCAAAATACCGTTTAAAAAAGGTTGAATATAGGTATATTTCTATAGTTTAATCAATGTTGAATCCATGTTTAAAAAACATTTGAATTTCGACATCTATTCAACTCCTAATCAATGTTATTTGCATGACATTGATTCCATGTCAGAAAAGATCAAAAATCAACGTTGTGTTCGACATCTATCATATCGAGCGCTTTCAATCGCAGTTCAACGTCATTTTTCAACATCTATTCAATCACAGGCCATAACACTATTTCAATGTTGAAACAATGTCCTTTTGCTATCTGGGTATCCATCTTGGAGAAGAAGAAATACATTGATGGAATAACCTGGTCATTCAGGATGTTCAGGTTCAGCTGATCTTATTCTTTGGGCACATAGTGTTGCTGAACCTAGACCTGACCAACTGCAGCATCCCCAGATCAGAACAGTTAGTTACATCCAGTTGGCGACCTTTATTGGGGGTCAGGCAGTGTACTATAGCGTAGACCAAAACAACATTTTGTTAATGACCCATTTCCCTTATGGGGAAAAAACCCAGTTACTTTTCAACCCCACATAAAATGATCCCACAGATGCGCTGAATTGAACTGAAGATAATGCCTTTAAAGAACCAGATACATTGAAGGTGACTAAAATAAACACTCATTTGTGGGATGTAGTGGAGGCCACAGGGGAACCCTTGATGACGTGAGTCAGTCATAGGTTCTAACCTAAACCCTAGAGTCTATTTTACTGAGTTGTTCATTATGTTCAGTTTACAGTCTCACTGCTCACTGCTGTCAGTTTGGACAGCCACAATTAAGACTCTTAAAGGCTTGAGGAGAGCATTTACATCCCCATATAAAAACATCCATCGGTACATGTAGACTGTATGTCTAAAGGCACATTACATCACTATCATGAGTTGTGCAGTGTATTCCAATACATGTGACAATAATAATAGTGAATGCACCAAAGCCTGTCATTTTCATAATCACACCTTTTACAAGATTTTGAAATTAACAGAAATAGATAAATTATGGGTCAATTTTGATAATCAGGCCACCATAGTGAATTTAATATTACTGACAATGCTTTTACTAACCTGCTGCAATCAGTGTCCTTTGATAATCAGCATCTATTGACCCCCTTTTGTACTACATTTCATACTGCACTCACCTGAGTCAGTACCATTACCAAACAGTAAAGGAGCTATAGGTTCCTGAGAGCAGTAACAACCATGACCACATAGCTCCACATTTAGCCACGGGTTTCTGTTGTTGTCTTCTCAAAGGTCTGTAGGAAAACAACAAAAAGCTATTCAACGCAGCTCCAGGAGACTGTGTGAGCTACGCTGCTGTTGAGGTGTTGTTTAGTGTTCACCCTCAGTGCAGCACACGCTTTAGGAGAGGTGACGGCGGACGCCACAGGAACGAAAGAAATCACTTGTCCGATTCACTGCTCCAGTTGTGAAAAGCTGCTGTACCGCGAGGCCCGTGTGACTCACATAATTGTGGCCATTGTTGGAAGCACGTCAGTCACAGTGCAAACCCCAGGTACCATCTTCACTCGTTTATTCATTGTACTCCATTATTTCGCCTGTAATTTTCAACAAAGACTCAGTTACATTGATAAAGTAGAGGGCTTCCCTATCGATAAAATGTAGCCCAGAGCTATCTGAATACTATTATGGATTTTCTTTTAGGTTCTTGGCTCTTTTCATTTGAAGAAATAAATGTTGTACTAAACCCTAGTCTACACAAAATGTATCCCAAAATCTGAAAGCTTTATAAAAGATTATTTGCAATAAACTCTTTGGTGATCATGGAAATATGCAATATGATTGAAAGGTAGGATATGTGTACTGTTTTAATTGAAATAGTAAAATTAAGATATTGAATTGACAGTTGTAATGGGAATTACAAATGTATTTAATGTGTAATTTAATTTCTTGGTATTTTTTGCAGAAGGTAAGGGTGCAGCGAAGGGAAAAATAGGTCACAGGAACTGGGTCAAGTAAGAGTACAGGTGAGTGGATGTGGATGACAATAAATACATTTTCTTTGTATCAATTTGTAACAAAATATTAATGGGGGGAAAACATGGCCTACACACAACTTTGAACAAATCTTGCACTTTCTGACAGCCTAAACATAATATTTTGCAGTAAAGGCTTAAAAAAAGAAATGTATTTGAAATGATCATGTTTACAAAAAGTTCTTGTCACAATGTTTGTTTGCTATTGAAGCTTTGTGTGTGGTACACATGATGCACTGGTTCCAGGAAATAGTTATATCAACGCACACTGCCAGACACATTGTCAAAGACCACAGCTTCAATCTCACCCCACATCACAGGTGTGTTTCAAACAAGCTGTTAACATGAAAAGACCTGACAGAAAAATGTTGGGATGTTGTTTCCATCAATTTATTGCAGATCCAATCACGTTTGATCAAACTCATCTCACTGTGGCTACGTCTCCTCTGACCTCTCTCCTCTCACTACAAATGGCACATATTCCACATGGGCAAAACAGACAAATCATGTCTCACGCTGTGCTCCGGCCTTCACTTTGGGTTTGTTAGAGGCCTCTTTCTTCCTAGAGGTAAAAAGATGAAATATTAAACCTGGAGCGGAATCAAACCCTGTTCCTGTCACCTCAAACATACAGTATATGTCCAATTCTCAGGATTCACCGAAACTTAATGTGCAATAGTGTCTGATATAGTTTTGGCAGTGACGCATGACGGATTAAGAATAGGCCCACCAGGTTTCAAACTATCCCATTTTTAATCTAAATGACTGGTGAATTCTGACTCAGCCAACCTGAAATGTTTTTGTTTTTTTTATTCAGTTTAGTTAAGAATAGTTAACTTTTAATGTCTTACACAAGAATAAGCCAAGGAGATAAGACATGGAGACCGTTAAATTCATAGACATTGTCCCTCAGAGGAACAGAGATTTTATGTGTGCATATAACCATGTTGGCAAGCATCACCATGAGGTGCCAGCAGCAGTACTTCCACAATCCTTTAATTTAAACCATATTTTACAGCGCCCCCCTGGTAGAAACACAGCAAACTAATTCTGGCAGTAAAAGTGTTTGCCAACTTCACAATTACATCTCTCAATCTTTTGTAGCAAAGTTTCTACTGTTTGCGTGTATAGAGGAAGTTACAAGGATTCTCCACATATTGTTTGCCTGATCTGAGGGTCGATTTATCTGGAAAATGTTTTTTTATTTATTATTATTAATCTTTAATCTTCTTCTTGTTGGTGAATTTACTAATTTGACCTACTGTACTATTCACACACTGTGCTGCTGGGTACCTCAGATGATATAATGACTTATAGTGAAAAATACTATTTTTGAAAGAATACTGATTAGCGCTAGTGATGTACAGTATTATTATTATTTCTTTGTGGGAAAGCATTTTACATAAACACTGAATATTATCATCTTAATTACAAATAATAATCTGTCCTTTCTGTGATTCAACAGCTAGTCAATGACACCACCATGCCACCTAGAGGTAAAGAACCGGTGCTGCATTTTCAAATGACATAATTTGTGCTGGGACGCAGTGCTACACCTGCCATCTGGATGGTAGTCAGTTCAAACTTTGCCCAAGCACTGCCCTTACCTACTTTATCCATTGGCACATTGGCAAATTCAGTCACAATTTGATCCCAACTACATTGCACACAGTCGTTTTGTCCTTGGGCAAGACACATTGCAGCTTCGGCAACAGAAGTAATTCACCAGTGACTGTAACTGGAAAGTTAATGAATGATGAACTGGTAATTCTTAGTGAGTGATTCTCCTGAAAGGGCTGTGAGAATGAATTTGAATTTGTCTGTGGCACCCTCTGCAGCAGTAAGAGTCATTATAAAATAGTGAAAACTAATTACATTTTCACATTCAGCTTACTGCATAGTGATGAATTTGTAATTTTTCCTCATATGAATGGGGTAGGAGAATTTTTCTTCATCCTACTCCTGTTCTTGACATGGACTGTATTATTGTTAATGTTGTGTTTGATGGATTGTTGTCGTGGCTTTTCTTGTTGCACTGCCATGAAAATGAAATGAAATGAACAAACTCTAAGCACACATCCAATTCAGAAAATCCAGAAAAAACTAAGTAAAAAAGAGAAAGAACCACTGTGAACAGGAATACTCATAAATGAAGCAAAATACCACTCCATAGCCTAAGTTTTTGATCAGCAAACAACATTACAACTTGGTTAAAAGATCAAGAAGTCAATTTGTCATTATATTATTAGCTTTAAGACAAGTAGTTCAGATTCTTTTCCCAAACGTAACCTTTCCTGACATGTGCTTAACTGATAACCAGAGATGATGCTAGTGTTACTACGGCAACACCCATAATCTAAATGCTTACAATGACTAACAAATAATCTGGAAAGTACATGTACATGTAATAGTAAACTATACTGTATTTATAAATGCATTACAAATGCTGAAAATTGAGTAGTTACTATTAAGTGTAATCAAAACAAAATATGTTTTTGCAGCTGGGAAAAGCCCTGCCAATGCCCTTACACAGCGGTGGAGGGCTGCTGAATGGTGAAAGTGCGTGTCCGATGAATCTGAGCGGGAGACTCGGAGTGTAGGAGGCTGCGTACGGCCAGTCTGTATCTGCCTGACATCAGGTTGTACAATAAGGGGTTGATGGCAGGGCTGAGGTAGAACAGCACAGAGGACACATAGTTGAAGTACTGAGACAGGTAGTACAGGAAGTACAGATGAGTGTTGGGGTAAGTCATGACTGTAGAGTTGTACTCAGTCAGGCCAAGAGCGCTGCTTTCCGACTCAATGCTCTCTGGCCTGTTAGAGTCAGTTGCAGCAGTCCCAAATGACAAAAAGAAGATGGTCCGTCCCACGTGGAAGGGCAGCCAGCACAACACAAACGCTAGTACAATCACTCCTGAAAACAGACAAAGGGTAGAAAAGTACAAAGTAAATGCACTTTTTATTCTTTTTTTTAGATTTGCGGTATCCTACATAAAATGTCTCAGTGGTGTGAGTATACAAATACCTACATTATAAAAAATCAGTAATCAGGGCAGCACAGTGGCTGAGAGGTTAGTGCTTTTGCCTCACTGAAGGGAGGCGCCGGATCAATTTCCTGACCGTGTGGGCCTTTCTGTGTTTGCATGCCCTCCCTCCCCCCACAAACACTTACTCACATACTACAGGGGCGCTAAGGACAGAACAGTGGGTGCTTTATCATTGACCGGCATATGAAATCCAGTTTCTGAATGTTGCTTGAAAAGAAACCATTCCAAGGTTTTTCAAGTAATATTTGGTTGCTGATTGATTTGTACAAAAATATTTGCTGGTTGTTTCCACCACCACTGACTATATTTTACTGCTAAAGACATCATTCTCACCCAGCATTTTAATTGTGTTCTTGAGGCTCTGGTCTCTGTGGTTGCTTTGAGGGCGCAGCCAAAGGGTTCGTCCAATCAGGGTGTAGACCAGTCCCAGGATGCAGAAGGGAACAAGGAAGTAGAGGTTGGAGAGAATCAACATGGCAGAGATCAGACCAGAGGAGGTTGCGTACAGTGTCCAGCGGCACTCACTGTTGTCCGTGTCTTTTATGTAAACCGCCTCACTGCCACCTCCCTCATCCTCTTTCATTTTTTTCTGATTTTCATCCAACCATTCTATTTCCTTTTGTTCTTCATCATGAGCCTCGACACTGTTATTCCTTTCAATCTGATCCTTTGCACCTAAAACTGCATGACTATTTGCTTCAAATAGGTCATTTCCTCTGTCATCTATTAACAGTTCTGCCTTTACCGCATCCATGTCTGTCCAGAGTGTGTCATTCCTCCAGCCCCCAAATCCAACATCTTCTTGAACCTCCTCCACTCCCACCATGACCAACACTGGGGCCGCACTGATGGCCGCTCCCAGCCATAGACAGCCAATCACAACTTTGGTACGCCGTCTTGTGACCAGGGTCTTGGAAGTGATTGGCCAGCAGACAGCCAGGTACCTCTCCAGAGACAGGAAGGTAATGTGGAGGATGGTGCAGAAGGTGCAGCACTCTGAGAGGAACATGGTGAGTTTACACACCAGGTCTCCCAGGAGCCAGGGTCTGGGTCTCCACAGCTACAAATGAAAAGACAAAAAAACAAGTCAGTTTGTTTGAAGACTAAACCCGGCTGGTCAGCTCCAAATTTATGTTAGACTACAGTGAGTTTGACTCGGTGGTACTCCACAAGGTTCCACCCTCTGAACTCAAGCTTGACTGAAGGAACCAGACTAATTTCTTTGGATGAAGATGTAAAACAGTCACCTTAGGCAATTGAAACATAATAATGAAGGCATGTAGCTAGTAGTTGTGTGTAAATACCGCCTTTTCTATGTCCGATTCCGTCAGATCTCGGAAGCTAACCACGTAGGACCTGGTTGCTACTTGGATGGGAGACCGTTGGGGACCATCAGGAAGCCTGGGTGATTGTAGTCTGTGAGTGTGTGGTTGGTGGTGGCCGGAGGGGTTGATAGTTGGGTCATCTCGGCCACTTCCGTGACCGTGGAGAGCGGAGGTCCATTTCTCAGTGGATTTGTCATCTATGGAGGGTAAATGAGAAATGTAGCCCCTGTGTCCCTCTCAAAAATGCGGGCAATTTTTTTTAGAGCCCTAAATCCAAAATATTAAGGCAAGAAGCTGCAGGTGAATTGGGAAAAAAATAATTGTAGAGACATCAATTAAAAACTTTTACTGAACATTACTGATATATGCATCCATCCATCTTCTTCCACTTGTCCGTTAGGTCGTGGAGGCAGCTGTTGGAGCTGCCCAAATCACATTGCACCAGCCCCTATGGCTCCTCCTGCAGGTGGTGGGTCCACAGAAGGACGGCCTCATGGTTCTAACCGGGCCTGTTGGTCTCTCATAAGGGGCTTCTGAACCGCTCTTTGTCTGACCTGTCACCTAGGACCTGTTTGCCATGGGAGACCCTACCAGGGGCACGAAGCCCCCGACAACAGAGCTCCAGGATCATTCGGGCGCTCAAACCCCTCCACCACGTTAAGGTGGCGGTTCCAGGAGGGTGATATATATATATATATATATATATATATGAGAAAAAAATGTATTGCATTTTTCTGTCATTTTATGTTTTATATAAAAGTGAAGCATTTTGTGCATGAAAATTGTCAAAATTGCCTATATTTCCAGCGACAAAATCTAAATAATGGATCGACCCAGATGTAAATGTATGGTTTTATTTTATTGACATATTAGTAACAAAGATTTTTTCAGAGGGGATTTTGGATCCTGTTTACTAATCATAAGTAAAAAAGAAAAAAAAGGTAAAAACTCAAATTCCGCCTTGTTTTTGGGTTCAAAGCGGAATAAATCAGGCTTGGAATAAGATATTAAAAGATCCCTCTGGAAAAGTCTGAAAAAACTTGTTAAGTCCGAGGCTGGAAAGTTTGGAGGGCTCACCAGATGCATGACTGGAGGAAAAACCTTATTCAGACATTAACAATCTGCCTAATACTAATCCTAACAGCTCACCCCACGATCTGGTTTCCCACTACAATAGTAATCTCCATAACCTTTTGGACACTCATGCTCCACTCAAATCCATACATGTCTCTTTCACCCTCTCCGCACCCTGGTTCACCCCTACCCTCCGTCAGCTCAAAGCCCAAGGACGACAACTAGAACAGCTATACAATAAAACTGGACTCACTATACACAAAGAAATGTACAATAACCATATCATTTAATACAAGGACAATCTCTCTTCTGCCAAATCCGCCTACTACTCCGGTTTAATTTACTCCAATCAACATAACTCTAAAACTCTCTTCTCTCTCCTGACTCCTCCCCCACCACATGCAATCCACTGACTTCTGTAACTCACTCATGTCCTCCTTTGTCTCCAAGATCTCCAATATCCATCAACACCTGATCACATGTGGAGCTGCAGTTTCTGGAGTGGACTCCTCAGCCCCCATTCATCCCTTACAACTACATTTTCCAGCTTCATCCTCCCCTCCGTCCAAGCCATTTCCCAACTTATTCTCAAATCTAAACCCTCTACCTGCCAGCTTGACCCTCTCCCTACTGCACTTGTTCAATCCTGCCTCCCTTCACTTGCCCCCTTTATCACCAATATCATCCACTCATCTCTTATCTCTTGTACTGTCCCTCTCTCATTCACATCCGCCACAGTCACACCAATCTTGAAAAAAACCCGGTTTGGATCCCACGAACTTGGACAACCGTCCCATTTGAAACCTTCCCTTCATCGCCAAAATACTCGAAAAACCTGTCGGAAATATAGGCAATTTTGACCATTTTCATGCACAAAATGCCTCATTTTTATATGAAAACATAAAATGACAGAAAAAATGCAATACATGTTTTTCTCATATGTATATCAGTAATGTTCAGTAAAAGTTTCAAATTGATATCTCTACATGTATTTTTTTTCCCCTATTCACCTGCAGCGTCTCACGGTAATATTTTGGATTTAGGGTTCTAAAAAAAATTGCCCGCATTTTTGAGAGGGACATGGGGGCTACATTTTTCATTTACCCTCGATAGATGACAAATCCACTGAGAAACGGACCTCCACTCTCCACGGTCATGGAAGTGGCTGAGATGACCCAACTATTGATGGCACAGATTGGCAGCCTCAATCCGTCAGTCTACCCCAGGGCAGCATTATTCATTCAAACATGAATGAATAAAGCACAATAGTGTAAAGTGTTTTTGAGCATCTGGAGAAGCGCTACATAAGTCTAATGCATTAATAAATATGGAACAGAAATGCTCTTTACAAAAAAGGTATAGTGCTTGTAAACATTACGGTAACATGACGGTATTGCAAATCTGTTAATAACAAGCTGACTGGTAATGGGAACATCCTATATATAATGCTGAAAAAGAACAATCCGTATCAACCTTTCTATATCACATTGAAAATGAGCAATTTCCTTTTCATCCACACTTTAATATCTTATGATTCTATTGTGTATCGATGACTGATGCTACAACACTAAAGCCATGACATGATGCGCCTAAACCTAATTTATCGTAGCGTCCTTCAGGGCAGACAGCATCACACTTGGTTTACACACTTTTCCTGTACAACAAAGCTAAAAAATACCTAAGACCACAAAGTCAATTATTTTGATAGTCAGTTTTGTTTTATAAGATTTATTTGCAGAGAGATGCAGTGGGTAAAAAAAGGATTTAGTCAGTCAACAATTTTGCAAGTTCTCCCACTTAAAAAGATGAGAGAGGCCTGTAATTTTCATCATAGGTAAACCTCAACTATGAGAGACAAAATGAGAAAAAAAAAATACAGAAAATCACATTGTCTGATTTTTAATGAATTCATTTGCAAATTATGGTGGAAAATAAATATTTGGTCAATAACAAAAGTTCATCTCAATACTTGGCGCATTGAGTTGCCTTGTGTATGAAATTTATAAATAAAATTGCCTTGCCTTGCCTTACTTTATTATATACACTTTGTTGGCAATGACAGAGGTCAAACGTTTTCTGTAAGTCTTCACACACTGTTGCTGGTATTTTGGCCCATTCCTCCATGCAGATCTCCTCTAGAGCAGTGATGTTTTGGGGCAGGCGCTGGGCAACACGGACTTTCAATTCCCTCCAAAGATTTTCTATAGGGTTGAGATCTGGAGCCTGGCTAGGCCACTCCAGGACCTTGAAATGCTTCTTACGAAGCCACTCCTTCGTTGCCCGGGCGGTGTGTTTGGGATCATTGTCTTGCTGAAAGACCCAGCCACGTTTCATGTTCAGTGCCCTTGCTGATGGAAGGAGGTTTTCACTCAAAATCTCACGATACATGGCCTCATTCATTCTTTCCTTTACACGGATCAGTCGTCCTGGTCCCTTTGCAGAAAAACAGCCCCAAAGCCTGATGTTTCCACCCCCATGCTTCACAGTAGGTATGGTGTTCTTTGGATGTAACTCAGCATTCTTTCTCCTCCAAACACGACGAGTTGAGTTTTGACCAAAAAGTTCCATTTTGGTTTGATCTGACCATATGACATTCTCCCAGTCCTCTTCTGGATCATCCAGATGCTCTCTAGCAAACTTCAGACGGGCCCGGACATGTCCTGGCTTAAGCAGGGGGACACGTCTGGCACTGCAGGAATAGAGTCCCTGGTGGCGTAGTGTGTTACTGACGGTAGTCTTTGTTACTTTGGTCCCAGCTCTCTGCAGGTCATTCACTAGGTCCCCCCGTGTGGTTCTGGGATTTTTGCTCACCGTTCTTGCGATCATTTTGACCCCACGGGGTGAGATCTTGCGTGGAGCCCCAGATCGAGGGAGATTATCAGTGGTCTTGTATGTCTTCCATTTTCTAATAATTGCTTCCACAGTTGATTTCTTCACACCGAGCTGCTTACCAATTGCAGATTCAGTCCTCCCAGCCTGGTGCAGGTCTACAATTTTGTTTCTGGTGTCTTTGGACAGCTCTTTGGTCTTGACCATAGTGGAGTTTGGAGTGTGACTGTTTGAGGTTGTGGACGGGTGTCTTTTATACTGATAACAAGTTCAAACAGGGACCATTAATACAGGTAACGAGTGGAGGACAGAGGAGCCTCTTAAAGAAGAAGTTACAGGTCTGTGAGAGCCAGAAATCTTGCTTGTTTGTAGGTGACCAAATACTTACTTTCCACCATGATTTGCAAATGAATTCATTAAAAATCAGACAATGTGATTTTCTTTCTCATTTTGTCTCTCACAGTTGAGGTATACCTTTGATGAAAATTACAGGCCTCTCTCATCTTATTAAGTGGGAGAACTTGCACAATTGTTGGCTGACTAAATACTTTCCCCCCCACTGTACCTTGTGCATACCTGATACAGATCGAGCGGCAGAAGCAGGAGGATGAGCAGGTCACTCACTGCCATGCTGCTTAGGTACAGGTACGTGCAGGTTCTCATGTGTGGACGGAGCCACACCACCAGAATGGTCAGGATATTACCCAGAAGGCCCAAGATCATCAACGGTATGTAGATTACAGTTACACACACTGATATAAAGACAAAAGCATATGAAAATTACATCAGAATAACCATATGAAACTGTAAAACATCTAAAATGTCAGTCCCTGTTTGACCCACTGGTTTATATCCATACATAGTATCTACTTAGCCCATAATATTTCTATAAGGAATTGACAAATGGGTGTCATTGAATCTGCTCTTTCACCTGCCCCTGAGTGGTGTTTACTGTGAAGCATTGATTCCCAGACCCACCTAGCTCGATGAGTCCAAACATAGGCTGGTCCCTGTGGCAGTCGGAGCAGTCTTCCAGGAAGTCCAGTGCACAATGTCTGTCCTCACAGCCACTACCCAGGTCTGCTGGCTCCATCACATCTGACCAGACCCTACAGGGGTACTGCAGGCTGACGCACGCGCATTGATTTCCTTTGTAACTCAATCACTAAAAGACAGGAATCAACTTCAGAAACAAGGTAAAAAGTGAATGTGCACATATACAGAGCAATGAGCACATTTCATTATCGATTTATTTTTGTACTGCTAGATATCACAGTTACAGAAGAGAACAGCTAGAGAATCAGCAATGAGACTGAAATCAAACAATGAATGGACAAGCACAGAAAATGTCTAAAATTGACAGCAGTTGACAGTGAAGCAGCAGATGGGCACCTGTTCACAGGCGTCCCCGTCCCTATCCATGTCAGATGTGTAATAATTCCATGCACTCAACTCATGCCAGCCTCACTTATTGTCCAAAAAGCCAAGAAAGGAATTTATCACGAGAAATAGATCTATAGGCTGTGTTTGTGTAGGCTTTCAGTCTTTGGTTGATTCAACCAACCCAGTCCAGTTAACTCGACGATATTTTAAAATCTCTACTATTTACTCAAAAGAATCAAGGCAACGGAGTGGGGCCGATAGAGCCCCTACATTACTAAATAAAAATAATGAGTAGCAAAATAATTATAGGCAAATCAGGTTATTAAGATAAGTTCTATGCTATAACAATGAAAACAAGTAGCCATATTTAATTGTACTTACTATTTTAGTGGTGGCTTTTGTGTCCCTTCTGCTTTCCTCGACACCTTACGTCTGGGTTTGTTGTGATTGGAAAAAACAAGAAAATCTCTCTCTCTCTCTCTCTCTCTCTCTCGCTGTCTCTCTGTCTCTCTCTCTTTCTCTCTCTCGCTTTCTCTCTGTCTCTCTCTCTTTCTCTCTCTCTCTCTCTCTCTCTTTCTCTCTCTTTCTCTCTCTCTCTCTCTCCACACTTGACACTTTTAGGGTGGATCTGATATTACCAAGGGCCAGGGCCAATGTCAAAGTTGTTTGCCCAGGACCAATGTTAGGGTTAGGGTTAGGTTGATTGGGAAACAACTTTACATTGGTCCTGGACTCTTAATTACTTGGTGATATCAGATCGACCCACTTTTAGAGGGACTGACAAGGTGGAAAAATGATATATATATATATATATAAAATTGTAATGAAAAGACAAATTGAATTGTTATGCACCAAATGTGAAATACTTGTAATATTTGGAGGGATTAATTGGGCTTCTGTGCTTGTGTCTTTAAATTCAGCTCAATACATTAACCCAATCCTATTAGTGTGAGTGTGTAACAGGTAGAGTTAACCAATCGCAGTAAAGTGTGAACATGCACATTTTCTTAACCCTTCTAAAACCTTTGGTACAAAAAGACAATAATATAGCCAAAAATATTTACTCAAGTAAGAGTAACGTTACTTTAAAATAATTTTACGCAAGGAGAAGTAAAAAGTAGTGACCCAAATAATTACTGATTAGCCGCGCTTTAGTCAGTCTACCCCAGGGCAGCTGGGTAGTAGCTTACTACCACAGGGTGTGGAGGGAATGAATACTGACTACAGCATAGTGCTTTGAGGAACTTGTGACACAATACTAGTGTCACACTATTATTTTGTTTGCACATTTCCATCACTACAGCTATATCCTAAATTTGATAGAATACCTGTCCATAGTAGAATACATTTGCAGATCTTGTCAATGTAATTGAGATTACAGTTCCTGTAGCCAGTGGACTCTAATAACTCTTTGTGATCGTTTCTTTGGGCTCTGGTAAACTGGCTGTCGTTTCTGAGGCCACCTTTGAGTCCTGGACCTCATTCATGGCTGCTGGCGTCTCTGGAAAAATCTGAGTTCTGATTGGAACACCTTGGTCCTCACTGTCAGTGCTCCTTGTACATGGATCTTCTTTCTGAAGCTTCATGTTTTTTCCCCCCGAATAAAAAGTTCCATAATGCACCTATAGAGCTATGGTGACACATGTACAGATTGATCTGAATCTTGGCTTTACAAGAGTGTTTAATTTTCATTGCGACAAAGTTACCTGTAACGCAAAGTACAGGGACTTGCCTGTTTGGGTTTCACTGTGATTTCTTGGAGTCCGGTTTCTCTTTTAGCAAAAAGCCTAAAGACTTCATGTCAAGGATCAAACAAAATAAATTGTAGCCTGATCCACGTTTAAGAGTGTAATAGGTCTTTTCAATTTGTAGTCTCTTTTCCTGGTTTAGGAATCAAACAGATTGTTCCTTGTTAGCCTGTTGGAAAGTTATTTTTCTATAGCCTTTCTTTTTAAGTTTCAGAAAATATCTGTTATTGTTATTGGTTGCTCCCATTTTCTTTTAAAGTTTTCTGTTGTAATTGGCAGTATTGGCAGTATTGGCAGTATTGGCAGTATTGGCGGTTTTAGTTGCGTCTATGGAGAACCATAAACATCCTTTACAAAATTACAAAGCCTCAGAGCTGAATGTGAGGTGCGTCCTGTTGGCTATTTCTGTATGTGTTTTTGTTATAATAGACTTTAATGACTATGAAACTGTGTTGATTGTAATCTGTGCTTTTGTAGTGAATTGAATTGAATTGAATTGTTGTCCTTACTCTTGGAATCCACTGGGGGGCAGTGTGTTATAATGTGGAGTCAGATCGCGCAGAAGCATTCCAAGGACATTGATTGGTTCTTCAACAAGTAGCCGCCTACTTCCTGTTCCTATAAATTACTTGGACTACACCATTCTTCGCTTATATTTACTTCAATGTGTCCACCCAAGAGCATCATGTAGCCTTCAGCACAGCTTCTGTTTTAGATTGTAAATTCAGGGAATAAAACAATGATTTTGATTTTAATAGAACGAGCATCCGTATTCTTTTTCATCCTTATTTTTGAACACTTCTTTAGTCCGCAGACGTTCTTTACGGGATCCCCAAAATTGTCGGCCGATGACTCTGTAGTATCTGAAGAAGCCCTAGTGTTTGAGAATCACTGGACTTGCAAAAAAAAGAGAGCAATTTTTCAGTAGTTAGTTCAGGGTAGTAAAAACTATAATTTTTACTCATGTAAAAGTACAGATACTTTATAATATTACTCAAGTAGAAGTAAAACTACCATATTTTAAAACTACTCCAAGAAATGCAATTACTTCAAAAAGTAACTGAGTACTACTCACCTCTGATGTTGGCCAATATCATGTGAGCAATAAGCCAATTTGAAGTAGATGGACAGTGACTTTTGAGAATTGTTGCTATGATGAATATAGTGTACATCAATGACAGTCCAGTAAGTGGCGGTAATGCCCCGACGCGGGTGGCCAACTGCCAATAAACCGAACAGAAGAAGAAGAAGACTCCTGAGCACAGCTCCTAAGAACGTTACTACTTTTGCTGCTGCATCGGTCAAAATGGCTTTGAGAGCTGCATTGAGGAACAAATGTGGTTTCTCAGGTATGTTGGCAATGGATAAAAACATTGTTGCAAATCTTTGATAAAGACAATGTGATGCTATTAACGCCTTGGCTAACTCCACCGTAGGTCAGATGCCGATAATGTAGGGTAAAGTTCATGAAGCAGTTTCGTTACTTTGCAGCATTTTGTTTGCGCTCTTACTGGATTGTAATAGTAATAGTAATACAGCCTCAGTCAATGCTTTTGTTCATTTCAGTGTCATCATTATTATTATTATTAATTTTGTGAAACGGGGCTTTTAAGTCATAGGCTACCAAGTTGTACGATATGTCATTTATCATCATATCACGTTTTATAATAGATATATTAAAACTTGTCATATAATGATAACCTTGTAGTCAGTATGAAGAAAGGAACAGTATTTTTACGGGGAGCACAATACGTTAAATGATTTGGTAAATCACTGAAAAGTGAAACTAATGTTTGGCTAAACTTATGTTTTGATCTATTCAGTGATTATAGAACAATGTTGTTATACGTGGACAAAGCAGCAGCTTCAGCAACAAACGTCACAGAATCAGTTGTGTGAGTGAATGAAGGAAATAGAGTAACATCTACATTGTCTTGATCAAGAAGAGAAAAAAATAGAATTACAATAAAAATAAACAGCTTTGCAATTTATCTCTGTTCAAAATATCTCAACAACATACAGTAGCCAAGGACCCTTTTACCATGCATTTAATAACGGGGGATAAATATCCATAATTCACATACAGTGTCCTTAAAACTAGGGCTGTGAAAATAATCAACATTTAATTGAACTGGCAAACTACTTTGTCGGATGTCAATAGTCGTCATAGGACTTTATAAACGTCAGGATTCTTTGGCAGAAACAGCTCGTCGTTTGGAGACAATGGACACTGTGTTAAATTACACTGTAGGAAAGCATTTGAGCTGAGGTTTCTTTAAAAGGTTTGTCATGAATCCGCTACATGTATTTTATTTTGAAAAAACAAAATCGAAAAAAAAAAAATCATGGTCATTTTATGCCATATCGTTAACTTGACAAACGTACACACAAATATATTTATAAAATTCAGCTCTGAAGAAGGGATTGATTTAATCTCTAAATATCCAGCTGTACCGTTTCACTGACTCTGGTTAATTGTCCACCTGAATGTGTGAGCTTCCCTATTTAATCATACACACTTTTTGTGCATGTGCAGGCCTTCTCACCCAGCTGTCCTCCAGCGGCCATCATGGCAGAGTATCTTCAGTTTTTGTCTCTCAGATGAGAAATAATACAACTTCATCCAAGATCAACGTTGACTTTAACAAAAGCACAGGTTTGTTATCCTACCCCATGTTCATAGATAGGGCTGGGAAAACGTATCATTTTGCAATTGTATCGCAATACTTTTTGCCGCGATATTGATACTTTATCAAAATATCGATACCTTCAATACTTTACATTTTTGCACTTCCAGTACAATGCGTAGATACGTTTGTTTCTTGAAATATTTTATAAAATGAAAAGCTTAGTGTAGGGTTGGTTGAAATTAAATGTGCAATAGGCCTCTGTTTATGTGCTGCTATGTGTTTGGAGGTATATTTTATCTTGCACTCCTTTAGTTTTTCAGGAACAGTTACATTTTGTTATGTTAACACACTTTTTAATCTTAACACTTCAATAAATGTCAAATGGCATTTGGTGTAAATATATTACTTGCTGTAACGCAATATGTTTCGGTCCGGCCACTGAGGATCGTGATACGTCTCGTCCCAGCCCTAATAGATACAGTAATATTTCCACATATTTTTGAATATACAGTGCTAATTGAATTGTTTCATCAAATTTGACCCCAGAGACTAAATTATATAATGGATTTGTGCTTCTGTTTTGTAGGCGTGGCTGTGCTGTCCATGCAGAGTCCTCCAGTGAACAGCCTCAGCTTAGACTTCCTAACGGAGCTATGCATCAATCTGGAGAAACTGGATATGGACAAGGCTTGCAGAGGCCTAATCATCACCTCGGTACAACAATCTTTGTCTGTGCATATCTTTAAAGAGTACCTAAACGGGTGTGCCAAAGCCTTTCCCCGCCCACAAACAAAAGTCAAAAATTGCCACGAAAGAGGCGGTCTCTGAAGTTTGGGGGTGACATGCGGGGGGTGAGTGTGTGGACCTCGACATTTGCATTGGCACAATCACAGCAGACTGATTACGTGGGAGGAACTTGGTTATAAACCACAGGTACAGGGGCAGGACAATGGGCAGGATAATGGGAAGCACCTGATGACGATGTGTGGAGCTGGTGCGGCTTATGACGTTCTGTGGAGGCCGTGGACACGTCTCCAGTCAATCAGGAAATTCTAATTTAGTAGCAGAGTTAACCCTGAAGGGGGCGCAACCCATTCGTTTTCAGGCCAAAATTAGGATTTAACACATGTTTGCGCTATAATGTCAGAATAATGTCAGGGACCAGTGGACAACACTGAGACACCCATTGAGACAGTTTATCAGTAAAAAAAACTTGATTTGGTGTTTAGTTGCTCTTTAAGATGGATCTCATTTTAGTAAACTGCTTTTTACTTTCACCCAGAGCCTGCCCAAAGTATTCTCAGCCGGGCTGGACATTCTGGAGATGTATGGCAAGAGCCCTGAGCGCTGTGGGGAGTTCTGGAGAGCTGTTCAGGAAATGTGGCTCAAGATGTACAACTCAAACATGGTCACCATCGCAGCAATTAATGTATGTATACTATGAAATGATAAACAATTATTTATTCATTAATTTTCAACCAAATTAAAAATTAAAAAACTTTTCCACTTCTAACATTGAGACCAGTCCTTACATACTGAATGCTCTCTCTCATCACAGGGCTCCAGTCCTGCAGGAGGCTGTCTTTTGTCATTGACGTGTGACTACAGAATAATGGTCGACAACCCTCGCTACACTATTGGCCTTAATGAGACGCTGCTCGGCATTGTAGCTCCTTTCTGGTACAGAGTAACCATTATTAAAAAAAAAGAGAAAGCTGCATAATGTACCTTATCTTTCTACCTCAGTTTGTGTCAGTGTCTGATTGTTCTATGTGCAGGTTTAAAGACACCATGTTGAACACTGTAGGCCACCGCCACACAGAGATGGCCTTGGAGCTCGGGCTCCTCTACAATCCCGCTGAGGCTCTCAAGATCGGACTTGTGGACCAGCTCGTACCTCAGGACCAGCTACTCACCACTGCCACTGAAACTATGACAAAGTGGTTGGCTATTCCAGGTGGCAATCATCATGAATTATTATTTATTCACTACTCCAAGTAGAGATGGCGAATTTGAGACCTCATGAAGCACCAAACTACTTTGAAACGTTGCCTCTAACACCCTCTGCCCAACACACTTCATTCTTTTAGAGAGTAGCACCATTTTGTGGCTGTCCGCAGAACTGCATCTTATTGGAATTGGAAAAGAGCCTTGTTTGCATCTAGAATCACTAGATTGAAATACGCCTCATAAGATTGATAGCTTAGTCAAGCAGAGAGAGCACTAAGTCATTTCTGGTAAATTTGACCCTGGGCTTGAGAAAAAGTGTTGGCTCTTCTTTGATTTCCAAGAACGTGGTTAATCAAAGTTAATCCCCCATTTTTTTAAGGGATGCACGTTTTGCACAAAGGGTAACGTATGGCTTTGCATAACTCCCCATAACACATTATCAAATTATTTTAAAACATATTTACGCGTCAGTCTTGGGGTGCACTCACACTTAGTATCCATCCGAACCGTGCTCAAATGTCAAGTGTGAGTGCAGCCATAGTCTAATAAGACGCAATACATAACATAAAATGGGTGAACCTTATTACATTATTCTTTTTTTCTTCAGATCATGCCAGACAAATCACAAAGTCCATGATGAGGAAGCCAACTGTTGACAAGCTGACGTCCAACAGAGAGGCGGACATACAGAACTTTGTCAACTTCATCACTAAAGACTCCATCCAGAAGTCCCTGCACATGTACCTGGAGATGCTCAAGAAGAGAAAGGCCTGAGTAATCGTCTAACCCTCAACAGTCTCAACTAACTGTAAAATAATCTCAAATTGCCTCAAATATGATGTAAATAAAAGGAAATCAATCAAGTCTTCTTTGTTTTCAAGTGGTGAAACAATTTAAAACACAGACAAATCCAGGGACCGGAGTTTTATTAGTACTTGATGATGTAGTGCCCTGGTGCGTGAGGAGTCCACTCAGTCAGAGAGAGCGACCTCCACAGGGAAGTGATCACTCACAGCCAACGCCTATCGGACACAAAGATGACCAGACTGAGATCCACAATCCTATCAAAAGTCACTTTCATACAGACTGAGCTGTACGACCTCAAACTGATGAGGATCTTAGTAATCCATCACTTGTTTATCGTCAAGTGATGGGAAGCCATCACTTGATGAGGAAGCCAACTGTTGACAAGCTGACGTCCAGTCCAACAGCTTGACAACAGTACAACACAGGCTGCGGCAGTACAACAAATCGATACTGCTGCAGCCTCTTTTCTAATGGTTATTACAAATATTACAAGTTTTAAGTCTTTCTAATTTATATGTAATCTTTAAATTATTTTTCTTTACTTTTGCAATAGCCTCATTCTAGACCAGGGGTGGATAATTATTTTTACAATGGGGCCACATGATTAACCTGTATTGCAAATACTATACTACTCTTTTAAAGGGAATACTTAACCTCTCAACCCCCTTAACTAAGTGCATTTGCTCAAGTTCAGCTTTACCCAAATCCATAAGGCCACAGCCTATAGGCCAGTGTAACGCCTCATTTGAAAGCTAAGACCTACAAAACTGATCAAAATGGATCTTTTTCCTCGCATTGTGTTTTTATAACTTTTTTGTTGCTCTTTTTGGGCTTTTTTGTTGCTTTTTTATCATGTTCTTGTCGCTCTTTTGTTGCATTTTCATCCTCGTTTTTGTCGCTTTTTTGACACTTTTTTCAAGAAGCTTTAAGATGTGTAAAGCCAAGCTGGAGAGAATGTGCGTGGTTAAGGCGGGGGTTAAGAGGTTAAATACTTCATGTTTTATATTTAAATACTAACATTTTATATTTATTTAATTAATTATGTCCTGTTGAGTTTGTTTACCAGTTCACTCTTCAGATTTAGAGCCACTTGGAAATCATAGACTTTGGCAGTGCAGGGTACCACTCCTTTCAATGCATCGTCTGTCACCACAATCCTGTGAGCAGAGGAGGACAGGTGAGTGGAAGAACCGTATTCGTAAGCCCATGTCAAAGTACCTGTCATATGCACAGTTGGTGGTTGTCACGGTAGTATCAGCCTCGTTGGTGATCAGCCAGTGGAAGCTTTTATCTGTATAGAGACGGATCTGGTTCCACTCTGAGCTTGTCACGTAGCTACAGTCACCGTTGAAGTCGCCCAGCAGTACAATGTTCTGACAAAGGAAACACTTTAAGAGATTCCCCAAATTAAGTGTTGCGTTCACGTCTAGATTTTGATGCCAACATTTCAGAGGGAGGGCAGAGCCTATAAACCAGGTCAAAACATTTGAAATGTTATAGTTAAAAGGCAAATTTCCCCATAGAATTCAAGCCTGTCCACCACATCAATATTAAACTGTGGGTTTCAATTACAAATATTTCCTATATTACTATAGTCAGACTAATTTTGTATCACCTAGCTGAGACCCATTAATGGGCTCCATTTAATGTTATGATGTCACGTGAATGCAACAAATTTGTGTTTGTCTTTTCCCCATACATTTGTGTTCCAGCGCAGACGGACATCAGACACCACATCGTACAGCGCGTCAACTTCCTTAACGGCAAAGTGAGGAGATGTGTGCTGTGGGATCAAGGTAAACCTCTTCTGAGCTAAAACACAAAGTACACAAAGTAACAACTATTATTGTTTATGCATTGGAATGGACTATGACCGCAATTATGAATGACAAGTCAGTCTCAGGGCTTTCAATCATCACATGCAAGTAGCAATACTTGCATGTAGGCGAAACCTGGGAATGCCTGATGAATAAACTAAATGTTCTCATATGACCTTGGGCAAGCTCAAACTGTTACAAGTGTAACAGGCCGTTCTTCTGATGGTGTGAGGGAGCCAAATAGTTAGTTTGAAATTATCCCTTTGTTGGACCAGGTTTAGTACTAGAATAAAACTAGCCTAGTTTAATAATCCTGTATAAGCTTGACATCTGGGACACCATGAGGTACTCAGAAAGCAAAATACCTTTACTTGGTCCTTTAAGAAAAAGTGGATAGTTTGTATCAAGATGACTATGGAACTTTTTGTCCAAAGGCATAGGAGCAAGGAACTTCAGTAACCTCCTGTTCAGAAAAATGGCCAATAGAGGGCCTAGTATTGGAGTATGTGGTAGTATACTGGTAAATGAATGTTACCAGTGTTGGAGGAAAACATAACAACAAAGGGCTCTCTGTTGAACGTGTCGTTGCCATACAGCTCACAGCCATCATCAAACAGGTAGCTGTTCACCACAGACACAGTCTCCTCCCTGTAATCACACAAGAACACAGGTAGTATAGAAAGGAAAAGTACTATCAACGTGATAACTTTAGAAACTGAATTTTAAAAAGATAATATGTGGAGAATAAAGATGAGTGGTATCCCCCCTGCCCACTGACCTGTAGAGGAACAGATATCTCTCTTTGTAGGAGCTGCGTCCCAGAGGCTCACTCACAATGTTTTTGTATGTGAACTCAGAGGCTCCACTGAAGAACACACATCAGCAGTTGAATATATACAGTTGCATGGACTTTGATATCTCACATGTTACATGTAGGGGTGTGAACTGACTTGTTGACGTGAGCCATGAGCCTCTTTGTGGCGGACAGGTCGATGTCTTTCACCTCCTGAATCAAGATGATGTCATAACGGTGGACGATCTGCGACACACAACATACAAACGGAAGCAGATGGAGATTACATTTTGTAATTAAAGTGGAGTGGTTCAGAAACAGACCTATATAATAAATTAATACAGGATTGTAGTAGTTAGTAAGTGTAATACAGTCCTGAGACTCCGCGAGAATACTCGCTAAAGTTTGCTTTATAACTAGTAGATACTCCTCCTTTCTGCCTGTACCCCATTACCAATGCAGGAGCTGGCACCGTATTATGTTTCTGACCTTACTGATGATGTCCATAAGAGTGGTATTGGATGCCTTCTTGTCTCCAAACGACCTGATGTTGAAGGCTCCCAGCAGCAGTCCGCCACACACATGCAGCACTGCCACACAAATACATACAGCAAACAGTAGACGCATCCTGGGAACACAAAATAAAGTTACTAAAAAACAACCCTAACTGCTCTGCTGCTTGTGAGCGTGAGACAGTCCCATCTGGACCTGTTCACATGTGACCATTGGTGACCGGTTATCTCTGACCAGGCAGTAGTGGAGGGGTTGAGCTCAGTTGGTTTTGGTGCATTGGATAAAACATTGCAGCTGTTATTTATTGGTTTATTTGGTAGGGACAGTGCAAGTTAATGAACAAGCCACACCAGATTGTAGCCTTGGGCTAATTTCCATCCGTCGTCCCCCATTCGCACTCTCAAACACACTCACATTCATCCTGGCCTATTGTACATTATTTTAGTGGTAGGGGAGACATGGGGAGAACATGCAAACTCCACACAGAAAGGCCCCGTCCCTGGTGGGAATCGAACCCGGACCTTCTAGCATATCCTTGCACATATCCTTGCACACAGTTACCATCTTAGTTAAGCTCTCTGGTCAAAGGTTAAACTAAGTGTTCAGAATCTTAAGCATTTGAGTGCAAACATATTGTATGAACTTTGGGCATTTTAGAACAGAAACCTATGAGCTATCACAAATGTGATTTACTAAATGGCTAGTTCTAAAAATGTACAATGTGTTTGTAATACAATGACTATTTTTCCTTATTGCCCGGCTCTCGTAGTTGCAGACTGTTGTGTTTTGGTTAAGATATTTTCACCCTCCGTGTGTGAATGTAGTTTGTGAGTAAGTGGCTGGCAGTGTTAATTTCATAAAATGTTTAGTTATAATTGTAGTCAAAGTAATATTTTTACCGACTAAAACTAAATTAAAAGTTTTTCATGAGACTAAAACTAAGACTAAAATGTCCAGATATTTTTGTCGACTAAATAAAAATGAAAAGAAGAGACTAAAATCATCCAAACTTCCACTGACAATCTCAACTAAAATGTTAACGTTTAATTTTCGTCAAAAGACGAAGTAAAACTAAAGTAAAATATGTTGTCAAAATTAACACTGGTGGTTGTTTGGACCAATGTCACAGATTTGCAGCCTTACTTCTGTCAGTCTACCCCAGGGCAGCTGTGGCTACAATAGTAGCTTAGCACCAGTGAGGATGGGGAGAAGGAATAAGGACTAGTGTGGCACTTTAAGCAGCTTGTCACCTCAGGCTTGTAAAGTGCAAAACAAGTGTAGGTCATTATTAGTTGTTGTTGACTATTGATTAGCAATAATGACACAAAGTTATTTTATCGATCCTATTGCTTTTCATTCTTGTGTAAGCACACTGCTATATCAACTGGAAAATGCATCTCTCTACCATGAAATGGCAGGATTGTCAATTGACAATAGAATTATCAAGACCAAAGGCTCCTGAACTAGTATAACAGACTTAGGCTACACATGACTGTGGAACAGATTCACCTATAGTAGTTTCAAAATTAAAAGCCAATGAAACACATCACTCAAATTGAATAGTGCGTTATCCATTTTTGTGTACTCACTGCTACTACTACTGTCACAATTACTGCATTGAAAAACTAGTAATATGACTGAAAATTGTTAGAAGTATATCATCTACTACCACAGTCGCACTGGCTGCTATTTAGTATAACCAATCAGTTACCTGTCTGTTTTCCTGCTGCGCAGCGAGTCTTCTTGAAAGTGTCTGTACTCAGATTTGAACAAAACACCTTGTCCCTGGTGTGGTCTTTATTTACCTGTGATGCCACGTGATCCATCAGTCTGCATGAGGGGGGGTGGTTTACTTCTTTCCACTTCTTCTTTAAACGCAACATGAAACTCAGAAACTGACTCTAAACAGTGTTTTCTTAAGAATTTCTGAAAAACATTGTATATATATCATTCAGATATTAGGATATTCAGATATTAGCAAATTGAACCTAATATTTTGTAACTGGGCAAGCACTATAACTATAAAACAAGAATAGAATCAAAGAGGAACATCAACCTTATGATAGCAACCACATCAGGGAGAAACAACCAGTGACAAAGCACCAGATGTGCAACACTGGAACAGACTTGATACTAAAGGCAAATGTTATGGAAAACATTGTTTTATTTAGTTAAAAGCTTGATAAAAAATTGATAGGAAAACTGTTGAGGGAAGAAATGAGGACTGAACAGATGGCATTTGTTTGAAGAGAAGTGTGGCGCATTTACGGCCATCTTTACATGACCCAATTTTTACTTTGCATGTAGGCCTAATAAGAGGATGATGCTATTAATATTTATACTGTTAAGAGTTGGTGCTAGCACTAATAGGGAACGCAAGTTGGGATTAGTCAGTAGGTTCTACCCTACTGATGTGTTGTTGCAATAATAATCCTGTCCACATTTTATTGTTGGTCATGCTCTGATTGAAGTCTGCTCCAGTTCTTAGTACTGCTGTGGAAAATTGTGGAATTGACATGGTTAAGTTTATTTCCAACATGGTCATTTTATTATTACCATTTTATGTTTGGTTTATACCATTAATGCTGTATTTATAACATTTAAAGACTTCAAATCTGACTTTTAGCAAACCAAAACTGTACTATTACTTTAGAAAATTAGTGTGCAGTCTCTAGGCCTGCAGAACAGCAGTCTGAGACTAGAATTCAGTTCCCAACCTAAGTATCTTTGAATTTCAGATAAAAGAAAATCTCCACAGAGAGTGAGCCCAAAAAGGACAGCTACTGTGTCTATAAACATAAACACCTCCATCCTATTTGTCCAACGTACTACAAGATATCCGGAAAACCGACTCTCCCACCAGGTTAATTATTTCAGATGAAAAGAAAATCGAATGTGCCATTAGCATCTCTACCAATAACAAAAAATATATAAACATTTAATAAATCAAGTATCACAAAAACATTTGAGATAAATCATTATGTAATTTAGTTTTTAAAAGGACATAAGGACAATGTATAAAGGTAAATGAATCTAATTGATATGTTTGAAAAAACACATTGAGCCGTCTTGACAAAATTAATGAACATGCATCAGTAAAGATAAACAAAAGTAGTACAGGAAGGACAAAAGGGCTATAAAAAATACCTTGACGTCATTGCTCTTTCTTTGGTTGTTTGGTCTTTGTCTTATGACCTGACAGCGGTTTAACATTTACTTTGTTTCCATTTTCTTTCCGGCATTTTGTTTCAATCGATCGTCGAACATTTCTCAGCAAAACAGAAGACCCTTTTAAACATTTAACATCCTCAAATAAATATGAAAGTTCATTTAACCTTTTCAATTCTCTTCTGAAAGAGTTCTGTGCTAATTTGATCTTCTTCCTCTCTAGTATGTCCATGCTGCCCTCTCCTCTGCAGCTACCGTCATCCACGCGTAGAACTCCTTCACTGGATTCAACTTCCACAATGCTCTGCACCCCTTCGCCGCTGTATCCGGTAATCATCATACTGGGGTAGATTTCATGGTTCCGGTGAGCCTCCACAAGCGGAAGTTTGACGTGCAGGAATGTTGACGTTGGTGGATGGGATTCGGACAGTGCAATTTTAAGGTTTCTCATCGCATCTTCTCTTCGGGACCTGGTGGCATCCCCTTTGATACTAAATGTGTCATACCTAAAATGTTTGAAATAATTGTTTTAACTGCAGCACAACACGCGAACATGTCTTACATGGTCATTCATTGGTTTAAGATTTTAAAAACCTTTTATTCCAATACGTAAAAGTGAAAAAGCTCACCTTGTGACGTGTCTTATAAATATTTTGGCAGGGCAGTCCAACCTCATGACAGTTTTAGTGCGTATGCGCCGCTTCTTCTCTCCCTGTTCCACATTCACACACTCCTTGAGATGATGATTAGTAAAGACATAGTTTAGTCAATCATGGTGATGAGTATGTAAATTAAAATTTTGATTCACCAAAGGAATGAAAATACTGTATAATATACCTTTGTTTTTTTGTTGTAAGCTCTGCCATGTTGACACATTAAGATGACTCTCCTTCGCACACACAGCGGCACATCATCTGAATAGTCCTCCACATGCCAAAGCTGGCGCCCATTGTTGGCAGTTTCTCTTGCGTGGTCGGACCTAAGGAATCACGCCAAACAACAGGTTCAATGTAACTTTACTGGACAGAGCAAAACAGCATCTTAAGTTCTCCTACTCCCTAAGCTTACCATGCAATGTACGAGGTATATGTAGCCCTGCTGTGGCTCTCCAACAACGTTGTCAGTTCATCTTCATTGTTGACAAGACCCGATATGTAGCCATCACATCTTTTAATAACTTGGAAACAGGAAGGGACCCAAAACAAATCTAACAGAAATATTGTTAATATCTAGAAGCGAAGCAGAAATTGACAATTGACAAAACAGTAAACCGAGATGTAATGTTATTTACTGTATATCTAGCAGTTAGCAGACAGTGCTAAAATAGACCAACGGGGCAGCAATATTTAGCACTACTGTTACCACGACTAGATTGACGTGAGTTGTGATAACATTGTGTAACAAGATGTAAAACAAAGCCAAGTTTGTAGTTATTTGAATCCTTGAACAACATCATTCCAAATATAGTTCACCGTCTTCGATTCTGTAGCAACTCACCCTCCATTGTGCAACTCTCTTCTTCTTCTTCGCTGTTTGGAGTAGCAAAAAATAATAATTAAAAAAAATAAAACACGTTTTACGGCCCAGTACCGCCATCTACTGTCCAGGGGTGTAATAACCTTGGACGTCTGAAACTAAAAGTAGAACTGCGGTGAAGTTATACCTAATAAGCCATAACAGTGGCGTAGCCAGAAAAAGACACTGGGTGTGCACCAGCAAACACTGGGTGTGCCAAATTTATTCTCAACAAATATAACTTGTTTTCTTACTGTGTACATGTAATGCCCCTCTGACGGGGGAAAATGTTGCCAGTTTCATAATTTGCTTAAAGCAGAGTGGCAAGGGCTCCCCTGCAGGCCTGCAGGCAAATCTAATAAATTCCGACTTACATATTCAAAATCAATGGCTGGCATTAACTTGTATAATCAAACACATTCTCAACTTCTGAAATACATCATAATAACTGTTCAACCTTTAAACACGTTTTTAACGCGATTTAAATGAGTTAACACTTTTCACATGTATTTCCTGTCATATTTATAAGTAAACCTGTTTATCTTCTATCCTATTTATTTCAAAACGAGATTTGTGTCCTTTGAACCTAAAATATTAGCAACATTGCAAACACTCCCAGCGTCTGGGACATTGACGCTTTTTATTTTGTAGGGACAACAGGAAGCGTTTCGCTGCTGTTAGCGGAACACTGACATCAATGTCACGCCATGGTTTCTCTTTTTCTTTTCTTTTTTTTTCTTTCTTTTTTTTTTTTTTACCGCGGACCGGATTATTTGTTGTTATCTGGTGTAAAGGCGAGTTTAGACGGAGCGTTTGTGTTTGTGATCGATCATAAAACAGACCTGAGAGAAGACGAGACGCTCGCGCCGATCGGAGGAGTTACTTTGAGGTGTGGAACTTTACCTGCACACGGAGCCGCTGGATGAGCTTTGAGGACTTTATTAAAACCCTAGAGGGTCACACAACATTTGTTGCTTGCCCTGTTTATAGTCACAGAAGGTTTGAAAAGTGGCTAAATCTGTCTCAAAGTTACGCTTGGATCAGCTCCGCAGCAGCGTTCCCTGTCTCGGCCTGGGTTCCCGTTTGTTTACATCCTGCACGTGGGTTATCGTTTACACGAGTATGAGACAAATTCCGAACATGAGAAATATTTCTACCGCTATAGTTTCTAATAATAGCCCCGGCCTGTTTTAGAGACCGGATTTTATTTGCCTCAGCCAGCTACATGGAATACAGGCCATTAGAGGATTTACGTTATATGTAAAAAAATAAAATAAAATGCATTCAGTTTTTTGGGTGTGCCAGCTGGCTCTGTGGGTGGCACTGGCACACCCTGGCACACCCGTGGCTACGCCAATGAGCCATAATAATTAAGTTGGACGGATATTCAGATATTCACCGCAGTAAAAGGTAGGTGGACTAACCAACATATTTACCCAAATAAGAAGGAGTAACGTTACTTTAACATCTTTTTTTTTCAAGTATAAGTAAAAAGTTGTCAACCAGTCAATTATTCGAGAAAAATAGTAGCCTACTTGGTAAAATACTTGAGTATAAACTGGCGGGACTTAAAAGTCTGATTTGTTTGAGCAGTAACTTCATCTAATAGACTAAAATAAACAATTTACAAGGTGTACTCCACAATATAAAGATCAACATACTTTTTCATTGAAATATTTACATACAAGAATAACCACATTTTTACGCAAGTAAGAGCATTGTAACTTTATTCTAAATAACCTATATCACACAGTATTATTTGAAATAAGTATGATCAACTCCAAAAAGTATAACTACTTCAAAAAGTTACTCAAGTACAGACACTTGAGTAAAAGTTACTGAGTAAAACGCATAGATATAAGGCCATCATCTGAAGAACGTGGATGTAATGGTTTTACGCAATGATGCCTATCAGACCTGAGAGACATGGCCAGATAGACCTCTGTGTGCAGTTAGCACTAAACTAGGTCAAAGGTTTACTTGTTTGGCGTATGTCTGCTCCACCTTTACAGTATATTTCCATCTTCTCTGGTTGTTTTCCAATGTGTATAAAGTGGGGGGCGAGAGGCAAATGCGGCGAGAGTTCGGGGTTGGTGAATCAGGTGTTAGGTAGCAGCTGGGAGGGATTTTTGCAAATATACACTGATGGGTCAAAGGACCCCAAGTCAAGAAAGACTGATTTGCTTTTTATGTCCCAAAGTATGATATTTTGCATTATAAAAGACTCCCAGATGTATCAGTGTACACCGCTGAATTGATGGCTATAATTTCTGCTTTGCAGTGGGTAGAGCACACTAAGCAAGGGAAAACAGAGGTGTGTTCTGATTCAGCTTCTGTCTTGGAAACTTTGGAGAGTGGTGGAGCTAATGCCAGGCCGGACCTCATCGCAGAACTGTTGTCTATCTTGTACAGAGTTGAGAGAGCTGGGGGAGTGTGGGATTCCTGTGGGTTCCATCTCACGTAGGAGTGTATGAAATGAAATAGCATATTATTGTAATTCCCATTTCCACTGTAAAATATTGGTAGTGATTGGTTTATTATTTTGTTGTTTGCCTTGTTTAGTGAGGTGCCTTATAAAGCCAGGGTGTAATATGGCCAGTTGGTAGAGGGCAGTAGCCCACCATCAGCTAGCCCTCACCCTGCTGCCCTAACTAGTTGTTGTTGTGAGGCAGTTCTGAGCCCTATACTGGGTGGTGCATTAAAAAGACAAGATTTATGAACCCGTTGAAAAGTGACCAGTGGAAAAACGCTGTTACAGCATTGTGGTTAGCTTTTGCTTATTCATTTCTCTCAGTTCCTATAATTCATAACGACTTAAACTTAGGGGTTGGTGACATTGGTTCAGCAATGATGTGGTTCACAGGTTCACAGTAATACAAAATTACTTATAAATAATACGAACAAGGTCACATGTCTTTAGCATATTTCTCAAACACACTTCTCTTATATAGTTTTTTTTTAACTTTTTGACTATCCTCGCCTCTAGATTATTCCACAGATTTACACCTCTCCGGGTGATACAGTGACTTTTTAGGGTAGAATGAATACATTGCACTTTCAGATTATGAGTGCCCCTTAAATCGTAACTTCCCACTCTTTTACCAAACATGTTGTATATTACTAGGGAGCTGGTTGTTTACAGCTTTATATATCTGTAACAAAGCATTATATTTTATAAGGTCATCAAGTTTCATGGTGTTAGATTTTAAGTACAATATATTTGTATGTATATCCGACATTGTGAACAATTCTAATAGCATTCTTTTGTAATCTATATAAAACCTGTAAATGACTATTGAAAGTATTTCCCCAGACCTCTGAGCAATAATTTATGTACGGTAGGGTGAAGAGAGCCTTGTGGTCCAGAAAAAATCTACACTTGCCCATTTTTCGCCATTTCCCCACAACAATAAGCAGAAATACGCTTTTCACAGCCGGTTCCAAAATGGGCCGGTGCGTTAGATTTTATTTTTTTATTTTCTGCGCAGCTCGTGTTTTCTGGAATGGAATCATCCAATGGCCCAGACACAAATTTTTCAGTGAGTTTATGCGATTTTGCCTTGAATAAGTAATAAAGAATAAAGACATGTTTGTGGTTACTATAAGTGAATATCTTTTCAATATATTCAATAAACCTTCTATATCTGCACCCGGTGCTCGGTAGATACAAGAGACTAATATATTTTTCCTGTTTTCAATAATTATTTAGGGTTAGGGTCACACATTCAAACATATGATCTTTAAAAAGAGAAATTGAGGTCATGGTAGTTCCGGGAGTGCTAGAGTGGAGATCAACTATCAAAGGGTATACTTCAGCTGTCTGGCAGAAAATGTGGAAGAGCGAGACTAAGGGTCGCCATTACTATTCTTTAAATCCATCTGTAAATCCAGTATCAGTGTACACTGGGAAAGACAGGAGAGCTGCGATAGTCCTGACCAGGCTTAGACTGGGGTATTGTGGCCTTGGGTGGGACCTTGTTAAAATTGGGAAGCACCCAGATGGGTTGTCAACACTGTAAACAAGATCAAACTGTCAAACACGTTCTTATTGACTATCCAGTGTATAGAATCCAACGAGCAGAGCTGTTTCGGACTGTCGCACCTGTGTCTCAGAATAATTGTTAGTCTACAGTCACTACTAAGTCCTTCCCAGGGCCAGGATTTCGCTATAAGAGCGCTCCTGGACTTCCTAGTTCCTAGTAGCCGGGCTGTTGTGGATCTTTGTTTGTTGCCGGATTTCACCTAGAGAGGCAGCAATGTGCCTGGAGGCACCTAGTCTGCCGGAAAGTACCAGAAGAAGAAGAAATGCGGCGAGAGACGTTTTGTGGGCAGAACTAAAAGGCTGTGACACCAACCAAACAGGAAGTAAACATCCAGCTGTTATCCGAGCAGACACCGCTTGTCTCTCAGCAGAAATGAACTAACTAGGGTAAAAAAACAAAAACGAAACTGAATTAATATGGTGTGTCCGGAGTAGTGACTGTGAAGACTGACAGCAAGGGAAAAGGCTAGTTCTAGACTTTCCTGTGGTTGCAGTGTTAGAACAAGGTAGGTTGCCTCAGACGTTTTGTCCTAGTCGCGTTAGCTCCTGTTAGCATGTCCGCTAATCCCCAGTCAGATGAATATGATGTATTACTCGGCGTGGCATTTAAGTGAAATTAAAAGAAGGTTAAAACGGGGTGAATTCATTAATTTAGTGGTATTATTTAGCAAAGTCACATTATTTGAGACTTTTAAATGTATTAGCTTATCTAACCATGTCAGAATGATGGCTTAATTGTTCATATTTGAATGCTTGTGCGCTTTGGACCTCATGTACTGCCACTATTTGCTACTTTTACTTGGTAGTGTTGCTGGGTTTTAGATTATGTTGAAAATTGCAATTATTTGATGTGGAATTGTGAATACTATGTGTACCTTATCACTGGTTAGTTTAATCATCTGTGTTTGTGTGTGTTTAAAAAAAAAGAAAATTACAATATTATAAATAAGGGAAACTGCTTCTTGTCCCCATTCAGCAGAGTAACATTATCTACAAACTACCAATATGCTGGTTAAGACAATTTGACAACTTATCTATTTAAATAAATGTAAGTGTTGACAAGAACTTGTCTTCTTTGCAGGTGTGAATGAGTGACGTTGTGCCCCCCACAGCTCTCAGTGACGTCCAACTCCGCTTCCTCTGCCACGATGACATAGACAGTGTGAAGCTGCTCTGTGGTGATTGGTTTCCAATCGAGTAAGCTCATAATAAGACTCATAATTTGCAATGTTTGTGAAATAACACCATAACCGTGAGAAGTGCAGTATGTACATATCATTTCAGTCCCATTTCTGTAACTATTCAGATATCAGTTTTCTGTTGTCGACTATTTACAAAACATGTGTTTGTTCTAATTTCAGGTACCCAGACTCATGGTATCAGGACATCACGTCCAACAAAAAGTTCTTCTCCCTGGCAGCCACCTTCAGAGGAGGCATCGTGGGAATGATTGTGGCCGAGATAAAAGGACGGACCAAAGTGCACAAAGAGGTGATGAGTTAAAATGTAATATCTGGGACACTTGTGGCATATCCATTTTTTAGTCCTTGACGGATACAAGGCAGAGAGTTGTCTTGCATCTGAATGATGCAATTAACTACTAACATTATATTGAAACTGTAACATTTCAAATTTCTAACACTGTCAATTTATAACTATATTTATTAATATAATACCTTAACTTATGGCTACTATTTAAAAAAACAAAACAACAACAATCTTTTTATACTCTTCATTGTTCCCTCTACTTTTGTGTATCTTTCTTTAAACAGCCATTCATTTGCTTTGTATTTGTTTACGCCTCTCATGTTTCATTTAAATCACATCTTGACAAATGTTCACTGCAGCATTAAAGATAAGAGAGATGTGAAAGAGAACGTTTCTTTATTTTCAATTCACAAGAATTGCAATCAGTTTTCTCTCCAACCCTTTGTGCGACAGGGTGTGGAGTTCAGAGTCCTTTGAGGGGCTTGAGTGGATCTCAGTTTGTGACTCCAGGTGGAAGCAGAGGGAGCGAGGGCAAGGAAGGGAGAGCTCACATATGATTTAAAATCTACTTGTGTTTTTGCCTTCATAATAAATCTTTTTTTAATTTTTATATAAATCATTCTGTTGCTAATATCTGTTGAGTTAAAATGTGCATGTTGGAAGTATTACATCCATAAATAAACATCCTGATCCTGTTTGTGTGTCTAGGATGGAGACATCTTGGCCTCAAGTTTCCCTGTTGACACACAGGTAGCCTACATTCTGAGTCTGGGAGTGGTCAAAGATTTTAGAAAACAAGGCATAGGTAAGATTTCCTCTGAAACATGTACACTTTCAAACCTTTTATTCAGAACTAACTGGCACATCACTAAACACATTCAAGAGTAACGATGGGCCCTACATTGTACTAAATGCTATAAAAATGTTTCTAATTATGTGATATTATTGTGTGCCCTTGAAGGCTCCCTGCTGCTGGACAGTCTGAAGGAGCATATCTCGACCACTGCACAGGACCACTGTAAGGCCATTTACCTGCATGTCCTCACCACCAACAACACTGCCATCCACTTCTATGAGAACAGGGACTTCAGGCAGCACCACTACCTGCCCTACTACTACTCCATACGAGGGGTGCTCAAGGACGGATTCACATATGTTCTTTACATAAATGGAGGTCACCCGCCATGGACGATATTATATCCTTTGACAGTACCGAAGTCTTTGTCATTTATGTTGATATGCACTTCTTTATTATTAGATGTTGCCACCATTCTGGAGAAAAATGTCCTGTATGTAGGTTTTTTCTAATCGGTAACTTAAGTAGTCACTATACGGGTCACGTTATAGGTTACTCCTGTTAGGTACTGCCACAGTACTCGCCTCTACAAAATATTTATTTTTTTACTTCTTCTGCACACAACTTTACCAAAAATGTTATGGTTATTAAAAGTTTATTTAGAGCCTCAGCCTATAACTAGCACTAACTTTTTTCCTAACCTTAACCTTCTTGACTAGTACCTAATAGGTAGATAGTGGGAGGGAATAGTGCACAGTGTTACTATGACAACACATACACTGACAATCTAATAAAACTATGTTATTGATCTATTTTATTACTGTGACTTTTTATGTATATTTTGACAGTTCAATTATCCAGCTAACGTTTGTGAAAACATATTTTAGACTTGGTGCAAGCAAAAATGAGCAGAGAAAATACAAGGCTAATTTGATTAGTATTTCATCTGTTTTGCAGCTGTACAATATCTTTACTTTAAAAAAAATGTACCTTTTTGATGCGTGCGCTATGATACATAAGTGGATTCCAAGCTAAATCTACAACTCATAACACATATATTGACCAGGCTACAGAGAACTTCCTTAACCTGATCTCACTGATTATATCCAGCATATTGGAGCCACTCTGGCCAGCCTCAGCCCCTGCTCCCTTCCACAGAGGCTGTACCGACAGGCCCAGTCCCTGCTGCGATCCCTGCTGCCCTGGTCCAACCTCGCCTCAAAAACAGGCATACAGTACAGCCGAACAATGTAACACAGCGGTACGCTCCTTTCACTCTGTTCTATCTTCTGTGTTGGTGCACATGCAATCATTACTGTGTCCTTTTTAATTTATTTATGCAACTGGGACAGTCAGATGTTCTAAATGCACTTGAAAATGACTTACCAATAGCTTGCGTGACCCATTCAATTTAGACAAATTCCTTGGTAATAGTAGTAACAATCTTAGTATCTGGAACTTTAGCATTATCTTCCTGAGCATAATGCATGTCTTTAATGATAATTTTGGTGTCTCTTCCTTCCAGGACACAACTGTTTCCTGTCCCACGAGTCTTCCCCTGTGCACAGAGATGTGCACTTTACATTTTCAGTCAACGTTTCCTCACTGTGTTTGTCACGGGTTCAGCCTGTGGCACTTTACTGTTTCAGCCCTTCACTTCGGTCAGGTTTATCGCCTCAGCTCTGTGCCAACGCTAAACAGGGTTAGCAAAAGAAAGGCTTTATTTGAAAATGCCTATAATTGATCTTATATCAGTATTTCTTAATAACTCCAACAAACTAAAGACCAAACATAATGATCAGTATCAACAAAGATGGTCACATTTATTCTGATCAGCAAAAGCAAACTTACAAACTTTTGTCATGTTTGGACATAGAATATAGATGAGACATTTATATAGTGTTTTAAGATGCAATTATGAATAAAGTACATAGAAATTAGTTACTGCTAACATTTTTTATAAATAAATGATTGATAATGGAGTCAATTCTCAGAGAATACAATCATTGTGTGCTACAAAACAACTACTTTTCACTGTAGCTCTGAACCTCATGCTCTGCATGTAAGTGTACAGGTTTGAATGCTATCCTACTCTCTTCAACCCCTGCAGTGGCACAGAGTGATAAATCTGCTTCTACTGCTGACCCCCAGGTTCAATGCTGTAACAACAAACACGGCTAGTTGTTTTGGTGCAAAAGACTGACTCTGCGTTACAGCTGAGAAGGTAGTCCATTCTTGCAGCGTGTCCTCTCTGTCCCAAAAACTTTATGTATACTGTTTGTATATTATATATACTGAAGTAATATATAAATCTTTATGTATATTTGTTTTATGCAGTTGTTAAACTTAGTAGGAATATAGCTATCCACTTTCACTTTACCCATTTTGAAACTGAGTTAAGAAATGAATCCAAAACAAATCTGTAGGCTCAAATGTTTTTAGTATAGTTAAATATTAATATTCTTATTTGATCTTGGTATGTAAATTTTTTTAAATGTTCCTTGCTGATTTACAGTGCCTTGCGAAAGTACTAATACACCTTGAACTTTTGCACATTTGTCATGTTTACAACCCTAAACATCAAGATTTAAAAAAACATAAAACATGTACAATAGGCCAGGATGAATGAGAGTGTGTTTGAGAGTGCGCATGGGGGACGACGGATGGAAATTAGCCTGAGGCTACAATCCGGTGTGGCTTGTTTACATGCATGAGACCCATGTATGTTCATTAACATGCACTGTCCAGACCAAATAAACCAACAAAAAAAAAAAAATTATTTTGAATTTTTTACTGACAGTTCACACACACAAGTAACAGACAACTGTGAAGTGAAAGCAAAATGATACATCATTCTGTTATTTTTCGAAAAGTGAAAAGTCGGGCGTGCACAAGTATTCATACAGCATGACTTAAAACTTTGTGGAACCCCCTTTTGCTGCAATAACAGCAGCAAGTCTTCTGGCTATGACTGTATAAGATTTGCACATCTAGAGACTGACATTTTAGCCCATTCCTCTTTACAAAACAACTCAAGCTCTGTCAAATTAGAAGGAGAGCGTTTATGAACAGCCGTTTCAGGTCTTTCCACAGATTTTCAATAGGATTTAGGTCAGGACTTTGACTTTAGGCCATTCTAACACATTGATATGTTTTTTGTTTTTTTTTAACCATTCCATTGTAGATTTAGCTTTGTGTTTAGGGTCATTGTCCTGCTGGAAGGTGAATCTCCGCCCCAGCCTCAATTCTCTTGCTGACTCCAGCAGGTTTTCCTCCAAAATGTCTCTGTATTTGGCTCCATCCTTCTTCCCAACTATTCTTACAATCTTCCCAGTCCCCGCTGAGGAAAAGCAGCCCCATAGCATGATGCTATGACCAGTGCTGTCCTTGTTCGGTCTGTTAGTTTAGGTGGATGCCCGTGTCTTGGTAAGTTTGCAGTGGTGCTATACTCTTTCCATTTCCGAATGATGGATTGAACAGCCCTCTGTGAGATGTTCAAATCTTGGGAAATCTTTGTATAACTTAACGCTGCTTTAAACTTCTCCACAGCTTTATCCCTGACCTCTCTGGTGTGCTCCTTGGCCTTCATTATGTTGTTTAGTGACCAATACACTCCGTCCATAGCTCTGAGGCCCTCACAGAACAGCTGGAATTATACTGAGAGTAGATTACACACAGGTGGCCTCTATTAATGGTTAGGGCAAGGTGTGAACATTCTGCAGTCATTAGGAATGTTATAAAGGCAATTTAATGCACTCCGAAAATGCTGTATGAATACTTATGCACACCCCACTTTTCACTTTTCTATTTTATTTTATTTTTCTATTTAAAAAATAATAGAATCATGTGTCATTTTGCTTTCACTTCACAGTTGTCTGTTACTTGTGTGTGAACTTTCAGTAAAACATTCTAAATAAAATTTACGTCTAGGGTTGTAAACATGACAATGTGTAAAAGTTAAAGGTGTATTAGTACTTTCGCAAGGCACTGTATCTTTGCTACACTGATTTAAACACCAGAAATCAACAATAATTTGGTCTAATTTAAAACAAAAAGGTTGAATTTGCATTCATCTACATCTTTTTCCTTACTGATAATTGACCAAAGATTCCATAAATCATAACTTGGTCCAGGCTGCTACGCTTCACAATATTATCGGAAACATTGTGAAACTTAAAAAAAAAAAACGAATGCCGGCATCAAAACAAAAACAAGAGTATCATCTAGAGTTTGAGCTGAATCTTGTTTAAAGACCGTGTTACGAGATTTTATGTTAACTGCAGCTCATTTGTCTACTTTTGAATGTAAAAATCCTGCTATTGATGACAGATCTTAGTTTTGTTGTTATATGATATTTAAAAAAAAGCCAAGATCTATTTTCCCCCTCAGATTATAAGTAATAAAAATGCATAGCCTATAAACTGCACATTTACATAGCTATGTATTTGTTAAAGACTACATTTATTGTTGAAAATCCTATGTATAATTCATTGTATGCAGTACCTGGTTTTGAATGTTGGCTATAGAATGAATGCCTGGCTGCATTACTATTGCTTTGTTTTTGTTATTGTTTGGTCACAGAAATATGTTATTGTTATGAATCTGAGCCCTATTTTCATTTACAATATTTCATGCATATAAATGTTTTTGTCTACTACAAAAGGTCGTTCTTTCATTCTTGAACACTGTATATTCTCAAACTGCATTATGGAGTAACCATAACCTCTTAATCCCCGCCTTAACGAGTGCATTTTCTGCAGTTCAGCTTGACCCAGACCTAAAAGCTTCTCGACTGAAGTTTACTCAATATAGGCTAGAGCACCGGTTCCCAAAGTGGGGGTCGGGACCCCTCGGGGGGGTCGCGAGGCATTGGGTGGGGTCCCCAGATGATTTTAGGATGAAATAAAAAAGAAAAAGGCACTGTTTTTGATATATTTTCGAGTGTAAAACAGCATATCATTTGTGAAATCCAATTCATATAGTTAAAATAAACAGTTTAAATAGATGTTAACTTGGTTTTAAAATGTGTTTTCTTCCCTAAAGTAGCGTAAGAGGCAATAACTTTATACAATGGGGGTCCCGAGTTGTTTACGTGTCAGTTTTTGGGGTCCCAGCCAAAAAGGTTTGGGAACCCCTGGGCTAGAGTAATGCCTCATTTAAAAGCCAAGACCTACAAATCTGACCGGAACATTTGTCACCATGTCACATTTTGTAAGCGTTTTTGTCGTGTTTTCGTGTCTTTTGTCACTTTTTGTTGTGTTTTTATTTCTTTTGCTTTTTTGACACATTTTCATCACATTTTTGTCACTCTTGACGCTTTTTTGGTCACTTTTGGCCGCTCTTCTGTGGTTTATGTTGCTTTTCATCACTTTTTAGTCATGTTCTTTGTAGCTTGCTTGTTGTGTTGTTGCTTTTCGGGCAGATTTTTGTTGCTCTTTTGTCACCCGTGTTGGGCAAGTTAATTAACATTTTTTATAGATTCTATATCAGTGATTACAATGTATTATGTTTGTATTACTTTTTACTGTTTCATAAATGCAGCTGAGTTACACTACTTATTTATTTATTTATTTATTTGACAGGGACAGTGTACATTAATCAACATTTCTGTAAATGCACCGGAATTAGCCAAAAGGCTATTTTTCATCCGTAGTCCCTGGACAGATGTAAATAGTCTCCCTAAGACAATAAAACATTACGGTCAGTGCAATAAAATACAAAGTAGGACACAGTCACTACACTATACAGGTTAAATACAAATACAAAACAGTGCAAACAATAAAAGAGTCATATGATACAGACAGGGGTTAATGACTGCAAGACTGTTGAGTAATGAACCAGTTCTTTAAATGTTTTTTAAACAGTATGTAGGTGGACAGATCTCTTATGTTAGCTGGGATGGAGTTCCAGTCTTTGGCTGCAGTTACAGAAAAGGTGTTTTGACTAAAGGCACTTTTCCTAAATGGGACTATGCAGTCTCCTCGAGCTGCTCCTCTGGTCACCCGCTGTAAAGATGTGGGGTTTCTGATGCTGACAAACTGACTGAGTGGGGGAGATGATTGGTTGTGGATTATTTTATGTATGAGGCAGAGGTTTGAATACTTAATGAGATTTTCCCGCTTAAAAGTTTGTGCTTTTGAAGGATGTTGCAGTGATGATACCTCATTGGTTTTTGTCCAGAATTTTTATTGTCCGTTTGTAAAGTGACTCTATGGCCTTTAGTGTTGTTTTGTTTGCTTGAGACCAAGTTGTTAAACAGTAGGTTATGTGCGATAGGACCATGGCATTCATGAACATTTTTGCTGCTTGCAGAGAGAGTTGTGACCTGATGAACCGGAAGTTGGAGATATTGAATTTGACTTTATTGCAGACTTTGTGAACTTGGGTTTTGAATGTTAGGTTTGAGTCTATTGTAATTCCAAGGTATTTGTATTCTGACACCACTTGCAATTTTCACCTGCCATATAGATATCTGCTGTTGAATTTTTGATGTTGGACCTTGTAAAGAACATTGAGACAGTTTTATTGATATTGAGTTTTAAACAGGACTGATGTAACCATTCTGTAACATGGGCCAAAGACTGGGAGAGTTTATCTTCCACTTGAGTTGGATTTTTGCCATGTGTGTAAATAACTGTGTCATCGGCGTACATTTGAATGGAGACATTGGAACAAACAGAGGGAAGGTCATTTATGTAGAGAGAGAAGAGCAGTGGACCCAGGTTGGAACCTTGTGGTACTCCTGTCTTTAAAGGGAGGGGAGGAGAGCTGAAATCATTGATTTTGACAGACTGCGACCGATTTGTTAGATATGACTCGAACCATTTTGTAGCTTCTGGTGAGAAATTGAATGTGTTGAGTTTTGTGAGCAGTATATTATGATTTATTGTGTCAAAGGCTTTCTTTAGATCCAGAAAGACGGCCCCAACCACACCACCTTTGTCCAAATGTTGCTTGATTTTTTCAATTAAAAAACAGCTGGCTGTTTCTGTAGAATGTTTTGCCCGGAAACCAAATTGCATCGGGTGAAGTGTGAATGGAGTAGTGTTCAAATGTGAAATTATTTGTTGCGCAACAAGTTTCTCTGCCACCTTAGACACTGTCGGAATTATACTGATTGGCCTGTAGTTGTAGACGGATAATGCATCACCATTTTTGTAGAGTGGAATTACAGCTGCTGACTTCCATACATTAGGGAAAACTAATTCTGAGATGGACTGGTTAATTATTTTGGTTATTGGAGCGATTAATGAGAGTCCGAGTTCTTTCAGTGTAAATGTGCCAAATACGTCTTTCGTTCTGGATGGTTTAAGTGTTTGAATCGTTGAGCAACCTGAGCTTCAGTAACACTGCCTAATCTGAGAGCCGGCTCTGAGGTTCGCTGGGAGCAAATCACGTCAATGTCATTGGGTGGAAATGACTGGGCAATAGTGGACACTGACTCAATAAAAAAATTGTTAAAGGCATTTGCAACAGTTTTTGAATTATTAGTTAGTTGCCCATTAATCTCCAATTCCAATATTTTTTCTTTTTTACGTCATGTCCTAGTAGTTTTTTCAGTTGATCCCAGATCATTTTAGAGTTCCTTTGGCGTTTTCAATTATGGTCAAGAAAAAATTGGCCTTAGCTTTACGTATGCTCATGACTACCTTATTCCTAAGAGTTATGAACAACTTTCTAGAACTTACAGTCTTAGTTTTTATAGCATTTTTCAAGGCAAGATCCCTCTCTTTCATCATTTTCAGGATGTCCGAATTCATCCACGGAAGTACATTTTTATTGCTTTTCCTCCTGATTTAGAAGTATAGTTTTTTATAGTTTGCTCAATTACTGTTATTAAGGTTTCACTGTTCATATTACAATTACCCAATAATAACTGATCCCAGTCTATCTGCTGCACAGTATTTTTAAAATGTTCCTGTTTACTTTTGGGGGTACTGACAAATTCGCTTCGACAGACTGAAGGACTGAATCTCTGTTTGGAAAGCTTCCTGGCCACCAAGATCAAATTGTGGTCAGAAATACCTGCTAACATGTTATAGGACTTAATTATTCTCTCCGGTCGATTTGAAAAGACCAAATCAATCTGGCTGCTGCTAGATGCTGTAATTCTTGTTGGTCCTTTGATCATCTGGACGAGATCAAATTTGTCAGTGATCCTTTTAAGATGCTTTTACAAGATGCCTCCTCCCAGTTTATGTTAAAGTCCCCAAAGATAACTGTCTCTTTATTTGTGTTCCCTTCTTTAAGTAGCTTTTCAAACTTATCATAGAAACTACTGTCTGAAGAGGGAGGTCGGTACAAAACAATGATTTTAAATGCCATTTGCGGTGATAGCGTAATATTTAAACCTATGCATTCCAGATCAATATCGTTCTGACATTGTAGTTCTTGACAGTGGATATAATTTTTATATAAATCATCACCCCACCGCCCTTTGCACCTTCTCTGTCCCTCCTGAACATATTATAGCCTGGAATGTTCAGAGCTGCAGAAGGTGCATTTTATAGAGCCAAGTCTCAGATAAGCAGAGGTAGTCCAGGTTTGAGTTGACCAGCAGATGACGAATTTGTTCGGTTTTGGACATGATGCTTCTTACATTTAAATGTCCTCCTAAAAGACTTTGAGTTATCCATCCATCCATCCATTTTCTTCCACTTGTCCGTTGCTGGGTCGTGGGGTAGCTGTTGGAGCTGCCCAAATCACATTGCACCAGCCCCTATGGCTCCTCCTGCAGGTGGTGGGTCCACAGAAGGACGGCCTCATGGTTCTAACCGAGGCCTGTTGGTCTCTCATAAGGGGCTTCTGAACCACTCTTGGTCTGACCTGTCACATAGGACCTGTTTGCCCTTGGAGACCCTAACAGGGGCACGAAGTCCCTGACAACATAGCCCCCAGGATCATTTGGGCGCTCAAACCCCTCCACCACTTTAAGGTGGGGAGGGGTACTTTGAGTTACTGTTGGCAAAATATAAAATTAAAAATAAAATAGTGATAACGCCAAAGAGCAAAGGTGCAGTAAAATATTTCCTTTTCTTCGCTTTCCCCATTCTCTTGTTTTGTTTTGACAACATTAACCACACATAACTGCAGAACTTATACACCAGTGTCCTACTTGATTTGGTGCTGCACTTTATTTGGGGGCAGTTTGGCATTTTTCGTTCGTACATTTAACTGCTCTTGTAACTCGAGTTACTTAAATTGTAATGACTAATATTCCTGTATTTTGTTTAACAATATATTCCTTAGTTACTGAAAAAAGTAATATATTGTTGTAACTCGTTACTTTTGTAATACATTACCCCATCCAGTGTTGTTTTCGTCAACGAAGACGATAACGATATGATTTCGTTGACGCCCCTTTTTATCTAAATTAATTATAACTTTTTATAATGAAACTGACGAAAACTTGACTAAAACCTTTGAAATTTTCCTCTGACTAAAACGTGACTAAAACTATCACATTTAGAAATGACTAAAATGTGACTAAATCTATAAGCATTTTCGTCCAAAAGACTAAGACTAAAACTAAAAGGGCTGCCAAAAACAACACTGACCCCATCCCTGTTGGTCACTATTTTGTCACTTTTTTCAAGAAGCCTTTAGATTTGGGTAAAGCCGAACTGGAGAAAATGTGCTCGGTTCAGGTGGATGTTTGGAGGTTAAATACTGTAACTTATGTGAAGAAGCAAACAAAACTCCACAGCTTTTATTCTGCGGGTGCTGGGCTGTATTACGGTACGCTGGGATGTTTAAGGCGACACTACTACATCCATTACGGTCACCTAAATGTTGACGTCACTGTTTGATTCTGACCGCCCATTCAGTAACAGACCGAGTAAAGAGGGAGAGCTGGCGCCTGCCTCGGGAACTACATTATCCTGCTCCGTGACTGAAATACCACAGTTTATCACTACATCACTGCATCAAACTCTCCGGGAAGTTTTCTGTGTAATTATTATTTCATTGAGGGCTTTTCCTGTGATCTCAGCATCAACTACCGAGAAAAGTCGACACGGCAAGGTGAGCGAAGTAAAGAAACGTGTTTTAGCCATCCCGGTACGTTCACTTTTTTTTTTTGAGCGAAGTTTAACTTTTTTGTTTAAGCGTATTGTATGTCGTATGTACTTTTAGGATTATTTTTTTATCGTTTCGCGAACTTTTCTCTTTCCTTTACCGTATGCTCAATGTTTTTTCCCCCCGTTCAGACGCAAATTGTAATGGCGGGTATGAAATGGTTGAAAATCATTGGTTTAGATCATGGATCTAATATAATAAACGTTTAGATCTACACATGAATTGAAACTGGACAGAGTTCCACTGCTCATAAGCTCCTCAATGATGCATTAGTTTGGCTTGTACACATTTGTACACATTAAAACTGGTTGGGCATAGAGGAGAATGAAGCAACAAAAAAAAAAAGGCTTGAAACGGCAGAAACTAGATCTTCACAAGACATGCTTTGTGGTGGAGGCAGTTTGAGTGCTGAGATAATCAGAGCTTAACATGTTTACTGAGGTGAGGGCATGTGCTTGAAAGTGAAACAACTCGAGGCATATGTTTGATCAAGGATTGATGTTATAACATGGTAAAAAGTTTTTAAATGTCAGTTTAGCAATACTATAGTTAGTAATAGTCAGTATTGGTATGAGTAATGTGAGGGGAAAGCCCTTGATTTTCTGTTTACGGTTTGTGGTTTTGAGAAGCTGGTTGAAAACAAAAAAAACGTTTTGTGGATTGTGGATAGAAACATGAAAGATCTGCTGGTGTAAAGGACAGAGGGCGTGGGTGAGGCATGCTTTTGTTTGTTTGTATACCACTGTTCCAGATTTGTAATGAAGGCAGGTGGTGATGATGAAGTCTGTTGCTGGCAGGATGTGGTTAACTAAGGATGGCAGCTTGTCCTATCTCCACCAGCTGGTATGAACATCAAAAACATGCAGAGGCACCGAGTCAGAGCTGCAGCACACCAGACATGTTGTTGGTCATTTCAGCATGCAGTGCATGCTGTGACTTGTTTTTGTTTTGCTGTCTTACGACTTGTTGTGCTACACATTGTCCTATTTTCCAAAGCTTTTGGGCAACTTGTATAGCAGTGAGTGACCCATCTTCAGATGTTTTTTTTTTTTTTTAAGATCTTGCTTGTCAGAGGTTTCTACTTGGGGGTTTATGAGCTGTTTTTGTAGCTTTTTTAGTGAAGGTAAATTCAGCTTCACACAGAAAGACACTTAGACGGGTATATGTTGAGTCATTTACTGTTTGAGTTATTTTAAAACATTCACATATGATGGACTCAGTCATTTGCATCAGAGACATGGTTCCATAACCGTCTCTAGGCTATTTACACAAGACCAGTATTTCGATGATTATTGTATTTTGTCTGTATACTGTGCATTCTAGGTTTATAGTGAAGAATTGCACTTTAGTTATGGCTGACACAACAATATGATATCAAATTTAATATCGTTCACTGCAAAGATGAGTCAGTCTGGAGTGATGGTTATATTGCGACGTCCTTTCTATTTTTCAGCTACTGTATGTTCAAGAGATACATGACACTTTTCCCAATCTACTCTTTATACTCTTTGCCTTTGTCATGAGTGAGGGGTACATGTAATTGTTTCTACACCATTAAAGTCTGATGTAATGATTCCTACTAACTGGCATAAAATAATTTCACGTTGCACTTTCCGCTCTATTTCTTCCTCCCGTATAGAACCACATGCGCATTGAGTTGCCTTGTGCACGAAATGTGCGGTTTAAATAAAGTTTCCTTGCCTTGCCTTGCCATGCATCACAAGGTCGTCACTCTGTGCTCTCTGACATTGTAAAAATCCCTGTCATTTTTATGGAGGTGCTTTTTACAGCTGTCCAGTCAAGGGCCAGATTGTTGTGAAGGCCCAGTGTGTGTTGTGCAATATGATCTGTGGTAATAGTCTCCTGCGAGCGCAGGCTGAAGGCAATAAAGGGCCGATAATGAGAAACAAGGAGTGAGCCAGGGCGGCTCTGGCAGTGGTTGACTTACAGACGTGGCTAGTGAAGGGAGAAATATCACAGTATGTAACACTATGTAGGCATTAAATACCAGAGGAGAAAGGTGCTGGTGGGTGTAGAAAGATGAAGTGACTGTTCATGCCTTTGTTGTTCAGTGGCCATACATTTGATAGTAAAGTGCGCCCATGAATAGCTGGCTTGCAGGTTCTAGAATGTGATGATGTCACCGGACCCAGTGGGGGCAGGAGCCAGTTTTTCCTATTAACAGCTCAAATGAAAATGTATGAATTACAAAAATGATCATCAATATCAGTCACTGGGTCCATGGTCTCTGTGTACAAGACCAAACATTTTCTCAAAAACAAAATAATTTTTCCTCCATATAATAGTATTGGCCTTTAGAATGCTGTGACCTGCAACCCAGCAATTGCACTAGTCAATGCATTCACACAATGACACGTGACCATAGGGTTACTATCTATCTACTAACTTTTTTCTATGCCAGACAAGCAGTGTTGCCTAACCACTCACTTGAATAAATAGTATTAATGTCCAAAAAGGTTGCAAAATAACCTAGTGGGTTGCCTACTATATCTAAAGAAGGAGCCTTGTTTTACCCCTTAAGTTTCAATAGGCGTGATTGACGGTCAGATTAATCAATCAGAAAATCACCTGGTCTATTTCTGTCAAAACAAACACGGCGGAAATCACAAGTTAAAAAGAAAAGTACAAAAAATAATCACTCTGAGGTCTGGCATATACTGCACATGTATCTGCCAAATCAACAGGTGAAGCACTAAACTAAACACTGCTAAAAGGTGAATTTGAGAGATTGGACCATCAGCCTGGCTCCACATCTGGAGATGAGTCCCCGGGCGTGGTACTGTCGCCGCCCACTGCTCCTTACGGGTCGTCCCAGTGGTGTCGAAAGATGGGTCAAATGCAGAGGACAAATTTTGGTGTACAGTTGTTATACAGTATAATGACAATAAAAGCACCTTAACTGTAAGTAGCCCATGATTACCTGATTACCTTACATATTTTTAAAATATTTTCTCTTTGTTGTAGTTTCTATTTTAGCATACTTTCTTTGTTGAAGTTGGAGCCACTCACCCATTCACACTCTCATTCATACACCAGTGTATGCAGACACTGGAGGCAAGGTGGGTGAAGTGTCTTGTCCAAGGACACAACGACAGTGTGCACCTGCGGGATTCGAACTGCATTGTTTTGGAACAGTTTTGACTACTCGGATTAAACAGAAATAAAATGTTGTTGTTGGCTCTAATTGATCTTTTTTTTTTTTTTTTTTTAACAAGTGCCATTAATTTACATTTGCAAAAAAACACTTGGCTTTAAGTAAAGGGAGACGGTTTATGTAAAACATGGTCTGTCAGTAGCTGTGCTGTGCAGAAAGTTAAACCAGTTTATCAAGACTGAGTGTATACTACATCTACGTGAATGAGTTGTATTAGGGTCAAACTCCACTATTGTACAAACATGATTCAAAAGGCAGCATATTTCTGCTCTTATCTCAACATCACTCAGGAGCGCGGCGTATAAGAGGACAGCCTTCGCCATATGCTGCATGATAACGTGTGGTCGCCAGGTGATGAGCGTGTAGGTGGCAATGGACAGCTGCATTATCGCTTCACAGACCTTTGATTTTGACCAGAGTGCATATGGCTTATTTGTATAATATTTGTATATCCAAATGAGCTTTCATTGATAATTTCATCAATTATTTAGGATATGTGTGCCGGGAACTGTTCAGACCTGAGATCAACTCTAGCTTGAACAATAGCTGAATGTCTCTCCTCGCTAGAAAACAAAACGAAAAACGAACCAGGATTATATTAGAAAACAAAACATAATCTGTGTTAATAGTGTATTTACTTGCTGCTGTTATTGGCACCAGTATTTTTTTCTTCTCTTACTCTCAAAATGTAATAAACAATGACAATGTTAAACAAGAGTCGTCACTCAGGTTTTTCTGGTGACTCACTCCAATGCCTCCAAGCTATTGTAAATTATGTTGTATCTTTTTATATTGTAGTTTCTTGCCCTTCTGTTGTCAAATTACCTGAATGGGACGGGAGAACTGGGTTGGTTCTGCTGTGGGTTTGTGAGTAGGGCCATACTATCCCTGTACAACACTCCAGGTCAGGTGTCTCAGTTTTGTCATGGAGCGAGCTTCTTGCTGCCGCTGCAACTTATTGTGTTCCTAGAGACTTTTGTTTGAGCTTCAAGTCAATCTTATTTAACTAATAGAGGAGTGAATAGACAGGCTTTTTGACCGGGCAGAGTACAGTAGTGGGATTGGGAGAGGGATTGACATTTTGGCAAACCGATGGAGGCTGTTGTTGAACTCTGCACCGATTGTGTCCAGCATATGTACTGCAGCTCGACCAATGAGAGCTGCACACGCTCATACTGAAGTTCTAGCCAATTGTCTTTTTCTTGAGTTTGTTGTCTCTCAATCTGCCCCTTCTCCTTTCCCATTGTAAATCAAGCTTTTGTAGACTCTGTAGTTACAAGATGGTTCTCTCGGATACCATTGACTCTTCTGCTAAATTCACCCTGTTATCCTTGTACCGCTGCCAGACTCCAGAGGTGCATCAGGTCAGGCCATGCAGAGAAATGGCCACAGTTTCACAATCTTTTATGTCGCATTGGAGTCCGATTTGGCTTCCTGACAAGCCTATCATGTGATTGGTTTGGCCTCTTGTTGTAAAACTCTGCCTCGGAATAGCTGCAGAAGACTCCCGGGACCTATGAATTCAAAAAGATCTTGACAATTATTGGAAGTTTAATGGAAAGTTTGAGTAATTATTTAACTTGGTTTGACCCACACAAGCCCATTTTAGGACGGTAAAAGGGTAACCTATGTGTCACTCGCTTTGTTCGAATTACATTTGAAGAATCCAAAAAACGCCTAATGTTTTTTATGGTTGTGTATGTGACCACTGCTTATGGGGCGGAAGACACTGCTGCTGCTCCTAATTTTAATCTTAAAATGTAGCCAGGCAATAAGATTTAGCCTCTATATTGCAATAAGAGTGGCTTTTGTTTCTGTACATCAGGGCTCGAGACTAATGTAACACCTACGCTGTTAGGCAAAGGACTGTAGGGTATGGACCAGTTCTAGATTCGAAAGGAGTGGTGTGTAATCCAAAATGAGAGCCAAAGTCAATAAGTTTAAATGGAAAAGCCGGCAATTTACTTTACATAGACAATAAAAAGGACAGACAAACATCAAACATTAATACGGGCACTTCTGTTAGTTACCTGTTAAACCTTTGTATTGTTTAAACTTTGAGATGAGTTCAATAAAAAAAGGTATGTTTCACTTATTTCCTCATTTCAACAAGTTTTGTTTTATGACCGGTCATTTAGTTACTTTGAGTGTTTTTAATTTAAACCTATTCTTAAATTACTTTAATTTAAGTTTAATCTTGGTTTCAGGTTTATATTATTCACTCTTTTCAATTTTCAAACACGTTTTGTCACTTTAAAAATGACACCATAGGTACCCTTTAAATACATAAATAAAACAATTATCAAAAGGATCCAGTAAACAATTTGGCTTGCAAAGCAATAACAAAAAGAAAATGGCTTCTAATTGTCCAAAAACTTAGCAAAACTTAAATTGTGGATATGTTCTGAGTTCAATGTAGGCGCCCTTTAACGTGCGCTCAAATCCGTTGGAAAAACTCCACAAACGCTCCTCAAACCTTGGTCTGGGAGTCAGTGAGGTTCTTTGGTGGAATGCGGACCACGCGCGCCTCGCGAGACGCTGCCGTTGATCCTGAGAATGTTCCGTTGGGTGGCTCGCCTTGGTCTCGACTCGATCCTGGGTCCAAGAACTCGATCCAAGCCCAAGAACTGAGGTGTTCTCGGGGTGGGGATAAAACCTGGCCTGTGGAGCAGGCCAACAAGGATCGCAATTAGCATTAAATAAAATTACATTCAAGTAAAAACACAAATCCAGCCGCTTACAAGGCTGCGGAGGCACGTAACTTAAGAGAGAAACAAAAAAAGAGAGGCGACCATTTGTTTTTAGCTGAGCCGCTTACTGTTACTGGGAAATAAAGCTTCTTTTCACATAAAATGAACAAACCACCGTAAAAATAATCAACATTGTGACCAACAGAAATAAAAGTAGAAATGCAGAAAACGTTAAGTTACCGTTATCTGGTCCCTGCCGTCTCGGGCAAAAGCGTAACTGCCTCGTTTAACCGCAGCGACAAACGCTGCGTAAAAGAATACATTTATATTAACTTCAGCACCAAATGCTGGACAAGAGAAATAAAAATAAAAGAGCAAATATATTGTTACCGTTTCTTTGCTCTCTGCCGTCTCAAGCAAAAGCATCGGCCTCGTTTAACCGCAGGCGACAAACACTGTACAATAAATAAGTTTGCGTCAACTTCAGCTTCAAATGCTGAGCAACAAACAAAAACTTTCCAAATAAATAACTCACCGAGACTACTCTCAAAGGTTTCACGTCTCGTAGACACACTCTTCCCTCAACCCGGCAAGGCAAACGGTGTGTAAGATCACTTTTCGGTGTAGTTTGGGTCAGTTTTGTTCGTAACGGCTGCACTGCTCTGTTCGCCCGTGCGCTCTTTTCAGACTCCTGTCGCTGACTGAGCCTCGGCCAGGTGGGGGAGGGGCATACGCTGAGAGCGTCTTGAATCAGTTATATTGATAACGGTTTACAATGTAACTTTTTATAATAACATTGTAAATCCCACTAATTATATATTTAATGTCACGTAGTTTTTTAACTGTTTTAAGCGAATATTTAATTAGGTTATTTATGAATATTTATAAGGTTATTTATTGTCAGGTTTTGTCCAGTTACACCAGTGTTTATTTGTAACGGGGGTTACACTAACATAGTCCATGGGGACGGGAAAAAAAATCCACGGGACAAGATGAAATCCTCCCCGGGATGGAAGGCCTTTACCCATTTTTTTTTTTTACAATATATATATATATTTATGTAGGGCTTGGGCGATAAATCAAATTAATTCATGCTTTTAAAAACAGACGGTGGAAAATGGCTCAATCGTAAAATAGTGTCCGCCGCTCCATGTCCGCCTGACGAGCACCTTGCTGCCGATAGCAGCGTTTCAGAGGCTCTGTAGGGACTGTTTTCGAAAATGACACCAACGGAACCCAGCGACTTTCTAACGATCTCTCACGCTGAGCCGTGCTCTGAGCTGCTGCCGCTGTTGCAGCATATAACTCCGCCCCTTTCCCCTTGTGTCTCCATGGAGACGGTTGTTAATCTCAGCTGAGCTCGAGGATGATAAAACTAAAGGCTTATTAAGAAGTTTTACTTTTGAGAACAGACAAAGAATATTTAAAACTATAGTAAAGGGTTACTTAATTTGTCATGTTACAATTAATCCACTCATGAATTAAGCCATGCGTTTATACACATTTGTATTTATTGTTTCAGACGAAATGTTTTACCAATAAATTGCATTATTCTTAAATGAGTCATTTATAAACACACTATATTGTTTAAAACAATAATAAAATGCATTTAAAATAAATGTATAATTAAAAAATAAAAATAATATATAAAAAAATACATATTAAAATTTGGGTCGGTTCACATCCATTTCGGGATGATGCCAAATGGTTTTCGGGATGCTGTCGGGACGGCTATGAAAAAAGTTAGTCTGGAGCCCTGCTGTACATTATTGTATTTGTCAGTTTGAGGGCTCAAGCTTGCCTGAGGAAAGTGCATAAGGGAGTTCAGCTTCCCGATGGCCTTGTGTATGAAACTGTTAAGTGAACTGGACCTGCCCCGTAGATTCCGCAGTCTCCTCCCTGAAGGCATTACTTTGAAGAGACTGTGTGATGGGTGCGTAGGGTCCCTGGTGATTCTGACGGCTTTGCGGGTGAGACGGGTGGAGTACATGTCCTTAATGGTGGGGAGAGGGGCTCCACAGATCCTCTCCGCTGCTCTCATGATGCGCTGGAGGCTCCTTTGGCAGTGCTGGCGCCGTGCCACACAGTGATGGAGCTGGTCAGGATGCTCTCTATAGTCCCTCTGTAGAAGTTGCACATAACAGAGGCTGGGACTCTGGCTCTTCTTAACTTGCGGAGAAAGTAGAAACACTGATTACTTTTCTTGACCAGTGATGTAGTGTGCATGGTCCAGGAGAGTTTCTCTGTGATGTGCACACCCAGGAACTTAGTGCTGGTCATCCTCTCCACTGCAGCACCGTTGATTGTTAGAGGAGCATGCTGGACCCGCGCTCTTCGAAAGTCCACAACAATCTCTTTTGTCTTCTCCACATTTAGAGAGAGATTGTTCTGTGTGCACCACATGGCCAGACTGCTCACCTCACTCCTGTAGTTTGACTCGTCTCTGTTGTTGATGAGACCCACCACTGTTGTGTCATCTGCAAACTTGATGAAGAGGTTTGAGTCGTACTTTGGAGCGCAGCCATGGGTCAGCAGAGTGAACAGGAGGGGGCTCAGCACACAGCCTTGGGGAGCCCCCGTGTTCAGTGTGATGGTTCTGGAGGACTTTCCGCTGAGACGTACAGCCTGTGGTCTCCCCATCAGAAAGTCCAGCAGCCAGTTGCACAGTGATGTGTTGATCCCATTGACTGTAAATTTAGACCAGTCAATGGTTGATCCCCAGGTGGAGCAGTTTGTGTATTAGCTGCTGTGGGATTATAGTGTTGAATGCTGAGCTAAAGTCTAAAAACAGCATTCTAACGTAAGAGTCCTTTGTTTCAAGGTTGTTTCAAGGTGAGTGAGGGCTGAATGAAGTGCAGTGGTGATGGCATCTTCAGTTGAGCGATTGGACCGATAAGCAAACTGGTATGGGTCAGGGTGGGAGGGAGAACAGACTTGATATGTTCCATGCCGAGCCGCTCGAAGCACTTCATAAGAATTGGAGTGCGTGCTAGTCATTAAAGCAGGATGGTGGAGACTTCTTTGGCACCGGAATGATGGTGGTCGCTTTGAGGCACGTTGGGACCACAGCCTGCTGCAGAGATGTGTTAAAAATGTCTGTGAAGACTTCAGTGAGTTCATCAGCACAACCTTTCAGTACACGACCTGGTATGTTGTCTGGACCCGGTGCTTTGCGTACGTTGATCCTGCTCCGAGATCTTCTCACACTCTCTGGAGATAGCTTCAGCACCTGGTCTTCAGGAGGGGGTGTTGACTTTTGTGTCGGGGTTCTGTTGAGTGCCTCGTAGCGAGCAAAGACTAGTCCTCCTGACCAAACCTATCAATCAAGTTCAATCAAGTTTTATTTCTAAAGCGCCTTACAACAACCAAAGTTGACCAAAGCGCTGCACACAATAAAAAAAATGCAATTTAAAAAGGAGTACAATTTCATTAAAAACAGACCATTATCACATTCACAACAGTTGCCACAGAACTATGTGTCAAATGCCTTTTTAAACAGATGAGTCTTTAGTTTTGTTTTGAACAGGGGCAGGTCTGAAACGGCACGCAACTCAAGCGGCAACGAGTTCCAGAGTTTCGGACCTGCCACAGCAAAAGCCCGATCACCCCACTTTTTGTAATGTGACCTGGGCACCTCCAGCAGGTGGTGTTGGGCAGAACGTAGAGCTCTGCTGGGCTGGTGAGGGGTCAGAGTCTCACATAAATACACAGGTGCAAGGCCATGGATGGAACTGAAAACAAAAAGCAAAAGTTTGTACTGGATTCTGAAAAGGACCGGGAGCCAATGCAGGGAGTAAAGGACAGGTGTGATATGGTCATGTTTGCGAGAGTTGGTGAGGAGCCGGGCAGCAGCATTTTGCACAAGCTGTAATCTGTGAATGAGGGTTTGACTGAGTCCAATATACAGTGCATTGCAGTAATCCAATCGTGAGCTGATGAATGCGTGAATAGTTTTTTCCAGGTCGGAGCGGCTGAGGAAAGGCTTCACTTTAGCCAGAAGGCGAAGCTGGAAAAAACTTGCCTTTACTACAGAGTTAATTTGCTTGTGAAAGTCCAGGTTTGCATCCAGATTAACACCTAGGTTTTTGATGACAGTGTGGGGGACGAGAGACTGAAGACCAGGAACAGTTGAGCTGAGTGGATTTTGAGCGCCAAAAAGAATGAGTTCAGATTTGCCCTCGTTTAAACACAGAAAGTTCTGTGAGAGCCAGAGCTTAATGTCATCCAGACACCTGTGGATGGACTGAGGTGTGTCTGGGGAGTTTGGCGAAACCGGGAGGTAGATTTGTAGATCGTCTGCATACATGTGAAAGGAAACGTTATGGCGAGAGATGATTGAACCCAGGGGCAACATGTAAAGTGAAAACAAAACCGGACCTAAAATGGAACCCTGTGGTACTCCAGAGGACAGAGAGGCTGTAGAGGAGGAAAAGTCATTGATGACCACGGAAAAAGACCTGTTTGTTAGGTAGGACATGAACCACTGCAGCACGGGTCCCTGAAGGCCCACCTGCTGGGCCAGGCAGGTCAGGAGGATGGAGTGGTCCACTGTATCGAATGCTGCAGTGAGGTCTAGCATCACCAACAACACTGTTTTTTTAGAGTCCAGAGACAACAGGATGTCATTCTGCACTTTTAATAGTGCAGACTCAGTGCTGTGGCGTGTTCTGAAGCCCGACTGGAATTTCTCAAAGATGCTGTTCTGGTCTAGAAATGAATGTAACTGATTGAATACAAGTTTCTCCAGGATTTTAGAGAGAAAAGACAGATGGGACACAGGTCTAAAATTGGACAAAACTGCTGGGTCAAGGTTGGGTTTTTTAAGCAGTGGCCTGACCACAGCCTGCTTAAAAACAGTTGGAACAAACCCGGACCTTAGGCAGCTGTTGAAGAATGGAAGTAGAACTGGCCCTACTGTGTCGAAAACCTGTTTAAGCATTTTGGATGGAATAATATCGAGAGGACAGGTGGTGGGTCTCAACTTTTGGACAACCTCAGAAAGCTGAGAGAGTGACACTGGCTCAAACACATTAAAGACAGCAGACTTATGGACAACCGGAGGAAACATGTTGGCTACACTAGACACAGCACTGCTTATACTTTGTCTTACTACAGCCACTTTATCAACAAAGAAATTGAGGAAGTCTTCACAGGTTGAATTGGTCACATTTTTAAAAACACTGTCGGTAGGATTAGTAACTGATTGTATTGTACTGAACAACACACGGGGACGATTGCAGCTAGTAGAGATGACATTTGACAGATATTTACATTTTGCCTCTTTGACTGCATTTTGATAGTCTGAAAAGCTGGCTCTAAGGATCCCAAGAGATACATGCAGCTTATCCTTTTTCCACCTGCGTTCTGCCTGCCTACAGCGCCTCCTCAGGGCATGAGTGGTGTCATTTAACCAGGGGTCTGGTTTGGGTTTGATGGACCTTTGCTTGACAGGGGCAATGGTATCTAAAATGCCAGAGCAGGTGGAATAGAATGAGGAGATGAACCCCTCCAGATACAGAGGAGAAGGCAGTTCATCTTGAGTATTTAAACTGGAGTTCATGAATGCCTCAACAAACTCTCCAGCTGTAGTTGAAGTGATGGCACGGCGGCTGCAGGCTGGGGCAAGTGCCTTGGCTGCAGGGGGAGGTGCTGTGAAATTAAATATTACTGGGAAATGATCGGAAATACAAGTTTCATATATTTCTGAGATTGTTATTGGGAGACCATAGGAAATGACGAGGTCAAGTGTGTGGCCATGCTGGTGGGTAGGGACCTCCACACATTGAGTCAGATCGAAAGAGGCCAGGAGGCTTTGAAACTCATTGGTCAGTTGGCTGGACGGACAACAGACACATACACCTAGAGATGCTGAACCGGCTCCCGATAATAAGGGCTCCAATATTACCATAGTGGAAAACTATGGTAATATTGCGATTTTTTGAGACAAATATTGAGATTTCTATCAGATTTGAAATGTATCTTTATAAAAGGAGCTATATATAACCCAATACAAGAATCAGTGGTTTGTAGCTTGTACAGCTCTGTGCCGAAGGGGCTATAGGTTTTGGTGCTAGGGTCAGCGGGAGCAGGAGTGTGAATATTGTTTGTAATTTTCAGGCCCAGTGATCACAATGAAAGCAGCTCAGTCACTTGTTTGTGGGATTCAGTGCGAAAATGCGGGGCCATAGCTTTAACGAAGTATTCTGCAATTCCAGGTTTGAGACCACATTGACATGTCAGATATGCACAATGTAAACAATTAGAAACCTGTGGCATCTACACAGGATGGGATCCGACTACTTCCTGTTTCCTGTTCTATCTAGGAAGTGGCGGTGTCCTTTTGGCAAACCCGGAGGAGAAAGTGCAAGCTGAACATAGACAAAGGATGAGGCCCAAAAAATGTACGAAGCATTTAAAATTACAGGGACGACATAGGAAGCCTTCACTAGGGATGGACGATAATGGAATTTGGACCGATATCATCAATAATTTCCAGATAACCGATAATGACACCGGATATTTATGTATATATATTTGCGCTTTATTTTGTGATAAGAAATTCTTCAGCATTACTCTCCGTGAGATCTGCATGTCCCATTACTCTATGTCAGAGGTCACTAAACGGCGGACCTCGGTCCGGGTCCGCATCCGGACCCATGCGCCTGCCATTCCGGACCTGAACCTTGGATCCAAACTTTGGACCCGACCGTGAATTCCCTCAGACGAGCAGCTGCGTCTGTGCTCTCTCTCACTCTCTCCCTCTCCCTCCCTCCCTCTCCGACTGCACCAGAGCGATAAACTACAGCCCAGACGAACAGAAAGAGAAAGTCCTTTATCTTAGCTTCATGATACTTTTTAATTTTTTAGAAACGGGTTCGGAATGACTGAAATACGGCTCGCTAAAAACAAAAGCGGAGGACGCCCTAATTAAATATGTACGCACGATCGTAATGCGCAAATAGCGCGGTTGTTTCCCGAGCAGGTCTGAACCAGGACTAAACCTGGACTAAACAGGGCTCAGTGTGTTGAACTGAGCAAAGAAACACATCACTGTCATATATTATGTGCACATTGTGTACAGTAGGCTACAGTAGCCTATGCACTCTGCTATTTAGGAGCCAAAACTTATTTTTAGAGCAAAAACACAATAACAGGATTCAATTGATTGCATTATTTTCAAATCACAGAAATAGATTTAAAAAAGGCTTAAAAATCCTGATATAACCTTGAATTAACCCCGTATGTTCCGGACCTTTGCTTGACCATTTTTTTTCCATTTCGGACCATGGTGAAATTTAATTCGTGACCCCTGCTCTATGTGTTTAAAATACTTGTTACTCTCTATTGACCCCAGTGTCGCAGCCTGTTGCTCTGAGCCCCATAAGCTGCGTTTTCATGATTGAGGCCAGGGAGAAACTGCGCTGACGCACGCTGGCCGGTGACTCATCTGTGCAGCCGCGGAGAACGTTTCTTTGGGTGTCCTTTTTTTGCATTTGGATTTTCGCCCTTGGAACATGGGTGTAGTGTGGGCATGAAAAGCAATCATTGTGAGCTCAGGTTGTGCGACTGCGTGACTTCAATGACCAGCTCATGTCCATTAGTTCTGAATGTGCAGTGCACCTCAAACGACACAAAAGGCATGGAGCGTCATGAATGGCCTCTCCAGGGCTATTAGTTTGAATGAATGGCCTTATTTTTGCCTATGTTCTACATATTGTATTGTCTGTAATACAACAAGAAAAATTGTGTTTAGTGCTTAACATGTTTAGCACTAGGTTTGTTCTGATGCCAATACTGATCTTATACCAGAGATTTTCTATTTTCTGCTTTTTCCCACAGAATCGAGCAGACTGTGTTGCTAAAAGAAGGTGTTCAAAACTGGGATAATCACGGAGAAATGGTTAATGTTAGTTTAGTTAGTTTTAGTTTTTTAGTTTATTTGTTTGAGCAGTTAACCTGCTCAAAGGGAGTGAGCCAAGCCAAAGGCTTATAGGCGCCCACCCCAAAAATAAAAACAATAACATTTACATTTAACATTTACAAGGTAGCAAATCATAAACAAATAATAAACAAAGGAACATAGGGCAAAGTAACAACAAATAATGAAGAACAATAATAAATAAAACATTAAAAAAACAACAGCAAAATAAAGAAAGAACAGCAAAAGAATGTGCTACAACACTGACAATATTTGTTGATATCTAAGAAATGTAAACTCTTTGTAAACATTTTTTTTAAATGTACCAGATTTTTGCCAGAAGTACCAGAAGTTTGATATTTTGATCTAGATTTTTCCATATTTCAACACCACGTCTCGTGGGACACGTGCTTTTGTGAGCATGTGTCCCACGAGAACATATTTTGTATACTTTCAGGAAGTGACTTTTGTGAGGCTTTGAACATGATTTGAGCCATCTTGTATTCAGTAAGGTCCTCAAATGTCATTTGTTTCAAGGTTTCAACAGTTTCAAGGATTTCAGGAATTTCAAGGATATCAGGAATTTCAAGGATTTCAAGGATTTCAGGAATTATGCACAATTATGCAACTAAATAGGGATTTTCACAATGAAAGCTATATAATACAACTGTATATGGAATTTCGCATGTAAAGCAGTATAATACAACTAAATGGGGATTTTCACAATAAAAGAACTATATTATACAACTACATAGGGATTTTCACAATAAAAGCACTATAATATAACTAAATGGGGATTTTCAACAGTTTCAAGGACATTTTCAAGGATTTCAGGAATTTCAAGGTTTAACCAGTTTCAAGGATTTCAGGGGTTTCAAAGATGTATCAAGTATTTTAACAGTTTCAAGGCCTTTTCAAGGATTTCAAGGATTTTTCAGCTAATTTCCGCATTAGATCTGTTCCGCAGTCAATCGCAATGGCTTCTAGTTATGTTAGTAAGTTTGTTTTTGTATCTTTTGTACTTATTTTCAGATTCACTTGTTCTTTTTGTTAAAAAGACTTTGTATAGTAAATTCTTTTTCTTACATGCATTTGCTAACCCCATGGTCATCCAGGGACTCATTATCTTTTTACAAAGAAAGCTGACTTTAAAGGCATCTAGCGGCGCGTTATCATTTAACAATATGATAAATTTAGTGACATGAGTTTTTTCATCTTTAGTTTTCCTACTTTTTAGGTTATACAGAACAAAAACAGGTAGGTGATGCCTTGCCTTATTATGAAAACAGAACTGTGGCAGACTCGAGCTGTGTAGTGACTTGCAATGGCCGACTTTGGAGTTATTGTCTTTTTACAGGCATCAGTATTTGATTGGATTTTTTTTAAATGGGGAGAAAATATGCAATATTCACATAGTTTCCTTGTGTTTATGCTGTTTTTTTTTTTGTTTTTTTTTAACTTTAGTTACTGCAGTTTCCACGATCAACCTCAACCTGTCCAGGGACTGTGGATGGAAATTAGCAATTTTTTTGCTATAACCTGGCACATAACATCGCTTCTTCTTTTAGACTAATGTCTTTTGTGCATTGTCCCTGATCAATTGGTTAATCGGGACCAATACTCAAGATCTGGAGATTTTGCCGGTTGCCCATGACTTAAGTTTGAGGTATACTTTTTTGTCCATGTAGGGAAATTTGTCTTGGAAATTAACATTTTCTGATGATTCTCATTCTGAGAAAATACATAAATTAATAAATGTCAACTTCAAATCAAAATTGAATTAATAGAGATGTAATGAAAAAAGTAAACTTAATAAAATTGTTTTTATTTAAGTTTGTATTGTACTATAAGACCCAATATGATCCAGTTGTTAAACTCTGATGTACCGTCACATGAATGGGATGGCCTGCCAAGTTTTGAGCCCAACTCTGGGCTCACTTTCAAAAGTCGTTAAACTGTAGCACTCTTCCTTCCCATCGGCGCAATATCCATTTGGAGTTGTGCAGATGGGAAGTTCTTTACTTGTTAGAAATAGTGATTTACTCCAGATTAAATGAGGAGCTGCTGCTGCACTGAGTAAAATGGGACAGAAACGGCAAATATATGAGGAAAGTGTTCACCTACAGTGCCTCTTGAAAGTACTAATACACCTTGAACTTGTGCACATTTTGTCTTGTTTACAACCATAAACATAAAGATTTAATTTGGATTTTTTTTACTGAAAGTTCACACGCAAGTAACAGACAACTGTGAAGTGAAAGCAAAATGATACATGATTCTGTTATTTTTCAAAAAATAGAAAACCAAAAAGTTGGGCGTGCACAAGTATTCATACAGCATGAATTAATACTTTGTGGAACCCCCTTTTGCTGCAATAACAGCAGCAAGTCTTCTGGGGTATGACTCTACAAGGTCTGCACATCTAGAGACTGACATTTTAGCCCATTCCTCTTTACAAAACAACTCAAGCTCTGTCAAATATAGAAGGAGAGCGTTTGTGAACAGCAGTTTTCAGGTCTTTCCACAGATTTTCAATAGGATTTAGGTCAGGACTTTGACTGGGCCATTCTAACACATTAATATGTTTGTTTTTAAACCATTCCATTGTAGATTTAGCTTTGTGTTTAGGGTCATTGTCCTGCTGGAAGGTGAATCTTGTTCATCCAGTTGTTAAGACTTTTAACAACTGGGCTGTCTGTATGTATATGTGTCTGTGTGTGCGGGTGTGCGGGTGGGGTGGGGTAGGGGGAGGTGGGGGTTGTTGTTATTTATGTATATTTGCTGGTGGGGACTATTTTAATGTTGTTGTTTTTTTTTTTTTTAAGCACTGTAAAGCACTTTGTGTTACATTTTGTATGAAAAGCGCTTTATAAATAAAGTTTGATTTGATTTGATCTCCGCCCCAGCCTCAATTCTCTTGCTGAAAAGCAGCCCCATAGCATGATGCTCCCCCACCATATTTGACACTGGGGATGGTGCACTCAGGACGATGAGCAGTGTTAGGTTTGTGCCATACATAACGTTTTGCATTTGGGCCAAAAAGTTCAATTTTTGTCTCATCTGACCAAAGCACCTTCTTCCACATGGTAGCTGTGTCCTCCATATGACTTCTAGCAAACTTCAAACGGGATTTCTTATGGCCTCCTTTCAATAATGGCTTTCTTCTTGCCACTCGTCCATGAAGGCCAGATTTGTGTAGAGTACGACTCTAGTTGTCCCATGTACAGATTCCCCCAGCTCAGCGGCAGGACGTCACAGCTCCTCCAGAGTTATCTTGGGGCACTTGGTTGCATTTCTGACCAGTGCTCTCCTTGTTCGGTCTGTTAGTTTAGGTGGACGCCCATGTCTTGGTAAATTCGCAGTGGTGCTATACTCTTTCCATTTCCGAATGATGGATTGAACAGTGCGCCGTGAGATGTTCAAATCTTGGGAAATCTTTGTATAACTTAACGCTGCTTTAAACTTCTCCACAACTTTATCCCTGACCTCTCTGTTTATTTGTTTATTTTGGTAGGGACAGTGCAAGTTAATGAACAAGCCACACCGGATTGTAGCCTTGGGCTAATTTCCATCCGTCGTCCCCCATGCGCACTCTCAAACACACTCTCATTCATCCTGGCCTATTGTACATGTTTTTAGTGGTAGGGGAAACCGGAGTACCCGGAGGAAACCTACGCAGACACGGGGAGAACATGCAAACTCCACACAGAAAGGCCCTGGCGGGAATCGAACCCAGACCTTCTAGCTGTGAAGCACGAGTGCTAACCGCTGTACTACCGTGCTGGTGTGCTGCATGGCCTTCATGATGTTGCTTAGTGACCAATACACTCTGACCATAGCTCTGAGGCCTCTATTTAATGGTTAGGGCACAGTGTGAACATTCTGCAGTCATTAGGAATGTTATGAAGGCAATTTAATTCACTCCGAAAATGCTGTATGAATACTTATGCACGCCCCACTTTTCACTTTTCTATTTTTTGAAAAATAACAGAATCATGTATCATTGTGCTTTCACTTCACAGTTGTCTGTTACTTGTGTGTGAACTTTCAGTAAAACATTCAAAATTAAATCTTTGTTTATGGTTGTAAACATGACAAAATGTGCAAAAGTTAAAGGTGTATTAGTACTTTCGAGAGGCACTGTAGTTCACCTAGTGCACTTACTAACCTTCTATGATGGTATGCAGTATCTAATCCAAGTGTGAGAGAAACAAAGAAGGCCCTGTGTTGGTCCATTACCCTCAGAAGGTTCCCTTTTCCAAGTTTTCCATTTTCAGGCCTAAGTTCCCCAGAGTCTTGTTGCAGTACATTTTCCTCTTGGATTTCTCTTTCCCACCCTTGACTTCCTTGTGCTGCCACTGTGTCATTCCTAAGTGACTTGCATCTGCTTCGCCTCATGATGGTTGAACAGAGAATGGACGGAGCAAGAGATTGCATACAAAAGGCAGGAGAGCGAAAGATTGGATTGGGTATCGAAGGAGGCTTTTAAGCTTTGTCCAAGCTTTGGTCAAATGATTAAATGGCTCTTTTAGGCGAGTGTCCTTGGTTTCTCAGACCTTTACTGTTGTAATGCCATATTTAGCACTTTTGCTGAATGACAGGAAGCAGAACTTCCTGACACTTCATTCAGTTTCATGTGTTATGACTGAAGCAGTTTGGCGTGTCAGTGTGGTGTAATTTCATGTGAAAGTAGTGCTCTTTTGTATAATCCTGGTTTGCGTGGGACCATGAGGACATGATGGACTGAAATGTATTTATAGTTTGCTGAAAATGAATAAATAAATGCCTATTGCCTATGATATTTGTGTAAATGTGGAACACACAGTGTGTTGAAATGTAGTAGATTTTCCAGAACATCTGCATCTCTAACTTAATTTGTGGTGTTCAAAGAAGGTACTTGAATCATCTTCTGTACTCGGTAGTTGAGGTCTCCAAACGTTAATTTGTGGTGTGCGTTCTTTCTTTCTCTTTCTTTTGAAATGGTACAATATAACGATGACATATGATGCCGGGCGTATTGTTTTAAATGTTGTAATCTGTAAAGCACTTTGTGATACCCTTCGGTATGAAAAGCAATAAATAAAGTTTGATTGATTGATTGATTAATAATGTTGCAAATATCGCAATGCCCTAGTATTCTACTATAAAACGTACCATTTATCTATTTTAACCATGAAAGTGAAATTAAGTCAAATTTATGGAAATTGGAATAATATTACCAACTAAGGAACATGTAACATAAAATCATAAAACACATCAAGTGTCCTTGTTCCACCCTTACCCGTATTTCTGCTTTTGAACGGCTCTAGTTGAACTATTGCAAATAAACAGATCAATTACAGATGCTCTGGCTATAATGCAGTACAGATTGTTCAAACAAAAAAGGCTTAAATCGGCAGCGGCACATTGCACTGCTGTGGCTTTCTCGCACATTAGCATTGTTGTTGTCGTCCCGTGCTAATAAATCAGTGCTGTGATCATGATGTGTCCGATGAATTGAAAAGTGTGATGTGCCCCATTGAGCTGGTTTTTGCTGCATCAGCAGCTCCTACAGGCGCTGACCTGTCCAGAAAACACTGGAAAATTCCAGGGTTACTCCTGTCCTGATGTACAGTGGCCGTGCTGGAGTCAGTGAGACAAACTAAGAATGGAAATGAACAGTCTGTTTTTAAATCGGAGAAAAAAAACAAGAGATCCCGGGAGATCTTTCAGCATCGACAAGTAAAGCCGGATATTCAGACTTTGTACATAACAGTTTGACCACAACCCATTTCTAATTCATACCCATAATTGCTTTGACACTGGTGTGTAGCGTAAATGGGTTGTGTTCACGTGGCCTCACAACATTAGACAGAGCCACTAGTTATTGTGGTGGAGGACAGGGGTTTTCAGAAAGGACTTTAATCCACATGTCTCGAAAATATTGTTCTGAGGATTATTTGTTGATCAAGATTAGCAGATTATTTCAAGTTTTGTTTCTAGTGCTGGGTCGTTGAATGTTCCCATACCTTTCTCCACCACATGTTTCCACCGCGGCGAAGGCGCTTCTTGCGTCAGCAGCCTCTGGAGGTCTGGATGTATGTATGGAGACCTGTGGTGGGGACTGCAGTGACGTGTTATCAGTTTGCGCTCCTGACTGACTGGCCTTATCATTAACACATAGATGCTCCAGTCACCAGCTTTTCCTGTGTGCACGGCTCTACTGCAGACCTGTAATGGCTGGACTGCATTGAAGAGTTCATTTTCACTAAGCATAATGGTACCAATGAGAAAGGAAAAAAACACTTGAGTTTTCTCTTTTACATACCAGTTTGGCCTTGTCCAAGCAGGAGCAGGAAGCGGGCCGTGCAGAGCTGTCCGTGATTACATTAGCTTCATATCTATTGAGTTAAGGCTCTGCTCTCTTTGGACAACACAGAGATGACACGCTCTGCGCTTGTACAATAGGCCCGTACTGCTGTAAGTCTGAGGGGAGCAAAGCATGGCGAATTGGATTAGAGAGATTTTTGCTGTTCTCAGGCCCCATCGTTTTAGCGTGGAGGACGTTTTGCTTCTCACCTCAAGAGGCTTCGTCAGCAACTAATCAACTCTCGCAGCCACCTGTCCTCTTGTTATAGTTCGATATAGTTCAATAACAGCATTTGAATTTACTTATTTATTAATTTCAAGAAATGTGGTTGCTGCTTCAGATTGATCCAAACATCGGTGTATACACATATTGCACAGTTAAATTTAAACCTATTGTATCAAGTAGTCTTTTCTCAGCTGATGACTTTCATGTCTGTGCTATTTTTCTAATAAGAGCCCGTCTGCCTGGGGATAATTATCGGCTAACAAAAGGGTCTGGTGTCACGGACGATGCAAGTTCCATTTTGAAGTAAATGTTCCCGTGTTGGGTCGCCCTGTCCCTAAATCACAGTTGCCATGGCGATGACAGGGCAGGCAGCGGGACATGGTGGGTCACCTAATGGACATGTGTGCTCCTGTTCCTCCCGCAGGTGTGTGTCCAACAGTCATGTCTTCTGAGGCCACGCCCATCGAGGCACCGCGTCCCATGACCCCTCCGCTCATTTCTCCGGGGTCACCGATCTCTCCGACATCAGGTAAGTCAACCCCATCAAGTCTAAGTTTAGGGTTTCCCCAATAAAGGATATGTTTTAAAATAAGCTCTTTTTATATTTTACTGAGTTCGCATTGACATAGATGTCATGACCTGAAAAGTTTGGGTGATGGGCCTGACACATTATAAAGGACATAACACACTGACTGCAGACCTTCTGCTCAGTGCAAATATTTGTTTATTGGACTGTTTTCCAGTGCGGTTCATTTCTATGGTCTTGTAGGCCTCAGTAATGAATAGGGCTCGGACGATACACTTTTGTCACAATGCGATATGTATCACGATATTCGGGGGCCGATCCATATTGCAATACAGTAAGTAATTAAGAGAAGTAATATGTTTACCTTAAAATGTGTAAAAAGAATTAAGTCGGGTGTCCAAAGGTTGTAAAGCAAATACAGTTTGACATTTATTGAAATGTTAAAGTTGAAAACTGCATTAACATGTAACGAAGTGTAACTGTTACTGGAAAACAAAGGCGAGCGTGATAAAAGGCCTCCAAGCACATGTATTGTGATCCGATATGATCAATATTTTGTCTCAGGCCTTGTAATTATAATTAACTATTTATTATGTTAAAAGTGTCTTCAAATACGTGATGTAGAAAAGCTGATTTTTCATTTTCTCAATTTGGTCCCAAAACAGTTGTGATGGATCTGTGTTATGTGATGCAGTTTTATCATTTAAAAAGATACAGTTTCAGTTGTAATTATCAATATGTCATTGTACACTTTACCCACATAAAAAGTAATGTAGAATATATTGTTAACTTGTATATCCTCAATGGAAAATTTCATATACACAAAGCTAAATTTCTAAATTACAAACCCTCGTTTAAACTACTAATCATGGAGATTAAAAGCTACTTTCAATCGGGCGGCACGGTAGTACTAGGACGCTCGTGCTTCACAGCTAGAAGGTCCAGGCTCGATTCCCACCTGGACGGGGCCTTTCTGTGTGGAGTTTGCATGTTCTCCCCGTGTCTGCGTAGGTTTCCTCCGGGTGCTCCGGTTTCCCCTACCACTAAAAACATGTACAATAGGCCAGGATGAATGTGAGTGTGTTTGAGAGTGCGCATGGGGGACGACGGATGGAAATTAGCCCAAGGCTACAATCCGGTGTGGCTTTTTTACATGCATGAGACCCATGTATGTTATGTAAGGGATAATGCACGACGAAGTGTCCATTATCAGAAATAACTGGACGATGCGGAGGCGTAAACCGTCCGACGTGAACCTGCCCAGGATTTTTTTAAGTCCTGAGCAGGAGTTATTTCACTTTTTAATCAGTTTTACCCGAAACTAGTGCCATCTCAATTGTTTACCGTTGCTATGGAAACAGCTGCAGTGGAGTGATATAGAACGTGATTTAACTGTTTTTTTAACTGGTGTACATTATCACTTTTTAATGGACACCTTCCAGCCAATCAGAATCGAGTATTCACCCAGACCATGGTATAAAATGTTATTAACATGCACTGTCCCGACCAAATAAACCAATAAATAAATAAAAAATGAAAAAATAAAATAATCGCAATAAAAAAATCAGCCAAAACTTTGGGTACCGTTAAACATTTCAACAATCTCACCTGACAAATCAAAATGATCCGGCGTCACCTTGTAGTTCTGCTTTTTGTTACCAAGCTAAACTGATTTGTTCTTTTTTAAGAATGTAAAAAATGTAAAAGAGGCGGGTGAGGTAAACGTTGCTGTGGTGAACTACAGTACAGTAATGCGCTCGCACCTCTCAATTCCAACTATTTGACATGAATGTATTATTGCGTGTATCGGACCATAGATGATGATTTTAAAAACCTCTCTGTAAGCCTCAACTCTCTGCAAATATAATCAACTATACATTTAAAAAAAATGTTTGAGTTGTGCAGTTGTAATGCTTCTATTTGTTCTTTTCATAATTGTAGTCGATGTTTTTGATGAGACGTGGGAAATGCTTATAATTATCATGTTGGTACATGTTTGTGTTGTCAGAGTCGCTCCGGCTCCCTGCGTGCAGACATAGAGAGCGCTCCCCATCCCCGATGAGAGGCTACCTCATCCCCAGCCCCCTGCCCACGCGCCGCAACAGGACCTGCTCTGCGTAAGGCCAGCTGCTCTGTCACAACTTCACATGCACAGGATTTACAATGACACTGTTAAACTACTGAAAGGGCGGCACGGTGGCGCAGCGGTTAGCGCTCGTGCTGGGTTCAATTTCCACCTGGACGGGGCCTCGCTGTGTGAAGTTTGCATGTTCTCCCTGTGTCTGCGTAGGTTTCCTCCGGGTACTCTTGTTTCCCCCACCACTAAAAACATGTACAATAGGCCAGGATGAATAAGAGTGTGTTTGAGAGTGCGAGTGGGACAGCGGATGCAAATTAGCCTAAGGCTACAATCCGGTGTGGTGTGTTCATTAACATGCACTGTCCCGACCAAATAAACCAATTAATTAATTGATAAAGTATCTTGTCATCTGAGCGTGGATGGACATGTCAAAACATTATGGTAAAAGACTGCAAAAACAATTCTTTATAATGCATGGTAAAACACAAACTGTTTAAATGGGACATATGAAGTCAAATCGACTTTTTGAGCTTTAACCAGTTTATAACAATGCTCCCTCATCAAAAACATAACTGAAGTGGTATTTTTGCTCCATCCATGCAGATTTGAGTAATCCTGTTTAATTGGTAATTTATTCACTTTGGTTTGTTTTTCTTGGATATTGTTATATATAGAACTGCAATTTAGAAAACCACTCCTCTGTGTAGATCATCAGTACAGTTTATTTGGTCAAAGATATGCACAAATTATTGACATTCAGTTAAGTATACTTCTTCAACATAACATACAAAGATGATAACAGTCATTTGTGTCACTTTTTATCAGGGTTTCAGATTTGCCTTACAAAGGCTCGATTGTAAACTAGAAATGCTTTGTCCCTTCCTGTCCCTGTGCTCACCCTGTGCCCCTCTTACAGGACAGCCCGGGCAGCAGAGGGTCCCATGTTTACTGGTGTGTGTAAATGCTTCTCCCGCTCCAAAGGCCACGGCTTCATCACGCCATCGGACGGTGGCAAAGACATCTTTGTCCACATCTCTGAGTGAGTTGCACTTGTTAGTACTGAGGACAGGTCGCACAACACAGAAATGATGCAGAATGACTACTCGAAATGCAAAAATGGTGAAGAGAAAGCTGAAGGGAACATTTTGCCCAATATATGGAATAAAATACAAGCATTCATTTATTGCTGAAAAATACCTCAAAAACCTGTCTGTTCAATGAGCGGACTGCCTCTCTTCAAACCTGATCTCAACATCTCATCTCATCCTTGTTTGACAAGTAACTAACATAAGGTTTACACACATTAGATCCTCCTGCACAAATAGAACAGTTTGTGATAGGTAAAGTCCCCATAGGAGTCTAAATGTAGTTGTCAACATATTAACATAGGAATTAATCGAGGGTATGAATACTTCCTGAACCACCCATGGCAACTAAGATGTTGTTATAAAACCATTGCATGGAGCCCCCTCAGATACAAAGATGGCTGCAGCTGCAGGAGAGAGTAGGAGGACTGGTTATGTGCTGCTGACCTTCATTGAGGTGCCTTTATTTTCACCCACAGGGGTTAAAACACTCGGTGCACTATCACTCACCCACATACTTAAAGCAAGTACTGCAATCAGAACATTTATCTTGTGTTTAATTTCAACTCCATTCACGCTTCGATGTAGCTGCTGTACCAGCCTTTTGTAGTGTAGTGTTTCTACATATTTGATGGAAGCAAATGGCTTTAATAAACCAATAACAAATTGGGAAGAGAATAAGAGACGAACTGAATAGACTTTTAAAATCCTGCATAATTACATACAATTTAGGTGTACTAGATCAAACTGCCTTGCTCTGAAGGTGCTGCCCAAGGTGTTTTCTGTAGATGAGGTAGATTATTTCTGATATCCATTATTTGTTTTTGTGTCCTTTGTAATGTGTGGCTTTTGAATATCTAAAATGCTCAAATAAATAATAATAAAATAATAATAATTACACTTAATATAAAAGTTGCCTATGTTAATTTTGTTTTGGTATTATCCAATCAGAGCAGAACTCAAAAATACCAGATCCAATGGGTAAACCCAGTCTTCCATAAGGCTTGCACCTGTTCGCATCAAGTCCAAATTAGTCCAGGTTTCCATCAGATAAATCTTAGTGATTGAATTCTCAAGGTTCTGAGCCTCTTTGAGTGGATATCCACACCCTTTTAAAGTCCTTTCTTAATGATGCATTCTTTGTCCTGCAGCGTTGAAGGCGAGTATGTCCCGGTGGAAGGCGACGAGGTGAGCTACAAAATATGCACCATTCCACCCAAAAACGAGAAGGTCCAGGCTGTGGAGGTCACCATCACTCACCTGAAGCCAGGCACCAAGCATGAGACCTGGAGCGGCCACGTCATCAACGAATGAACATGCACAGGCCACAAAGTGGACTGCTAACATCAAGCAAATGTGTCTGCTCCTTATTGGCTCAGGGTTACTCCTACCATGTGAAAGAAGTTGTAGACATGCAGTATAGTTGGATACAGTATATGGACTCATAACATAGCGTGGATGTGTGAATTTATGGTATTCCTTGATTTAGCAACAGTTATTGTTTGGGTTTGGTGATGTTTTGAGGGAAGCATGAATGAGCACTCCCCTTTACTATGGTTCTATAGGGGGGACAATGTTATGACAACTGTGTGTACATGATAATGATGCCTGTGCCTGCTCTAAACCAATGTCCCATCTGTAGCTTTGTTAATATTGTTTGAGTGGTCTGTAATTGAATTAAAGCATTTACAAGTGGCATGTGCGTACTCAATTTGATATAATTATTTATTTCATTTAAAACAGTCATTTGTAAATATGAACCTGGCTTATAAAACTAATAGTTTGCTGAGGACACTGTTTTAGTGGTACACTACTGCCATCTTCTGTTTTGTTCTGGGTACTACAGTCCAATGTAGGATTTTATTACGAAGATAAAAACAATTACAATACAGAATACGTCATTCCGAAGCTATTCCTATTTTGTTCCAAAAGCAATGTCAGTCAGTTAATTTTATGATGACAAAGTTTATAATTTACCTGTTTTTCATATATCACCCATTGCTAATGTCAATGGGCTGTGCACATGAGGTGAGTCCGCCAGAGGGAGCCCTCCTTCAGTAATGCAGGCAGTTAAAATGGGTCTAGATAGAGGTGTATTTAGAAGGGATAGTATGTTTTTAAGATAAACATGTTGTGTTCCTTATGAGGGTCCAAGCCTTTAGTGTCTTTGACCCCAGGGCAGCTGTGGCTACAATAGTAGCTTACCACCACCAAGTATAGAGGGAATGAATAATGCAATGTAAAGCGTCTTTGAGTGTCCAAAAAGCGCTATATAATACCGATGCATCATCATTATTATTATTTATTATTATTATTATTATTTATTATTATTATTGTTATTATTATTATTATTATTATTATTACTATTATTATTATAAACCCCTCGTAAGAATCACTGCACTTCTACCGATACAAAAGAAGCCACATAAAAGGCAATATCACTAGACTATTATCAGACACGAACTTTAAAGCTGTAATCTTTAAACCCACTCGAATCAAAACAGAAATAAATTTAACATGTCGAGAGAGAATGAGGATGCGAGGATGCAAAGACAGTAACGCGACAGCAGGGGTCAGCGTGAACCAGCCGGGGGTTGAAGAAAACAGATGAGGAGCTGACGGGGAGGGGGTGAGGCCGATGAGAGGACGGCAGTCAGCGGGCGAGGGGAGGGAAGAGCACCGCGAGGAGGCAGCCGTGCGCACTGCTCTGAGACAGGACCCAACAGCAGCAGCTATAGCGGGACAATGGACCGTCTCTAACCGCGGATACTGACGGGCACCCGGCTATCACCCGCAAAGTGGGCCCCCAGGTACCAACCCCACTTTAACTGTTTCTCTTCACTTAGCATTTAGCTTTAGCCAGGGGAAGGAAAGTGTGTGGTTGAAGAAATTGGCTGCAGGGAGGAAGGAAGCGACGCAAAGGAACAGCAGCAGCAGACAGAGGGACCACATCGGGGCCTTTACATACGTCCTTGTACCCCTTGATCTTACATCGGGCACTGACAATAAGGGCTGCGCTTATATTACAATTTATAAAGGCAAACGTCCACTATATGTATTTTTACTAAGCGGTGCGTTTTAGTGGCACGATCATGGCCAGCTAGCGTTTTCCTCATCTAACCACTTCAAAACCACGCGGAGCACTATCCGCTCGCATTCAAATAAACATTACGTTCGATACATTGAGAAATCCAACTCTATGATGGAGATATAACTCTGTGTAGTTTGTTTTATTTATTTTTTCTAACTAAACCCACGCGCACTAGTCTACGTCCTCTGCGCCTCGAGCTGAGGAAGCCTTGCTTGCACATATAAACAATCACATTATGTCTTTGATGCGCGGATGTAACTTGGTCGAGCCAATCAGATTTACAGGTGTTACACAGATGAGTTTCGCTGACAAACGAACCATACAAGCTCGGGGGTAGCGGGTAGCATACTGCATGTCGGATGTGCCAACAAAGCCAGCTCTTTCTTGCCAACAACAGCAGCAGTAGCGAAAAGGGGCAGCGTGCTTTCTTTGACTATTTTTCCCCCCATTTTTGACCATATTGAACTGTAGCATTGAGACGAGGCCTGCGAGTTCCCTTCCAACAGATGCGGGGATTGTCGCGTTGAATAGACCGAGGCATTGTAAGCGCTGCCATAATGTGCCTTCTGTTAGAGGTTTTACGCGTGACGCACCCAGACTTGCAGAGAGATACAAGGATGCTGTGCAGGCAAGGACGTGTTGGCTCATCTGCACTGGCCCTAAACACCCTAAAGAGGATCAAGTATTCTTCTAATATATCGACACCATCACAACTGAGATTTTGATAATTTCAGACAAGTATAATGTCACTAGACGGTATTCCATATGCAACACTGCCCGCAGATACAAATTGGCAGTGGCATTTGGAGGAAACACACGCTTGGTTGTTTACTGAAGCGAGCAGCACTGGAGGGACCTCCCATCAATAGGATGTCAGTCAGTTCCCATTTATTTTTATATGCCAAGAATTGTCAGCGCAGCCAGTGGCCAGAGTGCAAAGGCGAGGACAGCACCTCAGGAAGGTATGCTAATTACATAGAAGTGGTGTAAGTATAGTCATCACATGGAGGGCTGTCAGAACTACAGTCCTGTTGAGAACGTTGACATGAGGGGAGCTGGATTACTGTATTTCTACATCACTTTCTCCTGCTGATTATTGCTTTTTCTAATGAGTATAGCTGTGATAACACAGTATTAACCTGATTGTTGTTAAAGAAACAAACAAAAACCTCTTTAGCACAGCAACATTTCTTGCAGTGAAAGAAAGTAGTAGAAATGTTTGGTTTGACCTTTAAATATAGAATAAAGGCAGTTTGCTAAGTTGTTGTTGAAGTGGTGAAGGAAGCAGGTCAGTGGCAATTCTGCCAGATCATTTTTCAACTAAAATGTTTTGAATGTCCTTGTGAAACAGGAAAATAAAAAAGTTTATATTCTAGAACATTGGTTCTGACTTTTTCTCTTCTTGATCCCTACTTTACCAGTGGAGACAATATCCCAGTACCCAATATCCTTTTCTATCTGGAGAAAAAAAACAACAGTATACAAAATCAAAGAGGCAAGGCAACTTTATTTATACTGTGCATTTCGTACACAAGGCAACTTAATGCGCCTAGTGATTCTAGTGATTTCTATTATTTTAAATGGTTATGTTCTAATAAGACCGAGAGACCCCCTGTGAAGCTTTGGGGACTCCATTTTATGTTTTGACTCCAAGGTTGGGAATCACGGTTCCAGGAGCTTCATTAAAACGTACCTCCTTTGTCTCAACAGGGAGAGTGCATGTTGATTATGTCAGTTCAGATTAATTATTAAGCTTTAATTACCTTACTAAAATTAGCAATTAGCGATGATGTCAATATGTGGATGTTGTTTTGCAATAAGCCTCTTACAATATGCTCCTCTGTTCAGGACACATACAAGTGTTCTGTCATTGTCATATTTGTGGAGTAAGTGGTTACGATCTCTTAATCTAGAGATTTCATCCCATTCCTCCCTTCAGCCACAGTATAGCTGTATTTAAACTTCAACATGTAGCTGGTGAATACCCAAAGACAACTGATGAAAGGACCTCATTTATGCACACAGATGGCAATAGTGGTAACTTGTTCTTAGGCATCTTTGTCATATATTGCCCAGTTTATCTCTCAATATGCAATATTCAATGCAAATCTCAGTCCCTAGCTTAATCAGTAATGTCAATATGAAATGCCATAAAAACTTAAGAGTTTATCAACTGTATGTGTATTCAAATTTTTCCTGTTCATCTATATACGCAAGGGATTAAGACCTCTGTCATTTCAAGATAACAATTTTGTCTCCCCAATTCTCCAACAATAACAGTAAAAATCCCAGTGCACGTAATGTGGCTACATCTTTCTATAGAACTGTCCATTTTTCATGTTTCGATTGAATGTGCTCATGCTTGTGTTCATGTGATCTTAGTGTGCGAATGTACTCTTTAAAAGGACAGGGTCACAAGACACGGGGCCTACCTCAGCTGGTGTCTGAGAGGGAACAAGTTGTCATGTTGATCAATAGGGCTCCAGCTGAGTCATCTACATACACATGCATCAAAAGGCAATAGGCTATATTGTGTGTATTGATTACTGTATATCGAATTGACCCTTTTCTTTGTATTGATTTGATTGGTTTAGCGCATTTATTGTGTTTTATGTTTGTTAGGTTTAGCTAGTTGTTAATTAAGTTACTCAAGTACATGTAAATGTACCACCTACTTTTGATGACATCAGATCTTTTCAAAACAGCACCTAACCTAACCTTCAAATAGCTTGTCCATCAATACTGTATACCTGTAAAATAAATCTGAAATGGGCCAGAGTCAGATTGATTCTTTCAAGTAAGGATAGCTACTATTATTTAGGGGAAACTGCTTGTACAATACTGCCTGTGTTGAACGGGCCATTTTGTCCTCTGATGCAGTTTGAACATGGATATCACAGATAACAGTGCTGTACTGACTAGATGACATCCGTAGACCTTGTTCTCGGTCTGACTCTATATTGTGTCTATTATGTGTCTTAAATGTGTAGGATGAAGGACCAGAGGAAATACACTGTGACCATGTCTCGACTGTGTTCACACCTCTGCAGTGAATTAATTTTCACACATATCCCATAATTGGAGAGAGAATAGAAGATTCTGAGCCCCTGCTGGGTGACAACCTGTTCTAAAACCAATCTCAGTTCATCTCCACATATCACTTTTAAACCCTTTGAACAGCACAGATGTAGAGTCAGGGCTGAAATGTATTTATTTATTAAAAAAATATTTTTTCTTTTGTGATTAGTATTAGAACAGATAAGAAATATGAACTGCTAAACTAATACAAGAATCACATGATTTTTAGGACATGTTTTAGATGTCTAAAGTGGATTAACAGGTTTTGTAAGTAGGTTTTTGTTGTTCACACATTATATTTTATTAGTGTGACCTGAACTTCGTCACTGCAGGTTATTTTCAGGGTGGCATCCTCCACAACATAATGACTTCAATTTAATATTTTACAAAAGGTCTTTTCATACCAAACTCATTATTTTTAACTGGTTGTGATTTGTTTGCTGTTGCTCATGTGGAGCACATAAAAAAAAAAAGACCACATCTTTGTTCCTTTCACCATGAGCTGCTGAGTGCTGTTGTGATGAGAAGTTTAGATGGGTAACCTGGTTCTTTCTATCCATGCAGACTTCAGGCCAAGTGTGAGGCCAGCACGTCATCATTTAATGGGTTTAACCTGCCTGCTCCTCCGCATGTGGTCCACTGTAAACAAATACAGTCAGGGAGGCAGGACGGCCTAGTGGTTTAAGCTGCTGCACATGTACTGTATGCAAGACAATTTGCTGAATGTCTGTACCTGCTGTTCACACTATACTGTCCGACAAATAAAGCATATACTATTGATACGGAATAAAGTATCAAAAATATTGTTTCTAAGCTAACAATATATGAAAAATTGCTGAGTGACTTTATGAAAGCAATCTGTATTATAGAAACCGATATTGGTACCATCCAGGCATCAGGTCAACAGAGACAGTGTTGACAGGAAATGACACTGACAGTAGTTATTTATTTAGTGTTCATCAGGACAGCTTTAGACTAGATTGAGGTTATTGTTTCTTTTCACCATGCATGTAAGCCTTTTGTGTGCTCCACCCAGCTTCTTTTTTGTACACAGGTGTTGTTAAAACGCAAATAGTTTGAACTTTCGTTGAAACAATATTGTACATGAACGTCTGACCACATGTGTTTGCTCTAGGTGCAGAGTGTCAGACAGCCCAAGGATGCGGCCCTCCTCCTCTGTGCTCTGCTGCTGTTCTCCAGGGAGCGTCTAACTCATCCAAAACCATGATGAAAACTGAACCTACGGGAGGCACCGGGACCTCCGCCGGGAACAGCGGGGGGAACAATGGGAACGTTAGCCTGCGGAGTGCCTCTCCCCATAGGAACGCCTATGAGGCAGGATTAGCTGCGCTCAAGAAGGCCACGGACCACCTCAACAGCACCGCTACTAAAGGAGGGATTGACCGCGGAGCCAAACCCGCTCTCCTGCCCCGCCCAAGCGAGAGGGGTCGCACCTATGGATCAAACGTCGACCGCATCAAGAACATGTTCATGCAGATGCAATCGCCCGGGGATGAGGAGGACGGGAAAACTATTGGTGAGACTGTGCTGTGCTGGTTGGGAATCGTTCACTGGTTACTTAGTTTTTCATACCAGCTTTTACTATAACTTTTTAAAATTCTGACAGTATTTGTTTCTATCTTTAATACACAAATTACACAAAGCAAAATTCTTCCAATCATAAATTCTTTGTATGGAGTATATATTGAGTTTTATTGATTCTTGGTAGTACTTTTTCATTACAGAGCATGTATTTATGCATATGTTTGGACTTTGGGTTGAAGTAAATACATTTAAAGCAAATACAGAAACACAGGGACAGCAAAGTTGCATAATTGTGTCGTATTTACAAGAACATTATATCAAACTCTAGCTGTATGGCTCACGTGAACCCCTGACTTTCAAACCCTTGTATTTGTCTGTTGCAGATAAAGATCAGGGTGTGAAATTTACCTTAATTAGGACGTCTGGCCTTAGTGAGCACGTCGACCACAGCGCTCTGCTCAAAATGGGCAGCACAGTGTCAGAAAGAGTCAACCGCTTCGATGGCAAAGCTGAGGGAATGGGCATCTCCAAGCTACAAGAGACAAGGCAAATCTTTGAACAAAGAGTTCTACAGGTCAGAACCCAATGCCATTTTTGATACAACAGAAAGATCAAATGAAGGCCACAGATTTGAATCCATAGTTGTTTTTGTTCCTTTTCAGGAAAAGCAAGCCGCCACTAACAGAATCTTGTTGAAGAAGGAGCGCGCCTCTGGGTTTCAGGACGGCCGACTGGACGTTGTGGCTCGTTTTAACGGCTCTACGGAGGCACTGGACAGACTGGACGACCCGCCCGCTCCTGTGCCCGCCTCTATCCCAGCTCCGGAAGATGCGAGCGGTCCAGGAGAGGCTGTTAGCCCCACGGTTAGCCAGCTTAGTGCAGTTTTTGAGAAAAGCAAAGGACAGAACAACTACCTCCCCAGCGTCGCTCCGGTCCCGCTTTAGGACCAAAACCTAAGCCTCCCCCAAGAACGAAGCTCTGAGGAAGGTAAGCATGTCTTATTTGTTGTTGATACTGTAGCAACCCACTGAGCCAATTTATATGCCATTTATCGCCTTGCATTCTTCCACTATCCAATCCTTCTACAGTATAAAATGGTAATATTACATAACATTACATTTAGTGACTAATGGTGAACTCATTATTCTGTCGTGCTTTGCTGTTGTAGTACAGTAATTGCATGGTAATAAGACTGTGGTAGCACTGTAACTAAATGGATAACACAGACCAACAACAAAAATGTGAACCGTTTCCTTTATATTCATAGTCTTTATTTAAGGTTAGGATAAAGCTTATTATCTTGAAATAAGTTACATGTGTCCTGTTTAAAGTAACTAACATGTTATTACACTAATTTCATTACATGCTGCTGCAAAATGCTACCGATTATTCCAGCCTTAGTTTAAAACATACATTAAATTAAAACACACATTATACAGTATGCTACACAGCAGCCAGTGGGTCAGGTAGCATTATAGCCCACAGAAATCATAGCAATGCCTTTAGCTATCTGAGCTTGTTCCTATAAATGCGTACATTTGTTAACCTATGGAGCTGCTTGATTGTTCTATCCCTATGCAAGTGATTGTGAAGCCGGTCCCTAATGGCGTGGTTTGACATGTCCGTTTCATGGCATTTACCGTTATATAATACCTGTGGTTTTTCAATAATTAACATCTTATAAGATGTTTAGAGTGCACTGGATGTGTAACCGACCCCACAAAAAGCAGGAACTTAACGGAATATGATTCAGACTTTAGCTCAGAGGCCATTTTTATACAGTTCATGAAAAAGGTCTGTACATTCATTCATGATTACCTGTCCAAAATGGGCTAAATGCTAACAGCTAAAAAATTCATTCAACAGGCTAACGGACTCTGAAAACTTTCCCGGACTAGCCCGCTTGCTAACTGTCTGCACACGATAGGATGTGCAGACAGACCTATCGGTGTACCATCCTTTCTGCCCACAGGAGCAAATAAATCTGAAATACATGCATTTTGTTTGTTTTATGCTAAATCTTTGCTACGTCTTGTTTTGAATAAGGTGGTAGCGCCCAGTAAGGACTCATCCGAGAAAACCACAGCAATGACAAACCAGGCAGAGCTAGAAACCTCCTCAGCTTGTGAACAGGAATTAGAAGGATCTGTCCAGAGCGAGGAGACGGACAGTTCTGACCCGTGTGAAATCTACCAGAACCACTGTCCCTCCTCGGTGCCCGTCGCTGTCACTGTGACGTCAGAGGAACTGACCGAGTCCAAAGACAAGGGCTCCAGCACCGAGCCCATCATCATCGTGGACCACTGTGAAGCCAACGGCGGCTCGGACTCTGAGGGGTCCACTCTGGTGCAGGCGCAGGTGCACGCCGCCGCCGCCTTAGAGAACGGAGAGATCCCCGCCTCGCCGGACCACAGGGACACGGAGCGGGCCGAGGAGGAGTGGAGGGAGGACTACTCGGTGGACATCAGCGCGTACAGCGGCATCGGCGAGGACGACTCGGGCGGCAGTCAACTGGACGATGACGACGATGAGGAGGAGGAGGAGTACCAGCCCGAGAGCAGCTGCCATGAGATCGAAGGACTTCCCGAGGAGGAGGAGCTGGCGCCGGCCAATCGCAAGATCCAGTTCAGCACGCAGCCAATCAAGGTGAGCCGTTTGTAAACTTTGATTTCTTAAATCACACCGTTTTGTCTGTTTGTTTTGGTATAACTGTTGTTTTTCTTGTACTCGTAGTAGAGTGAAATCCATCTTGGTCCCCTGCAGTAGATTGTATTCACAGACATTTGAGAAAGAGAGACAGACAGTCGTGTTGATGCGCTGTTAGAAGGCTTGGGAGGACATAAGTTTGGACCTCATTTAACAATTGAAACAAAACTAGCTTTCATAATTCAAATTCAAATGATTGTTACTTACATGCTTAATTTTTTGGGATTAATGGTAAGAGCTAAAAAAAAAAAAATACAGGCTACCAATATGGGGGTTGCCTACTGTTTTTTCTAAATGTTTGTCATTATTTTTTGTCTTTTTTTTTTGCCCCCCCCCACACCCTCTGCACATGCCTGTTAGCTGTGGTTGACAGCATATTAAAGCCTTAGCCTTGGTATTACAGCTTTATGTGATGTGATTACAACAATTTAAATATATTTACATCCATCCATTCTCCTGTATGATGAAAGTTACATGTAGCATGAAGTAACTCTATATTGACGCACTTCCTGAGTGGTTTCTGTATCTGTCTGGAGGTTCAAAACATCGAGCCCAGAAGCTTCCTTTTTACTTTTAGAAGAAGATAAAACATCTCATCTATATTATGAAGACTATACAGAGCATTACAGTGGACCTTAACTTTCGCATTCATAAAAACTGAACTGAACTTCCTCTTTGTAGCATCGGAATCATTGGGGATTTTTGTTGATTTCACTTTCATCTAAACTGTCACTGTGTTTGAAAACTCATTCAGCCTTATTAAATGGTGAGGTGCGTATTACTCCAACACATCCCTTTCACCTTCTAGTCCCAGCCCAAAGTGTCAGTCAGCCAGCTGAGCACAGTAGCTTTGAAACATGCCCTGACGTGCTGTCACTGTGCACCCAGGAAATGAACATGAGATATGTGTAGTAGTGCTTAAAAATGTTATCGTCCATAGTAGTGAATAATCATATGTAAAGTCTCATTCATATTTGTTTGTTTGCTAAAGGAGAAACTTATCTCTGTCTGGTTGTCACACATGATGTTAAAAGCGGAGGCACCTGATGATACCCCTATTTTCTTGTTGTGGAGCAATTGTCTTTTTGCCACTGTAGGATTTATTGCAAATGTAAAAAGTTGTGAAGAAAACAAACAGTGTGAGTGAATGCTGTCTGAGAAAGCTTTATTTCAGCTAGAAGCAAGTACCTGGGGGGATGTTAGCATCCCTGCTTTAACAAGGATAAATAAAGAGATATTCTCAGCAGCTCTGTCCCTGCAAGTGATGGGTGAGATGGATCACTGCAGCAGTCCCATATCATTCAGTGATGCACAGTATACTTTATGGCATTAAAAGTCCAGGACATCGTGGCCACTCCATCAATCTGAAATAATAATAAATCTGATTGTTTCAGTTTCTTTAAAAGCATCCAGGAGCTTTTGTGGAGTGCTGGTCTGGAAGTCAGTTCGTTCTATGTGTATTTTGACTCAATCAATTAATCAATCAATCAACATGTATTTGTAAAGAGAGTTTGACACACACAGTGACTCTAAAAGCTCTGAAGAAGATAAAAATATATCACCATTTTAAAATACAGGGAAAGAGTTGAGTTTGTGTTAGGTGTTGTATCGTATGAATATACAGTGCCTCTCGAAAGTACTAATACACCTTGAACTTTTGCACATTTTGTCATGTTTACAACCATAAACATAAAGATTTCATTTTGAATTTTTTACTGAAAGTTCACACACAAGTAACAGACAGCTGTGAAGTGAAAGAAAAATTATACATGATTCTGTTATTTTATATAGAAAAGTGAAAAGTGGGGTGTGCATAAGTATTCATACAGCATTTTTCTGAGTGCATTAAATTGCCTTTATAACATTCCTAATGACTGCAGAATGTTCACACCTTGCCCTAACCATTAAATAGAGGCCACGTGTGTGTAATCTACTCTCAGTATAATTCCAGCTGTTCTGTGAGGGCCTCAGAGCTATGGTCAGAGTGTATTGGTCACTAAACAACATCATGAAGGCCATGCAGTACACCAGAGAGGTCAGGGATAAAGCTGTGGAGAAGTTTAAAGCAGTGTTAAGTTATACAAAGATTTTGCAAGATTTGAACATCTCACGGAGCACTGTTCAATCCATTATTCAGAAATGGAAAGAGTATAGCACCACTGCAAACTTACCAAGACACGGCCGTCCACCTAAACTAACAGACCGAACAAGGAGAGCACTGGTCAGAAATGCAACCAAGTGCCCCAAGATAACTCTGGAGGAGCTGCGACGTACTGCCGCTGAGCTGGGGGAATCTGTACATGGGACAACTATAAGTCGTACTCTACACAAATCTGGCCTTCATGGACAAGTGGCAAGAAGAAAGCCATTATTGAAAGGAGGCCATAAGAAATCCTGTTTGAAGTTTGCTAGAAGTCATATGGAGGACACAGCTACCATGTGGAAGAAGGTGCTTTGGTCAGATGAGACAAAAATTGAACTTTTTGGCCAAAATGCAAAACGTTATGTATGGCACAAACCTAACACTGCTCATCATCCTGAGTGCACCATCCCCAGTGTCAAATATGGTTGGGGGAGCATCATGCTATGGGGCTGCTTTTCCTCAGCGGGGACCTGGAAGATTGTAAGAATAGTTGTGAAGATGGATGGAGCCAAATACAGAGACATTTTGGAGGAAAACCTGCTGGAGTCAGCAAGAGAATTGAGGCTGGGCCGGAGATTCACCTTCCAGCAGGACAATGACCCTAAACAAAAAGCTAAATCTACAATGGAATGTTTAAAAAAAAAACCATATTAATGTGTTAGAATGGCCCAGTCAAAGTCCTGACCTAAATCCTGTTGCAAATCTGTGGAAAGACCTGAAAACTGCTCATCACAAACGCTCTCCTTCTAATTTGACAGAGCTTGAGTTGTTTTGTAAAGAGGACTGGGCTAAAATGTCAGTCTCTAGATGGGTAAATCTTGTACAGTCATAGCCAGAAGACTTGCTGCTGTTATTAGAGCAAAAGGGGGTTCCACAAAGTATTAATTCATGCTGTATGAATACTTATGCACGCCCCACTTTTCGGTTTTCTATTTTTTGAAAAATAACAGAATCATGTATCATTTTGCTTTCACTTCACAGTTGTCTGTTACTTGTGTGTGAACTTTCAGTAAAAAATTCCAAATAAAATCTTTATGTTTATGGTTGTAAACATGACAAAATGTGCAAAAGTTCAAGGTGTATTAGTACTTTCGAGAGGCACTGTATATGTTTACACTTTCTTAAGCTGAAAGTTTAGTGTTACTGTATTTTGAGGACAGTGCGAAAAGTAACAAAACGGGTTCACACAAATACCGAACAACTGTTTTGTAGCCATTCTATCCTTGTGTGACATTCTCTAACAGCTCAGTGTGCAGAGAAAGCACTGTTTGTGGAGGCGGAGAGCCCATCAACAGTAGCTGCAGAGTCCGGTCAGAACAGCCTTCAGTGCAAACCACGCAGGCACCTGATCTCACTCGCACTAAAAACACATAACAGGCACATCAGCAACTTCCATTCAAGTTGCAACACTGCGGTAGCAAATGCCAAACAATGCGGGGCTTGCGTAAGAAAAAAAGATGAAGATACAATCCCAGCTGTTGATACTATGACAAATAACCTTACAGTCATTACCACTTTTAATAAATGAAAATAAATCGTCATAGAAAATATTTAATACAGGTCAAACAAACAGGAATCCAAAGACATCCAAGTAGATTTATTAAATCATATCCATCTAAACAGCTAGACCTTCAAGACTTAAAAAGTGGGGCACCTGGCTGGTAATGAAACGTGTTCATTTTGAGTCAGGAAAGTCCAGCTGTTTCGATTGATCAGACTTGACCATTTCAGGCAAATTGTGCTTGTGCACTGCAGCTACCTATAGAGCCGAAAGAGCTAGGCTTATGCTATCCCCCATAATTCATGGTGACAGCATGCATGTGAATAAAACCCTGCACGAGGGAAGCGCTCACTGGGGATTTAGATCAGATACCGAACATGTCTCCACATTTACAGATAGTTGTGTCGCAGGGACAAAGAGCCGCGCCGGTCCAGACATGTCCGCTGGGGTAACGTTCTGTTCCTTATTGTTTCAATATCTTCAAGTTCAGCAACAAGTACATAAATAAAAAGCAACATTCCCAACAGTGTGGTCCCTGTGACTTTCTGCAGCAGAAAGTGAGAGCTGTGCATTCAATGTGTGGCTGAATACTAATGTTGGGTTTCAAAGCACTGTGGGGCATATCTTGGGCATATCTTGTATATTATTCCTGCTAATGATCTGAAAGTGGATTCTTGCTTATGTACAGCAAATTGTTTCAGTAGAGAGATCCGTTACCCCTGAACCTGGCTTTTAGAGATGGAGTGGATGGAGCACTCATCCACAGGTCCAAGAGGTCTGCAGTTCATCTACAGCTTATGCTTTGGTCGTTGTGTCCTTGGGCAAGACACGTTACCCACCATGTTTTCTGTGCTGACAACTCACTGATCAAAAGCATGTATTGCCTCCTCGTCATAGTTTCAGTGGTGGCGTTTGGAGTGTTTTGAAGCGGTTTCGTGCATGTTAAAAGTGGCCATCTTGCCCTGACTTGCCTTGACACTCACACGGAGTTTGTAAACAAGGCTACCTCTGTGAGTTTCTATAAAGAGGTGGAATGTGGATGGGTGTGCTTGTTTTCCTTACCAGCACACACCTCCACACGTAAACATATGATACGCACAGAGGAAGCTGATTGATAAGAATCACCCACAGGGCCCAAAAATGATGTCTGGCATGTTGTCTTTTTACTGTCTGAGGTTCACTTGACGTGAACTTAGACCCTGGCTATTTCAGGTATTTCATCTGGGACTTTTTGTAATTGGTCGATTATTAAAAATACGTACTATGTACGAATATATAATACTTAGGAGACCAATAAATATGAAGCTTTCCAAGTACCAACAGGCCCTTATGAAATATCGGGCTTTCCAAGTCCCACTAGACCCAGACTAAACGTGCTCTGACTACTGTAAATGACTAATATGATTGCACATAGGGTCTATACCAGGATTATCACTTATATTAGTATTATACAGGATTATTGCATGAATTATTAAGTATCTAACTGGATGAAACAAAAACTGAACCACAGGCCTTGCATACCACCAACTTGCACCACAGTTTGAGAAACACTGCTTCTAACCCAGTGGTTGGTTGATCTGTTACCAGCATTGTATTGTCTTTGTACTGATAGTGCACCTGCAGAATCTTGAGGGAACCAGTCATCAGGCAGTGAGTTTGTTGCTGTAGTAAACCCTCCCACTCTACTCTCATTTGTAGGTAGGCCTATACGTGCACCACAGTACAGGGCAAGCGCCTGATATCCCATTCCCACATTGATGCAGTCGTGAGCTGCAACGTTGTGGAATGAGCGAGTTATAAATTAACAGCCTTCAGCAAAAACAATAGCACAGTGTCTCCGCTCAGCCTTGTGCGATCATTAAATCGATCATTTGCACAATATAGATTAGCCACTGATGTCGTGCCAAATAGTTTGATTTAAAAGCCATTACATCACAAGCTACTCGTACTTCAGCCTCTTCAGGTGGTGCTCAGGGTCATTTGCAATTTTTTCATTGCAAATTTCATTCATGCTTTAGTGTTGCATTTAATTTTCTTATGTGCTTTACACTCAGTTTAGACCAAAATGTGTCTCTTTTTTAGACCCAGTTTACTCCTTTCTTTTTATATAGGCTTGGTAGTACTTGGAAGTTCAAACATTTATGAGGTGGCGTGAAAAGTTTGAGAACCACAGAGCAGTGGATTATCTGAAGATATAAAAAAAGACAAATGTTGATAGTGTATTTAACATATTTCTTCATTGAAAACGGCGTAGGATTGGGAATAGAGGACAACTAACATTGAAGCAATGCAGAGGCGAGTAGTACTCTGTTACATTTACTCAAGTACATGTACTGGAGTACTTTTTACTTCTATTTGAGTAATATTACAATGAAGTATCTTCTTACTTGAGTAAAAAAACATAGTTACTCATTTCACAGTGAGCAAATCAAATCAATCAAATAAATTTCATTTTATCCGTTAGTAACTTCACGTGCAGAGGAAGTGCCAGTACAGGCCCAATAAAAACAGCACATGCACAGACATACAACAACACCACAATCAACATGTGCTACAATATATACATTAGAAACAATAGGCCTGTAATAGACCAATGTCCACACAATCTTTAATTGGGAAAAGCTTCAAGTGACACATGTTTCATGTACTTTATTCTTCAGAAACAATCTTTTGTTTTTTCTGGAATTTTCTTTTGAAATACTAGGATATTTACATAATTTCATGTTTTATTTCTCATAATTTATGTCTCTATTGAATTGTAAGTCAGACTTTTATGCTCAAAAGTGCTCACAGTACTCAAGTAGCATTTTCCACAGGTACTTTTTTACTCTTACTTGAGTAATTATTTTGGGCATTACGTACTTTTTACTTCTTCTTCAGTAAATTTATGTTACTCTTGTTTGAGTAAATTACTCTACCCACCTCTTAAACAATGTACACATACATACCGGTATTCCTAAACCAGATTTCAAATGTATTTTTGCTTAATATTATCAATATTACTAATTTGTTTTTGCAGAGGGGGTCCTAGGTTGTTTGCATAGAAATTTTAGGGGTCCCGGCCTGAAAAGTTTGGGCGCCCCTGCTCTAGAGGATGCATTGCATACATATAGTACAGTGACAGACAAAAAAAACAATGAAATGTATTAATATGTTGATTTACTGTATAAAGTGGAAGAAAAGTAAAAAAAAAAAAGAAGGTATTAAGTATAAAGTAAGTCGAGTTTTGATAGCCATCATTATAATCAGTAATCATTATGAATGTTTCAACCAGGAGATACACAAAAGACTGAGGTGTATTGCTATTTTACTTTGGTTCTTGGACCCAGGCACGCAGAGTTAGACATGATGAGGGGAGTGAGAGTCTTTTTGGGCCTTGCAGTTGCGAAGATGAGCAGATAGAGTAGCTATCCCAAATAGTTTTCATTGTAGGGTTTATGTTTACAATATCAATGCTTTTAATACTGAGAGCCCACTGAACAAGCTTTGTGAGACATGTTTTGTACATTTGTCTTGTCACTCAGCCTCCTACGATAATAATGCTGCACTGGGTTAGTTGATGATTCAGAAGGGCCATGCTCGCACTTGAACGGCTTTAAAGTTACTCAACAGGAAGGAAACGTGACAACAGGAAACAGTTTGACAATCACGCCTTCTGACCCCGTTCATGCTAGAATAATCCCCACAGACAGAACAGCCTTGTAAATGCAGAATGATCAAATTCATATGTTTATTAAAAGATTCTCTCTCGTCCAATTCAGTGCATTTCACTCTTACAGCATCCCTTTGGACAGTGAGACGAAAAGCTGAAGCTTGCGCCAAACTCACAGTGGGCAAGCGAATTACTATGGAAACTGAATCACGTGACTACCGCCGGCCTGGTCGCTGGGGACAGATGCGGATGACCCTTTTTCATCAGGATGGCGGGGGGGGGGGGGGGGGGGTGAAGGAGAGTGGGAGAAAGGGGGGACATGAATCACAAGGCTGTATGATTTATTAATGCCTTTAACATGAAAGAGGTGTATTTTTAAATGGACAAGGCAGGTTATTCAACGAGCAGCGTATTCCCTGTAGACGCTGACTACAGTAGGTTCAGGAAGTAAACATACCCCTCTATTAAACCCAGTGTTATTATGTAGAAGCCTGGTACTAAATATGTCAGTCTTATTTACTATTTACTTTTACTTCTTTTGACATTTGTATTTTGATGAATTATTGTTGAGTGATTAGAAATGTCTTTGAAAAACAGTTACAGATTGCTACATAATGAAACAGACCATAAAGTCTGAAATGTCTTCAATAGTATGTCTAACGACAGGGGGTCAGCATTTTGGGACGGTAACCATTAACTGCTGCAGCTTAAAATGGGAAGTGAGGCAGGACAATGCGGTCATTGTTTGCGCTGCCATTAAAAAGAGAAGGTTATTTTCTTATTTCACACACAAAATTATCTCTGTACAGTTGGAAATGCTAACCCTGTATTGTGCTCCTTGATATTGATTCTGCCTGTGTTATTTGTGGTTGACATAGTGTAATCAGTCCAATGATATAAGTCAGAAGTGATTATCTTTATATTTATGGACCATTCACTTGCCGCGGGGCCTTGTCTTGTAATATATACCAGCTGCGCGTGTAGATCCGATCAATGCTTAGGTTGTTATTTTTAAGAGGGATATTTACATTATACACACACAGGTAATTGGAGTATTCCATTTAATAATAATAATAATAATAATATCTTGCACTTGTATTGCGCTTTACAAGCCTGTATTATCAAGTTTCTCAAAGCGCCACACTGTTGTCATTATTCATTCACGCCATACTCTGTGGTAGTGAGCCACTGTTGTAGCCACAGCTGCCCTGGGGTAGACTGACGGAAGCAAGGCTACAGTACCAGTCTGTGCCGTTGGCCCCTCCGACCACTACCAACCACTCACTCGCTACATTCATCACCAACATGATAATTATAAGCATTTCCCACTTCTTACGTCTCATCAAAAACATCGACTACAATTATGAAAAGAACAAATAGAAGCATTACAACTGCACAACTTAAACGTTTTTTTTTAACTGTATAGTTGATTATATTTGCAGAGAGTTGAGGCTTACAGAGAGGTTTTTAAAAACATCATCTATGGTCTGATACACGCAATAATACAATTATGTCAAATAGCTGGAATTGAGAGGTGCGAGCGCATTACTGTACTGTAGTTCACCACAGCAGCGTTTACCTCACCCGCCTCTTTTACATTTCTTACATTCTTAAAAAAGAACAAATCAGTTTAGCTTGGTAACAAAAAGCAGAACTACAAGGTGACGCCGGATCATTTTGATTTGTCAGGTGAGGATGTTGAAATGTTTAACGGTACCCAAAGTTTTGGCAGATTTTTTTATTGCCAATATTTTCTTGCGATTCTTTTTTTTTCTTCTTTTTTTTAAATTTATTGGTTTATTTGGTCGGGCAGTGCATGTTAATAACATTATAACATACATGGGTCTCATGCATGTAAACAAGCCACACCGGATTGTAGCCTTGGGCTAATTTCCATCCGTCGTCCCCCATGCGCACTCTCAAACACACTCACATTCATCCTGGCCTATTGTACATGTTTTTAGTGGTAGGGGAAGCTGGAGTACCCGGAGGAAACCTACACAGACACGGGGAGAACATGCAAACTCCACACAGAAAGGCCCCGTCCACCCGGGGATCGAACCTGGACCTTCTAGCTGTGAAGCACGAGGCGGAATAGCTACGGAAAAACAACTGATGGGCAATTCTTTTCTCCAGTCAGCAGATCTGTCTTATCTATTCATTTATGTATTAAAAGCAAATGAAGTAACTTTGTAAATTGAGAGTGATTATGCAATGTACAGTTAGCCTGAAGACATTAGGCTAATGTTACTATTTACAGTTATCAAAGATATTACAAAGATGTACAAATTTACACTTTATTTATTTATTTATTTAATATGGACATAACAACAGCTTTGGACAAACCAGATACAATGTCTTTAGTGTTATAGCAAAACGGCTCATTTGCAACACTTGTCCATAAGAGGCTACTACTACTACTTAAGTAGTGCATGCACTTTGAGTGGTTTATCAAAGGACTTAATAATCCATCATTACAATAGTTGTCAGTAAATCATGATTTGAACATGTTTCCCTCATATCTGGGTAATTAGGTGAAGTTTCATGAACATACCCTCTGAATACCCTGTCTTTAAATTTTCCCCAACATAACCACAAAGCCAATGTTTGACCTCTGCCCTGTGTTCACTAGGTGTTCGCGACCTACTCCAACGAGGACTACGACCGCCGTAACGATGACGTGGACCCGATGGCAGCGTCGGCGGAGTACGAGCTGGAGAAGAGGGTGGAGAAGCTGGACCTGTTCCCCGTGGACCTGGAGAAAGGTACAGACAGAACTCCTGCACACTGTACTGACAGCACTGCAAGTGTCGTGAACTGTTGTCTGCCTGCTCACAACCTCATTATCCCCTTACAGGATTAAACCTAGCAAGGATTAGCCCAATTAGTGGCTTGTAATGCGAAACGTAATGGCCATGAGAGAGTGATTAAGGATGGTGAAGCAGAAAAAAATAACACCTTTCATTTTTGCTCATTCATTGCTGTCTGTTTAAAACCAATAAAGGGATTGGACATACAGTGGGTTCAGGACGTTTTTATGCACCTCTATTTATTCCTTAGTAGGTTGAAGTGTGATACTAAAAATGTTACTAGTTTATTTATTTAAAAAAAATCTACGCTCAGACTGTTTAAAATTGCCTTTTTGTTTTTCTGAAAGATGCCTTTAAAATCAAATATGTCACTCTTAGGCTTTTAATAAAAATTGTCGAGACGTCTTTTGAAGAAACTGTAACAGTGGCATTGAAGTGTTTTGTGACATCTTGGGCATATTTGCAGACAGTGACGGCCTGGGCATCAGTATCATTGGCATGGGCGCGGGAGCAGATATGGGTCTGGAGAAGCTGGGGATCTTTGTGAAGACCGTGACCGAGGGAGGAGCGGCGCAGAGAGACGGCAGGTTCGTATGTGACTGACTGTGCACATAGCATACTGTATACGCCTCTTCTATCTGCACTGCATGTAGACTGCACAATTAAAGTTCAAATAGCTCTGACAGAAATAGCGTGTTCTTGGCTTATAGACTTTCATTAACTCACTTCACCCAGATTTGATTGTCTTTTTCTAAAACATAATGGTAATAATTGATTAGTAATAATAGTAAAAAACGAAATTTAACTCAGAACATGTAAGTGAGGGCTTCTCCACTGTACATCTGCTTAGCTGATTTTGTAATGACTTGAAAACGTTATGGTTTAGGTGTTTGTGAACTATTTGACCTACATGATACAGTGCACAAGGAAACTAGAAAAACAAAAATGCACACCAAGTTCTTCTCATGAGGTGCATGTGCTGGAGCAGAAATTAAATGTATTGGAAAATACACAGCACACTCGAATAGATGTCCAAAAGATCTAGTATTTATTAACGTTTCGGCCTTAGCCTTCGTCAGATCATTTTTATCTTATTCATTTGGATCACAATATATATAGTGCACAAGGAAATCATAAAACTCACTCAACTTCCATACTGTGTATCTTTATTAGCTGCATGATAATATGGCTTAATATCTTAAAGCATTTATCTGCAAAAGGCATGTTATATGCTGACGTAAATCTACTTGTATTTATTAAGTTATTTAAAAGTGGCACACATCTGCTCAAATGAGACGTATTGTGGGTCATTAGTTTTGACCTTGTGTGAAATGATATTGTGTTATTTGTCATGTAATCTCAACTTTTGTTTGTAGGATCCAGGTGAATGACTTGATAGTGGAAGTGGATGGGACCAGTCTGGTTGGCGTGACCCAGGCCTTCGCTGCCTCTGTTTTACGTAATACATCAGGCGTGGTCAAGTATGTCCTCTTTATTAATGCGTGGATATTTCCAGATACAGTCTTCCCATCTAACAATGGTGGTGTTGAACGTTTCGCAGGTTTATGATTGGTCGAGAGAAGCCGGGGGAGCAGAGTGAAGTGGCCCAGCTCATTCAGCAGACACTGGAGCAGGAGCGGTGGCAGAGGGAGATGATGGAGCAGAGATACAAACAGTACATGGACGAAGATGATGAGGTACAGGAATAGCCCATAGAAAACACAACTCTGTAGGTTGTCATGGAAATACAGTCCATCTCACCCCCTGGTGGTCAGTCATGCTACTGCAAGAAATCCATGTTTTTCAGTCCACTGCACTGTATATGAAAGTCTGAGTATGGTCTTTCTGTTATATTATGTTAACTTGTTAACAACACACGGTGGCGCAGCGGTTAGCGCTCGTGCCTCACAGCTAGAAGGTCCCGGGTTTGATTCCCACCAGGGACGGGGCCTTTCTGTGTGGAGTTTGTATGTTCTCCCCGTGTCTGCGTAGGTTTCCTCCAGGTACTCCGGTTTCCCCTACCACTAAAAACATGTACAATAGGTGAATCCTCTGGCTAGGTGTTTCAGACCATTAGCCTGGTTCCACATCTGGAGATGTGTGGGCCAGCGCTCGGGGACCCAGCGCTGGCCCACACTGACAGCCCACTGCTCCTACAGGTTGCCCCAGCGACACTGAGGATGGGTCAAATGCAGAGAACAAATTTCTCTACAGAGATTAATAAAGTATAACTAACTTAACTCAAGACACTTATTTTTCTTTTCAAAAAGGCACTACAGGGCAAAAAAGGAAAGTGTGTTGCAACTTGCCATAACTATATACATTTAGGTTTATTGCCTAGTAGGCAATACACCTAAATGTATATAGTGCCTACTGGTTTATAGGATCTGGCAACCCAAAGCATGGACCTCTCTCACATTCTGATTGGATAGTTGACAGTGAATAAAAACATGTCCTCATGTTTTTAATTGTCAATACATCAGCATCAGAAGTGTTTACAGTAAAATCCTTTGAACACGTTTGCTTCATATCTAGTCACATAGATGGATCATATTAATTCAATATATGGAAACATTTAATAATAATAATAATAATGCATTAGTCTTATATAGCGCTTTTCCAGACGCTCAAAGTCGCTTTACAATTTGGTGCATTATTCATTCACTCCATACTCGGTGATGATAAGCGAGGCAACCAGTCTGCGCACATCAGCCACCACCACCAACCACTCACTCACTCACTACATTCGCTAGGCTTCCTGGTGTTACTGAATGGTCTCCCATCCAAGTACTAACCAGGCCCTACCCTGCTTACTGTAGCTTCCAAGGTCTGACGGGATTGGGCATAGCAAAGGCGGTATGGCCACGTTTGATGCCATGAGTCCGCATGGATTCACATAAACAGGTAATGTCTGTGAAGCTAATCCCAGAAAGGACAATGCTGAAATGAAAGACAAATATATAAAAAGCCATTTCCAAAGTCCTTGACATTGGGGCCTCCGTCCTTATCGATCCGAAAATCTCTCGGGCCCCCCGATAATAATATATTTAGTCTATTCTGAGGAATTTGTTATTATTTTACTAATCTAAAAGTTCCTCTAAAATATATATTTTTTTAATGTACTTGTTTTGTAGACAAGCTTTGGGGGCCCTCCCTGTAGTGCCTTTGAGGCCCCCCAGGGGGCCCTGGACCCCACTTTGGGAACCATTGGATATGAAATATAGTGTGTACCTAAAAAAAAAGAAACGCTGTAATTACTTGTTATAAATGAATTGAAGGAATCTATTTATTAGAAGTTCCCTGTGGCTGAAAACACTGTTCCCAGACTTAAGTTTCAAGCACCTATTTCATTATGTGTCTACTGATTTGCAATCACATCCCTAGACCCTGTATATAGCAGACTGCATCTCGATATTAAAGCCATCTCCTAAAGGATATTAAAGTCCTTCAATATGATGCTCTCGAACAACACAAGCAGCCAAGACCTGCTCTTTTCTTGTCAGAGATGGGCTGAGGTATAGATAGCCTTCCAGGGATACCACAAAGCAAAACACTTTATGTTAAATCTTTTGTCAGCAGAAGTGGTATGTTTCTGTCAACATGGACAAGGGCTAATGTGAAGTTAATTTGTTTAGTGTTGCAGAGGAGAACCTGGAGGAGAGTGGTTGGCAGCCAGGTATTGATTGAGCAAAGCCTTTTAGCAGGAGACATTTAGAAAGGCGGGCTGCATCCAGTTTCTGTGTTCGTCGTTGAACTGCTGTAGCCTGTTTCCATAACCTCATCTGTAATGTCACACTCAAACTGTGGGCTTCTTTTAGGCTGGCTGCCATGTGTCCCCGTTAAGATGGCACTATCTGAAAGTCAAATTCAATGACACTGCCTTATAGAGTCTTGTATATAAACAAGAACAGTCTTATGTTACTGGTGAAATCTGATTAGTGTCATTTTGCTTATTGTGTTTTAAGAACTCAGAAAGTGAACTCCTTGTATTACAGAAACAAATCTAACATTGACTGTTTTATCAGTCTTGTGTCCTCTCCCACTCCTCCCCTTGGGGCAGTTCTAGTGTTATCTAATATAAAGTCACATGTGTTGTCCATAGACAGGGGAGTATGCCACAGATGAGGAGGAGGAGATGAGCCCGATGTTTCCAAACTCCATTGAGGTTTTTGACCTGGCAGAGCACCAGGACACCTTGTCTCCAGTGGAGCTGGACCCGGAGAAACTGGCACACAAATTCAAAGAGGTATCAACTCAATAAACTCATTTTACATATGCTTGAAATATTGGACTAGTAGTAGATATGGACATTTGCTTGTTAACACAAACTTCCCCCAATAGTGACACTAAAGTTTTAAAATAAAAACATAATTTGGAAAATGAAAACAAACCTCAATAACCATTTCAGTGTGTCTGTGTCAAGGTTTATAACACATGTAATAATCTTAATGACATTTTAATATATCTTATAGCTCCAGATCAAACATGCTGTTACTCAGGCCGAGGTCCAGCTGCTGAAGAGGAAGGTGAGCTCTCGTCACTGATATAAAACAGACCCAGGGTTACTGCACACAGCGCTAACTGTGCTCTGACATGACTCTGTCACAGCTGGCTCATGCCGAGCAGGACCGGCTGCGCTGGAGGATGGAGCGCGCTCAGTTGGAACAAAGCATCAGGGACAGTAAAGAGCGCATGGAGAAGCTCGAGGGCTACTGGATGGAGGCACAGTCTCTGTGCAAGGTAATGCACACAGCACTGTCAGCAAACTGCTGTATGTACATTATGGACATTCAACACTGAAGGCCAGTCCTCGTGTTGTAAATGCTCAGTTACAACTAAGGTGTTGCAATGGGGAAACACAGCACAACTAATGGGCAGCATGTTTTGTAGTGGAAGCATCTCTAAATAATAATTGATAAAGATGTGACCAGTGACTGAGTCTACTAATACTGCATGTGTATGTTTGTCTGACAGGCAGTCGATGAACACCTAAAGGAAACCCAGTCTCAGTACCAAACCTTGGAGCGTAAATACAGCAAAGCCAAGAGACTCATCAAAGAGTACCAGCAGAAGTAAGAAAACAAGAGTACACTGTATTTCACTAATATATTCTGTAAAGTCTTAACACAGAGCTGTGTGTTTCAGGGAGGCTGAGTTTCTGAGGAAAGAGGCCGAGCAGCAGCAGGTGGAGGAGCAGAGCCAGTCCACTCACAACGAGGAGACAGTCAACCTCCAGGAGAAGGTTTGGCCATTACCACACACTACACTATTTAACGTGTAACATGTATGTCGTGTACAGCAACTCATATCAAATGAGCTTGTTAACCTCGACAGGGCCGTCACATTCATGTTTGCATGTATTTGGACACTGAAAAGAGCTAGGCAAGCCTGTGCAGTACAAGGAGGACTGATATTTAATAATAAATATACGTAGGTGTAAAATGTTTTATTAGCTGTACTGAAGCGTGAGACATTTCACACACAAAATGTACAGAAAGCATTACTTAGACTAGACCGTTCCTGGTCACCGTCTTGGTCACAGAGACACACTGATTTGATTGACTGAGCACTATCTAGACCTTTTTCGAGTAAACAGCTCAGTCTGAGAGAAGGGAGTGATCTACCAGCATAGACAGGCCTAATACACAGTATGTTATTATCATTATGTTGCTAACGTTACAATGTAATGGTGGGGCGACGGTAGCGCAGTTGGTAGAGCGGGTTGTCTCATGATCGGAAGGTCGGGGTTTGAATCCCAGCTCCTGAATATGCACACTGTTGTCTTGTCCTTGGGCAAAACACTTCACCCACCTTTCCTCCAGTGTCTGTGCACACTGGTGTATGAATGTGAATGGGGCCCAATGAAGGTAGAAAATTTCTATATAAGTTGAGACCATTTAGTTATACTACTAGTATTAAGGATCAGGTCTAATTGTTGCCAGATGGAACTCATTATTTTCAGCCACATAATATCTGCATAAAAACTGAATACTTTTTAGAGAAAAAGTCAAAAGCAAGGGAGTAGTGTTCTGACATTTATGAATTCAGGCTAAGATCTGCTGGGGCTGCGTCAAAGATCTACCTGTAGATCCACTGGTTTGTGACGACTGATCACACAGTGATATCACAACACATCCTGAGTATTTCACATTTTTATCCTCTGTCCAATTGCAAACATTCCTCTGGCTTGGGATCTGAAATCTTGATCTATTTATACATATTCTCCATAAAAATACTGAGCCATTTCCTGCTGTTTCCTCAGATAAGTGACTTGGAGACCAAAGTGGATGCCCTGAAAACTCCCAACTCCTCCTAGAATTGTGCTGTTGTGAGGAAGAATGCTGCCTTTTTATTAGTTTGTCTGCTGCAACCAATCCACTATCATGCTGGGAATGGACTACAACTTATAACAGACAGTACAGCCCCCCCGTCACTCAATATCCCACAATGCATCTCCTGTCACAAGTTATCATACTTGTGTGTCTTCCTGGCAACGTGCTTGGCAATCAAAATGGAATATTTGCGTATTATATTCTTGGAATTTTTCACAGCATGTTATGACTTCTGGCTCGTCACAAAGTGCTTTACAGAGGGACCGGCTGAAGAAGTCGACTGGCTGTTGGATTGCTGTTGCCATACATTTTTGAGAACTGTCAAACACAATGGCTATCATGTTTTTATAGACAATTTGGGTGGCCGATCAAATCCAGGGACTTAACTTAGGTCTGTATCCAGCCTAAACTGAAGCAATGGAGTGTGTATTGAAAACTTGGTGGCATATTGTTTGTACATATTCTGTATGTGTATTTAAAAGTATTTAGGTAGGTAGACCGTAGGAAACAACAGGAATTCATCTCTTGACATCAATGGCAAACAGGGTGTGACTTCTGTGGTGTATATACAGTACAACATGTGTTTACTAAATGGCTTGTGTTTTTACATGCACAAAAATGACATTTCACTAAAGCTAAAAAAAAATCGGGATCATACTATAATAAAAATCCTCCACATTCAGAGGCTACAATTCATCACTAAAGAAAGAAACGGCAGTGAAGTGTGCTATATGGAAACGCTAGAAAATCACAACTTATCGTACACATTTTAGTTATAGTGTTTTTTCTCTATACATGTTGAACTCTCCTTTGTGCATGTAAACACACAACTATCATTAGCAGATCAATAGATGGTCCAGTGGCAGTATTTTAAAGATAGCGTAAAAGCAAGAAGTTTGCGCTTGACGTGACGTACCTACATTTATGGGTTACCAGAAGTTATTTGCGGGTCTGTAGATGTCACAGGTATCTGACTTCACGCACATTTCTTCCTCTCGTACTGCAGTATGATTTTGAAAAGGTCGGGCCGGTTGGAATAGGATATTTGCATGTGGTGCTGATAGAGCATTGCACCTAAATGTAGAGCTAGTGTGTTTCTCCACAGGTTTTATCATCGGAAAGTTTTTTTTTCTTTTTCTGTAACAGCTTGCTGGCAAGCTCCAATTAGATTTGTGTAGAATCCACAAGGAAATATGTCCAGTCATTTTAAGCAGTTTAAAGGTGCTGTGTGTAGTTTTGGGGGAATTTCTCTGTCTTGTCTCATTTCGGAATTATAGGTTATATAAAATATAATGAAAATCACTTTTGTCACATAAAAGGATTACCAGAATTAATCGTTTTACCCACTGCACCTTTAAGCTTTGCTTCTTAACATCCTTTTATGCTCATAATCTCGGTCTTGTAATTGCCCCAGGTCTTGTATATATGCTTTTATTCTCTTGTTAATAACTAAATGTGTGGCCATACCAATTTGATAAACAGTATTTTATTTTGAGGTGTATGCATTGAGGTCATGTATTAATGTGTGATGCCTAAAGCCTTTACACTAATAGACTATCACCATTCATTGTCTTTACACTGACTATCACTTGCTTTTTAAATTATATATCAAAAGTATTGCTCAACGGTCAACTCTAAGATGGAAAATCAGCGCCATGTATATGTATTTATGTATTAATTTAATGCAAACATCACCAATCAATATCAATAATTGAACAAATTTGTGCAAAGGAGGTGACTGCCTCCTGCTGATCTGATTTTTAGAGGGAACGAGCCATAATACAGATTTCCATTCATGAAACAGCTGTATAAATGTCAGTTCTCACTTTTCATATGTGAATGCCTTGTCTCTATACTTGCTCTGCTTGTCTAGTCACACTGAGGGATTGTAGCGCTGATTGTAGATGGATTTTGCCTTTCGAACCCCAATAAGCCATTGCATTGTGGAAAGGTGTTCAACATTTGTTTTTGTCACTTCCTTATGCTTTAAATAGTCCTTAAATGACAATGTGCAGTTATTTGAATGAACTGTCGGCATTGAGACACTCTCTTGAGCAGGTGCCTTTTCTTGGTAATAGTAATAAAATAAGGGAGATTTTTTTTGGTGGTTATTATTCATATCCATATTAAACACAAGTTACAATAATTTGGTACCTGTTATGATGCATTTAACTGCAATGCTTATGGTTTTTGACTTGGTGTTATCAAATTAAAGCTGCTGATCAGTGTAAATGGTGAGGTATCGTATGCGTGTCAACAGTGGAGTAGGACAATCTTTTACAAAATTCCATGTCCTCCTGCTCACGCCACCATGTTTGTCTCAATAACCCTGTCAGGATTAATAAAGAAATGAATAATATGGTGTATCGCGCTCATATCTCACAGACGACGCTCAGAAATACAGCACTATTTGTCTTTTATTATCATCATTAGTGCTCAAAATAAATACAAACATTAGGAACACCTGATTCAGTGACAAAGACCTGCTTCAGTCAAATATTGTCTGTCCATACAACAAAAACGAAAAAGAAAATTAGTTGCCAGTAATTATTCAGATAACTCCCAAGGGTTTTTTGTAGGTAGTTGAGAATTCGGGATTTCCAGAGAACATGGCAGACACTTATTCGAAAACTATGATAATTGATGGCACGTAATGAAATGATTTTGACTTAATGGTTTGAGAGCTTTCCAGTTCAGCTTTAGCACAGAGTACATGTGTATGTGAGCAGCTAAGCACTATGGCAACAACATATATGGCTAACTCTTAGCTACATAAAGGCCTATTCACAAAAAAAATGAGAAGTGACCTTAAGAGACACTTTGGTATTTGGTCATTTCTGGAGTTACGCGTTTGCAGACACGAGCAAAGAAGTGGCTACTGTCAGCAGATAAATACATTTAGAAATTTTGGTTTAATAATTTAAAATTCTTGAAAACATATATATATATAAAAACAGGTATTTTAAATGCTTGTTTGGTACTCCAGTCACACATGCCGACCTGCTTCTTTTCTCCTGTCTGCTTCTCCAAACACATCAAGTACCTTTGGGTCATCTCGAGATCACCTCGGTTACAAAACGTTGCCTTAACAGAAAAACTAAACATGCTCTTTGTTATAGTGATGAGAAGAATGACGAATTCTTCAAATCTGGAATCTAAGTGACCAAACGGTATCAATCTGTAAAGGCGTGTTATGAATATTTCTGTCCAAGGCACTGACACACTGCAAGTCACAATACTGAAAAACAAAGACATTCCGCAGTTTCAGATGAGTTACAAACGTGTTAGTCATGGTAACAGAGGTAAGGAGTACAAAGAGGGCAGTCATTGGCTTTCATTTTGAAGAGTAGACCTACACCTGTTCAGTCTAAGGGCACATTTCAGTCTGGGTGAGCGTTAGTAAGTGGCGGTGCTAATACTACATGGGCGAAGGTGTGTGGCGTTTCTCTGAGTACTTTATCAAGAGGCTTTGCGTTCAGTCGTCCACTCCGATGTTGCGGAACAGGTAGGACATGGACTCTCCGTTGTGGATGCGGCGGATGGCCTCAGACAGAATCATACTGATGTCCACCGTCTTGATCTTTGGACACTGGAGCTTCTGCAGCTCGTGAGGGATTGTGTTGGTCACCACCACCTGCGATACAGAAGCAAACTTACAGATTTGACGGACGGGGGGTAACGATGTTAAAATGGACATGATTTATATTATGATTTACAAGATTCACAAACATGCTGCTTGACAAATAAAAGCAAAACACAAATTTGAAGGAGCGCACTGAGAAATTAAATCAAACAAGGTGATTTAAAAAAAAACATACATTTAGTCTTTCCGCTTAAAGAAAAAAAGCTATTTTTGTTGTCATGTACTTTTTACTTTAGTCTTATTCTCATATTATATTCAGTTATTTGTTACATTATGTCCCAATAAAGTTAAAAATAGTCCTGCTTTTGTGTGAGCCTCAACTTCCTTTTCCTGTACACAAAGTACAGGAAAAGTACCTCGTCGATGGCAGACTCCTCGATAAATCGCGGTGCCTCTGACGACAGCAGGCCGTGTGTGGCCATGACGTAGATCTTGTAGGCTCCTCGCTCCTTCAGGGTCTCTGCTGCAGCCACAAAACTGTCCACGTCATCAATGATATCGTCCTAACACAAACACATAAGGATGAGTCATTCCTCTGGGGAGTTAAGGTATAGAGCCTTCACTCAGTCCACATTCTCACCACTATGATGGCGATACGTCCTCCAACATCCCCACCACTGTGATTGGAGGCTTCTCTTTGGGGATCAGCACTGAAACGAGTTCACTTTTTTGAAAGTGCATTGATAATAAACTGCCGTCTTTGTTGTGCTGCTGCAGCAGAGGTGCTGAAACCAAACTAACTGCATGTAAACTGATTTTAACTGAGGACTGGAAAGTCCTGCTGTGACTATTTCAAAGCTCTGCTCTGAAGTCTGTTCTGGTGTGCACTGTTGTACGCGCTTTTATGTTGCTGCGACTTGTGACTACAAAATAACGCTTTCTAAATCATCTAAATCTAAAATCAGCTCGTCCTCTGCATGAAAATGGCAGACAATGGATGAGAGAGAGGGGCAGTCTTACGTGGGATCTCCATGCTGGGGTGTATAGCTCCGGTGGTTTTGACGGTGGGAGGGGAGTGTCTTCCGTCCACCTGGTCAGACTCTGCATCCTGCGCCTCACCGTGGATGACTGCGATGCCCAACCGCAGACGCTCGGCAAACGACTGCGCACTGTGTGTCACAACCAAATATAGAAAACTTAAATTACAGAGATATGAATGTAACAATACAGCCAACAAGCATCGATGCAAATTAGTTTAGTAGAAGTGCCCGTCAGGTGTGTTTTTAGACGATAAAGGAGGATTGCATTTCGTTTCAGGACATTTGTGACTGACCTGACAAATCCATATGGATGAAAAAGTGAATCCAGAAACATGTTTTTCTTCTTGGATCTTATTTCATGTGATGTGCCTCCACAGTTCAACATGTCCAGGGCTAAAAGGGGTCTTTTCTTCATATGATAAAATGCAATGTACAATTTCACCATTCAGTGCTTCTCTACACTAGACGTAAAAACCTCTTTAGCTCCACCCAGTGGCTTTAAGGAGCAGAACAGCATACACTTGAATAACTGCACTTACAATACCACGACCTGCTGCCGCTTTCCTTTCAGTTGTCGCGGTCAAATAAACAGATGAAGACTAAAACTGTAATATATTAAACTCTATAAAGACATGGCCTATTGTGCATTAATGTCGCAAAGGGTAAGTGCAACTCTATTACAGCTAATACACAGGAATGCATGTATAGAAGGGCCTATAGAGCCTGCTACTGCAGCTGGAAGACATACCGTTTAGCAGAAGCAGGGGATTTAGCCACTATCACAGCATTTCTATAGTCGGGAATCTGCAGAAACAGTAGCATCAATTGTCAGGCACATTCATGTTGGGAATGAATGCAGACACAAGTTGTAGTAGTACCTCCTCCTGGATGTACTGCAGTAGAAAGGGAGACGCTCTCAGATTGTCCACTGGAATGTTGAAGAAGCCCTGGATTTCTTTCTGATGGAGGTCCATGGTGATCAGATGGGTCAGGCCTACAAAGAAAGACACGTACGTTTACAAAAACCTCTTACAAATACATTCTCAACACTAACTTACTGCTCACCTGCTTTACACATCATGGAGGCGATGAGCTTGGACACGATGGAGCCCCTCTTTCTCATCTTGCATTGTTTGCTGTAGGGGAAGTAGGGCAGCACTCCAGTGATGCTTCGGGCACAGGACGTCCGGCATGCGTACACCATGATCAGCATCTCCATTATGGTGGTGTTCACATCCCTAACACAAACAGGTTAGTGTTGATGGCGTACTGCCTGAATTAACACCTCACGTTTGGGATAAAATGTTTAAATGCCGAGTCACTACTGGTAGATACATTTATAACACTGTAGTGTGAATGGGAACTCCAATTATGAAGGAGACAGTTCACCCCCCTCCCACAAGCAGAGGTTCAAATCCCATAAACTACTACAACTATTCAGACTGATCCCCTATAACCGAAAAACCGGCTAATTCAACTTATCCAGATTTCAGAGGAAAAGTTGCACTATGTGTCATCTTTGCCCAGTAGTCTGGTGTGTGCGTACTTACTTGGACGCAGTTTGGATCACAAACACATCTTTGCCTCGCACAGACTCCTGGATCTGGACTCGGGTCTCTATGGGAACAAACAAACAATGAGCGGAGCAAGTGTTAAAGCTCCTTTGCCCGAGTGACCTGTTCTGTCCCTCTCTGCACCCAGACCCCGACTGAGTCAAACTGAACAGGGCAGCGTTCCACAACCAAGCCCCCTAATGAACTACTACTAAAAATAACAAGCTTGTTTATGTTACCATAGATTACTATTATTATTACCAAGTATTAATAACAAGACTAGAATAAGCATGTGAAGCATCTGTTTCAGAGCACATTTACAGTAACTCACCTCTGTTGGCCTCCTGGTAGACCTGCACCTTTCCCAGTTCCACCCCTAACCGCCTAAGAAGAGGACACAGCATTAAGTTAGGTGCGACACTTGGCTCAAGGGGTTAACCCTCAAATAAACACCACGAGGAGTGCAAAGCCTTGAAATGTGGCTACACAAGCATATGGCATTATTATTGAAGAAAAAAACTTGAATTTGTGTACAAAACAACTATACTTTACAATTGTAAATGTATCTGTTTTGAATTTAGAATCTCATCAGACTCAGGACTTATTTTTGCAACATTTAAAAGGACTTTGAAACAAAAGGTTTATCATCTGCATAGTCATTGCAACACAGTCAATCTTTTCTATTGATCAAGTGAATATTTTCGTTCAGCCAAAGTAGAGCAATTGTTTAGTAATGTGTAGTTCACCAGGGTTTGCTGCACTTTATGTCCCTGGTTTGTTTGTCCAGGTGGAATATGGAAATCAGTATGGGATCGCTGCAGCAACAGTCTTTGTTCCCTAAACATAACCAAAGAAATGTAATGTGCAGTCGACATTGGCACAGCTTTTTAGGTTGGTTTTAAAAAGGAAATACTACATTACATACTACAGAAAGTGGTTTCTACACTACAACAAAGGTTTGAGCCACTGATGTGAAAGCTGGAGCAGACGCTGAAATTAAAGCAATCCAATGTGCTCCTGTAGCCAGTATAAACAGTCGGACAGTGTTTTCAGGCAAATTCCTCTCACGCCGAGACTTCCATTTTACAGTGTCATGTTTGCTTACAGTGAAATAACCAGTCCAACCAGCACTCATGTCCTGAGATCTTAAGTGTGTACGCTACGGGGGATAGGTACTCACTCTGCTATCCTCTTGCCCAGCTCGCGGCTCGACGGGTGTGAATTGGCGGTGAAGATGACCAGGCCACCCTTTGTGTGGTTCATGTCTTCTGCGGGTTTTTGGCCACTGCTGCTGTCCCCACACTCAGGCAGTGGATCCCTGGGCACCCAGGCTGCGCTGAGCCCTTCCTGTAGCCCAGGGGAGGGAAAGGGCAGAGGAGGAGAGACGTGACAACTCATACACAGAGCACTCATGGGAAACAGGAAATCATGTTAAACACTTTGACTGCGCTTAGTCTAAGCATCCTGTCCTGCAAAGCTAAAATAATGTTTGAGTAATGTATGTCATAACTGCGTAATACATTCATAATGACCTTTAGAATTGCAATATAGTGGTTCCAGAGTTTTGTACACAAGGCAATTACTATCTATAACATCGAAACAAATACATATCTTAATGTTATCCATTTCAAGTCACATGAATCCAAATCTACAGTGCTTTGTAGATGTCCGTACTCTGATCTCTGCATGTATGCCCTTTAATGAATGTTTACGCAACCTTAAGCTCAAGTTCTTAATGATTATAATGGACCAGAATCACTTGAACTGATGCAAACAAAAGCAAAATGAATGTAACACAATAGTAGCTTTCTCAATTACACTTAAGCAGTCAATGAAACGTTCAAAATTGCCTTGTGGGATTGCATTAGCGTAAGCAGTTACGAACATGAATAATTACAATTTCTGAATGTACGGACACATTAGCTTCTACTGCTTAGCTAGCCACAAAGCACGAGTAACACTGCAGGTCAGCATAAAATGTGTGCGGGAGCTTGAACGCTTGTCTTGAAGGTGTCTATATTCAGGCAAGTGTACAAATCATTTAGACAAAAAACACGTCATGTCAGTATAGACTACATAAACAGCACTGTTGACTTTAACATCATGGGATATAGCTGTAGCTAACGGGATAACGCGCGAGAGGGCGCATGGAATAAGCGGCAGACAAAACAAAGCTCTACCCACGCCACATCGCGGCCAAAATATTACAGCTAAATTTGTAAAAGAGGAAAAAACTATGCGTCGACAGATAAAGGAATCACAGGGCAGTTAAGGGGCTTACCAGTTTGTGTCGGGGCACGTTTTAACCTGCACACTGCTGTAACTCTTCTCCTCCTGCTCTTTTCAACCTGTTCCCAGTCTGAAGCGAAGGGTGGGACCACAGATGATGGACGTACTGCTCGACCAATCACAGCGCAAGAATCGTAGTAACGACGCTCATTCCCCACGACAGGGCCATCTGCTGTTTGACAGATAATGTAACAACCATAGATTGTAAAATGAATACAATCCATGGTGCAGATAGCGCGCAAAACAATTCACTTAAACATTTATTGAAAAATGTAGGTAACAAAGTCAATTTACTGAAGTATCTGTATTTACTTAGTGTTTTGGTTGATAACTTATTACTTTTACTCCTCTACATTTGAAAGATATAGGCCTACTACAAGTAATGAATTCAAGTACTTTGACCCCCACTGGTTTATCCACATAAAATGTTACTAGTATTTGCTCTAGGCTATGTTTTTTTGTATATTTAGAAATATGTTACAAAACATATTGTGTGTCGTTTATCTATATTGTAGACCTATAGGCTTATTTTATGTGTTTTTGCAGCCACACTTCGCACTCGCGTGACCCACACCCTCCTCAGTTATATTGAGTGTTTAAGTAACATAAGCCTCAGAAAAACAATGACGTTGTTAAATCTCAGTCTAAAGCATAGTCTGCCCTGTGCATAGACATAGCCCTGTGATTGATTGATTGATTGATTGATTGATTGATTGATTGATGATTGATTGATTGATTGATTGATTGATTGATTGATTGATTGATTGGATTTATTTGAGGGATTATTTACATTATTTACATTGTGATTATTTACATTATTTACATTAGTTGCAAAGTAGAAAATAAATAAATTAACAAAAACTCAAAGGAGTATGCCGAAGCAAGAAAGCTTATAAGTGCCCATATTCAAAATTAATTTACATTCCGGCTACATTACAGTAATGTTGTTGCAAAATTCAACAGTGCAAGTTTCAGCATTAACCGTAAGATTGACAGCATTGATAATTAGAAGCTTTTACATTTTGCAAGATGGAAATGTAAACGTATGTAAGACGTACTGTAGAGCTAGCAGCATTTGTAATGAAAAGCAATTACATTTTGCAGAAGATACTCTAATGAGATTTACTGGACAACCTACAAGGATGAAAGACGTAGGACCAAATATGAAAGTATGTAGTTACTGATATTATATTTATTATATATACCAATAATAATATACCATATGCAATCATTACTTATAAAAACTAGTCACCATTCTATTGTTTTACTCAAAATTATCATGTTTCTCATTGCTATCATACCCGCTTCCACTGTAATAATGTTGGTCATGATTTTCTGTCAGTGGCTTTTGATTGTTTTCCCTATTTGTGAGGTGCGTTAAAAAGCCAGGGTATTATGTGGCAAGCTGGTAGAGGGCGGTAGCGCCTCAACCAATGAGCCCCTACCCTGCTGCCCTAACTAGTTGATATTGTGAACCGCTTTATAAACCTATGCTGAGGTTATTTGTAATGACCAGCGGAAGCAGGCCATAACAGCATTTTTAGTGCTTGTAATTTATCTCAAGTTCCTTTAATACAGATCAAATAAGCTTGGTAGATAGAGTTGGTGACAAATGATTATATCCACAATGATATAATCACAGTAATACAGATTACTTAAGGAGAGTGACTGAGAGACAAGGTCACATGTCTTCAGCATACTTCTCAAACACAGTTCTCCTATACTGTCTTTTGAATTGCTGTAGACTAGTTGCACCTTTTAAGTCTTCATCTAAATTATTACACAGATTAACTCCTCTCCGTGTAATACAATGACTTTTTAGGGTGGAATGGATACTTTGTACTTTCAGATTATGAGTTCCCCTTAGATCGTATCTTCCTCTCTTTTACCAAACATTAATTGTATGTTGCTAGGGAGCTGGTTATTTACAGCTCTATATATCTGTAACAGGGAATTGAGTTTTATGATGTCATCAAGTTTACTGGTGTTGGATTTTAAGAACAGTATATTTGTATGGTCCCTATACCCCACTTTGTGAACAATTTTGATGGCCTTCTTTTGAGGTCTATACTGTATAAACCAGCAAATGACTATTGTCGGTATTTCCCCAGACCTCTGAGCAGTAGTTTATGTACGGTTGGATTAAGAAACAGTACAGGGTGAAGAGAGCCTTTTGATCCAGGAAATATCTACACTTGCCCATTATGGCCACATTTTCGCCACTTTACCACAAATATTGTTTATTTGTGGTCTCCAACTAATCTTATGATTGAAGATCACACCCAGTATAGTTGTGTCATCAACAAATAATATACCTTTTAACTTTGTTGAGACTTCACACAAATCATTGATGTATAGCAGAAACATTTTAGGTCCTAAAATCGACCCCTGGGGGACCCCGCATGTTATGTTCCTCCATCCTGATACATGTTCATCAATTTGTATACTGTTGTCTTTCAGTCAAATATGACTTCAACCAATTGTTAGCGATCCCTCTAATCCCATTATTATTTAATTTATTTAAGAGTATTTGATGAGCTATAGTGTCAAAGGCTTTCTGGAGGTCTATGAATATACCCAAACAATACAGATTATTGTCAATATTGTTGGTGACTTCTTCACTTAGATTGATTAGAGCATGTGCAGTTGACCTATTGTTTCTGAACCCATACTGACAGTCACTGAGTAAGTTATGTTTCTTCACAAAGCTGTCCAGGCGGGCAGCAAAACGTTTTTCCAGAATCTTGGATCGTTGAGGAAGTATAGAGATCGGTCTATAATTTGTAAATTGATGACTATCCCCACTTTTATAAATTGGAACGACCGTGGCAATCTTTATGAGGTCAGGGAATTCACCTGTTAAAAAGAATAGGTTGCATATATGTGTTTAAGGCATAGATATGTTTTGTATTACTTTTTTGATCATGTTCATGTCAAAGTCGTTCCAATCAGTAGATTTTTTATTCTTGAAAGCTTGAACTTTTTTAATTATTTCATTTTCATTCGTTGCCGTGAGAAAGAAGGAGTGTACATTCATATTTTTATGTTGAGAGTCGTCACTGTTTGTTTTGGCTATTTTTGATGCCAGGTGAGGCCCAATATTGACAAAATAGTCATTGAACGCATTAACTATACTCTTCCCTTCAGTATTTTTCTCATCATTATTAATCATGTAGTCTGGGTAACTTGCAGCTTTCGAGTCTTTAGACATTGCATGATTTAAGACTTTCCATAGTCCTTTCATATTGTTTTTATTGACCTCAATCATATTTCTATAGTAGTTTCTTTTACAATTTTATTATACTTGTTAGTTTGTTCTTATATTTTTTATATTTAGTTTCCATTTACAATGTTCTCTTTTTTATAAATGTTTTATATAAGGAGTTTTTCTTTTTACATGTGTTCAATAACCCCCTTGTCATCCATGGGACACATTTATTGGTTTGCGTATATATTTGTGCGTTACTACTGGACAATGTTGATCATATAGCTGTTTGATTGTGTTAACAAAATGTGTGTATGCAATATTAACATCTTGTTCTCCAAGGACATTACTCCAGTCCTGATCTGACAAACTCAGCTTGAAAGCATTTATCGAGCACTCAGATGTTAATCTTACATTCTTTGAAACAAGAAAGATCCACACAGCTTGCTTACAGTAGCTCCCAAGAAGAAAGTAGAAATTTTTAATGATGCTTACACCTAGTTGACATTTCGGGCGTCTTGGCCCCTCATCAGATCTTTCTTGTTTCTTTGTATTTCTCTCTGTCCGGCACGCTTTTTGAGTTTTTTTGGGATGTGCGTGTCTTCCTTCTTTACAATCTTACATTCTTTACCATAATAGTACTTTTATTATTCTTACTTTTTGTTGTATTTCAAATAGAGTGAAAACTGGCAAGTGGTCACTGATATCATTAATCAGTATTCCACTTGTCATATTGTCAAGAACATTCGTAAAGATATTATCAATCAATGTAGCACCGTGTGCAGTTATCCATGTGGGGCGTGTAATTAAAGGGTAGAGTGACAGACTGTACATAGTGTCCACACATTTTTCAGTGGGTTTATGCGATTTTGCATTCAGTAAGTCAATATTGAAGTCCCCACAAATAAAGACATCTTTATGGATACTATAAGTGAATATCTTTTCAATGTGTTAAATAAAACCTTCAATATCTGCACCCGGTGCTCGGTAGATACAAGAGACTAATATAATTTTCCTGTTTTCAAGAATTATTTCTATTGTCACACATTCAAACATATGATCAATTGCCATTGTCATTTTATCAACCAATTTTACATTGAAATCTTTGTGCACATACAGTGCAACTCCACCACCTGATTTATGTTTTCTGTTTAGATTGAGGGTCGCAGAGGCAGCAGTCTCAGCAGAGATGCCCAGACTTCCCGATCCATGCACACCTCCTCCAGCTGTTCTGAGGGGACCCCGAGGCAACACCAGGCCAGCTCAGAGACATAGTCCCACCAGCGTGTCCTGGGCCTTCCACGGGGCCTCCTCCCAATAGGACATGCCTGGAGTACCTCCCGAGGGAGCCGGCCAGGAGGCATCCGGAACAGATGCCCTAGCCACCTCAGCTGGCTCCTTTCGACGTGAAGGAGCAGCGACTCTACCCCGAGCTCCTCCTGGGTAACTGAGCTCCTCACCCGATCTCGAAGGGTGAGCCACCCTGCGAAGGAAACTCATTTCAGCCGCTTGTATCCGCGATCTTGTCCTTTCGGTTATTACCCAAATCTCATGACCAAAAGTGAGGGTGGGAACGTAGATCGATCGGTAAATCGAGAGCTTTGCCCCCCGACTCAGCTCCCTCTTCATCACAACAGTCCGATACAGCGACCGCATCACTGAACGGGGTTGTGAACATGACCCCGAGATACTTGAACTCCTCCACTTGAGGCAAGGACTCTCCACCGACCTGAAGAGGGGAAGCCACCTTTTTCCGGTGGAGAACCATGGCCTCGGAGGTGTGATCCTCTTCCCGGCCGCTTCACACTCAGCTACAAACCGCCCCAGTGCACGCTGAAGGTCCTGATTTGATGAAGCCAACAGAACAACATTGTCTGCAAACAGCAGAGATGAGATCCTGAGGTTCCCAAACCGGACACCCTCAGGCCCTGGCTGCGCTTAGAAATTCTGTCCATAAAGGTAATGAACAGAACCGGTGACAAAGGGCACCGGGAACAGGTCTGACTTACTGCCGGCAATGCGAACCAAGCTCCTGCTGCGGTCATACAGGGAACGGACAGCCCTTAGCAGAGGGCCCCGGACCCCATACTCCCGGAGCACCCTCCACAGGGCACCACGATGGGCATGGTCAAACGCTTTCTCCAGATCCACAAACCACATGTGGACTGGTTGGGCGAACTGGGAAGAAAACCACATTGTTCCTCCTGGATCCAAGGTTCGACTATCGGCCGGATCCTCCTCTCCAGCACCCTGGAGTAAACCGATCCCCCTTCTTGAAGAGAGGGACCACCACCCCGGTCTGCCAATCCAGGGGCACTGTCCCCAACTGCCACGCAATGTTGCAGAGACGTGGCAGCCAAGACAGCCCTACAACATCCAGAGACTTAAGGTACTCAGGATGAATTTCATCCACCCCCGGAGCCTTGCCACCGAGGAGCTTTCTAACCACCTCGGTGACTTCAGCTTGGGTAATGGGCGAGCCCCCCTCCGAGTCCCCAGCCTCGGCTTCCTCATCGGAAGACATGACGGTGGGATTGAGGAGATCCTCGAAGTACTCCTTCCACCGCCCGACAACATCCCCAAACGCAATAATAGCTGCATTCAAACTAAGTTTATTCAGATAATCTTTTCTATGTTCAAAATTAGCATACAAGCTATTTAAATGGACTATTGGCATATTTTCTGGTTTGCCTTGAAATTTGTCTTGATAATAATTACAGTTACGACATATATTATGAAAAAAAGCTTGTCAGGATCCACATCGCTTAGCTGGTTTGTTTTATTGTCTTTGAATGATATTTCAAGTTCAGTCTCCTGAGTGAAGCTTATGTCCTCATTGTCATTTGAGATATTTTCCTAGGATGGAAAAGGGCTTTTTCCATTAATTTTAGTGTTTTTAAGGTTAGGGTTAGGTCAGTGGTTATTTTTTGCGGCGCCCCCCTTAGGAAGAAGAAAACATTTTCACAAAGCAGGATCATTGTTGGCAATATTCAGCACGTTTTCACTGAAGAAACTAAAGCGGCTTATCAACGTGACTGAGGAGTAATGTCTTCAAGTGACGCCTTCATTCATTTGGCTTCATGCTATCTACACTGCTATCTACACCGCCTCACTATTTGAGAACCACTGGTTAGGTTTAGGTCTACGGGTAGTTTGGATCAGTTTAAACTAGGGTTGTTCTCAAATGTGGCCTTTCCCATCCTAGGAAAAAAAATGTCGCCAGCGGGCATTGTTTGAAACGAGTGAAATAGTGTTACGTTAGCTGACCACCAGAGGGCAGTGTTGTCTTGTCATATGTCAACATTGCCATACTTTTTCCAACAGCGGGATTTAACTTTAAGGTCTTGTCTGTGTGCTAAAGATAGGGAAATATTTTTGTTTATGAGTTCATAACATTTATCCATCTGTGTCCCCAGTTGGATGACAGATGGATGTTGAAACGTCTTTGTTGACACAACATCGAATCAAAACTAAAAGTACAGTTTTACACAGATTGCGAAATGTGCATTGTTTCATGAAGAATTGTCTTTTGTTATCAAACAGGTGAAATAGAAGAGACTGCTCTCAGAATCAGACTAACTTTTTATGCCAATGAAACAGACTAGAAAAACGTTTAATATTACATTATAGAACTATTAGGGCATGCACATAAAAAGAAATAGAAATGAGAAACAGAACGAGCTATACTATATAAGAATAGATCAACTCTACATATACAAAATATGCCGCAGGCGTTTTCTGACTGAATTATTCTGGTCATCAGAATACTTTAGTACAACCTTTAAAGTCAACTGGACATACAAAAGATCATTGCAAAAAAATGCATTTAACCAAAATACTGAATATTTCATCTCTACTTTTATTCCAGTAAAAAAAAAGGGAGTGGAGTAAACACTAAAGATACCTCCAGTAAAAGTAAAATTATTCTTTATACTATATGAAAAGAAAACGTTTTTTGCACCTATTCACACCTTTGTACTTTATTACTTTCCCCAGAGTCATCTACAGACTTGATCTACTGACTTTCTAGGGCTGGATAAAATATCGTACCAAGTACTGACACTTTATCAGATATTACAGTACTTCAATACATATGTTCGGAGGCATTATTATCTTACACTCCTTTGTCTTCCAGTTACAGTTACACAGCACTTGTTACATTTTGTGTTAATGCACTTTCAATCTCAACACTTGACTAAATATCAAACGGGATGAATATAAAGTTATGATCAAATGAAAAATTCTTAAAAATGGGCAAAATAATCCGAGGCACACTCACTGAATAAAAGTCCAAGTGGCATTGGTTATAAACTTTGGACACATGATTGTTTTCTTTTTACACATTTTAAGGTAACCATATTACTTATCATAATGACTTACTGTATCGCAATATGTATTGGATCGGCCCCTGAGTATCGTGATGCGTATCGGATTGTGACAAAAGCCTTACTGTTATCCATAAACTCTGTTGACGCCCTGCTTTCCAATTAACGTGAACCTGGCCCCCCATCATACTCAAAATTTTATAAAAAAAAATGTCAGTCGTTTGTGCTACGTTTGTGCTGTTTGTGCTGTAAAAAGTTTTGTTTGTGCTGTTATCGTTTTTGAGATATTAATGATTGTTTTTTGCATGCAATGTGTGTTGTCGTGCACTCCCGACACGTGTGCGCGCTTCAGATGAGGACGAGCATGGACGCCTGAAGGCTCTAAAGTTTGTAATAGTTTAAAAACCGAACCAGCACAGACGGAAATCTTTACAGCACAAAACAGCACAGATGTAGAGGAAGCGGTTGACACCATTTAACCCGTTTTGGAGTTTATAACGAGCAGGGTGACCTTAGATCTGACCAATAAAACAATCATTAATATCTCAAAAACGATAACAGCACAAACAAAAATGTTTACAGCACAAAACAGCACAAACGTAGCACAAACGACTGACATTTTTTTTATAAAATTTTGAGTATGATGGGGGCCAGGTTCACGTTGCTGTGCCTTTTGTAAACAACTAACATTGTCTTATAATGCATTTACTCAGATAGGGTTAAACATTAAGGTCTATATCTCATTGCAGGCAGACGGCCGAGCGGAAATATGTATAAATGACTCTTCCTCCTGGATAGATTGGATCTTGTCTGGAGCAGGTCTACAACTTCCTGGAACATTCACCCTTTTCATCATGCTCTGCAGCTTAGGGCCAGAGAGCTGTTTGAATTCATATCGAACAAAGCAGCATTTAAAAATACTCCCAGTATCTCAATGCCATATGGCTACTCTTTGGTGTTCTTACATAACTGATGTGTGGAGGAGGACGGGTAGCATCCAGCACTGTACTGCCCACACATGGACAAGTGAGACTGCGGCGAAAAGTCAAGGTCCTCTCCACCGCTCTGTTATAGCCTGTCGAGATTGTGCATGTAATTTATGTAGCAGCATGTGTATCTTTTACCGTTTGATGACTGCCCAAGTGCATTGTGATGGATGCAAGTATTTTACCTCCTGAAGTGTTCAGGTCAAACACTTATGGATGCAGAAATTAAAACAAACTGGGAAGTTTTATTCTCATCAGCAGCGCCACATTAATTTCCTTACCTAGAGTAACGTGTTGTAGGCTTGGATTCAAGGGAGTCTGCCTAATGTTCCTTGGTGTCTACTTATTCCCCAGGGTAAAGACTGGGATCAGGGTTAGGATTGGGTTGTAGGCTTGGTAATAGGGATAAGGGAGAAGAGAACCACAAGGAACATAGCCTACATCACATCAAATGCCACCTGTTATTTTTTGTTATTTATTATTAATGGATCCCCATTAGTCTTTACCTTAGTAAGACTATTCTTCCTGGGGTCCATGATAATGCTGCATTTAAAATATTACAAACATCATAATTACATATACAAATACATAATTAAAATTGCATTCCATTCCTGTTACCCTGTAAATCGGGAGCTTGTCATCTTGGCAAACCTAGGAGTTGTAGAAACGGCTTAGTCGTGCAAACCCCCCTTATTTTGTTTTCCAATAGTTGGCACCCCTAGAACACCATGGAAACCGGCAGATAGGCTATAGGCTGGGGCGGGGTAAAGCCCTATACCCGCCCCGAGCTGCAGTACGCTGAGTAGCAGAGTAGCACCGCGAGGGGCAGCTGGAGGGCGCGCGCTTGTGCACGTGCACCATCATTCTGTGCTCGCCCCCGCCCCCACGCGGACACTGATTACCACATCCAGCGCTCGAGCGCCTGTGAGGAACAGCGCACGCGGAGATGGCTGCATCTGGATGTGTTTACGACGCAGAGCACGAGAGCCTCAGCCTCCGTGCAGCCGATCATTGAAATTGCCGCTGGACCTGGACTGTTCTAGGTCTACACTAGGACTACACCGGGACTAAATCAGGTCGAGATCACTGAATCCCGTCATAACGGATCTGCCCCGCGCGGGTCTGGCTGCTGTGAGCTGCAGCTGCGAGTGTCTCCTATCGAGTTAAGCGGCGTCTAGACCCTGAGCAGAACCAGAAAGCATCCCTCCTGTCGCCTACTCTCATGCCTGCACTCTAGTGCGGGACCAGCACCACAGACACTGGGCTACAAGGGAGGCGGCTCCGTGGTTCGGCCGAGGGGCGCACCCTTCAGAGAGGCCGGGGCTGTGCGCCGCGGTGGCGGAGGATGCTGCTGGAGTAGCGAAGATCAGAGCAGACCATGGGAAGGACCACGAACTGCTGCAGGCGGTGAAGACCGAGGACCTGCTCACGGTGCAGAAGCTGCTGCAGAGGCCCCGGCCAGGGAAAGCAAGTAAGACACCCTCTCTCCATCTCGCGCATCTGTGGTTCTTTAATGTCGTACTGTGGTTCTGTGGGACGAGGACTGAGGTCCGATCCTACCGGTGCTGCTCGATTAGGCCTAGGGATGAGTGTAGCATGTGTGGTGGAGACGTGATGGAGACGTGGTGGAGGAGGGAGGGCGGGTGTATCATGGTTTGAAGCGATTCATTGGAGATTGACAGAGCGTGTGGACCCCAGCCCTGTGCACTGCAGCAGAGGCAGGTTCGACTCCCTCCATTGGGTATAGAGCAGAGGTGTGGGTATGGCTCGTTCATGCGCCACACTAATGTTTCATTTCCACAGCCCACTCCAGTGTGTGGGCAGCGGGTGCAGAGCGAGCTGGCAGCAGTCTTGTTTTCTCATGATCGATGCCGGGCTCACTGCAGGAATTCCCATAGGCTGTATTCTCCTGTTCATTTGAACATTTGGCCCCTATACTGAGAAGGCCACTATACCCTCTCTTAACATTACAGCTGCATTCCTTCACAGGTGTTTTCAGTCATATGTCAGAGCGGAAGTGGGCGGGGCTATAATGTAATTTCATATTATTATTTATTTAGTATGAATCACACACACCAAAGAGGCCAATCAACTGTATCCAAATAATGATGACCATGAGTGTGAGTGACATCTGCCTCAACTGTTTTTAAGGTTTTGGACCTATACTGTACTTAAAATATTTAAAAAAAAATCTGTGTTTATGGGCATTTATTCCCTGCATCTGACCCATGCTTTGAAGTCAGGTAATGTTTCAGAGCAGTGGAGGACCCGTATCCAGATGTTATTGGGTCTTCTTGGTCAGGACTATGCACAAACATGATAAATAACATGATGATAAAGACAAATGTTACGCAAGAAGGCCCCACATGGTCCCAAGATCAAATCGTGACTTCAAAAATGATGTCTGACATTTTGCCCACAAAATATGTCTTAATAATCATTTACTCATTTGTAGTGTGCTGCATAGACAGGAGACACAACAAATTTAAAGTAGGGGAGACTGCCAAGGCTTTCAACATTTTGCCAAGATACTAAGTATGCACACTCTCCAGAACATGGTTACCTTTAATATTCAATAGAAACAGAATAATACCAATTTTAACCAGGGAGGGTTGGATCACAATTCTGAAGGTAGACACTAAACAAATATCTATGACAGGTTGACATATTATAGAATACGCATTATTTATGTGGTAAAAGTTAGAATTTTAAAACATGAAACTGGTCCTTCACATAGAAAACATTTAAAAAAGCAGTAAACCGTAGTGTTCGCCATTACTGAACTTTAGAATCACTAAGATCGACAGAAACATAACAGATGGCGCAGACCTGTCAGTACCTTCTACAGATAAAGGGGTACCAAACACAGTCTCTGGATTAATACGTTCTAATAAGGTCCTCCTTGTCTGGGTCTGCAAACAAACAGAAGATCCACAATAACAGACCATTTACCCCTTCTTCAATTCAAAAGTGGAAATGAAGCACACAAAAAATATCAATAATGCTCAAAACAGAGATGTAAGATCTTATTAACCCGCTCCAATCTGAAAAATGTATGACAAATATAATCATTAATTCAACTACATTTCATAAATAACAAACACGTATTCAAACTTAATCCTGACGTATTGCTAGGATTTCTCATGGCCTCCACCGTGTTTGAGGTCAGCAGCACTACTGGCGGACATTACGGCACCAGAGCCCATACAGGAAACCCGTGAGATTAAAACTACTCTGCTTCTATCTGCTGCAAAATACTACTGTCATAAAGCATGCATTGCATACAGCCAGGTGAGGTCCAAAATAGTATTTAACGGTACCCTGGGGTACATTATGTAGAACAGCAGCCCATAACCAGTGATGCATTGGCTTTGCCTGCAGCCCGCTCAGTGCAAATCAGTCGAAAAGCACAAAACGCCGATTCAATAGGCAGTCGTTTGCAGTAAATAACAACCCAGGCCTTGGTAGAATATACAGTGTGATGATGCTATTGACAATGCTATGCTAGTGTCCTCAAATCAACTCACATGTACTGTATCACTCTAGGCTATAGTGTTACCTTCTAAATCAATTGCATGCCCAAGTCACAGGCTCTACATGTCCTATTTTAAAGATCTGTGGAAATACGTTATCTATCTATCTATCTATCTATCTATCTATCTATCTATCTATCTATCTATCTATCTATCTATCTATCTATCTATCTATCTATCTATCTATCTATCTATCTATCTATCTATCTATCCTATCTTCCCTTTCTGCATTGATGGACTAAACCAAACAGTTTCCCCCTCTAGGCTTCTGTACTGATTAGAAGAAAAACAAGCTATGTTGTATCTCGCACTAGTCCTTCATGTGCACATTTACAAGAGTGTAGAATCTTTATATAAGCAGTATCATGTAATTACCCATCATTTTTAGAGTCTAATGTGCATCATCACTCCTCCATGAACACTTAATCTCTGCTCCTCACTGGAACATTTTATGACTGTAGCCGTAACGTCCACTGCCAGTGCTGCCTCTCTCACAGGCACTTCCGGCCAAGTCAGAGTGTTAAAATGCTCGCCACGGCCGCCACACTGCAGGTTTTGTCCCATTCCGCTCCCTGTCGGCGCTGTCCGTCCAAGGCCTTTTATCATGCTCATAATTGACAGCTCACCCCGGCCCTGCAGAGGCCCATCAGGAAGGACTGTTTAGCATGCTGTGTGAAACTGTAGCTCCGGACAAAGTGGAGAGAATCTGCAAAAGAGAGAGAATTATTCATCATAGGTAGTTAACTGATAGCGTGAGCGCCATGACATCTGCAACAGAGTCAACAGGCCTTTGAAAGACTTGAACCCACTTACTTTACACTTTACACTAAAGAAAACATCTGGCACATCTGGGCAGACGTTGGCAGTTTGCTGTTGGCACAATTCGTCGCTTTTCATGTGTAGCCTAAGTGTGACCTCATGCTGGTGTTTGTTAGCATGGTGAGCTAGTATTTGTGAAGAAAGTCATGCTGCAGTGTGCCAATACCACTCTGGACCCTCCAAAGAACATAAAAGAAGGTTGTAGAGTAATATTACCGTAAGCTAAATGCAACGCTAAGTTACAGTAACAAAAAAAAAAGGAAAGAAGACTGACATTTTCCAGGGCCTCTATTTCAGGAGTCAGACAGAATTGATTTATTGAAGTGTCTCTATTCCACAGACAAACAAAGAAACCAATTACACTTGACCTTTGTCATAACAAAACATTTGACAACCAAGCTAACAGTGTAGCATGCTGATTAAGAATGAAGTTCATGGTTTACACATATTTAATGTTTACTTAAGCTTAGCCTTTTGTTGTTTGTGCAACAATGATAAACACGCACTGCATTGTTACTTTCTTTTCCCCAAAATGTTAGTTGATGTTACTTTACAGCACAATAATAGGAGTAGCATATGGTAACTACAGACATGACAAGGAATAATGCATTTAGCAGTTTCCATGTTATTATTGTGTTTTCTGATAATTTGTTGTCATTTTCCTTGGTAAGAGTTATAAGCACATGACCATGAAACACATTAGGTATGTGTTGTGTTTACATAAAAGCCTGATTACCATGTTGTGACACTTTTAGGTAAGGTTAGTTAGTTAACTGTGTTCTCAAGTAAAGTGCTTCCATGACATCGGCCCCACGTGGGAACTCACGTTTCTAATGGTCCTTGCTCATAGTTCTTGCATTCTTTTGTGCGCGTGTACTTATTGTGTGTGTTGCTGTTTGCGTTGCATCAGTAAAACGCTGAGCCCGTGGCGTTGTGCTGTCGTGCTTTCTCAGTGCTGAGTGCTTATGCCTGCCAGATACCGCGCTGGAGATACATAGGGCTGTCTGTCCAGCTGTCGTTCTCTCTCCATCTTGACTGTGCGGCACATGATTGCATCCACGCCACTGCACATTGACAAAGGAGCAGGCAAGCAGAGGATGCACAGCATTAGTTAGCATTGATTAACCATGTCCAGGAGTGTTTCTTTGTACTAAAACTTTCAACCAGGAACAAAACTGAACTGACAGAGAAAGTGATACTTCTTCAATTCTAAACAACTCAAATCGCAACTGTTTGAACACTTTGACTACAATCAGTCCATAAAGCTAAAGTCATTGTGCATGTATGTTTAAAATACTTCAGGGACTGCGCTGTCATTTTTGGATTATAGTGGCTCTGATCTCTGTGTTCCTATTGTTTTGGAAACAATAGTGGTGGCTGAGATCAGTAGCACTTCCATACTTAGAGCATTGTCTTGGCATCTTCCATGAACCTCAAGTGCATGGTTAAAGTTGCCCAATTCATTACATGGCTTGTCTTGTAGCCTGTCATAGTATCCAACACAGCTAGGACAATGAAGTACCTTTTCTTTGAGGACTTTACTAGTTTGATGTATCAGCTGCTCTTATGCCACGATCCTCTACATTTACTTCAGTCATTTGTAATAAATACTTTATTCTGCCTAAAGCATTGACGGGTGTGATGGATGCTTCTGTTTGTGGCAGGTCAGTTCTTTAGCTTCCCAGGGCAATGGAAAGTTTGCATATTCATATGCAGAGGAATTGATACTTTAGTGAATTGGAATGAATCATGAACGAAGCAGTGGCTCAGTGGAAGAATGTTTTGCTCACAAACCCAATGGATGCAGGCTTGATCCTAGCTCCAACTAGGTGTCCTTTAATTGGAGCGGTAGATGCAGATTGGCACCCGTGCCTCCATCAGTCTACCCAGGGCAGCTTATCACCACCAAGGATTGAAGAGTGAATGAATAATGAATGGAATTGTAAAGCGACTTTGAGTGTCTAAAAGCAGCATTAAAAAAACGACTCAATTTTTATTATTATTATTAAGTTATTGTTACATTGTTAAATGAAACACAAGGTAGCGCGCGCTTAAACATAGCAGATAGCAGACTTAAAGCCACACTGCGGGACCTTGAATGTTATGCAGTATGTGCTGCCAAGTTACAAGAGCAATTAAACTCAATCTCAAATCATAAAAACATGGCAACGCTATTAAATGTGGCCACGTTAATGATCAGCTTGACACCGTCAGTGCTAGTTTTGCAGCGTGTTTTCAAAGTAGTGCATTCGTGGACCTAATGTATCATTTTAAAGTTGGGCCTGTATTCAAAGCAAAGTGGGAACATCTTCGTAGAACAGAGCTGGTGATGTCCCGCTACCGTCTCGAGTCTGGTCAGAGGAGAGGTCCATAGTAAAGACTTTTTAAAAATAATCTTTCACCCAAAATACACTCAAAATGTGTTGTTTGTCTCAATTTGATTTTTATTTCTGTTCATTGGGTGAAATGCTCCACCTTGGAGCTTTAATAAGTAATATAATAGGTAATATAAACCACTTGATAAATGTGTTGTGTTCTTAACACATGAATAAGCCATACCGCCTCTGCTCTGCCCAATCCCGTCAGACCTTGGAAGCTAAGCAGGGAAGGGCCTGGTCGGTACTTGGATGGGAGACCGTTTGGGAACACCAGGAAGCCTAGCGAATGTAGTGAGTGAGTGAGTGGTTGGTGGTGGTCGGAGGGGCCAATGGCGCAGACTAGTTGCCTTGCTTCCGTCAGTCTACCCCAGGGCAGCTGTGGCTACAATAGTTCACTCCAGGTATGGAGTGAATGAATAGTGCAATGTAAAGCGTCTTTGAGTGTCCAGAAAAGCGCTATATAAAACCGATGCATTATTATTATTATTATTATTATTATTATTATTATAAGCCAAAGCCCTTGTGTGTTATAAATTAAGAGCACGGAGTTTAATTTTGAAATATAGCTCTAGGAATTGACATATTTGAAAATTGGATTTGCAAGTCTGTCATAATAAAATATGTTGAAAGTGGTTAATATTGATGTTATTGAGTTGTACAGTTGAAGCTAACACAATGAAGTATTATTGATTATGCTCTTCATGTTTAAGTGCGTATTAGAAAAGATAATATTGAGAGATGCTCGGCTGCATTTTCTCCAAAACATCATCACTCACTCACTGCTGCTGACTGCCTCATGATTGAATTACACCGCAGAGACGGATGGAGATTTGTGCTTTGAGGGAAAAGGAGTTACAGAAAGAAACGTCAGAATGCGAAGAGGTGGAGAAAGGGAAAGGGAAGCAGAGAACGATAAAAGAGGGAAACCCAAGATAACACTGTGTTTGATTTACAATGTTGATGGTTGTTTGAGCTCTATGTAAAAAAACTGTCACAAAAATAGCCACAGTTTATTCAGCCATTGTTTGGAAATTAAACAAAAACTCCAGTTAGAAAAGGATAAGCTTCATTGTTTTTTCAATATGCTTCTGTATGTTCATGTATGTGGTTCAGTGACGTAAGATTTGTGTGTCCACAAGTCACAGCAATTTTAGTTATGAATACAGGAAGCTTGAAATGACTAAATTCACTTTAGTGGTGCCAACAGATACGAGGAAGAAAGAGTTAAATTGCCAATTGAAGTTTGTGTTATGTGTTAAAATATCATTTGCCAAGACGGGCCAGAAAAAAATATGCAAAGACAGATTCTTCTACAAATGATTAAAAGTAATAAAACCCTCAAATTATTCTACTATTATTCTACTACTTGTCTTGGCATGAACACATACAAGTATTAGCAACATGAACGCAACATTATTAATGTCTAAAATATGTATTACCAATGAAACCAATGTGTAGACCTTATTGTCCCCATCGGTAAATTGGTCTTTGGCACTTGACCATTTTTCAGGAACCACAGGAACTATCTCGAATGATGAGTGACTGCAGTACCTATAGGTGAAGGATTAGCCATGTATCTTTAGTAGATAAAATATACAAACCTGTTAAAAGAAATAAGTGTTTGAAAAGTGTGAGCAGAAGAGATACAGGTGATAATGAGAACAGCAGCGCACAGACATGGAGAATATGTCTGAGGCTTCAGCAGGTTTTCATATCAGAGACTCTTCAACCACCATGACTGTGACGACAACCATCCCATTGGATCCTCAACGCTGAAACTATACCCATGTAGGTCCACTGGATACTTAATAGATGTTTGATTGATTGATGTAGAATCAGGTACTAACTCTGGTAAAATGTGTTTTATAAATCACATTATAAAATGTGGCTGTTTTGAGCATGCTCAGATCAATTGTTCCAAGAGTATCTCTATGGCTGCCTTGGTATTGTATTACATTGTATCCTATGTTCTATAAAGTACAGATTAACAGTGAAGATGAAAGAGCATTGAAGTCTGGGTGAAAAGACCACCCACAAATTGAAAAGGCGACATTAGCTCAGCTCCTTCTCCATCTGCAGACTGGTACAGCAAAGCACAAGGCAGCGTGATATACAGGAGATCTGAATCATACTGCATTAGATAAAACTGGCGCTGATGGAGAAGTGTGTGTGGGAGAGTGTGTTGTTGTCTCAAACGGCGGCAGGATTTTTCCACTCGCGTCTCAAAATTCGTAACACAGACTTTATTTTCACTATCCTCAATGTATGTTTGAGGCTAATAAAGACAGGAAATTGTGCGTTTTCACCATCGCGGTACAAACAAGGCTGCACTGTCAGCTTGCCTTGTGGAAATGTTCCACTGAATATGTTTAGTCGGGCCAGGGTTGTGAATGAACAGTGGGGTTGTTGCGCGAGTTAAAAACAGCCCTGTCAGAGGCTGAAGGAGGAATAGTGCTGCTGACACACCTTTCGAAACACCACCTCTCATATGAATGTCAGTATTGTATAGGCTCAATAGGTGGGAGAGCTAAGGAAGGTAATAACTTGTTAGGTTTAAAAGTAGTTTCAGAAATTGAATCAAAAATCACAACCTCTGCTATGGTTAATCCCATTTATCATATTTTATCACCAATTCTGAGGCAGTAAAAGCCCCTGGTCTGGAGTTTAGAAGAGTAAAACCTTTTCTTTTTTTTTTACGATGTTAAATGGCACTAGAGTGGAATGCATTCATATTTGTTTCATGCCTGTTGTGTCTATGTCCATAAATCATGCTCTTTTTGGTTTTGTGATAAGCCTATGAAACAGTAAAACTTGTTTGAATCAGAACAGAGTCTGTAGAAGAAATAATGTAACATCTAACAGCTCCACAAGAGGTCAGTGAAGGAACAAATGATTGTTTTTATTATCTATAAAGGACTTTACCTCAGCGAATGCAGCGTCTGAAATAAATCAAAAGATCAACACGATGTTTATGTGTTGCTTTTGTGTCAAAACATTGAAGGCCACATGACGAGTGACATCTCCTATATTTATTTCAAATGTCCCTGCTCATTATTTAAAGTGCTCGGACCTGATATGGTGGTTAGATGTTCAAATCGCTGCTCCACGACACAAATGTATTAAAGCCACTGTGTGTAATGCTGTTCCCATCTGTGTTAGCAAATCCCAGAGAGTATGAGAGCTTCCTGGAGAAGTGGCCATCTGGACACACATGTGCTAAGTGAGCTAGCATGTCCCGCGCATGGACATACAGCAGCTCAGCAGATGCTAGTGCTGGACTGGTGCCATACAGCTGTGCATTTCCACAAGGGCCCGGATCAACTACCTGACCTCCCGCATCAGGCTGCAGAGGGCATGTGCATATGAATGTGGTCGACTCATCTGGCATTAGCTATATGTGCTGAGTAACTGAGATTACACAACAGCTCTATAGGCTGTGTGAAAGTCTAATGCCAACTCAGTTAACCTAAGAGTGAGTCTAAAATGCAGTGGGTCAAAAGGTCCCATGTGTTTGAAATAAGCAAATATAACGCCTTCAGTCCGTCTTCGTAGGCCCAGGGCCGCTGCAAGCCATTCTGATGCCCGAAGCAGACATTTTTAATGGAGAGAGAAAAGAGAACACTACATGATGCAACCGCGGTTCTTGCTGAGGCCTCCCCACCTAATTTTAGCAGCACCTTTTCAATAAGGAATGGAAAAAGGGGAGGTGGCACTGCTTCCTTATGTACAAACACTCTTGCCACCAAACCTATTTTATTTGATCCATTCTCCACTTTTGAGCACCATGCAGTTGTTTTTAGTAATCCCCTCATTTTATCTGTCACTATTTACAGATCCCCCAAAAATGCCCTGTTTTTGTTAAGGAATTTTCTGAGTTTTTATCACTTTTACATAGCTAGCTAGCTAGCTAGCTACATAGCTATAACTTTTAATATGATTCTTTCAACTGGTGATTTTAATCTACCCCTAGATAATCTTTTAGACCCTGTTGCTATGGATTTTTGAAATGTTCTTAATTATATGGATTTTACCCAACACGTCACGCAGCCAACTCACGACAGAGGACACAGTCTGGACCTGGTCATCACGTATGCACAGCTGTGTCTTCTGTCGGTGACTTGGCCGTCTCTGATCATTATTGTGTGTTTTTTAATGTCACCAGTTTTACCCAGCGGGAGTCCTCGGTAAGCGCTGTGAGGAAACGTCATCTCACCCCTGAAGTGGCTGCAAATTTTATCGATGTTTTAGAGAAATGTTTTCCTATTGTTCTACCTGTCCCCTGTGATTTTATTATTGAAAATTTTAACAGCAAACTCAGGTCAGTGCTTGATTCTATCGCTCCTTTAAAATTCAAGAAACTCCCCACAAAACCAATTCCTCCATGGAGGAATGAGGAAATTAAACAACTCAAAAGACATTGCAGGGTGGCAGAGAGAAAATGGAGAAAAAACAATAAACTACCAAATATTCCATGAACAACAAACAAATTACAATAACACAGTAAGAAACACAAGAAACAATTAGTTCTCAAAAATGATCAACAATAATAAAAACAATCCCAAGGTACTCTTCTCTACAATAGAACATCTAATCAATCCTGATTTTAACAAGACCAACTTTACTCCAAGTGACTCCCTTTGTGAGGCGTTTGCAGACCACTTCAGGGGAAAGATAGACACTATCAGATGTAATATTTTATCTACTCAAAATAATACGGTTTTAAGTGCATCTGGTTGTCTGTTTTAAGTGCATCTGGCTGTGCAGTGTTCCAGAGGAAACACTGCACAGTTTTGTCCTGGTTAATGCTGAGATGCTTGATAAAGTTTTCTCTTCAGTGAGGCCCACCACATGTCTTTTAGACCCGGTCCCAACCCCGTTTTTTAAAAACATTTTAAGGATCCTTTAGAGATGAGCTTTTAAACATGATGAATTGCTCTCTTCAGACGGGGGTCTTCCCTGCTGCCTTTAAAGGGGCGGTGGTGAAGCCCCTGTTGAAGAAGAGCAATTTGGACTGTAATGATTTTAACAATTTTAGACCGATATCCAACTTACCATTTTTAAGCAAAATCTTAGAAAAACTTGTCTTTATCCAACTTAATGATTTCATTACTGCACATAATGTCCTTGAGAAATTCCAGTCTGGCTTTAGGGTAAACCACAGCACCAAGACGGCCCTTTTAAAGATTTTAAATGATCTTAGATTAAATTATGACTTACAGAAGGTCACAGTGTTGGTTCTACTGGATCTGAGCGCTGCCTTTGATACAATAGACCACACTATTCTTTTAACTCGTTTAAAACACATCGGCCTCTCTGGTGCTGTCCACAAATGGTTTACATCCTACCTCACAGACAGGACATTCATGGTAAGTGTGGATACCTGCTCCTCTAAGGTCCATAAAATTACATGTGGCGTGCCCCAGGGTTTGATTTTAGGGCCAGTGCTTTTTAACCTGTATATTCTCCCTCTTGGTGATGTCATCAGGAGACATGGAGTCAACTTTCATAGTTACGCTGATGATACTCAGTTGTACATCTCCATGTCTCCTGATGACACCAGGCCAATGGATGCACTTTTTAACTGCATTTTAGATATCAAATCCTGGATGGCAGAAAACTTTCTCCAGCTTAACCAGGACAAAACTGAAGTTTTAGTCATCGGTCCTGAGGCCCAGAGAGAGAAACTTTTACCCAAACTACAGTCACTGTCTTTTAATCCTTCCCCACAGGTGAAGAACCTGGGTGTGATTTTTGACTCTGAGCTGACTTTAATTCCACACATTAAGAATATCACAAAGATAGGTTTTTACCATCTAAAGAACATTGCCAGAGTCCGCCCCATTTTCTCTCGGGCCATCACAGAGACGCTAATGCATGCTTTTATCACCAGTCGTATCAACTACTGTAATGCCCTGCTCTCTGGTCTTCCCAAAAAGAGTATCTCAGGTTTACAACTTTTACAAAATTCAGCAGCTAGACCAGGAGGCGGGACCACATTACACCGGTTTTAGAGTCGCTGCATTGGCTCCCCATGTGTTTCAAGATCGATTTTAAAGTTCTTTTAATGGTTTTTAAATGTCTTAATGGTCTTGGTCCTTCTTATCTTTCAGAACTGCTTTTACCATATGAGCCTTCGCGGTCCCTGCGCTCCTCCGGTAGGCGTCTCTTAGTTATTTCTAAAGTCAACAGAAAGACTCACAACTCACTTAGTTCAGCTTTAAGTTTGCAACGAATTTACTTCGTTTGTATGAGTGGACCGTGCGTGAAGTTTCCTCGCGCAGCACAGGGATTCCTACGTGCTTCATCAGTCGCATTGGCACACATAACTCTTTTTTCTCATAGTTTTTTTGTCAGTTGCGTTAATAAAACAGCGGCGCAAATACTTAAAATGCCGCAGTCACGTAGGCCTCAATGTGGTGCCCCTCGGAGACGTGGTACCCTATGCGGAGCATGTTAGCAGTGTACAGGGAGAACTGTGTAGGCCATAAGAAGAAACATTTGAAATAATGTGTTGGAAAAGGTGCTTTAGGAGTCAAGACTATAGACATATTATTAAGTCAAGACTGTGTTGGTCTGCATTTTGACTTGGCCTCGAGTGCTCCCTACAGACAAAAGGGCAATGACACAACACAAAATAGTAAAACTGCTTTTTATTTTTTGTTGATGCCGTTTGAGTGCCTGTCAGATCCAGGAAATACATATCGAAGCGCTTTAGGAGAGGAAGAGTAAACATCCAAATTGAACAGTATTACCATATCAAACCAGGATGAATGAAGCAAGTACTAGTTATGTTTTTGTCAAGGTAACCACATTTCCACACGCTTAAAAGCTTGAAAAAAAAGTCAGTTTAAACACAAAGATTGTTTTTCTTCTGTCCACGTTGATTCTATGTGCACAGCTATAACAGAAGCTGTGTCAAAACAATCCGAGGCCTTATAGCAGTGATGCAACATTTTAAGCGATCAGCAAGAGGAGCATCAGAATCAAACCATCTTTCTTATATTTGTGTTCCATTGGCTGCTGATGGGAGCCAATCTTCACGACAGCTGAGGACTGTATTAAGTAAATAAATGCTTTTTTCCAATCTGACAAACAATATATTTTCATATTTCTCATATTTTTTCACTAGATCAATTGACTTCTTGCATATATAAAACGTCAAATAAACAGCAATGCTTTATACTGCATACTTGATGCAGACCCATTACTCACCAGACAAATTTAGCGGAATAGGCACAAAACTGATTTCCAGTGATTAATTACCTCCAATCTCATCAGGAAGTGTACAATTGATTTCTTCCACTGCACTCATTTCATCTTCCGAAGCTCTCTTTGTTTATGTGCCCGGATTCTCCAGAACTGCTCGTTCTGTAAACTTTAAGACGGACACGGCTGTCTGCCATCTCGACCTTTACGGAATCACATTTTCCTAAACAACTCCGGCATTAACGGCTGACTTTGATGGATGTTGCTGAATGAGAAATAATGCCAACGCAAGGGCTCAGAAATGTGCCGAGAAAAGCACGTGCTGCCGGCTGGATTTATGAGTGCGTTTTTTGTGTTGGCTGGCAAAGGTAGCTCTGTGCTGTGTGTCTCTGGTCCTCGGCTGAGCGGACCCATGTCACTCATGCAGCCGCTCATTAGTCTGAGGTTAAAGAGTACACCTGATAAGACTTGTCTGACACAGTGAATTTGAAACTTATGACGTTGATATTCGTTATACAGAGTCTGCAAAACAAGCTTTTAGTCTGGGCTTTTATTTTGCCACCCAGAAAGATGCATTTCTTGGTGTAAAATCTTGCCTCTCCTTTTATTGATTCTTCGTTTTGTTGTTTATAGGCCTGCGCTTTTTGGTTACTTCTTTTAAAGATTCAATTTCCCCAAAACAAGACCCTTTAAAATAAGTTATTTGCTGTTTCAAAGTAGACATCTGGACTTTGTTTTGTTCTTATCAAAACAGGCACTGAGATAAAAAGTGAAACTACAACCGCTTTAAAACCATGCCCACATTTCTGCTTTTAATATCCTTTACAGTAAGACTTAAAAGGCTGTAACAACTTTGACTGATCAACCATTCAGAAGCAATACTCCTCAGCGTGCGGGGTCTGCAGCACATGTGCGTGTTTATGTTCTCTGGGACCACCATCCGTCTGCACTTATAGCTCCGTAACCTCCCGCCTTTGATCTTTGCTGCTCCAGTAGGTGTGTGTCGCTCATGGCCAATCACAAGCTTGTTTTGCATCCTGTCGGCCAATCACGGCTCACTAGTGACCGTCCGCAGCCAATGAGGGCGACAGTTTTTCGTAGCGCGGCCGTACGCTCCTCGCATGCAGCTGCTACACATGCGGAACATGTGGTTTGGCCACTCTTTAATAGTGAATGGTTCCAAACCCCCGAAAGCCCCTCCTGATTTCAGGGGGTGTCACCTTTCTCCGTTTTTCCATCCCTCCCCCTGGCGCTGGTATCTTATCTTTCGTTCTGAGTGTATCGCCATGGCAACAAGAACGCAGCAGCAGCCAGGAAATTTCTGGAGCTCCAGCGCTGATCCCCATTCAGCCGCACTGGCCCAGCGCTGCGTGAATGTGTATACATGTAAGAGAAGTGTGTTTTATCATGGGATTACAGCTTAATCTGACAACTGGGATTAGAGCGGCAGACCCACTGGCCCAGCGGAGAAAAGAACAATAACATTTGTGCGGGGGATACCTATACAGTCTGGCTAAATAATCATTGCAAATGATTTTTATTTTTAATTATTAATGTGTTCAATGCTTTGATTATAACTTGTGTTTATTTGGATATTCTTCAGAGCCGTTACTATAGACGCCCAGGGCAAAAGGGAAACGTCTGAAGACAAAAAATGTCCAAATCCCACATCAAACCTAAAATATATCATCAAGGACCCACAACAAAAAAGATTTGATGCTTTTATTAGTTTTAGTCAATAGGAAAACATTGTTGAGAGTTTGAACAGATTTAAACATTTTGATTTGACATTTGTGACAGCCTTGTAGAATAACGTATTTATTTTCACTCAATTATTGTAGTACTGTTTCTGTCTCTTGTATCACGCCGATCGTATAATTTGATCACACTTTGTGTAATCATTTGTGTATTTGTTGCTTTGAAAGTTCCTTGACTGATACTTTTCTTTGCTCCACAGTCTGTATGTTGTTTTGTTCTGGTCGGTTTAAGTTTGGTGTTTGATCTTTTTTGTCAGAGAGCTGTGGGTTTTTATGACTTTTTGAACCTTTGTAATAATGCTGTGTTTATATTTAGAGTCGCTTTGTTCCATCTTGGCATTTGGTTGTGATTTACATGTCCTCTCTCTCCTCTTCTCTCCTTTCTGGATGCTGCCCTGCTCCCATCTCTGTTTGCCTCACGCAGTCTGACTTCCTTCCTCTCGTTCCCTATCAAAGATCTCTCCTTTGGGCCCGATGCCTTTCCTCTGCACGCTGTGTTCGATTGTCACATCTTTTCACAGATTTTATTTAGCGTATTATTCAGAGTATTTATTCAGTGTTGAAAAGTTAAACATATGCATAGACAAAACATAGTAGCTGCATAAATAAGGGCCTCTATTTTCAACCCACAGCAGCACCATATGGCTAATTTGTAAATGAGTGTTTAAAGATGCTGGTTTGATGCATGTGATAAACATGAAGGGCTCCAAGGTTACTGTAAGTAAGTCTTGTCCATTTAAATGATGCCTCCTCCTGCATGGCTAATACACAGCCCCGGCTTTTGAAAAAAACAAAAAACAAACTGGGGGACAGAACTGGGGTTGCTGGGGCCATTACCGCTCCTGCTCCGGGGCAAGCACTTCCAGCCAGGCCAGGAACAGGTACATTGCAAGAGACAAATGTAACGCAAGTCAGCATCACTGCATTTGGTAATTACCTTTAAATGTTTATTTGTAACACACAATTCGGCCGCTAATTTAAAGCCAGACTTACTCTTTAACTGGGCCTGTGATATGCATAAATCAATACACATTTAATAGCCTAACATTCACAAAGTTGTAAACTTTCAGCAGTGCTAGATCATTGGCAATTAACACAAAGGTCACACAAGGTTGAGGCATAGACGGCAGTATCTTATATAAACGCCTTTGAGTCTAGTTGAAACCTTACATTGAAACTTTATACATGTCTTATTTATTGTTATATTTTCTCAACATTATTTAACCAGGAAAGAGTCATTGAGATTAATAAGGCTCTTTTGTCTCAAGTGAAGCAGCAGCAACATTACAATGTCAGTTGCATTTGGCATACAGCCATATTCAGATAAGTTTATGAATGTATAATCAGTGCATCTTATCACTATACTTTATGGGCTCTGTATTCACACTACTTCCTCTGTAGTCTTTTCGATATAGATAAGTATAATTCAGTGTGAAAGAACAGCTCTACCGGCGTGAAAAGGCAGATATCTGTGTTTTTATGTGCACCCCGTAATGAGTGCGCCCAAGTCTGCGCTGCTGCTATGGCGTCGGGGCAGAGTGCCAGCCGGGGGGAGGGCACAGCTAGCTAAACTTGTGTTTGAATTAGTCTCACTGCTGTTGATTAGTGCTTCAACCTCTCCCCATTCATTCTGTCTCTCTAAATAGTGAGGGAAAAAAACCTTGCTGTGCTCCATGTGGCCTGCGCTGCATACAAATGACTACCAGCCAGCACCGAGAAGTACACATCAGAGTAAAAAGAAAATGTATTCAGCATTACATCCTGTAAGTTCTTGTTTCACCTGACTGTTAATTGCTGTAATACATTTATCAAATGTTCCAAGGGTATTCATGGTATTGTGTTCTTGACTAATTTTGACAATTGAACGGACTATTGTGCATGTGATGACTTATGCAATGAAATGACGCTGACACGTTTTGGAGCGAACAACCATTAGACTGAGAATCAACAATCAGTTTAGATCAACATGATCTACAGTATTCACTTGGAAATTGTGCTAATTATAGGCTACATGTACTTGACCATTGCAACTGAGACATTGAGACAAGGACTTAGACATTTGCAATTTGATTAAATTAATGAGAAATTCAATTCTGTTGTGAACAACTGCCGAGTGGTTTGGAGATTTGTCCATGTTGTTTTGAGAATGCAATTTCTGTGTCAAGAAATGAGCCAAACCAATGGAGAAAAACTGTAATCGACATGTCAGCAAAAAGCATCAATGTAAATATGCCAGAGTTAGCACAGTAGCTAATTTTCGTCCGTTGTCCTAAGGCAGGTAAGATCAGCAAACATTTACTTAGACAATATACAGAAGAGATATACAATACATACAAACATTTCAAGGACAACATACAACCAGCCTAAAGATGCCCCCAACGCTCCAAAAAAGGGATAATCTACCTGTGTGTGCCTGGTTAGTTTTCAACCAATGTTTCAGAGTAAAAGTAAAATAGGTGCCACAGTTGCTGACTTGGGTTGACCGTGTGTTCCATGACTGTGCCTCTGATGGACAACACCATTTGACCAAATTTAGTCCCACGCCGTTGAACATTACAGTCGCCTCTGGACGTTGCTCTGGTAATTACTCGATTACAAGGTTTTTTACTTATAAAATCTGCTAGCGGAGGAGGAGTTAGACCATTTAAAACTTTAAAAATGAGGCAAGCATCCATAAATATTTGATAGCTATCAAGGTCCAGAATATTATATTTACTTAAAATGTTACAATAATGATACCGTAAGAGCTTTTTGTCCAATATTTTCAGTTTTTTTCTTAAATAGGGATTTTAGTGGTTTCAGGACAGCTTCTGATGTGTGAGACCATGTAGTATAACAGTAGCTTAAATGGCTGAATATCATAGCGTGCATATACGTCTTAGCTGACTCTGTTGTCAGAGAAGGTCTTATATGTTTGAAGTTTGACAAGTTAAATTTGATTGTATGGGAATTTTTTTTACATGTTGCTTGAAATTTAAATTGGAGTCAAATACCACTCCAAGGTATTTAAATTGTTCAACCACTTCTGTAGGAGCCATTTTGACTGTCCTATGTATGTGTGCCTCCTACCCCTATGGGGCACTGTGGTTTACCCTTTCTTGTAAGTAGACACACCTGTTATAAGGGACAGGAAATTGGCACCAGGGTTCGGAAGGTGCAGAGGCTAAATGATTTTTGACCGTGTCTATGGTAAAAGGTCTTTAGGTGTTATGATAAAAAGGCAAAGGTGAGCTAAAGAAATCAATTTGTAATACCGCCACTGGACTCTCTTGGTCTTGTGAGAGACACGCATGCTTAAAGAACTTCTGTACACCTTCTACCAATAGTGGCTAGTAGCACAGAGCTATTTATCCACTACAACTTCTAATCTCTCACCATTGACCAAAACAGATGGTTGCTCACCCTCTGCTGACTGCCAAGAGAAAAACATACAGACATACAGTTTTTTATTAGCCTGGCTAACGCCAGACTAAAATCACAAGTGATATTTAGTCTGGGGACCACCAATTCATTTTCTCGTAGGAGAAGTGTGGTTTACGATTGTCCATAGCCGTTTATTGGGCGCTACGAATGTCTCTCATGCGTCTGCACGTACTAGCCATAGCCAATCGTATCATGGTATCAGATGACGTATGACATACCTGCTGTAAACTTTTGAGCTAAACTATTTAGAACACGTTCGAAAGATGGCATCGCGTCTGCTGCTGTCATGTTGGATCCGTAAATATATATATATTTTTTTTTTTATCCCTAAACAAACTACAAGCTTCTGTATGTCAAATAGCACGTCATCGTCTTACTGTCCCTCCTCGTTCTGTGATTGGTGCCCAAATCCATGGAAAAATGTCGGCCATGGTCCCCAGGCTGTTGTGAAGTTCGAAAAGATTCGAGCGCACACAGCAGTCTGGCGTTAGCCAGGCTAGTTTTTTATAGTGTTCAGATGTAGACAGGAGTCATGGAGCGAGTGGGACACTGGCACCATTGCGCCAGAGAGCACCACAGGCACCTCAGGCCCATAATAATCACTTTTAGTTTTTGCATGGACATACAAAACTGTGTCATCGGCATACAATTGGATTTTTACAGTTTTACATACATTAAGTAGATTATTGACATATAAACTGAATAGAATTGGACCCAGTATAGAGCCTTGTGGGACTCCAGCTGAGCAAGAGAGAAAAGTGGATTCTGATGTTTCAAGTTGAACAGCTTGTTTTCTCTCTGACAGCTATGATTTTATCCAGCAGAGGGCACTATTAGAGAAATTAAAATATGGTAATTTTTTTATAACATTATGATTGATAGTATCAAAAGCACGTTTCAGGTCGAGGAACACAGTACCCACAAAGCCATCCTGGTCTAGTAGATGTTTTAGATTTAGCACTTTAGCAATTATAACACTTATTTATTTATTTTTCCTGACACGCGGGTCCAAGATGGAAGTCCTAGTCTTAGAGGTCTAGGATCAAAGCCATAACAATATTGCTTTGTTTAATTTGTGTACATTTCTGTAATCCTGCATTTGTAGATACCCCTCTCCTGCACACACTCTGATATACGGAGATAATTAATTAATTGATAATTAATAATCAGGAAATTGCGATACAACTGTGTGCATAGAGAGCACACATTTTAGATTGAGGTGACAATGATCCCTAACCAGGCCTGCAGAGATTTCTATGAAGCCTCTCTTGTGTTTCGAGGTCAAAATCTCTTTCTCATGCCGATTAGCTTGTTGTTCTATTGACCTTTATGACCATACCGCCTTTGCTCTGCCCGATCCCGTCAGGCCTCGGAAGCTAAGCAGGGAAGGGCCTGGTCGGTACTTGGATGGGAGACCATTTGGGAACACTAGGAAGTCTGGGTGAATGGAGGAGGGGCTGATGGCACAGACTGGTTGCCTCGCTTTAGTCAGTCTATCCCAGGGCAGCTGTGGCTACAACAGTAGCTTACCACCACCCAATGAATAATGCACAAAATTGTGAAGTGTTTTTGAGCGTCTGGAAAAGCGCTATATAAGACTAATGCATTATTATTACTATTATTACAAGTGCGCCCTCTCTTTGTGTTTTGTATAACTACATAAAACCACATTTGTATTATAAAGGTATTTTCTAGACACACACATTATTTTAAGGCTTAAGTGTCTAAAGATTTCTTTCCAAACGCGTCTTCATGGCTCATTCTGTCACCCACTGATTCACTGTCCTTGATTTCCTGAAATACGTACACAAACACACACTTACAATTAGTGTTTGAATTGACTGTGTTTACTCACTACTGTGGCGTATTAGTATAACTTGGAACAATGCGGTTTCTGCACTGGCCACAGATGCAGGTACAATCAGACCATTGTCAGCTGTAACTCGAGCACATGCACTAACTGTGCATCAGGTTTCTAAACCAGGTCCACCCACACAGGGACCAAGCTCTGGAGAAAGTGGGCCAGCTCCATTATGGCCTCCCCCAAATCAGAGTGACCCACAAAGACGCACTTAAACGGGAGGAGGCCGGCAGGGAGTGTGAGCAGCCTGGATTCAAAGATTTCAGTTTAACCAGATGAGAGCAACAAAAAAAAGTACACAAATAAGAAGAAGTTGGCCTATTATGAATTTATTAAAGGATATATCTTCCCCAAAGGAATTATTTCTATTGATAGCTGTCCTAATGTTACATGTCTTTGACCCAGAACTATTATAAATGACACTGAAAAGGGGGATTCACTGAAAGTTGACAAATTGAAAGAGAAACATTAGCTTTTGTTGGCTCTCGCACATCACTCGGTCACACTGGCTGAGGTGTAGCTATAGTTCTCCCTGAGGTTTAATCTATATCTGTAAATGAAGAGTCGGCGCTGACACTGCATGATAACACTTCATTACACGGACCATTGGACTGGGACCACTCTGTAGCACTGTCAATGCGACTGACTGGAGACCCACCTTTGACTCCTAAGTGTTGGGCGTAAATATCACAGTGGTTGCCAGCTGTGTTGTGATTTGGCTGTTACACGATAAAGTGTGCGCTGAAAGTGTGATCTTTGGTTGACGTGTGTTTCGTGTGATCCATTTGCATTAGCATTAGCACGTAGCTAAATGTGCCATACAAATAAACTTGCCTTGCCTTGCCTTGCCATAGCATCCCACATTGAGACCTCCAGCTAAGCCCTTCAGATGAACAACATTTCATTTTGATCAGACCATTTTGTCTGATAGCAACTTATATTCGTATTTTTGCCTTTGTCACCTAATAGGCTAATAAAATATGGTCGTCCATACATAATTCATGCATTATGCTTGATTTTCTTGAAGAGATTCAGATTCCAATGAAGAGAGAAGCATGTTGTCATGGCGAGATGGAGCACTGTCTATGGTCTATTTTTTGTAACATTCATGGGGCTGCACAATATATTGCAAAATATTGTATCGCAATATTAGGTGATGCAAAATATATATACAGTATCGTAAGAAGCCACAATATATCACAACATCACTAAAGTTTAGGCTGAGATCTACATATTGTGAGGCAAACTCAGCCAAAAACAAACAATGAACAGATCTTAATACGTAAAAGTTCAGTTTGAGTTAATTTAGTCAATTTTTACCCTTGTTTATATCCTAATTTGGTGTTTTTTGATTACTTCTGCAAGCTGAAAAATGTATATCTTGCAACATATCGTGTTGAAATGGTTAGGTAAAATATTGCACCGCTGTATCGCATATTGCATAGTTACTTCAATATCGTGCAGCGCTAATTCATAGTGTGAGAGCTCTTGATAAACAACAATGCACTTCACAAACAACAAATGCCTCCAGAAGCAGTGAGGAGGTCGTGGACTTGAGCTGAGATAAGCTGATGTTTGTAGTAGCAGCGCTCTAACACGGGCCCGTCCCGCTGTGAGCTGGACCGCGTTCAGACCACTGTGGTTCAGTGGGTCTCTCTCTGTGGGATAGGTTTCCTGTGATTGTAACCCTATCTCCTCTCTGGACGTCCTGTGTGAGCGTGCAGGAGACATCTATCTGACCTGCCTGCTTTCACTCAGCCTATCCCTGTCTTCTGATTGGACGCCCCGCTGAGGGGGGTCTCTGTGATCCTCTATAATATCATCCTGATCAAATACAGGACGGAGACATGATTTCTGGTTATAGTATCACGGCTTCCTGCTCCTTTTCTGGAAACTTTTACTGCATACAAGCGCCCTGGAATATTTAAACATGTAGCCTTTATTACTGCATTTTTGGTATATTTTCATGTTGTTCCAAATCAAATCTAATGTACAGTTCTGCCTTGTATGGTAATTGTGCTGTACCAGTTGTAGTTTCAGGAGAATGTGTCCTGTCAACAGGGGAGCACCGAGAAGGTACAGTACATGACATTAGCTGGTGGAACAGAGCGCTTGGAGATCATACGAATAAAACAGACTGCAGGATTACACAAACCTGCATGAATGAACCAAAACTCCAGGTATTTTTAAATGATGGAACAACATTATTAAAAAAAAAAAACAGGCATGAAATGTTGCCTAGAGTGTGATATCGTTTTAACACATCAGTGGGACAAGAGCATTTCATGTATTTTTTATCATTTTATGCTGTCAAACACCTTTCAGAGCGAGTGCCTGCCATTCTCTGCTGCAATCTCTTCCTCATTCATCTCTCTTTCTCTCCCTCCACCTCTCCTACTGTGTTCTGCTTTTCCCAGCAGCAGCACTCAGACAGAAATAGCCCCGTGTGTGGAGCAGCGGAGTTATTAACTGTAAGACATCCACTACGCGCCCCCAGCACTCACCACACTTAGAAACCTGACATTCACCTCTTCTTAACAGCTAATGTTTTGTTTTGCCATTGTAAGGCTCGTTTCTATCATTATATGCAAACGTGATGTCCGGATAGGTTGAGGTGAGTTATTTTGTAACAACAATAACTCATCAAGATACAATGAGCGGAGTATACAGTGTACACTTTCTTTTATGGATGGATCAAAGGAGATATGTAGAGCTTTTAATCTCTTTGGTCATTTCTTGTTCTGCAGCTGAACCGCTTGAGACTGTTCTTACTTGGTTTTGCCGTGGAATAGATACAACGCAGCAGTCCATAGATTGGTTAGCGTGCTGTTAGCAAAAAAATGGTTACTTGAATGATTTAAGGGCACGCTATCTTCGCTCATCAGGTCTTTATTTCAATACAAAGACAAGTCATACAGCATGAAATATCAATGCTGAATTGCTCAAAAGGAGGTTTATAACACAATTGTGTGATATGTTCACTTTAGGTCAATTTGGGCCGTTCTTCCGCATGTGTACGGTCCGGAATACTGAATAGCCCTGTCTTGCCGAATGAATGCTTTCTTATTAAGTAATCTTTGCATGACCCTGAATAGGCTGTCTTAAGTCTCCATTCATAGTGAGTTTTAGGTTATTCATGCTCTCCCCAGTGAATGAGCGCAGCCTGCTTTAGGATCTATATTGAGATGGGTCCCTCGCGGCACCACCGGCCCATAATAACCACGTCATCTTCACGTGTCCGTGCATGTGTGCTTGATTACGCGCTCCTAATTGCACATGTGTTGGCCGACATGAAAGCGGCGCTATAGCCCTCGTTTGTTGTGTCGGGCTTTGTTTGCGAGTGCTCGTGTGAGAGATGGGGTAACCCTGTGAGCTGCGTTTTTCAAGCTGAAGGCCGGAGATAACGGCGCGTTGCTCGGAACGGGAGTGAGAGTCTAACTGCGAGGAGGAAGAGGAGGAGGATCCCATAAGAGGATAAAGGAGCGGGTGTGTGAGCGGAGCAGGGCTGTGAGGCAACACTGATAGCAGCAATACGGATTCTGTCATAGGGAGAGTGAAGAGAAGCACCCTGCAAACTGAATATGTTCACCTCTGATCTAAAATGCATTCATATATTTCATTTGATCTGTTGTTTTTTTCTTGTCTTTTTTTTCATTTAGGGAGATTATTTGTAATGTACCGTAATAAATAGCTTTCTTTTTATGCAGTCCAAAAATAACAATTTGAATAAACTATACTAGGGATGCACCATATTTGTTAACTGCCTCATCTAAAATGTAGCAAAACTACAACAATTTGGTCTAAAAGAGAACCTTTGCTTTTTTGTCATTGGCTGTGTTAGCAAAAAAGGTTAACATTTCAGTCAGGCGATTTGATATAGCTTCTTGTATATGGATATATTGCATTATCTAATATTGCAACAACGACTACTACCTATGCAACCCTACTGTTTATTTATTTATTTATTCATTCATTTGGTCGGGACAGTGCATGTAAATGACCACACATGGGACACGCATGTCAATACGCCGCGTGGCCTGTTGTACATGTTTTCAGTGGTAGGGGAAACCTACACAGACACGGGGAAAGCATGCTAACTCCACACAGTCCGGCTGAGGACCTTCTAGTGCCGCCCACACCATTACATTAAAAGTAGTTTGTAATTCGGAAAGAGTAGATTTGCTGATCTACTCTTCCATCATGTGAAAATGAATGTGACTAAGTGAAATAGTCTGCCACAGAGAAACTTCACAAAGCACTGGCGAGGACTGAACCGGGTGACCTTCTTGTTGTGATTCACGAGTTGCATAAGCAGACAGGATCAGAAAGAGGACATGAAGAAGAGCGGTGCGGAGGGATGACTGACTGGAGGGCTGGAGGTGGCGTGGATATGAAGAGGGCTGGATTATGTGAGTCAGTCATGCCTACTGAGGATGCATGCTGGGGGACCGCTCTACGACAGGGGTGGAGCTCTGAATGGGACGGGCACATGGAGGACAAAATCAACATGGGATTGAGTACTTCACTTTAACAGTGACTTGGGTGCATACCAGGAAGTTGCCAAGACACCAGAATAAATGGGATAGATGGGTGATTAAGGCAAAATAACAGATTCAGTATCAGTGATCATCTTTTTGAGAACTTTTCTCTGGATTTTTCTCTGAGAGCGCAGAATCATCGCATTATGCAATCTGAAAACAACTAATAACCACTTTCTCCCTTTCTGAGTCTAAAAGTAGCTCTCTTTTTGCAATCGCTGTAGCCCACGCGGCCTTCAGCGTTCGAACGCGAGACTGGCGATGGTGCATGGTTTAATAGCAGAGTGCAGCGAGGGAGGAATGTGGAGATGACAGGGGGATGTGCCAGGGCGGAGGGAGGGGTGCAATGGGGGGCTGGACCGTTGTTTGTTGTTGTTCTGCTAAAGTCTGTACAAGGACACTGACTGGTCTCATCCAGAGCTGGCACTAGCACACTGTTTAAGTATCTGACTCCCATCGAAGTACTATCTTTGCCCCATGCAGTTTTAACCCACAGTAAACTTTTTCCGCTTGTGTTTAGCACGTTGCCTCCAAACCCTCCCTTTTGAAAAGCAGTTTTGTAGATTAAAGCGAATCACAGCAACACACAAGGCCTTGCTCCTGACGACACGTTACTCTGATCTGTCCAAGTCTATGTTTTTGTACTGTGTTAGGAGGGTCACTTCCTGTTCGCCGGCATATACTTTAGCCCACTTCTGCTCAATGACAAACGTGAGGCTGATGGAGTTCGCTAATGACAGCATGTGACTCAGATGCCCTGCAGGTGTGGAAACCTCATGTTGTCTGCATGCATTTGCGACGTACATTAGAGGAGCGTGTCTGTGGAGTTTTCCTGAAAGAACACAGTCATTAGATGCTCTCTGAGTGGGACCCAGTCACTTTACGCCTGGCTGGGCTCATGGCTGGGCCGTGCGATGAGGTCATAGCAGTAATCGCTGTGCGCCCGGGGTCTGTGTTTCTCAGAGAAGTCACATTGTAGTTGGCTGCTCATGACTAAGCAAAACAACGGTTGGGTAATGATATAGTGAAGTTTAACTATATATATAGGGCACTTTTTTTAAGGTTGAGGTATAGTTGATTGTCCCCAAAGCAGCAGTTTATTAGACCTTCTATGGCACTTGAACGTGGCCCAATCACTTATTCATGGCTGGGTCACATGGACAGAGGCACCCCTCAGACGTCCATCTGCCTGACAGACAGTGGTCATTGTTTTGAGGGGAATCCCCAGGCATTTCCAGTCCAGCCAAGAGACATACCGACACCTACACCAGCTGGCATATATCTAATATCTGTGACTTGAAAATAGGCAATACTAACATGTCGTATGCTAAGATATAACAGTACAACCTGACTTTATTATCATTTCCTGTTTTTTGCTCTCTCTCTCTTTTTGTTGTTGTATTTTCTGTCTCTTGAATTATGTTTCCGTTGGATTTGGGTGCTTTCCCTCCTGACTGTGGCCCTGAGCCTCTTAATCTGACTTTAATGAGATCCACTCCACTCAATACAAAACAACTTAGCTGCACTGTAAACACCACTACATTTTATTCTTTTTGGTTTCATTTACCGGCCATTACAATATGAATCCAGCTTATATTGCTCCATACCCTCTGGCTGTACCCCTCTTCAGACAGACCCATGCATACATAGCCAGTGTGTGCAAAATGTCTGGTTGTTGTACCGCACTTTGCTGATGTTATTCCAGGGAAAAGCTGGCGGCGGTAGTTGACTCTTGCTCGTCCTTAAAGATCATGTCAGTGGGGGATGCGGGGTGAGGTCAGAGCCCAGGGGTGATGCTGAGCAGGGCAGACCCTACAGAAGGACATGGGGATAACATGGCTTTAGTGATAGCCTGGTTCATGGAGGTCTGGGGAGATTGAATTAAAAGGACACGGCAATTGAATTGAGTACATTCATGATTTTTTTTTTCATTTTATCCACATAGGGTTTGTAGGGCTATTGTCCACCCTTGCAACTGGACCTTGAATGAGATCAACCCAGTATAGTGACTTGTTACCTGTAGTGAAGTAACCGAAAAGTATAGTGGCATTAGCCGCGGCAGCAACCACACAAAACACCTGACTAGAGAATGAGGCTTGAAAAAAACCTAGAAGTTGCTGAAATTAATTGGAATCTCAATGCTAAATACAGATTAAGGCTAATCTCATGAAAATTAGGAGATCTATGTGTTCTTGCGGGTGTAATGACCTTCATATTGTGACACAAATACTGCAATACTTTTATCATCTCACTCAAGTAGTACCCGCACTCACAATCCACAGAGAAAGCGCTTCTCTTAGGAAACCTTCCTCTAAATGTGAGCTCAAGAAAAAATGTCGGAGGTCAGAGGAGTGAAATGAAGATTGTGCCCGCATGCACTGACCTTACCTTTTGCTCTTTTCATTTGATCTTCTGACAGTGCACTATTCAAAGCCTGTGTTTTTGAATCTCCTTCATGGAGTCGGCTGCTACTTCATGTGTTGCTACAGGTCAAGCACTTAACTCCATTACTGCTGCTCTGTTGAGAACCTAATCATGTTGCACATATAAAACAACCTAGTGCATAATCAGCTTTGAGGCCAAATGAAAGTCTCACACACAGTTGTCTGCAGGATCGAGACGTAGACCAGCACTTTACCAGGAATGCTTCAAATAGAACTCATTGAAGAGAGTAAAAACTGTCCCGGTGTAAGTTGATTGCCTGGCACAACCCGACTTCTCGCTGTGGCTGTGAGTTGTCTGTTAGTGCGCCGCATTATAACAATTAGTATATGAGCTTGGCGGAAAGATGTGGATTATTTCAGACATCAACACTGACATGGCGCAAAAAACGAAAACCCTTAGCTCCATCCATTCTTTTCCTACCCCTTTATCAGGGTCGGATCACAGAGGCAGAAGCTAAGTTAAGCTAAGTATTTTTTTTTTCTTTTTTTTTTTTACAATCAACAAACAGTGATGTTGGTTGCTTTTTAAGGGGTCGGCCAATTAGTCCGACAACCCATTAGTCCGATGTCTCATTATTCTGAAAATTTACCATTGAGTAGGAGTTGAAAAATAAAATTAGGTTCAGGCAAGAGTCCACTGACCTTAAGGTTAGGGCCAATGGTTGTATATGGCTCTCTAATCCACAACACAACTGGGTTATAGATGTCAGACTAATGGCACCTCTGCTCAATGGTACATTTTCGGAATAATGAGATGTCGGACCAATGGCATGGCACCAAAGCCAGAATTGGAAACAGACAAGAAATCTTGACAAATTGGCATGTCCACTTTGGTGAAACACAACACACGAACACACAAAGACTTGTGACTTGGTTCCATTTAGGCAGAGCAGAAACTGCAGTGGGTTTCGCTGATGATGTGATTGGTTCTCTGATTATAAAAATAAATAAAATGTTCTGGCTGTTTTGACCTCTAAAACAAAAACAACAGCTCTTTGACATGAACAGACCCATAAGATTGGGCTTCCATTGAATAGCCGTAAACCCAAATAATCAGATCATGTGACCGACTGTCCCGCCGGCGTGTCATGGCCGCTGTTGTCTGCCTCTGCCAGGAGTGTGTTTGCACCGTCTGTTTGTCTGCATGAGTTAACTGTACGCGAATATAAAGTGATGTGTTTGTGTGCGCGATCACAATGTGGGAGTTTAGAGTTTCTGCAGGGCACTGGGCTCAGATGGGATGTGACAGTCTGTCTATGGGCCGGGAGCATAAAGATGCTGCTGTAAATTCATGGTTTAGTGTCCCACTTACAGCCAGGGTAAAAATTGTTGTACATTTTTTTGTCGGTGCAAGCTTAATTTAGGTTACCTATTGCTGTCGCATTTGTAACTGCGTTGGCCTACAGATTTGGAAACTTCGTAGACTATAAACAGACAGAACACAAGGTGGCTTGAGAAGTCTATAGATTTAGGTGTTTTGGTTCTTCTTGTAGAGGGCAAGCTAAAGCGAGGAGAAACTCAATCTCCCAGCAGCCCCCAGAGCGTCTCAGAGCTGCTCCGATGTTGAAGGTCACCGCCTGCCCTGGTGTGCCCTCCCATATATTGTCTCATATCTCCCTGGTTTACTCGCGTAGTACAGACTCGTGCCATTCTTCACTCTCACTTGTGCAGAGCCGATGTTGGACGAAGAGTTACGCTTCATCAGGCAGTGAGAGCACTTCTGTAACCATGGCGACGATGTGAGGAGTAGTAAAAAATAGCAGTGGCTGGTGGTATGACAACAATACAATCACAACACTAGGAATACATACAAAATGGGTTTATTTAAAGTTTCAATGCCAAAGATTCTTTAAAAAAACAAACTGTACACTTGAGAAGTATTTTAAATGGTAGCATTTCTACATTTACTATATTAAAACAACTGCAGAATTTTAGGAAACCCAAGTCTGACGGCAGTAGAATCGGCCCATGCTGTTACTGTCTGCACTCATTAGCCTCATGTTGGCCCACTTTACAACTCTGTTTAACAACATCATGATCTAATAAACTACGCTTTCCCCTGCATCGATTTCCCTTTTTCTCCCATAACCACTTCCTGTATGGGCACTTCCTGTCCCGCCCCCCTGCTGATCCATTTGGAAAGACTCTTCTCTCCAATTCAATTACTCTGTTTCCTGTTTACCTGCTGCTCTGCACACTTGTTTGATGCGTCTGGATTGTGTGCACAGCTGAGACATTGTGGCAGCACTTCCCAAAGACTTCAAAATACTGTTATAGCGGTGAGGAAAGATTTTATGTGTTTTTTTATTGTTTTTTTTTTTCAGGAAAAGATTTCCACTTCATGGAAATCTCTGTGACGTATACCAGAGTGTGAGCTGGTGCTTTGAGTGAGAGAGTCGGACTGAATATGCAGGATTACACAAACATGCAACAACAAATAAACGCTCCATGTATGTTTTTTTAATGAGGATGTAGCATAACATGGTTAACACTTTGATTTTGTATGATATAAAATAACGTAATATGGTATATAATGTTCTTTGATAAAGGTAAATGTAGCACTAGGAAAATATTCTCATACCAAGCCCCAATTGGCACATCAACATCCAGTCACCCACAGAGATCAAAGATGGAGGTCAAAATGCTAACCAGCTTGTGGAACTGTACTGTATACATACATACTGCATTATAGATCTAAGCTGGCTGAGCAGGACCTCATGTCAGGTCTAAAAATACGCCGCTGTAGCCCTGCTGTGTCTGCTGGCACTGCCACTGAAACAGCCAGCTCCGAACTGATCGATGCAGGACTGTGAATAATTGATGCTAGCGCTGCTGTAGCCTGTGTGTTGTATTTGCTGGATGCTACGCGACAAACTGGAAAGCAGATTATTTTACTGTCAGAAATAAAACTGTGTAAGGTCTCTCATGTAGGATGGCATATTTCCTGACATGTATTTTTAGAGGCAATATTACATGGTTTCGAAAGCTTCACACTTTTCCATCAGACTGATCTTTTGTACAATATCTTAATTATACGTTTGCATACAACAATGTAGTGAGCACCTACTGGCATTGTTATAGTTTATAGGCTATTCAGTGGATGAAGAGCAGGGCCATAATGTGCTGCAGCCTTAACCACTATTGGCTGGACACTTCCTGGTATTTTATTTTTTTTGATGAAGGAACCAATTTTACATAATATCCCTCCTGTAATTACTTTTACACCTGATGTTGGCTAATTAGCATGCAATAACAGTTCTGATACAGTATATAATGCCAGGTTGGGCAGTATATATAGGAATGGAGCAAACGTATTCCCCATCAAACGGTATCTCCTACTCTATAAGTTTTTAAACTACCTTCATCTTGGACACACACCAGTTCGTGCTGTTTTCCTCTCTCTGAAGCCTCCCCAGCACAGGAGCAGCACTGTCTATGGCTCCTGATGCTGCTGCTGCTGTGTGAAGTTCTGAGGATGTGACGATGTATTTATAGCCAATGGATTCAGCTGCAGTTTCCTCTCCCTCTCTTTGAACAATGCCCACATCTGTGGACCTTGTGTACATTACAGTGATGCCAAGTACACATTAGCACGCTGCGTGATTGTCACGTGACCACCACCTCCGGTCTGACAGAGTTCAATTATTGGCTTTCTCCTTTCCCATACTGTAGCTGTCTGTCAACGAGCATGTCCACTGGGGGTGCTGGGAGGGACAGGGAGACTCACGGCCATTTCATGCCTGTCTGTGGTAATCTATTCTAATGTAATCACCTTCAAGTGCATATAGATAGAAACCCCATGGGACTGAAGTTGTCTTTTGCCAATAATATGCAGTACAGTAGCAAGCATAAAAGCCTTACATTTACCAGATTCCAGTGGAGCGTTGAGAGTAATGCACGCACAAAAATAATTACTTTTCAATTCCATTTATTATTCTTTCTGATGAGTATTGAGACTGCGATTAGATGTGTGATTTATTTTCCCTCTATTCATTCACTGCAACCGTTGATTCTGCATTTGAGTCATACATAATACTGTATTTGCTGACTGCTGAGCCTTTCAGGATGAACTTCTACTCACTCTCTGGTTCTCCTCCAGCTTGAGCCCCAGACTGTAGACGCAGCATTCTGACACATTTCCCTGATTCACTCGTACTGTATCTCGGAGCGGGCGCATTTCTTAATAAACAAATGCGTCTGCTCCGATTATCTCATTAGTTTATGCGTCTGCAGAGGGGCCCGGATCTCCACGCCCCACAAATCATTCCGTGCAATTATAGTGATGAAGTTTTCCGCTGTGTTTGTCTGGGCTTGTCCAAAACACCGGCCGAATGAGAGTCATTATCGATACTATACTATAATATCAATAAATATTATGTGACAGTGACATTTTGTTTTAATATTGCATATTTCCAAAAAGGAGATAAGGAAGTTGTAAGACAAGTTCATAGGGACATTATTGTCAGATTGTCCGAGACAGTGAATTAAATACTGTCAGATGCTTAGGAGATCGTTTATCAAGACAGGTGCTAAATAACACATGCAAGCTTGAAAATAGTATTTGGCTTGTTACAAGGCCACGACAGAGATAGCATGACTGTACAGCATGATCCAATATTATAAATAGCATTTTAATGTTATACTTTAACAGGTTATTTGTGGGCGTGTTGCACCTAATTTAAAGAGAATGCTGCATGAACTAAACATAATGTTTCTGCTGCTGATCCACTTTTGCACATGAGCAAACACTAATATTGACATTTTCGAAAAGATGTATTAAGTTTATTGAATGAAAAAAATCTATATTCATGTAACAGGTGGATAAAATGTTTTTAAACTAATTGGAGTGATACATCTGCGCTTTGAGTGATCATTGTGACACTTCAATAGATGATCTTTGATGTGTTTTGCCGACTCTAAGGGGATCATTTACCAAGCGTTTGCTCATGTGCAAAGCGAGTAACAAGTGCAAAGTGGATCAGCAGCAGAGTCATTTCTGCATTATTTACTCACTCAGCATTGCCGTATTTACATCTCAGATTTGAGGCCCTATACAGGCATCATAGCAGATTATATTTTTCAGCTTTCAGCACCTAATTAGCACCGGCCTTGAGTCTGGATCGTGAGCTTTGTGCACGCCTGATCCCGGTGGGTTGGAGAGAGCGCTCTGTCACAGAGGTGAGAGGAGAAGAAATCACCACCATTTGCCATCGCTGTAGTGATCTTAATATGTTAATTTAAGTGCAGCCGATAGTCTCGTAGTTAAGGTTGCTACACATAAGGCAGAACAGTGTTGTGTCCTCTGCATCATGAGTCCTGGCTCAGACATTTTGCTGAAGTCTCCAAGGTCTGGACACACCCCTTTAGACAAACCAACATTTCAAAAGGGAAAGATGGACATAAAACAGCGGGAAGTGAATTTGACACTTTCAGTGACATGATAGCGAGTTGTTTTGAGCGTCAGTGCTGCGTACTGGTCGGCTATGCAGCACTGGCTTTACTGCTGCATTGATGAAACCCAGCCAGGCCACTGATGTGAGGAGGAAACGTCTTTGACAGGAGCAGATGCAGTTAGCGTTAACTCATGTGGAAACACGTCACACATGCACGCTGTCGCCGGTGCTCAGTGCGCTCACGTGCGCACCTCTCTCGCGCACGCTCCACATTTGTCGTGTGCAGCAGATTCTCCCGGTGCGGAGGAGGAGGATGTGTGTTACCTAGCAACCGTCTCTGTGAATCCAGGAGCTGCAGGCGAAGGTTTGCAGCAACATAACCAAGTCAGTGTTTTCCCTCCGAGCGCGGCGGAGCATAGGCCGGGGCACGCAGGTAATTGGGTTGGTGTGTGGTTGTGCTGCACATACAGGGATGAGTCTTCAAGTGTTCAGTAAAGGAGCTATACAACACTTACACTGGCACTCTGGACAACTGTGAGCCAAAAAACACCCCTCTTTCAAATCTTATTTAGAATACTTAATTCACTTGTGTACTCTTTTGCTAGCTTAACCATCATACTTGATTTGCATATTTTAACATGGGTTTGATCACCTTTTTTACATTATGAGTTTTTTGTCTGAACTTTGCTTTGTAGACACTTACAGATAATGGTAACTATATGCAAACGACCTCAACTCTAATGCACAGTGAGCAATGGAGACAGCTGTGTATGTTTGTTTTTACCGTCTATAGTTCTTTAATTTTTTTGTACAATAGAAAAGATCTAAAAATCATCCTATTATTCTTAATCTGTTGAGGGTTTTGTGTGACGCATTATGACCTGCTTCCTAAAGCTCCTTGGACGTGGAGATAGCAACAGATGTGCGGCAAACCCTAAAATGACGAAATTAGCCCAAATCCCCAGCTCCCCTCTATTCCTGGAGCAACCAGCGCATTGGCAGAACACCCAGTTTTCATGTTTGGCTGCATGTCGAATACGGTCAACCTACTTTCAAACTCTCATTGTCGCTGTTTAGACACAATCACACAGCCTGTTATTGTCGTGGTTGTGCTGTGAACAGATGGTGGCCGATACCTGTTTTGGGGCTGAGACCAGACACTGAGGGGAGCAGGCTGAGAGGTCAACACGGGGCAAATACCTGCAGTAGATACATGTACCTGGCTGATGCAAACATGCTAAAGGGGACCACATTGAGACATGGGAGTCTTAAAACAATATTTAAGCTGTTCTTATGCTGCCTCGAGCCCTTGGGTTATGATCTATGAAGGTTAGAAGACATTTCGAGAAAACACAGCACTGTCATCCACTTGATGTACATTTTTATGCCACCCTCCCATGGGATTGGTGAAGTATTTTTGCAGCCAATTTGACATTAATACTGTAGGTATTTGTGTTATTTTATATTCAGTGTGCATATACTACATTCTCCAGATATTGAACTGTAACTCATTCACTCAGGAATGGCAACATTGTTGAATACAAAAGTGACTGGATCCATAGGTAAACAACCATGCCTTGGCATCTGAATTTACGTCATCCTTATCTTTGAAAAGGTCCCTCAGTTTTAAAAGGCCACTTATCTTTTTTCCCAAAGCTGACTTCTTGTTTGGCTTGGCCCTTCCACACTGAGTGACCGCCCCCATCTTTCACTGTCATCAGAAAAGGACACGGCGCTGCCCAGTCATGCACTAGGGCCAAGATCTTTATAAGGGGCGGCATATAAGGACAGGAGTGAGAGCTAGAGAGCTATGCCAACTTCCTCCTGCTGTATCCACATGTACACACACAGTCTGTCATCGCAGTGGCCGGACACATGTGGGAGTCCAGCAATCTTAAAAAGACAGAATTAAGATTATACATTTTGATAACTCGGTGCACTTCATTTTATGATAGATGCCAATGTTTTTGCACCATCATCCAGTTTTTGGTGGCTGTCACATCCAACTCTATAGATGTGGGCGTAGAGGCTTCACAAGATAAACGTGAAATTTTGCTTGAAGTCCTCCTTTTATATTATTATTTTTGGCCAGTGCTATAAATGCACGAGCCAGCAGCCTAGAGGGCAACCTGGAGAGAAAGTAGAGCACGTTGTTAGTGTGTGTGTGTGTGTGTGTGTGTGTGTGTGTGTGTGTGTGTGTGTGTGTGTGGAGAGGCTGAAGAAGCAGCCAGTCGGGGCGAAATGGGGACAGATCGATCGAGGCCAAGGCAGCGGGGTCTGCTTGAGTCCACTTTCCATCACCCCGCGCCAGTTATGAGCACGAGGACGACATCTGGGAGAAAAAAAAACAGAATGGAAGACTGTGTGTGTGAAGTGACATTGAGTCAAACTGAGCAATCCCCTTTCCTGTGTCGCCTTTTGTCTGAGAACTATCTTTGCGTGCTTCCCAGGATAGACGTTATATAAGCGCCTCATAATAAGAGAAGCAGCGACACTGTTCTCTTTATTATATTCCCAGGGGGACACAGGCAGCCCTCTTTTGTGCCAATGGCATGAAAACAGAATTCAAGTAACTCCTTTTCTCTTACCATGACTGCCTAATGTTGATTTATTAGTAGGCTTTAGCTCACCGTTTCCTATAAACACCTCACTTACACATCGCACTGGTGCCTTTCAGCTGACCGTGCCCCTTCACTTTTAGTGCGCCATGATAACAATCAATACTATGAGGGTATAAAGAGGAATCAGGTCTGTGCAGGTAATGATGCAAATAACTTAAAATGTCAACAGAGAATTTGACCTTTACCTGCTTTGTATGAATCTGTATTCCATGCACAAAAATGTTAGCCTATAATTACTTGCACTTTGCAACAAGGTTGAAAGGATGCCATGAGCTGTTAATAGTCTACTGTAAAATCAATCTATTACAAGAAGCCAATGTTATGCTTGGTATGTTTTATTTATGGTTCCCCTCTAGTAGTGGCATCCTCTGGCAAAAATACTCCTTAAATTGAATACATCCCATAGTTTTTATCTGTCTTTGTAAACTACACTCAACAATTATTTAAACACACTTTTGCTTTTGCGCTCATTTTTCATGGGGTGAGCTCAAAGACATGAAACCTATTCTATAAACAAAGTACAGTAGACCCATTTCTCTCACATATTGTCCACAAATCTGTCAACACTTCTTTGCTGAGGGAATCCATCCATGCGAAGGAGATGTGCTGCACTGTGTGAGGCAAATGGTGTTCACTCCAGATACTGACTGGTTTTCCCCCAACTGAACATTTCAGAGTGTCCTTTTATTGTGGACAGCCTAAGGCACATCTGTGCAATTTTCATACAGTCTAATCAGAATCTTGATATGGGGGGGGGGGGGGGGTGGATTCTCTCAGCAAAGGAGAAGTGCTCACTAACACAGATTTGGACAGATTTGTGAACAATAAAAAAAAGTTTGATGTCTTTGAGTTCACCCAATCAAATGAATGAGAGGAAAAAACAAGTCTTGCGTTTACATTTTTGTTGAGAATAATAGCCTAGAATGACATGCGACGCTGCATGTTTGTAGAGGCCGAACTACAGGGTTAGCAGGTTTGAAAGAATTTGGTTTTAAGCTCTTATAAGTAATTAAGTAAGCAAGCAAGTGCTCTATTTGTCATTGTACAAGCATACAACAAAATAGTGTTCAGGTGTTGAGACGTTGCGACTGGGCCGCGCTGCCATTGTGGGCCGACCTGCCCGGGAGGTAGGGGGAAACTGTAGCACCCGGAGGAAACCTGGCTGGCTGCCTTCAGTGCTCCTCTGATCCTCTGAAATGGTGCAGCACCTCCTGGGTTTGTCGTTGTTTCAGAGTGTGGTGGCCTGCACTGGTCAGTTCCACCTCCTTCCTCTTCCTCCTGCACAGCTACGCAGGTAGATAATGGACTCCTGCTGGCTCCACGCTGGATTTTTCTTCAGGCTTTAACTCTTACAATTAGCCTCTTTTGCTGTCAACTCACTTCAATTCTTATGACCCTCTTGGCTATTGGCAACAAAACGTTTGATGGATCTGTGGTCCAGTCCTAATATTTTTATTTGTGCCGCATCCCACTGACCGGCTTTTAAAAATGTGTGTGAGTTTTTTCAGAGTTTGTCAGATGTCTTTTCCTTTCTATTTTGTGTGAAGGAAAATGGCTGCACGATAATAACACTTGATTGAGAGCGTGGACCTGCTTTGGCCACACTTCCTCTCATTACGAACATCGGCATCATCTGGGACAATCCAATCCAACGGCCTTTCTTTTTTATATAGTTTGGAGAAATATAACAGGATGGTCAAAACAACTCACTTGCGTAACAATAAGTTATATGTAAGTTATTACTGCAGTTCGCTAGAGTTTCTTGAGGTATTTTCCCTTGGCACAGTGAAACGTAAATCAGCAGTAGAAATCCTCCAGTGCTCAGTGTGCTACTGAGATGAAATTTAGTTTTTGGAACGAGTCTGCACTTATGGGAATGCCTTGTGTATCTGCCTAGTGTTCTGAGGGTGTGGTTCTTGGTTTCACTGTTTGTTGTGGCTGGGACGGTTGCTGCCGAGTATCACATGAGTTTGAGCACTATTGATTACGTAAGTGATCAGGCAGAAGCGCTCCGAGGAGGGAATTACAAGTTTCTGATATTTTGGTCCAGTGGCTAATAAAGCTGCACTATAATTATAAGGAAAAAAAGGGATATGGGATAATACAAGAAAAAAAAAAGTATTGTGTTTTTTTCAGCAAATTGTTACAAATATTATTTAAAAGATACACAATATGAACTAAAACAAGAATTAAATGAGTTAAATCATGACTAAAACTTCACTTTTGCATAATGTTACCGTGTGATTTTTGTGTAGGTTTTGTTGTGTCTCAGTCATTTGTAATATACTGTGGCTTCATGCGATACAGCCCTAATATTGCAATATAATGATACTGGTAATCAAGCGATATATTGTGCAACCCTGTGCAACGGCGGGACAATTTCCCCAGGAGATATTTCCCAAATATCATCCGAGGAGCTGCACCTGGCTCCGTCACATGTCCAGAGTGGAAGAGTTTTCTCACACAGGCCCGTCCCATCAGATTACAGAGGGGATTTCTGGTCCCGCTCCTCTGGGTGCTTGCACTTTCCTGTCGCATAAAAGACTTAACTCAAACCGGGGTCATGCCCGATCATTGGTTCCCATGACAATGCAGGGTCAAATGGTCATTGCTCCACTGTTAAAAAAATATGTGTATGTATAAGTGTATGCTAACATCTGCTATCCTGATGTTAAATCCCCACAAATCCACTTTATAACTACTTTTCTGTAATTAAAATGTGGCCGTCTAAAGAATGTTGCTATTTGGAAGATAAACTAAGTGCTGAACTCCACTGAAATGCTAATTCTTCTATTGACACTTCACTTCCTACATATTATAGCAGTGGTCTGAACAGTCTGTGCCGATACATTCTGTACAGCCGGCTTCCCGGAGTTGTCAGTTATTTGCGTCATTAAACGCTCGTCTAGAAGTACGTCCCTATATAAAAGTATGATAGGTTGATTTCAGGACAGAGAGTTTCTCCATCATAAATGTACAGTATGAATTAAAAGAGGAGGTTTCGTGACCACCAGAAGTTTATCCGATCGCACAAAATCAGAAAGTCTAACCATCTATGACTTTAGCTCAGGTGCCACTTTTGCAGGCGAATTATGATCTTTATTGTATCTCTGACGGCCTGTCTTTGCAGTGATGATCTATAACCTGTTGACATCAGTCTGTATGCAGACTACAGCATTCTGGGGAATCTAATGTTGTATTAATGCTCCTATTGGCATTACTAGAGATGTCTAAAATCATATTGTGTTTTTGGACATGTGGAGTTATAAGTCTGCATATGGACAGGTCTCATAGCGGTCGTTGTAGCAGCGTCTGGTGTGTGTCACACTGAGTGGATCTCTGTATTTAGCTGGCAGGACGGAGCTGTGAGGAAATCGATGTCTTTGTGCTGGCGGCGCTGGGAGCTGTCTGCTGTACAATAGGGCCACTGTCCTGCTTCCTGCAGTCTCTGTGTGTCGCTGCAGATCTCTGCTCTTCCTCACTTCCACTCATAAAATGGCACAAAAAAAACAACCTCAAAATATAGGTGGAATATGGAGGAAAACAAACCATTCGTTCTCAGAAATCATATTATGTATTTTGAAGTGTAACTTAGACCTCTACAAACATGTGACTCTTGTTTATCAGTTTCATATTTGGTCACTTGCCTGAAAATTGCTGTGGTGTTTTTTTCTAAATCCTAGTTGCAATTAGAACGTTTTTTGGGTTTTTTTCTGTTCGTAATAATCAATTTGCTCTTGGGAATAATTATCAAATTCTATTCTTCCATTTTATTGGGGGACAGTTTCCAGGCCGTTGAGGAATGATGACAACTCAAGATTTCGCCACAGGACACAGCATGAACTGCTTTATTTACATCCGACACACAAAGACCTGTTTGTTCTAACATCGACGATATTGATGGAATATAAAAGTCCACGTGGTCTAACGCTTCTTTATTGGCTGAACAAATCAATGAATGCCGTCTTTCTTTTGTCTTCCAGAGCTCTTGGGTTCTACAAAGAAAGTCAATGTCAACTTCCAGGACACAGATGGGTGAGTCCCTCGTCTTTTTGCAGCCTATTTTTTTTTTTATACCAGGCTTTTCTCACTTTTTCACCAGTCTGCCACCACTGCTCACTTCATTCCACCTTCAATACATCCAGAAACAAACTGGCTTTGACCTTACATTTGCTGCACCCTTGAGAAAGTTGTATCATAAACGAGTGCGTTGAATAATAATGCTGGAATTATGTATAAGAGTAGTGCTTTTTTATGTGCCATTTGTAAAAAAAACTATAAAAAAAAAACTATAAAGTAATAATTTGTTATGATTCATTATAATTGTCACTCTTACATATAAATATTAGACACATACAGTATAAGGTTGTGTAGTGCACCTGATTTGCTTATGATCCCATGGTCCATGCAGCATGTGTTTCAAAGCAAAATCCTCTCATTTGACTCGCCAAGTTTCAGTCTGTGTGCATTCCCATCTCTTCAGTGAATTAAACTAAAGTCAAAACGCTATTGTGCTGAATAAAACTATTTTCCCACTAATCTGGGTATTGCAGTCCTGCCCATTAAATAGGACTAAAGAGTGTAATCTAATGAGCTGTTTACTGCTGGTGCATGTACTAAACGCTGCTTTGGCAGATGCTCGGATCTCTGCCTCTGTCTGGCCCCTGCTTCAGAATACATAACTGTCCGGATGCTATAATGAGCACACTTGGCTAATGAGTCTGCACAAGTGTTTTCATTTAGCATTCATTTAATCCACTTGGCAAATGCGATACATTTACCCACAAAATGAACTTTCAGCAGCAGATTTGTTAATGCAACAGCGTGCGCCGTGGAGGGACAGTCAGCTGCTTTTGCATAAATCAAAACAAAAGAAGAGATTTTATTGGTGACACTGCCAAACATGGAAAGCACTGGCCACACCTTTTTATTTTTTTTATTTTTTTTAATTCATGGGTCAAATCTAAATCCAAGGTATCAATTGTGGGCACACTTTGAGGTTTCATTGGTGGTGTTGAATTGGCTAAATCAACCTCTATTCATTACACATGAAAATGCTTAAATGTCCAAAAGTTTGATAAAGTGATTATAAAGGTGTTGCCAGCCTAGTATAGCAGTGCCAGGTATAGAGTGTGGATTAATACAGTACTTAAACACTGGAGCTGAAGAAGCCTATATAAGAACAAAGCCCTCTTTATGAAGCTGGCAGGGGAAGCCTTCAGAGACTCGAGGAAAGCTCTGCAGTTATAATATGCAGATAATAAGTAAGCACTTACTCTCATGCACAAAGACACCGCTGCTGCTGTCGAGTGACAACTAACGTAAGCCTCATCTATACAGTATGTTTATGTTTTGAAAATATGCCATTTATTATTTTATAATATTTAAAAAAAACTTCCTCTCCACCCTAGTATCTTCACAAAGCAGATATTTGTGGGGGAAAGACCTGTTTGCAGTTTGCATATACTTATAAAGCATTGTTATTGATTGTTAACTAGCAGGCTAGTTGATGTTGTTCACATTACAGTTTTGGTCCCTGAAAGGAGTGAAATGTGTAAGAATTGGGATGTTATAAACGCATTTGGAAAGTTATGAATGAGTGAATGTGAACAGTGAAAAAGCCTGCACATCAGACAACATTTCAGTCTATGTGCTGGATTGAAACGTTGTCTGAATAAATGCAGTTTTATTGGAGTAAGTGTGCAGGCATTTTCTGTTCACTGTGGCCTTGCACCTGGTGGTGTGCGTATATTTATACTGCTCGAACACCACAAATAATCTACAATTTACACGCTCTCTTTTTTTTTTAGAACAAAAGAATCTGTAATGTATGGACCCTTTAAGTGTCTTTCATACTCACAGCACACAGACTGTCTGTGAGTTTACAATGAGGTAAAACAATGTTTTTATTTGGCATTGTCTAAACTGTCTCGTTACGGGGATGTAGTTTAAAAACAACAAACAAAAACATTTGTATGCACTTAATATGAAAGATACAGATGTAGCTGTTTGACAGATTCGCTTTCATACTGCCAAATAATAATGTTATTACGTTAAATAAACCTAGCCCTAACCCAGCCTCTTTTCCTAACCTTTATTGTAAACCTTAACAAATTCTCTAGTCCATTAACCTTCTTTAATTAAAATGCACTGACCAATGTGAAAAGACTGTTCTTTTCTCATCCTAACTTTGTTCATCAGCTTCAATTGAGTCATTTATTACAATATGAATATTTGATGTTTTATCCCTGTCTTACACATGTTGATGAAATTGCACATTGTTTTGATTAGTAAAGATTTGCAACTGAAATATGGCGCTGCTCATGTTAAAAAGTGTTTAATTAAAATAAAACAGAGTGGGTGGGAAATGGTTAATTAATAATAATAAAGTTAGAGTAACTGTAATAAGATTTTAAAAAATCTACATAAGCTTCACATCATTTTGTGTGATAGTAATGGCGGACACAGATTTGTGCTTGAGGAGCAGAGAAAGGCCTATTAATATTGCATAGCAGCTTTTACAACTTGGATAAAGCTTGGGCTTCCCTCCCCCGCCCCCCTCATACTGTACACCCCCATGAGCGGCAGTGTGCCAGTGCAGTGTGGTGTAACAGTATCCCGGTTTAACCCTGGGCAGAAGGAGCGGCAAGAGGCGCTCACCACCGACACCGGATTATGACACATTGCCGACAGTTATGAGATATTTAGCAGGTACTTTATACTGGGTGATGAGTTTATACTATATATATATACTATATATATATATATATATATATATATATATATATATATATATATATATATAGTGGAATTAATTAACAATCTTTCATTGCTCTATAACACACAAGGATGAATAAAAAACAATAATTGTTTGTGGAACCCTTTACTAACTGAAAGTTGTGAAACGTGAACATAAACTTATACCGGTGAAGAATCTCAATGTTGGGAATGAGTTTGACATCTCTAACCTACATACTGTATAGCTCCCTCTGCTGAGGTTTGAAAACAGTTCCTCTAAAATGTGAACATGAACGATTAGTGAAGGACTGATGAGGACATGACTCATACCTCAGGTTGCTGCCTGGTCTACAGCCTGACTATTTATATAAATAATAGCAAATCTTGGGCATTACGGACATTAAAGATATGCAGGTAAGGGTTTATCTCATGGACTCGACCTACTGAGCAAATAAATAACAGGTTCATAAAATAAAAGGTTACACCCCTATTATGATTGTATTTGTCTTAATGTGTGTTAATGTTGGCCTGCAGACCTGTGTGCATAAATGTGAGATGTCGTGGATGGTGAAAACTGTTACAGCTGCTTCTTCTTAGAGTTACTTTGAAAACTAGACACTATCATTTATAAACCTACACTTCTGATACGTTCACTGCTCATGCTACAATCTGCTATTGTTGTTACCACTAATAGCCTCATACAAGCATCACTGCTGCTACTACTCTTACTACTACTTACTACTTCTGCTTCGATGACTGGGTTACAGTGCAATAGTGTGTTTACGTCCATTGTGCAGCTAATGTCCCATTACACAGCTGTTTGAAAAGCACAAGAATATCCCTCTCTGAATCCCATACAAAGTAACCCTGTGTGTCTACGGCCTGTAAACACGTGACATCATGTGACACCCTTTCTGTCTCTTTATCATATATCTCCATGAAATCCACCGTATCATTATCTGCTCCGCTCCAGCCTCAGATGCTGTTACGTAACAGAGTGCCATTGCTTTGTGTGCGTTTATTCTCTTCTATTTTAGGCCCGTCTCTCCCTCTGCTATTGTCCTGCGGTCATGATACATGCCCTCTCCTTGTTTAGGCACCATTAGCAGACATTTGTACACATGAATCGAACAAACATTTAAATTGAATACATTTCTTACTGTGTCTTTGTAGGTTTTCTCCACTTCACCACGCATCGCTCAATGGGAACGCAGAGGTCATCGCGCTGCTGCTGGAGTCCCAGGCGGCAGTGGACATCAGAGACCAAAAAGGTTGACCGACTTTTTTTTTTGGCCAGGTTTTTTTATTACAACGAAATAAGGAAAGAATAAACAAAACTGAAAAAAACTTAAATCTATCTAAATTACTTAGATAGTGTGTACATAAAGATGAATTTACAAATTCTGTATTATTAAAACAACATTGTAGATGAATCCAGTAAGCATTTTATTTGAATAGGGAATGCATATATATGCACACATGTTTGTGTCGGCGCTCAGTCGTCCTTCTACGATACTTGTAACAACATAAAAATCTTCTGGTACAACGATATCAAAGCATTGACCTCACATCCCAATATGATATATAGTGCAACATTGTGGGGACACTCACATGCTTGCAGAACTAATACATTTAGTGTGTATGTATAAGAGGTATTATTGAAAGTACTTTGTATTCATGCTGGCTATACTGAAATGCAGTTCCCTGCTTTTTCCAATGAATCAGCAGCAAAACAAGCCTCTTATGGCCTAACATCTCACAGATGAGCGATAATATTACAACTACTGATATTTTGATGTTGTAATAGTGCCAGTACAGTTAACACTCAATCTAAAAACAAATATTTCAGACTTGTACAATGCTGAGCTGTTTGACTCCTGTGTCCACAGGCATGCGTCCGCTGCACTACGCAGCCTGGCAGGGCAGAGCTGAGCCTATGAAAATGCTGCTTAAAGCTGGGTCATCTGTCAATGGCCAGTCGGACGAAGGACAGATCCCTCTGCACCTGGCAGCGCAGCATGGACACTATGACGTGGTGAGTGCCACACAGCAAACCTTTCAGGTTTAGCCAAGAGAATTAGCATTATTTCTCCAATAAGTCAGGCCTCTCTCTTAACGTCTAATAACAAGGACCTGTTTTAGTAATGTAGGAAAAAAAAGAGAACTTTTCATCAGCACAGTTGGTCTGACATTTTCCAAGTGGCTTCACACCATGTACTGTGTACCCAAGCATCCAGGCTGAGGGCTGTTAGAAGACTTGAAAGAACATTGATTAAACATCAGATTATGTACACAGCTAACCAAACTCAACAGTCTGTGTGTGGACAGACAAATGGGCCAAACGGTGAAAACTGCACCTCCACTGTTCACTCGTTTGAACTTTATTATACCGCGCTGATTTGTATTTTCCCATGTCCAGTCTGAGATGCTCCTCCAGCACCAGTCCAACCCGTGTATTGTGGACAACGCAGGGAAGACGCCCCTGGACCTGGCCTGCGAGTTTGGCCGAGTCGGGGTGAGTTATGTGCCACTTTACTCAATATCACACAGTCAAAATGTAAGATGGCGGTAATTTTGAGAAGGGTTTTGCAAGTGTAACAAATAAGAAAAAAAGTGAGATTCTTTGCTGTATCCCATAGATTTCTCCGCGTTTTGCCCGTTACATTGTTTCCTCTTTTTGACTCATTAACATTAGGTAGAAATGGAGAAAGCCTATGGTGACATTTATTATGGCACCAAAATATCTTCTAAAACACCGTTAATTAATAGGGACACTGCATTCACGGATTCTGCTTTCAAGAGGCTGATGAGGCAGAGAGAGGTGAGCCCTCTAATGCTGAGGGGAAGGGGCAGGGGAAGGGTGTGACTCAGGGGGCAGGAGAAAGAGTTGACGATGGGCTGAGAAGTGACGGAGAGTAGAGTCCGCAGAGTGCGCTGACATGAAGGGGGAAAGAAGAAGCTGGTTGATCATTTGTGCATTATAATCTTAATCCCATGTTTTTTTTCTGCGTGTGTAGGTGGTGCAGTTGTTGCTGTCCAGTAACATGTGCGCTACATTGTTGGAGCCAAAAAAAGGCGACACCACAGACCCTAACGGGACGTCCCCTCTGCATCTGGCTGCAAAGAATGGGCACATAGACATTATAAGGTATGAAAAAACAATACCATTGTGTGTGTGTATATATATATATATTTTTTAAGGTCAGAGTAGAAAATTGACCTTTGCAAAGGTAGATCTTATTTTCCAAGGTGGTCAGGGTATAAATTAGAACTCTGGTACAGTGGCCTTATTCATTTTTTGAGTGAGTAACTCCTTAAAAAGTTTAATTCCAGTCTAACAGGGAATAGTATAAGATCATAACTGGTCAGAAAAGACATCATTCAGCTAAATGTTAAATAATATCCTCAATTTTGATGATTAGAAGCTGAAAACAGTGTATGAGTTAATATATGGGTATGTGGAGCAAATTTTAAAAGAAAAAGATAATATGAATTTTAATATTATGAGTTTAACAAACAAAAACAACATTGCCTGGCAAAGAAAACCCTTGAGATTTGTATTGTTACAAAAATGAACAGGCTTGGGCGCCAGTGACTAACATGTATAGTTCCGGATACTTGTGTCTGAGTGAACAATATATCCTCATGTGTTTCTCTGCAGACTCCTGATCCAGGCAGGCATCGACATCAACAGACAGACCAAAGCAGGCACTGCCCTGCATGAAGCCGCTCTGTGTGGGAAGACTGAGGCAGTGAGACTCCTGCTGGAGGTGCGTGGAACTTCACACCGGACATTTGGCTGTTACCTCATAAATACATAGTGATACATTTCAGCAATATAAGAGGGGGGCATGATGCGGATTACACATTTTAACTGGTGACAATCCCTGCCCAAAGCGGTTGAGAAAACAGCCCATATAATATGTTCTAATGAGAGTGTTGGTGCATGAGCCTTTCTTTGAGATCATCAGAGGGGGATATGAGTGTGTGACCTGAGGCACCAGAGGACTGACCCATCTCTGTTTTCTTGTCCTACATCTGATTCAACAGTTTCAGTGTGATATTGTACATTGGCTCGAGGCTGCCTTCTCTGAAAATGTAATTAAACAGCAGCCTGGAGGTGGTGATAGCTTGGTCACTTCTTCACCACATGAACCTAAAACACATTAATTGGTCAGATTTAGGCCAATGGGTGTCTTTGCACTGGATGTAAAGCTATATTTAACAAAGTGCTGAAAGCGAGTACTGAGTGTATTCTTGTCCAGTGTGGAATCAACGCTGCAGTGAGAAACACGTATAGCCAGACAGCGCTGGACATTGTTTACCAGTTCACCGCGACACAAGCCAGCAGAGAGATCAAGCAGCTGCTCAGAGGTAACTTACACTCTCTGTCTGTAGAAATAATGACATTTAAACTTGTCAAAACAAATAGCAGATATCAGAGTATGTTACTGGGTGCTTGTGGTTGTCAGATGCATCGGCAGCTCTCCAGGTCCGAGCACTAAAGGATTACTGCAACAATTATGACCTGACAAGTCTCAACATCAAAGCGGGGGATGTTATCACGGTAAAAACACACTAAACTGTCAATATTCAGAATGTTTGTGTGATTTGTTGATGCTTACTAACTATATAGACATTTTCTGCATCATGCTTTTTACTAATAATTTTAGGCACTTTGCACAGTAAATGATGTGACTACAAACAAATGTCTACCGGTAATTTCATGGCATGGGGGACTAAGGGTTGCCTCCTCCTCCTAACAGTAACTAAAAACAACATTATGCCAACAAATATTTGCTGTAAAGTGCCTTCATGCACAGAAATCATTAAGTTTCACTGTAACATTGTGTCTGCGATTTGTGAGATTCCAACATTTTGAGTTCTTAAGATGAAATATACAGTAGTTACTCAAGTACATGTGAATGAAACCAAATACTCACTCAAGTACATAGTGCAAATAGTATACAACATACTTAAGCCCAACGCACACTGAGACGCTTTGACGCGCAGCAAAAGAGCCGCCTCCTTTATTTTCTATGAGAGAACGCACACCGAGGTCACAGTGACGCGCGGCGATGCTGGACCCTGCGCCACGATTCAGATCTGCTGAATCCAGACGCGGCGCCGTGGAGGAAAACACAGGCTTTTAACCATCCTGCAGAGGCACAGAGGCGGGTCTGGCCTGTGGCAGACAAAGAGACCGCCGTAAACTTTGTTGGGAGGGCCGGGAGAAGTTGCGGAGACAGAGAAATCATCGCCAGGGCTCATGCTTCAGGTGGAGCATGTTAAACTCGTGTCTGTCGCCAACTTGCTATTAACCTGCAAAAAAGGGCCACGTTTGCTCTCTCTCTTACAACACGGACATACAGTACCTGTCTTCTTTTATTTATGATAAATGTATAAATCACGTGTTTAAAGCCCTGCGCGGTTTGAGAAGCCTCTGAAGTGCCATGACGCGGCGCGCTCCAGTGTGTGTTGAAATCCCACATGGACACGTGTCAGATGACATGCCGCGGCGCGCTGCGTTCAGGTGTGCGTTGGCCTTTAGATTATCATCATCTGATCATTGTGTTGTATTGCACTGTGTTTATGTTGCCAATGATGGCAGTAAAATATGGAGTCTATTCTCTAACCATAGTATTTCAGACCGACAGCTCTCGGTGTTCAGTAACCATAGTAGTTCAACAACACTCTCTATATTGTGAGTGCAGGTGTTGGAGCAACACCCAGATGGCCGCTGGAAAGGCTGTATCCATGACAACCGGACAGGAAATGACAGAGTGGGCTACTTCCCTTCCACCATGGTGGAGGTCATCAGCAAGCGCACAGGTGTGTGCTCCTCTCAAGTGTTTGTGAGAGTGTGTGGCTCGCTGCCTGAACCGAAAAGGCCTTGGGAACATAACGTACGATAGTTGGATTGCACACAGAAGATTAACTTGGAAAAAGAAGTGCAGTGTGTTTCATGAAATGTGTCAAAATACGTTGTAGATTTGTAGCCAGGCATGTTTATGTCGTTCTTTGGTCAGACTTCTATTGATCTATTAAGGCCGTTCCTCCTTTAGAAAAGACTGTTGCACGTCCACAGTGAAGTTTAGATGTTTATGATGTCTTCTAGTTTCATGTAGTTCTGTTCTTTGTATAATCACATGTCCGTCGATTCTTGTATCCTTTACTTTTTCATAACCGCAGTCAACCCCCTCAAATTCACATCCAACCTCTCTCACGTTGTGTGTCTCCCAAACCATAACCTCTTACTTATTTCATCTATTTAAGCTTAATAACTTAGCAACTTTATTTATTTATTTTTATTGTTTTCAAATGGCATTTAACTTATACTGGCAAACTATAACATCAAAATCACACATATATATTGCAATTCGCCTCATAGCAAGAATGTCCCGGGTTTAACCTTTAGCTGTAGTTTCCTCCGGGGGTTCTGGTTTTCCCTTACCACTAAAAACATGTACAATAGGGTCCCCTTTCGGGCCAAAACTCCCCCCAAAACATTATGAAATCTCAGTGGGGTTTTCCTGGTTACACAGAGGTCTAATAAATATTCAACATGGCCGACTGTCAGATGTTAAACACACATCATGTACCCCCACCCACTCTTCTACCTCTTTATTTCTCATCTTCAGTTTTATTTGTTCTGTTTTATTTTTGTGTGGTCCCATCCTCCTCTGTCATATGTTTTCATTTGTTAATTCAGCCTTTGTTTTAATTTTCTTTCCCCTTTTTTCTTGTGTGTAACTCTCTGTTGTGTGGTCTGTGTGTCACCGTTGGCTGGTGTGTGTGTGTGTGTGTGTGTGTGTGCGCGTGTGTGCGTGTGTGTCGTCACGGTGGGTGTATCTAGGTTTGGCCAGCACAGTCATTTGCACTCAACAGTTTCAAAAGATACCACTGGTTCCCTCGGCAACGGTTGCCCCTGCCAACGCGGTAGTCAACGGCAACGACACCACGTTCCATCAGATCCATATCCTGCCTCCACCGCCTCCTCCTCCACCACATTCCCATCAGCCACTGCTTCCACTTTTCACTTCCTTTGGCTATAGCAGGTCGCCCGTGACGACCCCACAGGGAGACACACCCACTGCCCCAGGTACACCCCCCCTTTTCATTCTTATTATGGTTACTGTTATGATTACTATGATTACTAATAAAGCTTCAAGGGATGCTTTCATGTGCTTTTGCTACTGCACTTCAGAATTGGTCATGTACGATCGTAGTTTGTGTTGCAAGAAGGCATCCATTAAAGTTTTCTGCCATGCATCTTTATTTTTGTAATTCTTTGTGTTCTTAATTTCCGTCTTCTACAAAAACATTTATTTTGTGGCTGGAGATACAAGCAGCATAATACATAGTCGGAGTGAATTCCTCTCAGACTGTATAATGATGCTCTGTCCATGCAGTAAGAGAGATTACGAGGGATAGTTCCCTGTTCGTTCATGATCCGGCTCCCGGCTGAACTGTAATCTTTCACTCATGCTTATTACCTGCTCTCACCTCCAGAGAGAGGAGCAATGAAGTGTATACATAATGCTGTCAGCTGGAAAAACAAGTAAATACCAGCCTTTATAATAACCAGTTAATTGTGTCACGTTAGATTACATATGGGGAGGCAGATATGGCATGGATCCCCAATGAAATTCAGTATATGAGTAAAAGAGCATACAGAAAGAGCTCAGTTAAATATGTTCATGAATTGATTGATTTTTAAGTTGGTGTGTTTGCCTTTTCTTTCCTTTTCCCTCTCTCCTGTGTACGGTCATCTCTTTCCCACTTCCTGGGTTAACTTGCACTCCAGGAGTCCAGAAACACCCACCTTTACAGCACACTGTGTTTTATGTCAGTCCCACCTGTTCTCCTCCATGTCACCTCTTGCCCCGCACTGGCTCCTTCTCCCAGTGTTAGTGTGTTGCATGCTGCGGCGGGTCTGCGAGTGAGCTTAGTGCGCAGCTGGGAACATTCGCACAATGAATGGTGGAAACAAAGATGCCTGTTGTCACTTAAATGGTGCTGATGCTGTGATAGATGCTGAGATAATGAGCGGAGGCCACTCGCGCTGTTTATTTGGTCTATTGATTTTAATACATACAAGATAAAGGGTAAAATTATTAAATTTGGAGGTTCTCTCTGTAAATGCCATTTTTATTCTTTTATTCCTTCAAGTTTTATGTATTGACATTGACATGATACTGTGTGGGTCAATTGGCTGCATACTGTAATCTACTTTTTATACTTAAACAAAGATAAATTAGCAAAATGTCTATGGACCGCTAAGTTTTGATTTTTTGTTCTGAAATGACCACTGAAGGAATTGGCGTGGTGGTGAAAAGTATTGTTTAAACTGTTTTTAAAGCACTGTTAATGAGATAAACCATTGATAAGTGTTTATAATGGTTTATGGCACTCTCCAAATGCACTACAGCAGCCTCATTCTGAAAGGCCGACATATATAATCACACACTCTGGATGCATTATATATGTATGTGTATCCACATGATGGCATTTATGTGTATATGCACAAATAACCATGTTATGGACTGGTTTATTTCTATATCAATGTTTTATATGGATATATCTGTATATCTATATATACTGTATTTCTCTGTGTATGTATGTGCTGATGTGTGAGATGAAAGCGGATTTGAAATTAACCTAAAACTTCCCTAACTCGTCCTCTAACCCAATGTCAGGCCCCAACTGCCCCTTCGTCAGCCTTACCATTCAACATGAATGGTTCACCGACGGTCCCCTTCCCAACATCCCCTACTTTCAAACTTCTGTAGTGCCCTGGATACTATAGAGTAGACCTAAAGAAAAACATGTAGAAAAACAACCTTTGTTTCAGGATGAGATTTGTCAATTTCTCTATTTCTCTAATGTCATAGAAATAAATAATTAAAATCACACAACAAAGAAAAGAAAAACACTGGGGATTATGCAAAGGAAGCCAAGCATTTGGAGTTGGAAAACTGTTTTATGTACTGTAGCTAAGATGATCTGCTCTATCATAACATAGAATAACAGCATTATAGTATAATTATTAGCGCCTTTCAGTCTATTGCAAACCCCCTTTGTTCTTTAGATATGATGGGGCTTATTTAGCAGTCTTCAGAGGGGTACAGCAGTGTGAGCCCTCCCAAAGCAGCCTAGGGGCCCCCCGCAGCTAACCGTGGTGTTCTGTGTTGAAGGTTGTCGCGGCTCAGAGGCCAGTCCTCACAGCTCTCCCACCCCATCCAGCGGGCCCCATGGAGGCTCCAACGAGGAGATCTGGGTACTGCGCAAGCCCGTGGCAGGTAACTGAGCCCGGGACACCTCCAAAGGCTCAAACCGTATCTGCCTTAGCCCTTCTATTTTCTATGGCTCTGCAAGAGTCCAACATTTTTTGCCTAATGATGTACCGAGCCGCTGGAAGGCTTTCAGATACTCTTTGACCCTGGCGCCTCTGTTAGTCTGCCATATCTTTCCTCCATTAAAAACAGAAAGACTCAGTGGCCTTATGTGTAGGACTCCAGCAGCCATCCGCATCGGTCTAAAGTCTTGTCTTTCCAAATGGATGCTTGAAAATGTTATGTATGAGCAAAATCAAAACTGAAAGACAATACAAAAGCAAAAATAGGAGTGAGCGAGAGAGATGTGTGCGAAAAGTGTGTCTTGTGGAATACACTTGTCGCCATGTCATCCATCACTTTGTCACTGCTGTCCGCTGTGTCTGACGTCGTTCGATATACGTTCATTTTACCACACGCTGCCCAGTGCATTTCAATGGAGAGTCAAACAGTTGTCAGTATCACGTGGACCTGTGCTGAAGAGCTGGACGTATGTGCCTGACCGTGTCCTGCCTGTGTTTGTGTCTGGGATGAATGGCTGCTGTTGCAGGAGGGGACCGCAGCAGTCTGGGCAGCTCAGGCAGTGTGACCAGTGTGCGGTCGGCGGGCAGCGGGCAGAGTGCGGGCAGTGCCCCGCACACCATCCACGCGCAGGCTGAAGGGGTGAAGGTACAGCACAAATTGCCTCCAGTACATACTACACTTCAAAAATCTTGCCAAAAGCTAGCAACGATATGTTTAAGCTTTAATTACACTGCTTAACTTCCTCCTATGCCAGCACAGGAGAGGATCAGGTTTTACTGAGAAATTAGCGCTGGATTTCTCTTACCAATTTTTTTCATATGGATACATTATTTCAAGTTATGAAACATGAAATGCCAGCGATAAGATCCCCAAACATCTGAATTAACAAACCTTGAAGAAAACATAACACAACTATACTACACGAGATCACTATTTTGGCGGAATCTCTTTAACTGTCTCTAACCAGTTTGGCCTTTTAAGTTTTATGCTTAGAGATCACATCAATCTAAACTCTGGAGGTAGTGAAGAATTCCTGCGTTTCTATTTGTGAGAGTGCACCCAGTTTAGAATTCAATAACAAAGTGAAAAGAGGAAATAAGATACACATTTGATACAGTATAATTCATTACAATAACGTTGTATCTGACAGATCCCAGTTTACATCAAACCAAAGCCAAGATTTTCTTCATAACCAGAAGATTGTGTTATATTAAAACGCCTGACCAGACACTTCACAACTAGTTACCTGTACATTAGTCAGCAAAGTGGCTTGTATTAATTGAAAAAGGCACAGTAACCAGTGAGCAAAAAAACAAATGTCTACTATATGTTTTGTGTGGTATTGTGGCACTTTAAGGGTTTGTGGTGTAAATAAACTCTGTTGTCTGTTTGCAGCTTTTAGCCACAGTTCTGTCTCAGTCGACCAAAGCCAAGGAGCACTTAATGGAGCAGTCGAAATCTGTGGATCAGACAGGTACAAGCTTCTGCTCTCTATCGTCAACTCATGTGGTAGAGCACTGTAGTAAAGTAAAACATACTATAAATATTAAAAGCTTACTGTCTGTTTAAGACACTACATGCCAGGAATGAACAAAAAATCAAATGAGCAGTCGTGATCCTGAAATGGCAGCAGGTGACTTCACTCCACACAGTCATGCAATGACCAATCTGTGTTACATTAAGCGACAGATGGCAAACGCAAGGAGAAGGATCTGTAGGTGCCAAAAGTGTTCCAAACAAGAATCTGATTGGTGTTTTAACGCTATATCTAAAAGAGAAATCCCATTTGCCTGTCACTGTTTACACTGTAAGCCAGACTGTCCAATTGTATCTCTCGGCACAGGCTCGGCCAGTTCCTCGCGGACATCGAGCCAATCAAGCTGCCCACTCCACGAAGCGCCGCCTTATGACGCCGTGCCCACTCGGAAGGCAGAGGGAGCGGGAGAGGGGAAGGTAGGACTGGCCCACTCTTGCACATCGCATACAGTAGCCTCATATTAGTAACTCTTTGCACAAGGAAAATGTAGCTGCTTCTCCACCGAAGCCACAGCACATAAAATAGCACACACATATAGCAAGATGTCCCAAAGGTTCCTCTCGCACCTGGCCGCGTCCGTACTGCGGGTCTTCGGATGCAGCCACGATCCGGTGAGTGAGCGAATGTCCGATTTGAACACTGCTGTGAATGAATGCTTGCGAATCCTGTGTTCCTCTTGCTTATCCATGTTGATTTGAATCTTTTAAGTTGCAGCGTCTCTCGTTCATTGCAGTATTTTTTCTTTTGCAAAGATATAATTAGCAGGTAGAGTCACCTCAGGCCAACGGAGCGAGGCAGATATTGGCGAGTGAAAGGTGGCCAGCAGCGTGGTTAGTGTGGGAGGACTATAGCTGTGGAGTGCAAACGCGAGCTCACAATCACGCGCAGTAAAGCAATCGTGTAGCGGGTGGTTAACGTCCGAGGGATATTTAAGTTCACGTTGCATTTGGAAAGTGTGAAGCATATTTCAACAGCAGGCGGCTCGTGTGCGGCCACTGCTTGTGTGCTGTGGTGTGTGTGTATCATGAGTCCGCGTTCACACTGCCATCTGTTAGTCTTCATTCCTTAGCACTACTCAGCATCTCAACATGTCATCGCGAGGATGAAAAAAGATTGACAGGATTTGAAAACAGGCAGTGTCCTTCAGTAATATCAGCGCCTCTCACAAAATCAATAATACGCTCAGGAGCAGGCTTTTTCTGTTATGAACAACCATCTTTTAGGACTTTTGACCATTCAAAAGTTCCAAATGGACAATAATAGAGAAATATAGAGAAGATCACTATACCTGCTTGTGGATGTATTCTCAAAAACATACCAATTCACTTCTGAGTGTCCTAATGTTGCAAAGTTTTGGTTTAAACTATACAACATGTATTTATCAGAGTGTTATTTGAATATTGCTATTACTATATTGCTTGAATTTTCTAATAACTGCAGAGTGTTGGGCTCCAAGCAGATTTGTAAACAGTAGTAGGACATTACTGCAGCGTCTTTTGCTCAAGGATGCCACCAAAAGTGGAAGGCGCTGTGCAGGAGAGGATAGAGGGAAGGTTAGTGTTGAGTGTAGTGAGGAGGAAGTGTCCCAGAGCTGTCAAACATCAGCATAATGTACTGAGCCTCGCCGCAGCTGTTATCCATATTACATCAATACAATCATCTCTTAAGTTAATACTGAGACCACACACTTCCAGTCTGACAGCCCTCAGTCAGAGTCACAATGACACTGCGCTGTGTTTGAAGTGGACTCTTCAGCACACGCACAATCTTATTTTGGACAGATTTGTGTCTTTTAACGTACATTTTTCTGTGTACAATTTGTTGTCTCTCGTCTCTCAGTCAGAGTAATGCTCATTTGAAGCTGGGGCTGTGGTGCATTGACTAGCTGTATTTGCCTGCTTAATAACTGTTGCGAATGACAGTTGATACAATGTCTATCCATAAAGGTCTAGCATACATCTCTGCCTTCATCAAACATATAATTAATTACCAGTGCCAAACACGTTTGGCTTTTAAACATTTATTTGACACCTAGTTAATGAGTTGGAATGATGCAGCCTCTTGACGGTGCTGAAGCATTTCAGACACAAGAACCAAGCCCTCAGCGGCACACAGAGGTGGAGCAAGTGACTGCATGCCCCCTTCTTCTTTCCTGTAGAGCTCAGAGGCTGTTGTCCAATGGCTGAGCGACTGTCAGCTGCAGGTCTACGCTTCAAACTTCCTTGGCGCGGGTTATGACCTGCCCACCATTAGCCGAATGACCCCAGAGGTAAGGCCACAGCACTTGCCCCTCAAAGCAGAGAGCGCACAGCCACCGCCAAGGACCACAACGCAACAAGTCTGCAGCCAGCCTTGACTTGTGACGTCCTTGATGTCTCGATGCATGCATGCAATAACCTGCAAATAAAATAGTACTTTGATAATCCACACTGCACCCAGGTGTTTAGATCACGACGCGTGAATAATGTTTGTATCTCAGCCCCCACACCCACCATACTAACTAACACATATTGAAATACATTGCCCTGTTTGATTTTTATTTAAAGTAATGAATATTCTGGATAGCAAATGCAGTCTCTCAATATAAAGTGATCAAACAGAGAGAATAAAATGTAAATCATTATGTAAGCTCACCTTGCAAATGATGCCACAATGCACACAACAGTCCTGCTGCTGGAGGAACCAGCTCAATGCCACATTCACCCTCATACAAATAATTTATAGAGTATATAAATTATTTGTAAAAAATATCTACACTGTGGTCACAGCTGTGCATGCTGAAAGAACTGAAATGAAGCTGTGCAGTATTAAATAAACAGGCGGACCTTAAATAAAACATTGTTGAAATATTAATATGTTAAGAAGAAGAATCTAAACTGAAACCATGTTGTTTAGATTAAATGCTTCTTTTTCACTGCAAACATTTTGCTTTTGCATTAATTATAAGTTTGGCACATTTTCCACTCTTTCGCCTTCGACTCGCAGAGCCCTCATCAAATGCCATGATGTTTTCTTTGTTTTTCTGATGCGTGCGTGTTTGAAAGACAGAAAGCCTCCGCGTGTAGTTGACTGCTGACAAAAGTCTTGATCGTGACTTCACTGAGCTGAATGTCTGTGTGTAGGACCTGACAGCTATTGGGATCACAAAGCCCGGCCACAGAAAGAAAATCAGCTCTGAGATTAACAAAATTAACACCCCTGAGTGGTTGCCAGATCAAAAACCAGTAAGTACGACATGTCTGCTTCATATCATAATTTTCAGATGAAGAACATTTGTAGAACACTGTGGTTGATTTTTTCTCACTACAAGCACGTCTGTGTTAACGAATGAGACAAATTCTACTATAGATATGCGGCCTGTCAGCTTAAAACAATGAACACAAACTTTTACATGGCTGAGTGTCCCAGGCTGATGAGAGCTATACTCATGGATATTTCTTTCCCCTTCAGGATAATCTTGGTGAATGGCTGAATGCTATTGGTCTAAGTCAGTACCACCAACTACTAGTGCAAAATGGCTACGAGAACATCGACTTCATCACGGACATCACGTGGGAGGACCTGCAGGAGATTGGAATCACAAAACTAGGTACGAAGCAAACAAAGAAAAAGAAAGAAAGAAAAAGCCCCTTCCCTTATAGCACAGTGATAACATGGTAATAGGATAGAAAGGCATGGCAAGCATAATCATGTATACCACATTTAAAATTGTATTGGTTTATTTGGTCGGGACAGTGCATGTTAATGAACAAGCCACACCGGATTGTAGCCTTGGGCTACAATTTCCATCCGTCCCCCATGCGCACTCTCAAACATACTCTCATTCATCCTGGCCTATTGCACATGTTTTTAGTGGTAGGGGAAACCGGAGTACCCGGAGGAAACCTACGCAGACACGGGAGAACATGCAAACTCCACACAGAAAGGCCCCGTCCAGGTGGGAATCGAGCCCGGACCTTCTAGCTGTGAAGCACGAAGTGCTAACCGCTGTACTACCGTGCTGCCGTACTATTATGACAATCCCCCTTGTCATATTAATACCAGGAAATGAGACACAAAAAATAGGATAGGTATTTTTTATACAGTCTTTTTTCCGTCTGTCAGTCTGTTTATGCTTAGGATAAGGGTTATGACAAATCATATTACCATGGAAGAAATTATCTGTGCACCCTTTTTTAATGGAGAAACCATATTTACTGTGTTCATAGACCGTTAAAAATAATAGACAGCTCCTCCTCACTCCTCCCCGTTTACCATAATAACCACGTTCGAGGGGGAAATCATGGCAGATTTACAGACTCCTCCTCCCCTGCTCTGACGAAGCATGTTACTAATAAGGGCATAAGGGGCGGGATCTTCACTCGGCCCTTGCGTGACATGTAGCTCGCGCAGCTCCAATGCTAACAGTCCGACCCTCATTAGTACGAGATTTCAAAACATTTTCTTTCGAAAACCAGCCTGGTTTCTTTTTTTGTGACTAACCCAGCGTTATCTCAGGAGGAATATGTAGCCGTAGAAAGTGTTTAAAAAATAAAAACCTGGCGTTAAAGGTGTTTTTAAAGTGTCTAAAGTTCAATGCTTTTCAATGGGAGACTAGTGGCTATATGGAGGTACTACAGCAATGGCGGAGCAATGGCGGCCTCCAGTGTTGCGGTCATAAAGCAGAGCAGCCAGCGGCCATTGACTGTGTTATTACACTTTTAGTTACCATGTTATTGCTGCAAATTAAAGTGCCACTAAAAATAAAAAGCATAGATCTGTGGGAAAGAGGAATTCAACTTGAATTCAACCCTGATTTAAATAATTTTCTTGCTCAAATTGCTTGTTTTAGGCCACCAGAAGAAGCTGATGCTGGCAGTGAAGCGCTTAGCTGAAATACAGAGAGGGACAGATGGACGTGGCTCTCTGAGAAAGAAACCTCCACCAATCACGCAGAAACAGGAAGTCACATCTATGGACAGCCCGCCCCCGGACGGTGAGTCAGTGCAGCATCGCTGTTGTGTGCAAAGCTCAGCTGCTCATGACAAAGTCATCTGGACACCAAAAATTCATCTACTATATGTAATATGCTTGCTATAATGTTTTCTGAGTAAGTTTAAGAGCAATTAGGAGGGCTTTTAGGGAGAAAAAGAGCCTTCCAGCTACATAGTGAACTAGAAACATACAAAACAATATACAGTACATGAGATCCAAATGGCAAGGCAAGGCAAGGCAACTTTATTTATACCGCGCATTTCGTACACAAGGCAACTCAATGCGCCTGAAATGAAGATTATAAGATCAACTTATAGTTAAGAAATACTATTACCAATAAATTTTTTTTCTATACAAAGAATAATAGAGCAGCTATCTCTCTGTAATCTATGAATACCTGTGTTCTTACATTATAGAATATTTTAGCAATTATTAGCTAAACTATTTGTATACTGAATTATTTAAAATTTTCATTTATCACAGAAACTTCTACATCTGTCTGTGTGGTTCCAAAGAATTACTTTTCTAAAATTTTATTTATTTGCATAATATGCAAATAAATAAAATGTTTAAAAAGTTGTTATGTAGAGATCCCTGAGTCCCCATCCAGAATATTTGTAAAATAATGTATATATTATATTTTTTAGATTTGAGTGCAGTTGAAGGTTTTAGTGCACAGTGGCATAACACATCATCACATTGTTTATGGATGTTTTTATTTTAGTTTAAAATGAAAAGGGTAAATGTGTTACTAATAACAACTTTATTATTCATGTGCATGTTTGTTCACAGCTCAGTCACACCTCGTTCACTGGTGTGAAGGTAGAAAGTACAATATGAATATGAAAATGATTACTTAATCGAGGTCTCTGGCCTTCTGAGACGCTGCCCACATCCACCTGATGATGAAAGCAATTTAAAATGTACTTTGTTCTTTCTCCAGAGCTGATGTCCCCAAAGATGAGCACGTTCCAGGACAGTGAGCTGAGCACGGAGCTGCAGAATGCCATGAGCCACCCCGGGCCGGAGGTGAAAGCCCAGCGATCACGCACCGTCAGCAGGGACCACGATGACGTGGTAAACCACAGTGGACCGCCCAAAAAAGAAGCGCGCACCATGAGGCAGCAGAGCAGTCAGAGCAGTCAGAGCAGCACCTCCTCCTCCCACAGGGGCAGCGTGTCCTCTCAGGGCAAGCACCGGCACTCACACTCCCAACCAGCCCCCCCTTACACCCCGCCGCACACACCCACTAAAACCAGGACCTCTTCTTCCTCATCTACTTCTTCAGTCCAGAATACAGCGCCCCCACAGGCCAAACCCAGAACTTCTCCTCAACTCAGCCAGGGGGAAAGGCCTCAGTCTCCCAGAACACAACCCCCACAGTCCCCTACGCATCGAGCGCCCTGCAACCAACAAACACAACAAGTACAGGAGAACGCACAAGTCCCCCTCCTGTGTCTACCCTCAGACCAAGAGGAGGAGGAAAGTGAGGAGGCCCTTCAGATGAGGCGCACCCGCAGTTTGAACCGCCATGCTGTTTCTGATGGGGAATGTGATGAACCAGTAGTTCAGAATTCTACCGCTGTCCGACCAGAAGGAGTCAAATATGCCACGGTCACTCACCGCGTCAGCCGAAGCCATTCAGCTCGCAACCAGGAGAAAACCTTAAACCACACCAAAACTCAGTCTATTGCTCTCAGACAGAAGAAGAAAGGACCTCCACCTCCCCCACCCAAGCGCTCTAGCTCAGCCATTTCCAGCTCCAACTCTAACCTGAGCGAGGCCAACGTGCAGCAGCCCACCCTCAGCACCAGCGGGGGCATGCTGGACGTGCCTTACCACCAGCAGAGACGGGCCAGCGACCTGGGCGTGTCCGTGGAAAGTGGCGGTGTGGTGGAGACCACCAGTGTGGGCAGTGTGAGAAGCATCGCTGCCATGTTGGAGATGTCTTCCATTGGGGGTGGACCTAAAGGAATGGCACTGCAGAAGAACATTCTTCAGGTACGGTTCACATTATAAGCCAGTGTTGCTTGAGTTTAGAGATTTGTCCCGTTTGTGTAAGTATGCGGACACTAACCTAGTTGCCTGCGCTCCTCAGGTGGGTAAATCTCGAGAGACAGTCGGTCTGGATGGAGAGGTGGTGAACAGGCGTAGGACCATCAGCGGCCCAGTGACGGCGGAGCTGGTGGCTGCAGCCATGAGAGAGCAGCCTCTGAGCGCCTTCACGCCTCACTCCGTCGCGTCTGAGACTTCCCCAAACCAGCTGCCCTCCCTCATCACCCTCCCTCCTCGCCCCACCCCGGCTCAGCGGGAAGTGGCAGTGGCAGCTCATCAGAGAACCTCCCGTTTGCAGATGAAGGCAGCCTGACCATCCGCCGACAGGGACGAGGCGAAGGAGAAGGACAGGTAACTATTGATAATTGTTACTATTACTCTCTCGAACTAACTCCATCTATCTGACTACTCTCTCTGTCTGACAATATATTGCTGCAGCATGTCACAATATATTGAGTCTTTACTGTCTTGCATGTTAACCCCATGATGACTGTGTCCTGTTCTCTAGTTCATGCCCTTTTTGGGTTGCTTTAAATGCGGCAAGACCAACACTGATACAGTGTACAGCCCATTGAATTATATAGAGGTACAGCCCCATAAACAGAGGGAATTTGACAAAAATATAATTAATTTACCATTTACCATAATTAATTAATTTAAATTAAAATAGGAAGTTCATCTGCGCTAATGTACGCACTACCTAACAAACATTGTTAGTATACAGCATACATAAGTATTTTGTTTAACAAAGCTAATAAAAGGTATGTTTTCTCCCAATGGCAATACATTTATCTGATATTGTGGTAATATTTTAATGAATTGCTTATAGAATATCATAAAGCATGCATTATTGTTCCACAAATTGTGCTGCCCTGTTTCTGCTTTGCAGCATGGCGTGTTACACAATTGTTCTAATCATACTGTATTCCTTTTATTTTTTGTGGACACCCCTTATACTGTAGGTCTCTACATTTCTTACCCTCTATTTTACAATAAGAATAGCGCATGCGTTCTACTAACAGATCACTCATGCATGTGTTATCTTGTGTGCAGAAAAGATATGTATTTAGAAAGTGTTTTACTAGAGTAATGCCAAAGGCCTTTTGAGTATTTAAAATGTTTGTGCTAATGCTTCTTTCCAAACTTATATCATGGTAGATTCTGAAATGGATTTGTTGATCTCAAATTACTCAAATAGTTTAAAAAAGAAGATAAATACTCTGATTGCAATGTCATACCATTATACCAGGAACCGTTTCAAAGCCAAACCATGATATAAGTAGAACTTTAGATTAAATTTCATCACTTAACGTTTATTGATGTCATTTTTTTGTGCTTTCTGCTTGAGGTATTGAGGTAGAAAAAGGGACAAAATGTCCTTATGATCCAATAGTCTATCGGATCAATGTACTGACCATCATAACTACTGCATTCTGTTGAAAAAGATAATTTATTTGGTTGCTCCTTTATATCAAATTAAAATGACTTTGGGCGTTATGTTTTGAATGCTGCAGTTAAGATGGTCACAGGTGTGAAGTGAAATGTGTATTTGTTTAGCAAAATGCACAGGGCCAATTAAAGCATTGAGTTTTAATTGCATTTCAGAAAATGGCACTTTTCTGGAAATGGGTTTGTAGACCGTTCACTGTGTCTGATGTCCTTCTACTTTCTTTTCTCTCTTTTCTATCTGCTGCTTCTATTACTCTCTATAATCTTTGGTTTCATCTTACTTAACAATAATTAGAAATAATTTAGCAAAAATATTGCAGTTTCATTCAGGAGTTTTTGGACATCTAGTAAAACAAAAACAATGCCCCTTCTGGCCACACAAATCTGCCCTTGACATCAAGCATCAATTCTCACAATCCAGCACCGGCTCCAGGAAAGAAAGGAAAAATAGTGAGAGTGCATCATAGTTTCAAAGGGGTCTGAAAAAATGTCTTCGACATTAAAATACTTTTTTGAAAATGTGATAGCAATGTATCCTTTTACACCCATGTAGATCCGGGCCTCTCCCAATCATAATCACACAACACTCAAAATGTCAAGCAAAGTGTGGATTTAAACTAGGAGAAATATGCCCCTAGATTTAGTTTTGTCTCATGCCAAACTCCAGTTTTGTAATAATACTTAGAATAAAAGGATGGAGACGGGCCATGTCCAAACACTGCTGACCCGGATGTTATAAATACAGTGTTAAATGTGTACAGTACATTTCCATAGCTTCTGTCTGTACGCTTTACATGTTGACTCTATGACTGTAGCTAATGTTGATGTTTTTGATGTATGTGCAAAAATCACCCCTTGTCTTGAATGTATGAATTTTCCCGTTAGTGTGTATTTTGTGTCTGTCTGCAGGGGGACCAAGAGGCCACCCAGACAGAGACAGAGTACCCGCAGGAGGACGTCCCGAGTTTAGAGACCACACCCACCCTGAAGCGTCGACCTCGAAAGACCCAACCCAACGGCACAGACTTCACACTGCAGGAATCCTCCACCGTCAAGCGCCGCCCCAAGAGCCGGGACAAGGAACCGGAGGGCTACTCCGAAGTCAGCACGACCAACGGAGAGGTGACCCAGGCCCCCAACACCACGCAGCCCGTCCCGTACCACAATGGCACAAGCGGCACAGGTATGGTGAATCGAAGGTCCATGGTGGAAGGAGTGACCGAGCAGCCGCAACCACAGCAGCCTCAAATGGAGATGGAACCACCACCCAGAAGGGACAGTCTGGACCAGGGGGCCTCCCTGGAGGGTGAGGGGGCCCCAGTCAGGAAACCAAAGCCCCCAGTGTCGCCCAAACCTGTGGTGGCCCAAATCCGGAGGCAGGGAGCAAATATGAACCAGGCACAGGGTCAATCAGCATCAAATAGGAGGGTCCCACTGCCCGGACCAGGAACTGATACCATCCCAGGTAAGCACTCTTTACATAAGTCCAGATAAAAGTAAACAAAGAAAGAAGTCAAGAAGAAACGTTTTACAAATCACGGTAATCACGGTTTTTTATATTTTTTTATTCCTAGTTGAAGGCAAGAAGATCCCTCCACCTGTCTCGCCCAAGCCAGCGCCGCCCCCCACCGCACCCAAACCTGCCAAACTGCTGCACTCCATGACCAGCCCCTCCTTGCAGAGCCCCGCCCCCACTCCGGTCAGACAGTACTCTGTGGGCCCTCAGTCCATCTCCCCTCCCCTTCAGAACCAGATCAGCACACCCAGCCCCCCAACGCCAAGTCCCTAGCCCCATCCCTAATGCCCAGACCCCGTCCACACCGCAGACTCCATCCACACCACAAACCCCGCCTACACCACAGACTCCACCCACGCCTGCCACTCCCAGCCCCACGCCCCCGCCCGTCAAACCGCCTCGTTCCTCCATTGGGGGTGTGTCTGTGGACAGCGGGATGGGGACACAGGGCAGTACAGGGGTGTCTCAGTCTCCTGCTAACGCCAACACCGACCTGAGTGTGGACGCTCTGGTGCAGCAGAAACTGGAGGAGACCAGTGCGTCTCTGGCTGCAGCGCTGCAGGCTGTGGAGGACAAGATCCTGCGCCACGACGAGTGAGAACACACAGATATACACTTTGCACAAGTGGTTCTCAACCCAGTAATCATATTCATTTTAGAATATTGTCCCTGTTTTAGTATATTTAATATAAAATACTGTATTTCATCACAGACGTTTGTAGATTCAAGCATTGATCGTGAGGTTGATTTTTAAAATAATTTAACAGTGATATTTGGCAAAGGCTTGCGGCTCTCTGAAAATGGTGCTTTTGAGTCCAGACCCACCAGTTGAGAACCAATGCTGTACACAAAAGAGGAGATTAAATAATACATCTGACCTGAATGTCTAATCCCGTGTGCTACCAGTGGCTCTCCACCTCTTTTCAGTAGTTCCACAAAGACTTCCAACATTTCTACTCAAGCTCGATGAGTCACAGTAATCAATGTCCTGCTCCAACTCCTGTATTTAATGTCAAATCGATACCGGACGTCTGATTCAAATTTTAGCCGTGTAAAACAAAAATTCAGCTTCACTGTGTTTTGTCCTTACAGGAGACTCCCTGGGGTTGTCAGAACACAAGATGCTTCATATGGCTTTGTCAGAAATGTACTTTGAGTCTGACGTAGACGCTATATTTTTATGTTTTTAGTTGATAAATTGTATTATATTTTCTTTCTTTGTTTTGAAATATCATCTTGCTACTGTCCCAGGGTGTACTTCGTGTAAAGCCCATAGTTACTCATGGCTGAAGTAGCTCTCAGCTGCTTTCATACTGTAAAAGTAGCCCATGGGGGAAAAAAGTTTGCGCCCCTAGTCCTAGTATATGCCACACACACGACAGTTTTAGGAAGCCTCATTTGTCCGTTTGTATCTTACTGATGACTTCTGTCTTTCACTCAGCTCCATTGCAGAGCAGAAGTCCACGGTGAGCATCCTGGACGACATCGGCAGCATGTTCGATGACCTGGCCGACCAGCTGGACGCCATGTTGGAGTAACCATGGATACTGCCGGCGCGTTTCCATGGCAGTGCTGCTGTACAAGTGGGACTCCTGATGGCACAAACGGAGCAACGACTTGGCAACAAGAAACTACTCTGTTCTCGATTTCTCAGTCTTCACCGCTCTCTCTGCCTGAGATACAGACTTTGGCGGGAGGGGTGTGAAAGAAGAAAAACGAACTGTAGAGAGTGGGGTAAATCAACACACTAATTCAAAGGTGGAATAAAGAAATGCAAAAAAATGGGACTACAATCAGGTCTTTAAGAACTGAGTTATGGATGGACTATTGAGTAACAATCCAACTGTAATGAACCATCGTATGTGTACATTTAAAGCATGGAGAGTTTATATCTACTGACAAAGTTCTGCATTAGCACAGTAATATATAAATATATATAAATATAGATATAATATACGATATGAATCTAGCTCTTTGGTTCGATGTCTTGGTTCATGTGTGGAATGGTGACCTCTGGTGTTGTGACGCTGTAAATGAATCGGTGGACAACAAAAGAAAAAAACGATAAAAAACAAAAACAGAGTACAATTTGTGACCAAATGGAGGTGTGTGTGTGGGCGAGTGGGTGCTCCCTTTACAGGACTTTTCATTTGTCACGTTGCTTCCGGCACATTCTTCATGGAAAACTGGAGAAGCACAAGGCACCGGCTGGCACACGATACCCACACTACTTTGAACAAGGACTTAGGAAGCAAGGGAAGTAAGGGGCGAGGGAGGAAGCAGGAAACAGCTGGACGAGAGAGTGGGCATCAAACACAAGTGAGTTTACCTTGTTACTGAGAACTTTAGAGAGACAAAAACGACTTTAAACATTTCGACAGACTGTGATTTTGTTCCAACGCGTGCTGTGCAGTTAGTGAATAATGAGGTGACACACTGCAATCCGTTAATGATGGGAGAGTAAGCAAAAGTAAAAAGAGTAAGTAAAGCCTGAAAATTGGTGCCCAGTCTTGTGTCAAACGTTTACTCCTCCTGCTGCTACTCCTCCTCCTGTTTCTCCACCAACCACTCACCTCGTGTTGCCATGACAATCTACATCACCATCCCCACCATCCCCATTGCAAATCGCCATGGTTACGAGACTGTGTGTTGCCATGACAGCCATTTTCTGGGATGTTAAGTCAAAATGTGTGAAGACAAAGCGAGAAGCAGCATCCCGCATCACTTCTCCATTCGAGATCTCCGTCTGCAGGAGATACTTGTGCTATGAATGAAATCACATAGAGATTATATATATATATGAATATTTGCAACAGAACAAGAGGTGTATTTATGATGTGTATGGACTGTTTTTCAGATAGTGTTACGCTTCTCCATGCTTTATGCTGTGAGCTGGTGAACCTCCAGAAGTCTGTTTCTGCCTACATTTGTACATGTGTCCAATGTAAAATACACTTGGTTTGTTACTTTTGTATTATTTTCAAAACTCTCTTTTTTTCAAACATGTGCCTTGCTTTGTGATTTTGGTCCGACTCTAGTTTGTTCAATAGATGGTTTTGTAAAGTATATTCCGTTTATCTGGCCCAAAAGCACCACTATAGAAATGACCAAACTGCATGATTTTGTCCCATTTACAAGGCCATTGTCCCAGAAACAACAATGGTACTTTTGACCGTTTATTTCTTCCTCTTCTCCATTAATGGTGCTGTTTTGCTAAAATGTGAGCTGATATGCATATAAAAGTAACAATTATTTGATCAATCCATACACACATTCATGAATACATTAATAATTAATGTAACTACAAATCGTCGGTCAGTGTTAGCCCTTTGTGAAAGGGAACACATGTAAATTGGGCAGAAAATAAACTAATTGTTGGATATATTTATTTTATTACAAAAGGAAAAAGAACTAGAACACAGCTGTTTGATGTAAAGATGTTATTCAGATGAAAAATAACTTGTATAAATAGGAAAGAAAATGGATAATATCTAAAAATTAAAGTGAAGATATACAGTATCTGTAAATTCTGTCTTGAACCGGAGACGTTTTGTGAAATGTGCATTTTTGTTTTCATTTTTTAAATTAATGACAAATATTTATACAATGTGTGTTTGCATCCTGGCGTCAAAATGACCTCTTATGGCCTTTACAGTGGAAACAGAATTCTGGCCCGTAAAATATGTTTTTAATTTCTGCACAATTTATGTGTGAACTCATCGTCTAAAAACCTAAAAGTAATAAGTCCTCTGTAGCAGCTGAAGGGTCATGTTCAGAATGAGGGACTAGAACTCTAGAATGGACATCCAAGATCTCCAGAACCTACTGTCATGTCCCGGGACAGTAGCTTTTACTCACGTGCACATGGGAACAAAATAAATGCATCAGCAAATAAGCAAAGACTAAATTCGAGAAAGGAGATTATTTGTGCTAATGATAGGCTGTACATAATAACTCGATTCATTTGTCTACTTGTTTATCCTATGTTCAGTACTAGCTAAGGCCATGACAGTATTAAAGCCACACTGTGTAACATTTCACCAATTATATAGAATGAAATACAGGCAGTTTTTATTGCAGGTGTTTGATTGTCTCTTCTCTCCTCAGACCTGACTAACTTAACTTGGAGCGGGACATCGCCAGCTCGTCTCCACGGAGATGTGACGGCTTTGCTTTACCTGCACAGGTTGCAAAACATAAGCTTTATCTACATTAGGTAACAGCATTGTTGGCGTCTAGCTGATTAGACATTCGTTTTGTATCACCGGCATGTTTACTTATTACGACAGTTGATTTCATCTTTTGAAATAGCAACATACCACTGGGAATGTTCCGCAGTGTGGCTTTAACAGGTTACATTTCATTTGAGCAACCTGTATCAGGGGAGAATTCATCGACCTGACTTAACTGTAACCTTCCCTGTTTGTCCCTGTTTTCTATGCCGACCGTGTTTGAAGTCCACTCTGGTGTTCTGTTCCCTCTCTCTGGGGCGGGGCGGGGCGGGGTCAGGTGCAAGAGAGAGAAAAAAATGCAGATGTGTGGGGTTTTTTGGTTCCTGAAGAAGAGCCGCCGTTTGATTTGATTTGCGCCTGTGCTTCTGCAGTGAGCCGTGTGACCGTGTGAGACGCGTGGCTGAGACTGTGGCGTGTGCTTGTGGCGACTGCATCTTCTGCCCATCTGCTCTGAATAAATAAATGTTCTCTACAAAACTCACCTGTGCCGTGTGGTTCTGGGGTCATCGTACATTTCTCTCTTAAAGTGCGTATGACAGACTTTAATGTTCTTGAAACTATGACTTATTTCATTGGATTACATCAGTTGCAAGTTCATCAGTTGCATAGTTATCATTTTTTCAGTGAAGCAGCAATTTTAATGAAGTAATGTTGGGCAGAAAAGTTATTTTTATTTGAATTTTTAAGCTGCTGACAGGAAGTGACATAAAAGAAGGTATCTTCAAAGAAGGTACTTGAGTCATCTTCTGTACTTGGTAGTTGAGGTCTCCAAACGTTTCGCCTCTCATCCAAAAGGCTTCGTCAGTGAACAAGATTACACTCAGCACACAGCGTAGATAAACACCAGTTGGGAGGAGTTGGGATTGACCCTGCTCCTCCCCTCTAATCACAGCTACTCTCACCTGTGGGTAAACACCTTTGAAGTAGACCGTCTGTAACGACCTGCTCCCCCAGTATCGGTCAGTCCTGTCCTATTCATGGCTGATCACTGCTAATTACCTGCCTATTGTTCTTTTGTTGGCTGAGGTATCGTCTTCTTGGACTGGCCGTGTCCTGTCTGTTTTCCCCGAAGCAGATTGGAGTAAAAAGCAGAAAGATTAAATCTGAGTCCACCATTTCGGTTCATGGAGGGATTTTCTTTTCTGACAAAACTACCAAGTACAGAAGATGACTCAAGTACCTTCTTTGAAGATGGACAACTCCTGTACGACTGAGAACTTACACAGACATAAAAGAAGGTAACATTCCATAGCAGTTTGACTTAACATTGACTTAACATGGTCGGCACGGCAACAGTTTAAAATCGTTTACCTTCTTCGATGTCACTTCCTGTCGGTGTCCAATAAGGAAGTGAAAACACAAACATCACAAAAATGGTCAAACTAAAGAAAACTGGGTATAATCTTTAGTAAAATCTTAAATATAATCGTGTTAACTGTGTTTTAGCAAAAATTATGTCTAATGTGTCATATGCACTTTAAAGGAGCTGTACCTTATCAGCCAGTTGTCAAACATGTCAAACATCCCAATTCTTCATAACTTTTCCCCTTGAAAAAAGCTTTTCCCCTTAGTACATAGCTTAGTACTAAGCTGTGCACATGAAGAACTGTCACTGTTTGAGAATGGGAGAAATCGAGTACAGAAGTTTTACCAGCTGTTTCCACTGAAGTTCAGATCAGAGGGAGTTTCTTGTTCGCCCAGTTTTGAACCGTTTCCAGGTGATTTCCACAACTCTCTTGTCTCAATACGCACTAATCTACACGATTGTACTTTAGTCAAGGAGACAAAACAAGTTGGACACCATACAGTTAATAATTTAATTTAAAAATCCCAAACTTGTTTCTAAATTTATAATACTATTTGCAACACATTGAAGTAGCCTTCTTCCACTATTGTTGCAAAATGTTAAAAAAAAAGTGAATATATGAAATACTCAAGGCCTTCTTTTGTCCAAGTGGAAAGTTTTCTGCCCTTCAGTAACATTTGAGGCCATTTGAATAAAAGACATCGCCTACATTTTGAGGAAACTAGTGTAAAGGTGTGCCCAACTATCCACAAAAGGAACAGGGCTGAGCATGCACTATCTACTTTGGCTTGTCACAAAAATGAAGTGGAATACTTGAAGCAAAAACAGCTGTAAAAGTTTTATTGACCGAAGATAAACTCAGGCTTACATGATAACCGTATACAAGAACTTTACAGTGACCACTTGTTCTTCAACCTCCGCAAGGCTATGCATCAATTCAAAGTGCACCGATCAATAATCAATATCACATCGTCGACATGTGTAGAAAGCTGTTTAAATGTACAAATAATACACTGCTGCTGATCCGGTCCTGTCTGGCCCAATATGGGCCCAGTGCGGGTGGTTGCGAGCGGGATGGCACTTCCTGCTTGTTTTGGATCGATTTGAGTTTAAAACATATCACAATGTTGCGTTTCTGTTAACAAAAAAAAACATTCCCAGAGTCTTGTTTCGCTCATGCATGCGTTTGAGTAATCCTATATATTTATTGTCTTCCTTCTCAAGATCTCCAAACGCATGCCCTCCCACCTTCTGACTACACTAACTACTCAGTGTAGTTATTTCAGTGCTTCATTTGCTTCCACTACATTTCTTCCAAGAAGCTGGCAACTATTGTTTCACTTCATTTAAAGGGGATATGTCATGCAAAATAAAACTGAGTTTCAATCATTATAACGTTCCCTCATCAAAAATATACCGAACATAAATAAGTAGCATTTTGCTTCATTTACGCAGTTTTGAGTAATCCTTGTTCTACAACAGTAGCCCTCTGATCTGTATTTCTGCGAGTTCACACACTATCACAAAAGAGTTTTGTTGTGATTAATTTTGCAATGACAATAAAGACCTATCCTATGCTATCATTCAGCACCAAAACAGTGTTTATCACAGTGCCATTAATTTGTTAGCATGCTGTTGGATTATATATATAAAAAAAAAAGACAAATTGTTTTCAGCATCATTAATCCCCCCTGTATTCAGACACAAACCAACATTTCCAGTTAAAATACTAAAAATATGATTGCTGACATAAAAAGGTATGTTTATAAATCATAATTATGCATGATATGTCCACTTTGAGCTGCTTCACTGCTCTCAGGTGTCTTGTATGCGCAGAAATGAAGGATGAACTACATATACTTTCCCGCTTTTCTATAAGTGCGCATTAGTATAGGTAATAATAAAAAAGGCATCACAAAAAAAAGTTTACAAAGACTGAAGAAAGGCTAATGTAGCAGGTGTGTGATCCGCATGTTGACAGTCATTAGATCAGGCGAGCAGCTCTCAGACATTTGGCACTCTGTAACTCCCACTATAGGCTGAGACTAAGGCTGTCCGTGTTCACAGTCCCGCTCCGATACAGTATATAGGCCGGAGTGAGTCATCGTCATGGCAACCGTCCAATCTCTGCACTATCTCTTATTATACACAAGTGTTATGCATCTCTATATAGTGGCACTGGTACAAATATAAGACGTCTGCTTAAAATCTTTATCACAAATTCAAAGACTGCTTTCACAAGAACTAGATGGACACGCTCCGTTTTACGCTCCAGGTGATGCGCTCTACCTCCTGATGTTGTCATAGGCTTTCCTGCATTTGGAATAAAAAAAGCAGCTTGTAAATTGAATCTTTGACTTCATAAAGTTCCATTTTTTTTGTTGCTTTTAGGCATTTTCCAGGAAACTTGCAGTTACATGTACGTACTTTATTAGAGCACTTTTTTCAAGATATGTAATATATTAATAAAGGAAAGAAAAATGCTGTGTAAAGACAAAAATAAGTTCAGATTTGCTTTAAAATTAGCAGCGTCCTCTTCTATTTCATTGTAAAAGCAGTCATCAAACACAGTATTGAAACTTAAGACAACATAATCGTCTTTCTCTTGACAACTGTCCTCTTCAGGCCGAGTATAGTACACTGCAAGTGGCTGTAAGGCAGCTCGTCCGTTTGAGAGGGTCCCTCAGTCCTGACCACCAGTCTCTGTGGTCAAAGTCAATATCGAGAGAGTTTCAAAAGTCACTAGATCCAAGAGTGTCCATGAGTGTGTCGGGGGTACAACAGAAGAGAAGGTCCATTCATTGTGAGTAGAGACGTCTGCGTGGCTTTTAACATGTCCACACCTGAGGCGAAGACGAACATCATTAATTACAAGCATCTGAATTAAACAGATAGACGTTTGAACATTCAGCAAACGGATTTAGGAGCTTCCACGAAGACAGGGCAACAGCTCATGTATCAAATAAAAATGCAAAACACAAACAAATGTCAATAACTGGTGCTAAAAACTGCTGAAGTTAATGGAGTCTGTATAAAAGTTGACAAAAGTTCCCTACATATTGCTACAATTTTTACCTAGAGTGATCCACATCACTTCAACAGCTGATCCGTCTCTGTGACACATCTAACAGAGATGTAAAAAAGGTGTTGGTTTACGCGGGTACCTTGACAGTGCTGTCCACGGCTCCAGAGAAGAGGCGTCCCCTAGAGACGGCCAGTGCTGTGACACTGCCCTGGTGTCTGAGCAGAGTCTGGGTACAGATCATGTTGTCCATGCTCCACACCTACAACACAGCAGTTCACAGAGTCTTTAACAAACCAATAATGCCGTTGGAGTAAGTAAAAAGTATTAGGCTTCTTACCCTCAGTGAGCGATCATAAGAGGCGCTGAACACTTTGGTCTGGTCTGGAGTGGAGATGACAGCCAACGCGTACACTGTCCCCACGTGTCCCGTCAGCGTGCGCACCTGCTCTTTAGACTCGATGTCCCACACCTACACACACACACACACACACACGCCTCCTTTAGGATAAATAACATCGACTTCTCACATGTTTCGAGTCACGGATGTATGCTCACGTGGATAAGGTTCTCGTAGGTGCCGCAGACAATGTGGTGATTGGTGACGGCGATGGAGTAGACGCTGCCCCCGCTGGTCTGGAGGACGTGCACACACTCCAGAGAGCGGATGTCCCAGATCTGAGAGAGACCGGAGCAAAATGTGAGACAAGTAACACTGGTCCAATTAATGGGGTCTTTTATAACACTACAGTTAGTAAGACATAGTCAATCTGAACATTTTTGCATCATTTTGTGCACTCCCTCAATCTTCAAGGGCATGTTTTGGTGAATTTTGGCAGCGTTTGTGACAGTCAATCTTGGTTCAAAAATATTCGGATGCTTTTTCTTTATTGGAGCATTATTGGCAGTAAGAGAGGATGACGTTCTCTTTCTTCAGACATTTCTTCTGTGGCCTGTCCCAGTCCCAGAGGTGTTCATTAGTGCCTGGCTCTCATTCCACACATAAACTTACACACACACACACATACACACGCCTGTGAGTGCTGCACAGTGGGGACACAAAGCCAATTACTGTGTACGTCTTGTTCCTTTATCTGCCTGAGGGCAACTCGCACTGAGCTGAGGCTAATTATCAGCGTTCAGGAGTGACAGCAGGCCCAGGGCATATTTACACACTGTAAATGTTCAATACAATACATTAGCCTGAGTGAGCCGTTCTTGGCAGGTGAGGGATTTCCACTTCACAACCAGATGTGATAAGGAGCTTGAAGAAATAAGCTCTACGATGGGTCCAGAAAAGGTTCAGACCTACAGTGTTTCTATTTTATTTGCTTTGCACCAAACAACAATACACTGAAAATTAGGGCTGGGACAAAATATCGTTTTGTAATCGCAATGAGTCTTTGTTGTGACATGTGTATCGTATCAGAAACCATGTGTTGCAATACTTTTGATACTTAACTCAATTATATATACAAAAATATATATATTATATTATATATATACACAAAAGTTTTTGACTCAAAAAAATCATTTTGATAAGATCAGATATGGTGCTGTTAAAAATGCTTCTGCCATTTGCGCTTTTCATAATGTTTTCATCAATTTCAGACTCATTTATATATTTTGGAAACTCCACTTGCGCTTTCTAATTAAAATTATGGGAATAAAATGTTGCATGTTATAATGAAAAAGAATCATACATTTAATACTTTGTACACTGGTATAATACTGCAAGACCTATGTATGGGATCGTGTGTATCATCCCAGCCCGACTGAAAATAGTACAAACATTTTAAAAATGTTTAAGTTTTCAAACTATATGCAACAACTGCAGACCGATTCCATCCAATAATAGTAGTGCTGTTTTGTACATTCGTTACAACCTTAGGTACTTAGTCTTGGTTCTTTTTCAGACTGCAATCTATTAATATATCTTGATCCTATCGTAAATATTTTAGATTTTAATTTATTTGTAAATATGGAAAAACTTCCTAAATATCCATGCTTCAATTTGCTTATGCAAAAAAGGTTAGCTCAGAAAATGAAGATTAGTGAAATTGAACGTAGAGCTGTGTACCTTGATGGTCTGGTAGGATCCGCTGTACAGGTGGTTCTGTGAGGCCACCAGGGCTCTCACCCAGTGATTCAAACCAGTCAGCTCCTTCTTCAGCTTTAGCTCTGTGCCCACTATGTCCCACACCTGAGGAAGAGGATTATGAGGAAAAATATGACTTACATTAAAACGTTTGAGATGTGATAGAATGCACCCAATTTAGATTTTCAGTCCTTTGTGGTTAAATTACTGAGATTTAAAAATTTTAATCTCAGTAATTTTTTTGCCAACATCCTAAAATAAACTTACTTTTTTTTTTAACCTGAAGTTAAAATGGTTTGGTAAACTTTCACAGTAATATTGTTATTGTATATTGTATATCCTACTTTGAGGAACGTCAGTGTAACTTCTCTCGCTGATAGATGACCAATTAAGGACTCCTCTCGCTCTGCTGGAACGCCTCATGTGCAGGCTGCACATGCTCCTACGTGACATTTGGCGGCATTATGGAGTTATGCGTACCTTAATGGCCTTGAGGGAGCCGCTGAAGAGCATGTTGTGAGAGGAGACCAGTGTGCACACAGGGTTGTCGTGGGCTCGGATCGTGTTCACCTTCTGCAGGGTCTGGATGTCCCACACCTGCACATGAGACAAACACACTGGGTTAGACGTCAGTAAATGCATTTATTGTTTTTAATATTTTTTTTAACCCAGATAATTTTCAGAGGCTCTTTGATTAACTGTTTTATTAGTCGATCTAATGATCACAATTCTTTATTGCAAACATGTTTTCATAAAAGAGCATGTTGAAGTCTCTTACGATGATGGTGCAGTCAGCAGAGCCACTGTACAGGCGGTTTCTATGGAGACAGAGGAGAGACCAGTCATGGTTTCAACAACAGAAGATAAAATGGATTACACTCAGTAATTGTATTTTCTTACCCTTGGATGCACAGAGCCAGGACGATGCCATCATGCCCCTCCAGAGTTTTTTGACACTTGTAAGTGGTGCACGTGTCCCAAACCTGAAGAACATTACAAGAGTGCTTTATTTACGCTACAGTGCCAACCAGGTCTTATTTATATGTCAAGGAAAGTTTATTTGTCGAGCACAAGAAAAAGGATTTACTACTCAACAGTGTTTAATTGTTTGCTATGAGAAAAAAAACTTATGTCAAATTGTTCTTCAGTTAGAGTGCTGGAAGTGGAGTAGTACCTTGATGGTTTTGTCAGAGGAGCCAGAGAAGAGCAGGTCTCCGGTGGAGTAGACGCACAGACACCACACTGGACCCTGATGTCCCACGAACGTGCCCTTACATTTGAAAATCTGCTGTGGGTCATACGCTGCGCACAAGACAAATAAAGTCGGGTTGTATTCATGATTTTTACATTGAACATCAATTGAACAAGACACTCACAGCCCAGTATTCCCATATTAAGTCTGGCGTTGATGTGGGAGAGCTCATCCTATTGAGACAAGTGCGTTTTATTTAGATGTGTGAATTACCATGTGCACCATCAATAATGAAAGAAAACATACATTGAGCATTGACGCATCTCTGCGGAACTCCATCAGGTCTTCACTCAGTTTGCTCTGGTTCTCGTCCAACACGTCTGAAAAACAATAGTATTTCATTACGTTGAGTCTGCCAAGCTAGTTAACAGTCACCACTCATATACATTAATCTTAAGCTCTTCTTTTTAGGTTGGTGGCAAGTTCCTCTTTAAAGGGCCTGTACCTGATTTTTTTTCTTTACAAACAATAAAAGAGGAAGTGAGTAAAGTATAAACTGAGGTCCAAACTCATTCGTAATTTTACTCATTTCTAAAACTCCTTTTGTCACAGGGATGGCTTTATAGGCACATAAAAAAAAATTCCACACAAATGTCGCTTTTAATAATATACTGAAGTTTGTTTGTTACCAAATTTGAGCTCCAGGTTTTTTTCCAGTTGGTCTAGTTTCTCTGAAAGTTTTCCTAACATGGAGCGCAGGAAGGCAATGTCCTGGTCTTTCTGCGCCAGGGTCAACTGCATCTCATGGAACCTAAACAAGGACGAGGTATAAACGTACATAAATAACATAGACATTTATTACAGTACATCTTAAAATCCATTACAGTGCTCATCGACATAAGCTTAAGACTAACTAACCTGTCATCTGTCTGCTGCAGAAACTCTTTCAGGCCCTCGAACTTGCACACCTCCAGATGTGTCTCATAAGTGTCCTGGTTCCCGATAAAGGTGCAGCTGTTACAATTCAGAGCAGACACAAGGCTTAGACTTTTGCCACATGCACCATCCTGTCTAAATGTGCATGTAAAACTCACCCATATTTGGAGTGGGGACATTTGATGTGCTCACACTCTTTGAGATGGGCCTCCAGGTTCATGGTGAGCAGAGGGGGCACAGCGGGTTGTTGGGACAGCGCACCGGTCGGTAGTCACAACTGGACTCGTGTTCTCTGAGACAATAAGCAAACATACAGGAAACGCAGTTAGCAAAATGTAAAAAAAAACAACATAATAATTTACAAGGATACAGAACAAAGTCAAAGGTCTTTGGTGCTGTGTTAAAACAGATGTACAGGGCAGGCAGACTTCTGCACCCTCGCAATAATGAGACAGGGATAGACTTGTGAATAATAACGTGTTTGTGACATGTGTTTGGCAGCCACATGACTAAAACCTGTGGCTTTCAAAGCATCCACTATTTCCCCTATTTCTCCTCAGCGTAGCCGCAGACGCACAGACCGCACAGCACCGGTATCCGGTGTAAAATACACCGAGCCTTCTCTGTGGCCGGGCTCTGGCTTTGGAACAGTCTGTCTCTGTGGGTTACAGCTGCTGAGTCGCTGGAGAACTTTAAATCTCTCTAAATCTATGTTTTTCTTGTCAATTTGTAAAGCACTTTGGGCTCTTTGCATTGTAAATGTAATCTAGAAATAAAGGTGACATTGACATCCAAAAATTATACCGGTATGACGGTGCACGAGATGATGTGGCCCAGCCCTAACCCCAAGTTGTCATTAGCCATAATAACCTCCCACTTTTCCCCCTAAACAAATCAGCTTTCCAACCCTTCATACAAATGCACATCAGCGGCAGAAATATTAACCACCATATTAATCACCACACCTTTGTCTCTGCATGTTTAAGTCTCTCCTTTTTCAATGGCTCACAGAAACGTGTGTGAGTCTTACTTGCGTGAGGTCAATTTGATGGTGAAGGGGCAGCCCAGTGGGTCCACCTCGAAGGCCCCAGGTTTCCCGGCCACAGCCCCGGCCGCGCTGCCCGTGGCTCTGCAGCCGTATTTACAGTGGATGAACAGCTCCCCGATCTGCTCTGCCACCGCAATGTTGTTCACCACCACTGTTAGCTTCGCCGCGTCAACTGGGCACTTATCTGTAACACATAGTCGGGTTTAGACGATGATTAAATGAGACAGAAAATGAGAAAAGAAAATAAGAAAGAAAGACAAGAAAAAGCGTGAATATGCAGTAATGAGGGTATTACACATTTAGAACTACACACATGAGTAACACGGCCTGGGCTGGGCGATATATAGATATTTAAGATATATCGATATATTTTTAAAAGAGATATGGAATTAGACCATATAGTATATATCGATATAGGTCAAATTTGCGCTGTAATACTTGCTTCAGGCAAGCCGCTGAGCGGAGCTCTCTGCACTGCTCCCAGCGCCGCGGCCCCGCCCCTCCTCAGACACTCTTCAACAAATATGGCGAAAGCAACAACGTCTGAAGCGTGCGGAGGAGAGCCCCGTGGTTGGTAAAGAAAAAACAGTGGCTCAATCATTTGGAGATGGTTCGGATACAAATGATCAGATAGCAACAAAACCACGCTATATGTAGGGAGGCACGCTATTTTGGCCCATGCAGCTGATGGCCACGGCCCATAGTGAATGTAGCGGTGAGATATGGTGTGCGCTGCACCATGTGCTTTTGTTTACTTCTCAGTCTAGTTAAGGTTTGCGGTAGATCGTAGATGTACTGTGAAAATATCAGCGTTTGTAATGCTGCCACCGCGAAGGACTATTGCTTTTTCCCCGTTAGCAGCGCGTTAGCGGCAGCGCTAATCCGGTCTAAAAAGTAATTAATACTTTAATAAGTCCTATTTCATTGTCTCTGCTATAGTTTAGTTATATGCAATATAAAGTTATTAACAGTAAATGGGGTAAATAAAATCAAAATCAAAATATTAAAACTACTTGTATTTGGCTTTGACTTTGACTTTGATTTAATTTCACAGCTCTCACTTTGTGGAAAAAATATCGGGATATATATCGTATATCGATATTCAGCCTAAATATATCGGGATATGACTTTTGGTCCATATCGCCCAGCCCTACTGTGAGTGGTATACAGAATTGAAGTAACAGCCTCACCTGAAGTCAAGGCACATCGTCTGCAGAAGGTGTGCTGGAAAAACAAAAACAATAAGCATCTCTCAACTCAACAAGATACAATCGAGCCATGTGCAAGTAACAGTCAACTCCTGTACACACCAGTAAAATGCAAAGATGGATAAAAAATAGAGTAGTTGATGAAGTAGTAAAATAAACTTCTTGTGCGAAACATACCCCGCAGGTTGTGATGACGGGGTCTTTGAAGACACTGCAGCATAACTGGCAACACAGTTTGACTGAAGGCGGCTCAGCAAACACTTGCGCTTCCTTGAGGAAAAACATACATTCATGTTGTTCATTAATACTGCAAAGTAAAAACTGCTACTTTTTTCAGGTGTTTTGAATACATTTTTAACCTATATTTTGGAGACAATCAGAAATTTTACATCATGTACGGAAAAAGACATTACCACATGTAAAAAATATGTGGAACAAGATACGTTTTTGTGGTGGTGGTATTAGCTTAAATGATCTAGTTTGGGGTATTTGTGAGTAGAGGCCTGTCGTACCGTGTCCTCCTCCTCTTCGTGGAGAGAGAAGGTGGAGCGTAAAGATATGTTCGACTCCGAGTGGAGCGACCGCACTGAGATGGCAGAGTCGGACCTTCGAGGAGTTCCAATAGGCGGCTGGAGAGGGCGAGAAAGATTAGATTTAAGATTTATATTTCCCGTTAAACAAAAAGGAGCAAAGCCAGAACGCGTGTGTACCATGCCATCGTCGTCATCGCGTGGGGAGTAGGTCAGAGTGCTCGAAGAGGAAGGAGTTCTTCTGTGTTGCTTAAAACTGCTGGCTCCTTCAGCTAAAATTAACAAACAAGGAATCTTACATAAATTAACAAATCCCCCAATAAATATGACACTAACAAGTGAAAGAAAAGTAGTTTTAGACAAATACACACAACGCTGTATTAAAGGCCCTATACCTTATTCTTTGATTGCAAACAATGAAAGAGGAAGCCACTAACTTAAAATGTTAGCTGTGGTCCAAACTCATTCCTAACTTTCTTAATATATTTGTAGCATCCAAATTCGTCACAGGGACAAGTTTATAGGCACATTTCACAACTTGCAGGAACACTTTTTCAGAAATGCTAGAAAAATAGTTCATGAAAAAAGTTCATGAAATCGATACAAATGTTTTAGAATTAGATGAACACTGTTTTTCCCCACAAATGTTTGAGTTTACAATACACTAAATTAGGACAAAACTAATTTCATTCCATTTCTATAAATAACATTAGGTATAGTGCCTTTAAGGATTGTTTGCTAAACTGGACATTGCTCTACTTGTTAGTCTCACACGTCACTTCATTTTGCCCATATTGTGATATTGGCCATACTTTACACATGAAGCGCATTCACCTTTAGCTCCAGCCGCCACAGACGCGAATGTGGGTGCAAAGGAGGCCTCCATCCTGCTCTGCATAGATGAAACATATTGAGCGTGTTATTATGAGCTGAGGACAGATTGATAATTATAAAGTATCTGACCGTGCTGGTGGAGTCTCCACAGGTGGATGGGCTGGTGGAGAACGTTGGTTCTGAAGCTGGTGTGGCGGATTGAGTATTTGTTGTAGTGTGATGTCTTACTGCTGCTCATTACCCACAACACTGGCACATGTCAAAGCGCTAGGCCTGGAAGAGAGACAAACAACACAATCTGAAGAAAAGCATTTCAAATACGGAGCCATAGCAGCGCCTGGGGATAAATCCATAATGATAAGCTGGCTGTATGTTCGAGAAAGCAAAATACGCCTACACTTGGCCAGAGCAATGCCAGCGCCTGCCAGAATCACTAATGCAGTGAAGAGTCCCTGAAGAGAGGCCAAGCAGTGAGCAATATGTGCCTCTGCACACTGTTGTTTTTCAGATGACCCATACAAGCAAACAATCATTCTACTCTACAAGTTTGACCTATTCTTTACAAAACACAAAATACAAGGCACAAGTTCTGAAGTTTATATGGAAGAAGTTTCGACGCATATCAACTTTTACACAATAAAACATAATTTCCAAAGGCAATAACCTTCTCCTCGGTTAACCTCGCACTTGCAGAAGAAGTTGAAAACTCATGTAATGGTAAGGATTTTAATAACAGTGCATTTGATGTCCTGCTGATTCTTTGAGATTAGAATTGGTATTTTTTGTACATCCCGCCATGTTACATTTCAGGACCTGTTAACCTCCGCCCCCAAACACTGGGGGCGGAGGTTAAAATAATTAATTCAAGACTGTGACACATTATAGTTCTTTCATAAAACTGTATTTTAAGGTGTCCGGTATCAATCAGATCTCAACTATACGGAATAAAAACTTAAACTCTTGATGGAAGGAAACCCTCCTTAAAAAGTCAGAACGTGGGACACAAAAGGACTCCATAAATTAGTGCAGATCTTTACATAACAGGGATAAAACTAAAAAGCATGATCCAAAACTGAGCTTTAATTTACTCTATTTATAAAACATGCAGTTCCTATATTCACACGAGAGCTTTTGTTAAATTAGGCACACCAGACATCCCTCGAATATCGTAGAGTAGATTATAACTTGAGTGTCATTGTGTATCGCTATTTAACACATTTGTTTGAGCCACGAGAAAAGATGCCTCTACACAGTCAGACAGATATCTTAGCTTATGAACAGGGGCCAAGCAGTCAGAATGAGTGAGACACATCAGTGTTGGTCTAAAGCACAAGCATGAGCTGCTCAGTGTGGAGTATTATCCACACACAGAGCTCACACTGTTGTGAAGTGGTGCTGGGAAAAACAACCACTTCCCTGCTACAGTGTTTAGATAATGACGTTTTTACTGTCACAGAACTGTATTTATTGACGCATTTGAAGAATAGTAACAAAGAGCACAGAATAAAGTTAAAGTTCATCTGCAGAGTTGTGTTATTCAATATTATTATACGCTCTTAACAATTTTATTGACCATAAATACCATAGGAAGAGGCAGATCAAAGCATGTACCGTATTTTCTGGACTATAAGTTGCACTTTTTTTTCATAGTTTGGCTGGCGACTTATACTCAGGTGCAACCTATAAATCAAAATATATAATTTCACACTCTAGGCTTGTGTACCAGTATCTGCTACTCCTGTACCACTGGAAAAAAAAAAGAAAAAAAGGTAATGGAGCAGCAGAAAGAAAGTTTGGAGTGAGTGAGGAACTTGTGAGGGGCTGGCGAAAAGCGGAGGTTACTTTTACTGCAATTAAGAAAACAAAAAAGCTAACCGTGGGCTAAATGCTAGATGGCCACAGCTAGAGGAATGAGTTTGCAAATGGGTGCTTGAACAACGTGCTGCCGGGAGAGGCTTGTGCAGTTACGCCTCTATGTCCAGGTAGTTGCCAAGGCTAGAGCGACTTATACTACAGAGTGACTTGTATGTGCTTTTTTCTTCTTCGTTATGCATTTTATGGCTGGTGCGACTTATACTCCAGAAAATACAGTACTTTCTGGATAAAAAAACAACATCAACTACTGCATTACTACTGCAAAAAATGTTGATCTAAATGTCATCTTGTAAACACAGCAAGGAATGCAAAGGACATTTGAACTCTACTTTAAAATACAGATTTAGACACAACTTTAATCTGGACATTTTTTTGATGTAACATTAACCACAGTTGGTTTTACAGCTTTCATTTTTTTGCAATTTTAAATGTACCTTACATTGGGTTAATACAGAAGTTCATAAGTCGGTTTCCTCGCACATTATGAAATTAACTCACCCTAAGACAGTGGTTATTACAAAATGGACAGTGTTGAGCAAGTGAGGAAATACGTACTCGCGTACTCCGGTGGCCATACCGCCTTTGCTATGCCCAATCCCGTCAGACCTTGGAAGCTAAGCAGGGAAGGGCCTGGTCGGTACTTGGATGGGAGACCGTTTGGTAACACCAGGAAGCCTAGCGAATGTAGTGACTGAGTGAGTGAGTGGTTGGTGGTGGTCGGAGGGGCCGATGGCACAGACTGGTTGCCTCGCTTCCGTCAGTCTACCCTAGGGCAGCTGTGGCTACAACAGTGGCTTACTACTAGGGATGTAACGATTCATCGAAAATCGATTTAAAATCGATTTAATATGCGTAAAATGTGAATCGATGTAAAAAATTTAAGAATCGATTTTAAAGCCACCCTCAGCTACTCCATTTTGCGCTATCGAAATAGACCGGAACATAGCTCGTTGTTTCTAACGACGTTAACATTTTCTCAAGACAAGCTCCACACCACCACCCGCCTCACCCCCAACACACGCCACACCATGTAAACACAAACACGTGTAGGCATCGAAGCAGCAGACGCAGCTACGAGATTAGCGTTAGCGGCTAACGCAGAGTTTAGCATTTTGACAGAAGTTTACCAAAGATCGTAAACTGACAAACATCTGACCAACCTGCTCTGATTCTGCTGAAATCCTCATCAAATGTCCGCTTGTCAATTAATCCAATACCTACAGGAGCTGTCAGGTCTTTTTCCTCCTCATGTTTACAAAGGCTGCACAGGAGACAGTGAGGCGTTCGAGGGTGAAAAAAACTGCACTGTAAAATTAGTTCTAAATGGTAGTATTATGTTCAAACTGCAAAAAAAAAAAAAAGGTTTGGTAAAATAAATATAATCTCAAAATATTTGCTTTGCTACACATTTATGATGAAAACATGTAAATTTACAAGCACTCATGTCAAAATGATTATAGTTCATTTTCATGTCTTGTAATTTTTTGTAATGTACAGTTCTCTTACTGAGACAGTTGCAGTTTGTTACAAGGACAAAAATGCAGATGTTAAAACAAAAGAAACTTTGGTATGAATGAGTCATAATCTTTTCTAAAAAAAAAGTTTAAAAGGTAAAAAAAAATCGGAAAAATCGAAATCGGGAACTTAAAATTGGAAATCGAATCGAATCGGGGCTTGAGTGAATCGTTACATCCCTACTTACTACCACCGAGTATGGAGTGAATGAATAATGACGACAGTGTAGCGCTTTGAGAAACTTGGTAATACAGGCTTGTAAAGCGCAATATAAGTGTAAGGCATTATTATTATTAAATAACCCAAGACACTTACTGCCGCCTTATCACAATTTATGGCGGAACTGTGGGTGGGCAATTAAGAATAGCTGAGGGCAGGAGTGAAGGCTCTGACCCCGACATTACCCTGATGTCAACTCAAAGGTATGCATACTGTCAGCTCGTGCGCACCCCACACGAGCTTCTCATCGGTCCACGAAGTAAAAAAAACGACCAACGAATCCTCTGTCAATGTCTGACTTTTCTCACGTACTCCGGAGGTTCCAGTAACAGCACGCCCACACGCATAAACACACGGACAAAGTTGACCAAGCGATCAAAACGTGATATTCATAAAAGTGTAAGTTTATAAAGCTTGTATTACGCCGTAAGGCCGATGCGTGACAACGAATACCGAGTAGTAACAATCAAGCACCATAATTAGCTCGTAGAAGTGGCTTGTTTGCTAGCTGAAGTTAGCCAATGTGGCATCTATAACAACAATCACAGATGTAGGTAAAACTCTAGCATGCACCGGGACAAGCTATTATTGTTGTGTCGTTGCTTAAGCTAATGTCTCGGAGATTGTTAATTAAAACGTCTCCCTACCATTATTATGGCCACAGCGCAGCTTCAACTCTGCAGATGATTCCCCAAATCTTTTCTCTCTGCCCCCCCATTCGCACGGCTTCACATACACAGCGAAAAATACGCGTTGCATTGTGGGATGTGTAGTACGACGTAAAAGCATTTCGTTTGCGCAAAACATATATCGTTTTGTTAAAACTACATTGCCCATACTCTTCCTAGTGAGCGCCGATTGGTCGAGGCGCTGTTAGTATATTTCACAAGCCAACTGCGAGCAATTATTCCCAAATATATACACGGTCCTCCCGCTTTTCCTTCTCCATTGGATCCCCGTTGGACCGAGCTATCGTGCGACACGGAGCGTCACGTTAGAGGAAGGCACGTGTGCGGTGGTGTGATGGAGAAATACAGCCCTGGAAGAAGGCCTTTCATGATGTGTGGGAGCATACAGCCGTGGAGCACATCTCCAGACTGTAAATCATCACTGCAAGAGCAAAACCGTGATGCTACAATGTCTTTTATTCTCTCTAATGATTCCTACCCGGTCTTGGTAAATGGAGCCAGCTAATTCGCATATTTAAAACTATTACTTTGCTAATTTTATTTGAGAGAGACCCTAAAAACAAAAGTCTCTACTAGTAGAGGGGGTCTCTAAATAAATAAATGAATACACAATAAACGACATTAAAATCATTCTGCAGTCTGTATGTACACGCAAAAATGGCCCTACCCTTTCCAAATCTATTACTATACCAACATTTACTACTTATTTGCTTTAATCCAATGCATAGCTTTTTCTTTTAAGAATGAATTGCTCTTTTCCCAATACTGGATTTCTGTCATTTTTCACTATGGCCAGAAGAGGGTGCTGTTTTCCAACAATAGGTCTCGTTTCCCCACAGAGCAGAAAGGTTTTAATAATCCCCCCATTATAGTGTAAAACGGTATATAAAAAGTTATTTTTTGACGTAAAAAGTCTACAAAAGCAATAAAACAAATTGAAAGCTACTGAAGATGACATCATCTTTTTGAATCATAAGCAAATCATAAACTTACATATTAATGTTCTATGGCAATACATATATTTATTTATTTATTTATTTATTTATTTAACAATGGCAATAGCACTGTGGTTGTTGCAAGAGAAAATAGTTCTATATGGCATTATTTAACTTAGTCACCAAATTTCTCTTGCTTTTTTCACATACTGTGTAGCCCAAGATTTGAGTGAGTGCAGTTTCCTGAGGTATTTGCATTTGCACAAAAATGTTCAGAGGCAGTATTCACATGTGAATGGGCCCCCACATGTTGGTACACAGAGCCACAGACAGAAGAAGTACGTCGATAGAACTGGCCTAAAAGTACCTATGAATAAGACATGCTCAATACACACACACCACATACAGCTGGTTCCATTAGAGCGCGGCCAGGCCATTAGTCGTTTTATCTTCTTTGTGTTGACGCGACTTTTATCCCTCCAGCCTCACAGTTATCAAGCAGATGGCGTTTTAGCATGACAGTATCACAACTTTTTAGAGTTAGAATAAATGAAGACAGTTGACAGTGTATGGCTCTAACATGCAAGTCTTCCCATATGTATGTGGCAGATGAGTGGTCACAAAACTAAACCCAGCCATATTTGAGTAAAAAAAAAAGAAAGTATTTTTAAAATATTGTTTGTGTTTTAAGAAGGTGTGGTGGCAGATGACTAAGCAAAGATTTACCTTCTTCCACCATCTTCGAATAGTGTACCAGGCTAACCTACAGTGCAGGTAGGTGTCTGGGAAGTATCTAAACTGGAGCAGCGACTCTACTCTAAGCTCAGTTCCTTCATCTTAAAGGTCCCATTCGGTGTACAATTTTGATTTACCCCACTCCTGTGACACAATAGTGTCTCTTTCTGAATAGGGATGGGCTAAATCTTGGTGGCACCACAGGCACTGGGAAGTCTTCTGCATTTGTAAATTAAATATACCTCCACTGGACTAATTCTAATAATTTCATCAGGCACATTGCATAACATTTTGGAGTATACTGTTGTCAGCAATACAGAACATGCTCCTAATGACCAACTAGACACAGAAATGCAATTACTGCATTGGGTAATCAAAGAATGGATTTGGATGAGGACCTAACCTGTTTAGATAAGCTAAGATAGCCTTTATTGATCTCACAATGGAGAAATTTACTTGTTACAGTCAGCTCTTAGAAACACTCAGGGTGTGCAAATAGGCAGGAAATGTGAAATAAACAACAATTAAATAGTAAATAGTGGTATCTTATATACAAGGACTTTGTGGGGACAAAAAGTGTACACAGTAGATAATAATAAGTAAACAAACTACAAAAAAAAAAAGTTATAGTCGGTATCAGCAGTGCAGGTTTACATCATAGTGCAAGTGGATGATAAAGTGACGCAGATAAGTGATGTAGGGATTATTGCATGTGTTCTGCAAGGGGGGTTATTGCACATGTTACTTTACAGTCTTGTTGTACAGTCTGACAGCAGTGGGGATGAAGGCCTTGCGGTAGCGCTCCTTCTCTGAGGGTGCCTCAGTCTTCCACTGAAATAGCTGCTCAGCTCCTCTACAGTCCCGTGCAGTGGGTGGGAGGTGTTGTCCATGATGGAGGTGAGCTTGGCTAACACCCTCCTGTCACTCACCTCCTCCACAGAGTCCAGGGGGCAGCCCAGGACGGAGCTGGCCCTCCTGACCAGCTTGTTCAGTCTGTTCTTGTCCCGCTCTGTGCTGCCCGCGGCCCAGCACACGGTAGCGTAGTGGATAGCAGAGGTTACCACAGAGTCATAAAAAGTCCTGAGCAGAGGCCTGCTCACTCCAAAGGACCTCAATCTCCTCAGTAGGTGGAGGCGACTCTGGCCCTTCTTGTACAGGGCGTTGGTGTTGTGGGACCAGTCCAGTTTATTGTTGAGGTGAACACCCAATTACTTGAAACTGTCCACCACCTCGATGTCCTCCCCCTGGATGTTTAGCGGTGTGTGCGGTATTTGGCTGCCTTTAGTCAACATCTCCATGGAGACGAGCTGGAGACATCCCGCTCCCTGTAACGTTAAGTCTTATAGGAGGCGTGAAGTATTTTTCAATTGTAAAAAAGGCTTGCATTGTTTATTGATTGAGTGAAATGTTACGTGGTGTGGCTTAAAACAAGAAGCATATGCGCTCACTGCTTATGTTCCATAATCCATTTGATTGACATGAACATTTTGGCGTGTAGAAGATGTGTTTAAATTTAGGTCAGTACAAATGTTCCACACAGATATGAAGGTAACCAAAAAGCAGTATTAGCTGTATTAATCTTAAGCCTCCACTCACTTCTGCTCGTGTGCACACTCTTGACCTGGATCCACACAACAGGCCGGACCTCTCCCATTTACTCTGCCATTAGAGGCACATGCTGTAGGGGACAAAGACAGTGGCCCAGATCACACATAAGGGACATTCTACAGACAGAGAAAGGGGGGTATACATGTTCATGACCATGTACCAGATTTTATATAATAGTGGAATAAAAATATTTTGTGAAAAATAGAAAGAATAGATTTGTTTTGCAGTTCAGATGATGCTTCAGCGTTCCTGTGATGTTAAATAGAGACAGTCAAGTACAGATAAGAGCTGCACAATCACAATTGAATCAAAATCACAAGTTCCATGGTCACACGTAGCAAATTGCAAAGAGTGCATTTATTTAGACTGCATTTAATCTTTTGCAATATCATGTTTCCATGATTCACATCATATTATGTATAAAAAGCTGGTAACCCTGTACAAAAATGTTCTGAAATATATGTGATTGTTGTATTAGATTAGATCAGTGGTTCCCAACCTGGGGGGCGGGATTGCAGAGGGGGCCCAGAGCTCTGCCTGGTCAGAGGGTCGGGTCATAAATGATATTATTTGGTCTAAAATCATAAAATATGACTGAGTAAGGACTACAGGTGCATTAAACAATCAAATTTCAGTGTATTTGTTTGAAATAAATACTTATTAGCAATTATTATCATGTTTTGATACATTTGTGGGGGCCACAGTTTGGACTGGGGGGCACGGCCCGACTACAGCACGTGCAGGGGGGCTTCAAGGAAAAAAGGTTGGGAACCACTGGATTAGATTACCGCCTGGAACTCGTGGAAAGTTCCCTGTCAGTCCACTTTCTTGTCTTAGTTACTCTGTCTTACAAATAAAGTCTATCTATCCAGCCTTTTATAAAAACCACAGCCACAATCTCTGATCTGAAATGTGATTTATGCATTAATAATGATTGCTGAGTAAGGGCAAGTCTCTAAGTGCTGCTGGTATACCCACACCATACTGGCTCTATGCACACAGTCCAGCTACTTGCACGCAAACTCACGCCGCAGTCTGGAGCAATTGACATCATTGTTTTGTATACTTTTGCATACTGTGGGAATACAGTATGGACAAAACCTATAATAACAACAGACTTTGTATAAATGTGCCTGCTCTTCTCATAGATGCGTATGGTTTGTTACAGGTACCTCTAAAATATGAACATACAGTATCAGGGGCCAGGACTCTCCTGAAAAAGAAATTCTGAATCTCAGAACGTTCCTGGTCAGGTAAAGATTAAAACCTGTTCAGATTTAGTGATTTTTTTTCTACTTTCTTGTTTCGTCTATTACACTATACTTCCACATGGTCAATTATTAAGTGTGCAGTACATATTTGAACCGTTAATCTATAATACTGTATGCTTGCTATTATTGTACCCTGGAGAGCGCTTGATTCCTCATTAATAGTGCACCCATAATCTGCGGCTGGAACACTGTCATACATTAGCACAGTGGGCCTCATAATCCAGGCCTCCTCATTAAATATGAAGCTCTGTGAATGACATCAGATTAACAAGGATGGTAAGAGTGTGGATTCATTGGACATGAGTGTGATTTCCAGGAATCTAGTAGGGAAACTGAAGACTCCTGTGTTAAATATTTCTAAAGTCCTGTCAATATGCTTCTGTAAAATGAGATTTACAGAGACCAACATCAGATCTGCATGTCCTGAAATGATTGTGAGGGTGTGCACCAGCATCATTTACTCTACTTGAAACATAATTCCACCCATTCTATTTTTGTATAAAACACTGTGTCCAGGGACAAAGATGTTTCACTTCTTTTTATCTGGAAGGTGAGAACAGCCAATTTCCCCACCATTTCACACCTCCAGGAAAGGGTGTGCCTGATCTCCCATCATGCACTCTGACCCAGGAGGTATAGAATTGGCAATTTAACAATAATAATAACGTTCTGTCCAGGTGTTACAATATTGTTAATATAATTTACCCAACGGAATTTTATGCCTGTCGAATCTTTCCATATTGTCCAGATCGTCTCCAATCCAAATTTAATTCTACTTCCCCAGACTCATCCTTAAAGTGTTTATGACAGGTTTTAATGCTTTTGAAATATGACTTATTTAGAAGGATAACATCAGTTGCATAATTATCATTTTATTTCAGTGAAGCAGCCAATTTAATGAAGAAATGTTGGGCAGAAACGTTATTTTTATTTGATTTTTTAAGCGGCTGACAGGAAATGACATCGATAGAGGTAAAGTTCCATAGCAGTTCATTGACTTAAAAAATAACTAAGTAACTTGTTTACCTTAATCAATCCTTTTCGTAGTCCCTCTGGGGGTGTTAATGTGATGATTGGTGGGTCGTTCATCTCCCCCTGGTATCTCTGGCCAGAAAACCACAATTGCAACTTTCCTGCCTCCGGGTCGGAGCCACCAATACATACTAATGAAATCACAACAGGCTAACAGACAAAGCTAACTGCGGGCTAACGCCACTTAAACAGTATTTACAGCCAAGTTTGAGTGAAACTAATTATCTCCATTGTGTAATTGATGTCCTTCTGTGGACCCAGCACCTGCAGGAGGAGCCATAGGGGCTGGTGCAATGTGACTTGGGCAGCTCCAACAGCTGCCCCCACGACCCGGCAACGGACAAGTGGAAGAAAATGGATGGATGGATGGATGGATGGTGTAATTGATGTACAATATCCCTCTCTCCTTTTGTCTCTTCGGTCAGCGTAATATTTACCCTGACGGACAATTAATGAGTAAAAAAACGCAACATGCTACGACCCCTGCTGTGGCGCTTATGGCCTCTATAACATGGTTGGCACGGCTACAGTTTAAAATGGTTTGCCTTCATCTATGTCACTTCCTGTACAATCTTTAGCAGAATCTTAAATATAATTGTGTTAACTATATTTAAGCCTAAATTGTGTCTAATGTGTCATGCACTTTAAATTGCCTTCACTAGCTAAAGTGCTATGTACTTTGTAGGCTACAACGTACCTAGCAGTTAGCATAATATTTCTTATCTTTCTGAACATAACTTTGCATATATATATATATATATATATATATATATATATATATATATATATATATATATATATATATATATATATAATAGAATCAAAAAAGTGGCAATTCCCTTTTCCACTGTGGCGCTTTAGATTAGATCAACTTAACGCTCCTCTAAGTGCCCATATTAGGCCAGAAGTTGTGCCTCCTGCCGCTGCGACGCTCAAATACTCTCTTCAATTCCATCTCTATCCCTGTTCGGATCAACCCACCCCTTGAGCTGCGCTTCCTGCACTCAACGCATCCTCGGGGAACCACTCCGTCTTTCCTTTCACTAATCTCTCCCCTCCACGCGCGCACACGCCCGCACACACCGCCTCCCGCGCATGCTGTTATCTGAGGCTGCGGACAGTGGCAGAACAGACCAGCGAAGCTCTCGGCGTGAACGCACAGTAACCTGTCCACGCACGGTACGCGTGTTGGAACATTAAAGACACCGGACCGCGTCACACACAGACACCGGGCTCGTTACGTCGCTTTTTTCCTCCGGAGACTGCAGCTTTTGAGCCCCTCGTCTGTTGCGCACCGTGCGGAGAACTGCGACCAGAACACAGCCGCTGGTGCTTTTTTTTCTTCCGATTTAGGAATTACAAAATAACACGAAGAGAAGCGGCAGCCTTCAGCATCAGTGAGGTAATGTGAATGAGATTTTTCCACTGAGATATTCATCACTGTTATACGCTGCCTGTGTTAACTACATCGTGCAAATAACTATTTTCAATCCTAATAAGTTTTTATTTATTCACTGCCGCATAGCCCTGTCCATAGCCTATAGGTTGCTTCAAACATATGACAGAATATGGCAATAAAAAATCCATATTACTGTTTCTCATTGGGCTTAAATGAGCAAAGCAAAGTAAAATGCATCTCATGTAACTTTAACTTCTCATGTAAATTTAGGCCACTTATTTATTTTTGGGAGAAGGCATTATTCTTTGACATGATGATATAGACCTAAAACTTTACAGTACATTTTCTTCCATTTATCTGGGAGGAGATAATGGAGGCAGCACTCTGATGCCAAGACTTCCATCACCCCAGAAATGTCCACCTAAAAAGCCCAGAATAGGAGAGTTAGATCAGCTCTTCAGCATATTTATTGTAGTCTAAACATGAGTTGAATCTATTCTTGAGTAGCCCAAAAATACTGCTTTCATTGATCTTTGCACCGTCTTCACCCAAATATAAAGGATGCTACACCATAGCATACCAAAGAGCATAATGCAGAGCTTAGACATGAATAAACTGATTTCACAAATTAAAGTTGATTGCTATATTCTAAAAGTAAGCCGCTTGTCTTAACTCAGTGACCCTGCCTTGACTCATGCCTCCAGCCTGCACGGTCAGGTGCACTTGACTCTTGACTTTATTGACGTGAAAGGCGCAGTGAAGAATTGTAAAAGCCCAAAGACAGTATGTTGCTGCTGTTTACGATCCTCCTCAGATTAGCAGCACCAAGCGCCGTCTTCTTCCCTTTTTTTCAGATGGTCAGAGGAGTGGGCTATTTTTAGTATCTATTTACAATGCAGTAGCTGTAGAGACAGGGGAGTCTGCTTCTCACCTGGATGTGCTTCTACACTGTTCACATCCAGCCACATATTTTTGAGAACAGGACACACGTAGCAGTAATTCTGGTTTGTGCTGTCTGTTGGTGAGAAGGTGATTGTGAGTGATGGAGCATTTTAGTCTAAAAATAGCACGGGATTTGCATGGGTTTTACTGTTTTAGTGTAAGCACAGTTCTGGCAAACATGTTGTACTGTGAAACTAGAAAATGCTTTTAAAAAAAAGAAGTATTGACCACCAATCGGCATCAGTAGTTCACCAACAACAGGTTTACAGAGTTAGACTCATCTGTCACAGTCAGGGGGAGGAGGTGCTACCACATCTGCCCTGGGGCTGGCGGGTGAAGACAGGGAAATCATTCTGTGCCTACTGTCAAACCAAACCACTTGCAAAGGAACAGTCGTGCTAACTAAACCATTGACATCCTGTGTAATGCAAATGAGAACTGCTATGGGGAATGCAATAGGCAAAGGTAGACTGACCACATGGACTTAGACAAGAGTCTTGTTTGTTAACTTTTTTTTGTTTCAAGAGAATTTCACAAAGTCATCTACACAAAAGGTTTTGACATTCTGGTGGGTGTAAAGAGAGCACATCTTTAACATATAAAACATTAATCCATTATAGTTACTTGTATAAACAACATGACTGCGGAAAGGAAAAGCTCTGATGGGCGAGTAACTGAACAGTAGAGTCCTGTTTTTTTTATTGCATTTGCCTGCATATAGATATGTAAATATATTTTCTTCGTACTTGCGTGTTATCGTTGCAGTCAGAAAGATCAGCCGGACTTACACGTTTTCCCCTCACTTTCCTCTTTGTGCCCTCGCCAGTTAACATAAGTGTAAGTGTTGCACCTGCTCAGTCCATAGACACTATGTCACGTGTGTACGGGGCTAAAGGTTAATCTTCTGCCGCTTTTGACCTGAATCAACACGTGACCTATATACACCCCACCCTCCCCTTTTATACCCCATCACCAGTAACCCGACCAGAGCCCCAAGATTCTATTTTTATGATGAAAGCACTGACTCCAATTCTTCCGTATGCAAATATGTAATCTATTACACATAGCAGAATCTCATTGTATGTTGATGAATGGTGCATCAACTGATTAAATGAAACTTATATATCATTCAAGTTAACTATACACACCTCGCAGACATTACTTCAACAACCGGGTAGAGATTATGTTGTCAAAACCACACAGAATTTGGCTGAATAGTTGCATCTTCCATATGATGCATCAATATTAAAACAAAAAATACTGGCATTATTGTTCATGATAGTATGTTGTGCAGATCTATAGAAGTTGCAGCCTGCTGTCAACAAACATGCTGGATTTTTTTAACCTATAATGTCCCATTCTTCTTCGATATGCTACTAGATAATTTGACAGGGCATGTTCATTGGCAGAGCATTGTTCAGTCATTAAACTATGCATGTGCCGACAGAAATGTTCAGAAAGAAAAGAGTAAGCATATGTGTTCAACAGATTGAAAATTAAAGTAGAAACCCAGTCAATGCTGACCCTTTCCACAGATGCAAATCTCCTAATGGCAGTTGGAAAAATATATATCACTAGGGTCTGTGGGAGGTAAGATGCCCAACTTATGATCACAGATGGCAAAACAGCAACATGTGTTTGCTAATTCTGTGAATGTCATATTTAAAAGGCTGTTAGTGGCAGACATGTATCCAGTCATCCTGTTCCATTTGCTGGAGACAGTAGAGGACACTGGAGTTGGGTTTGCTCAGCTTTTAATTAAATGTTGTCGGGGATGGAGAAGACAAACAGACGTATGTGCAGGGTTAGACAGCATGCCAGTGTGTCATCTGAGATTTAGAGGACAAAGGAAAGACAACTAATCAAAGCAAAGTACAAATAGATGTATATTGAAATGAGTTTTACAAAGTCTCTAAAAATATTGCTTGGTTTTAGACGTCAACGCGACACCCAGCTTTGTAAAGTCAGACACAGGCAGACAATAACAGATGACAAAAGAACAAAAAAGGACAACTCTGTTTAATGATGTCAGTAATATTGTACCTATAATAGAGGGCTGCACACTTGCATTTGTGGTTCATTGCACTGGTTTTGGGTTCAATGCCAATACCTCAACAAAACATTCACCATATATGCAGTTTGCTATATCAGTACATGATCTATGACCACATTTAACATAAAGAATCATTTCATAATGTACATCATGGGAAAACAGAGGAAATGATGTATGCCTGCATTATAGTTTTAGGATCTAATATTATTATAATAGCTACACTACTCACTCTGGAGCCCTGTGATGCCTCTATGATATACACCTTCAGTTTCAAGTTGATGGCACAGTGTCTTTGTGTCTCAATAAGAAGCAGCAGATTGAGTGGCCAAACAAAAAGTAAAGGGTATCTTAATTTCTTAAAACTATAGTCTGACTCTCAGTGGGAAGCACAGACTCAGAGATGCTGCTGACTCTGGTGAAACCTGATCCCCCACACTGGCCATCCCTCTCTGTCCAATATCAAACACAAACACACAGTACTGTATTGTCATGTACTGTAGTAACGCACCTGGTGATTCCCTCTGTACTTACAAAAGACTGCGCACGCCCACGTGTATATGAGCAACGGGCGAACGCGCTGCAAATGCTGTTGTGGTGAAAAGCGAGCGAACATTTACATGCATGCAAACACAAGAAAAAGAACTTGTTTTGTTTTCAACCGTCGTGAGCTGTGAAAGGTGGCAGATTTTCAATGTCTCTCCCAAGTCGAGACGTTACCCTTAAAGCACTGCAGTTTTCCTCCAGGACATGCAGGCTAACTGTATAGTGTTTTTATTGGTTTTAATCACGTACAGAAGAATTGCTGCTCTTTGTCACAAAACACGGTTGCATAACTTCAACATTTGATAATACTGTTGTTTGTGTCGGAGCACCTCACCGCGCCGCACCGACTCGCACATTCACACTTAAAACAAGAGAGGAGAGGAACTGGGAACAGCCTGAGTACTGACGGGATACAGCACAAGGCGTGGGCGAAATCAAATTGAAAACTTTTGTTGCTAAAATCAGTTGCATTAGGAACACGTCAATGTAATATTTCTGTCATTTGCAAATCGATTATTTTATTAATTCCTTTGATGATGAAGTTATATTATTACATTAGACCTTTCTGCTTGAAACTATCATTCAACACTAACTATCAACATAGGGGGCAAACACAGTGCAGAAACCAGCGTCTGAAAGATGGGATCACGGTCAGAAGTAGCACGTTTACCAATTTGGCATGTTTTAGACGTGTTGCAGATGCTCTGATGAAGCAAGGGTGGAAAAAAGTGCTTGGCAAGTGTTTTTGTGAATAGAGTTGCAATAAACAAAATTGGCAGATTGTTACAGGGTTAGATATAGTGTATTTTTGCCTATCTACAGTTTATAAGCCAGAGTTTTCAGTTCAGTTCTATAGGCTCTCTCACCTGCACTATATTTTATCATACAATCACATTATCTGATGTGTATTACAGTGTGATGTACGTACAAGCTTTAAGGAAACTTACAGCCGGTATCTTCTGACATTGTCTGTGTCCGTAGATTGGCTTCAGTCTGTGACTAATTGCATTTCCTCCCACAAACTTGCAGTGTGGATGAAATGGATATGGTCAGTTAAGTGCACATTACCAACACATTAATCTGTGCTGCGAGTATGAGGGGAATGCTAATCATAGTGAAGTGACTGCAACTATATTGTGTTTTAGTATGTGTATCTTTTTTATATTATAGTATATGGTTTATTGGGAATCCAGGATGTACTAAATTATATGCCTGACCTCAGTGTCAGAGCTCTTATATAAGGCACTTAAATCAAGGCAAGTCCCTTCATCCCGTATGTCCCACTCTGGTCATGCCAGTACTAAGGACATACGCATATTAATAGTAGCCAATATGACATAGTAACTGTAAATTATGACTGCGGGAAGAGTTTGGTTAATGAACAGACTAGACACTTTGGCCACATTACGAGCGGTTTTGCGTCATCCAAGGTTATCAGTGAAAACCATGTTGTTTTCAGTGGGGTTATAAAGATGCTTTTGTTTTACCTTTTGTGTCCAAGTGGAAGAAGCCTACATTCAGCTGCAGTCATGGATGAGATGGACCTGCCCCAGATGAAGAAGGAGGTGGAGAGCCTCAAGTACCAGCTCGCCTTCAAGAGGGAGAAGTCCTCCAAAACAGTCACTGAGTGAGTTCTGCAGACGCATCCATTCCCCTCATATTGAGATAAAAGGAATATGGACTACTATGGATATGACACATGCTGACAGAAAAGTAGGGATGTTTTTGTGAATATTAAGTAACACTGAGAGTTCAACATTTTTTTATTTCTTGCACCACAGTGACGTTTCAGGCATCACTCATTGAGTCCTCCTAACAGTGTTCTGCCATGTGTGCAGCAGCCTTAACCACTAGACAACTTCATGTTTTTTTTAGGTCATTAATATTACAATAAGTTGCAATTGAAACGTTAGAATTACAGTGTTAGAAAGTATATAGATAGACCCGTTTAAACATGAGAAATGAAGCCTTATCTGACCATCCCAATAATAGAGATGCATTATGAGCGCTCTGCGGCCGAGAATGGACTAGCTTTGTGTTGAAGGACATGATGAAAATAGCATTGATCCTCTCATCTACCGTCAATTTATGAGAATGAACTCACACTGAACTTCAATATGATTCAAAGCACATCACAGCCTCATTATTATGAGTTACGTGAGTACTTTGCTAACATAGGAGATACTTGATATTCACTGGGAACCAATGGTATTGTATATATAACAGTTAAATCACGTTCTATATTATTCCACTGCAGCTGTTTCCATAGTAATGATAAACAATTGAGCTGGAACTTCAGGTAAAACAGATTAAAAAGTGAAATAACTCCTGCCCAGGACTTAAAAAAATAAGCAAACAGGCCCCAATGAACAGTTTCAGTTTCCGGGGCCATAGTCCATTATCAGAAATAACTGGACTCCGCGTCATCCAGGTATTTCTGATAATGGACACCTCGTCGTGCATTATCCCTTATATAAAAACAATTAGCTAAATATCCTATGCTATTGTAAATAATATTAACAATTTTCCTGGTTACGTTCAATGAAGTAAGATGAATACGTTAAATGATATGGCCCTATATTCCCACACATAAGAGCTTTTTCTTTTAGCATTTCTTATGCTGATGTGGATCACCTAATGTAAAACAACATCTACTTTAAAAGCTTGGCCCAACATTGTTGTTCACTGGTTATTGTGGCTAGACCCTTTCAAGTATGAGTAGCTAATTGGTGTTTTGATGAGACAGGCCTCTTCAGTGTTGCAGTCGTCTCAACTGATCTTTTTTTTTGTCTTTCGTATATTCCTTTCTTTAAATGTTATGTTTAATAAACACCAACATGTCATCGGGGGGAAAAAAGGGTAAAAAAATATCTACTTGCCAAAATAAAAATCGAACAGCATTTGTCTCGTGTAAATGTTTAAGCCCTGCAGGTATCTCACCTAAACCTAACTTTACCTAAAAAGGTGTGTTGGTCGTTACATACCTTGAATATAGAAAATGCTGTCTCAAAAAATCAACATAATAAAGAAGAGAGAAAGAAAATCTTAACAGTTTTAATCATGGAGTGATCTCACACAAGACACCTTTCTTGTTTTATAAACAGACTTTGAAGTAACTTCTTCCATTTTCCAGTCACTTCTTGGCCCAGTATGGAAAAGAAAACAGGGATGTTGAACTGTTGGCTCCGACTTCATAAATCTCTAACGCGTTTGTCTCTGTGCGTCCCAAAATAGCCTGGTGAAGTGGATTGAGGAGGGTGTCCCCGAAGATCCCTTCCTCAACCCGGAGCTGATGAAGAACAACCCCTGGGTGGAGAAGGGAAAGTGCATCATCCTCTAGGACACGCTCTGCCCCAGTGCCCCGAGACCTTGCTGATGACCCCCCACACCTGCAGATCACCCAAAACCCCTGTCCAGCCGCTGCGGGACATTTCCTCCTGTAATCTTTCACCTTGAATGTACGACAGCTGATAGTCCTTATCCTCGAAACACTTGTACACAAAGTATGGACACAGGCACTTCTGCTGCTACGGCAACACACCCGTGCGTTGATATGACGGTGTATGGATTTATGAGATATTTATGCACACACTGGTAAAAAAAAAAAAAAAAAAGTCTCATTCCATTATTAAGTTTTGGGCCAAGTTAAGATTAATCTTTTACTGTAGGTATCGCCAAGTTTTGATACTTAAAGCTTCATTCTGTCATTGGTTCTTCTGCGCAAGTTTTGAGATCAGTTTTGGTAGTACGCCGGCTTTTTGACAATGAGCGTATAAGCTTAGATTTGAGTATCTTAGTTTTAAAACAATTATTGTGTAATTAGGCAAGTTGAAGGTTCCCACAACCATTCGGTCCTTGGCTCGATTCAACTTTCTGTGTGGAGTTTGGCTGTAAAAACATGTTGTGGCTGCATTTCCTCTGTTGTCCCCAGCAATGTAAAACCTAATGGGCAATTCTAGGGCTATAGGTACTCTTGATCCTCTTGATCTAGGTGCTACCATAGCTGCATTGCAGGATGGGTCAAATGTCCTTTTGAGCTTAATTAAAAAGCACCTAATCACCTAACTACATCATAGAAACATTATGTATTATGACAGGAGCCAGGATAAAGCTGGTTATTTCCTCCGTACAACGCTATTAAAACTTTCTTGAGTTTTGACATTTTCCTGGCGTTCAACTATTAATCCTATCTATAAAGTTACTGGATGTAATGATGTGGATTCTCATAATGCACTCAGTTTATTCAATGCATTAAAACTGCCTCAAGATCCAAGTATGCCTTATGTGGTGTAAGGGCCTAGGATTATCTTTTCCTCATTGTTATGCTCACAGGGTGTTCATGCTTCGGTACTTTATCATGAATTATTACTTCGTCAATCTATTCTAAATGACCAAACAAGAAAAGCCTAATATTAAATTGCATGGCTGGTCCCCATTCATATATTTAGCCGACACTACTGCATGGTCAATGGCAACTTTTTCATGACAACAACGGGATCTGTTTTGCTTGTGTGTCACTATGTATTTCCGGGAGAGTGTCCTAGCAGCTCTCTGTTTGTGTTCACGGGAGTCAGGAATGAGGTCCCACGGGTGCCCCCTGACGTTGGGTCCCTTCACTGTTCCTGTCCCTCCCTTAGCTACAGTCCCGGAGGGTGTAAAACACAAACTGAACCAACGCGTCAAACAGACACACGCCAACAGCTCTCTCTCTCTCTCTCTCTCTTATGTACAGACGGAGCCCTTTAACTTATTGAATATTTATTTATTTATTGAGGACATCTTTAGCTTGTGAGTGCAGTCATTCTGTAAAAAAAAAAAACACCCTCACTTTTTCCTACATTACTCCACGCACTATCACGTCCAATATACTGCCTTGTACACGGTTTCCTTAAGCAGAATGTAAATATGTGGCATGACCATCACGGCTGACCTCCAACTGCTCTGTGTGAGTGTAGATTTGTATTTGTTTTGGAGATGAGGGTTTGATTTGCACCAAGCGCAGTTTCCATCATCAAAGAACCATACAACTTTAATCAGCAATGTTTACGATGAATCTTTACATCAAAATAAATCCAAAAACAATTCCCAGTGTTGACTAAATCTTACAAAGTCTTCTTCTTTTCATTACTCTGAGAGGGGAGGGGACGAGTGCCAGGAGTTGTGGCCTTGTCTTCTCACTTTTGGAACACGTCCAGAGTCGGGCTCAACACCAGTTTTCCATTCAGGGACGGTGCGTGGGAAAAAAACAAAACAGCTCTTATTGTCTCTTATAGTACTTCATTTAAATGAGTGATTTTGACCAGTGCTTGTCAGCAGTAATAAGGTGGATGGCTTTTTTACTAAGTGTATGCAGCCAATCACCAGATGTCTCTTTTCAAATGGAGGTCTATGGGAAAAATCCTCCCTCGACCACAAGGGACTGTTAATGTGCTCTGGTTGTACAAATTGGATAATATTTATTTGACATTTTAAGCTGCTCAATTTGCTTGAAACAACACTGTAAGGGCAATATTGAATGTGCAACTTATATTACTATGTTTCCTTTTATCTTTCAAGCTCAAGTGTATTCGTCCCACTTGATAAACTAAACGACTGTTGGTGGAAACTGGGCTTATCTTGCGTCGCATAGGCAGCTTTAGCACCATTTGAGGCAGTCCATTCACACTTGTCCCGACTGAGCATGTGTATGAGGCGAGCTGTGAAGGGAATGTGGGATTCTCCAAACGACTTGGGACAGGGAAGCCTCTCATCCTCTCGGATCACTTTCATTATGCAGATTTTACTCTGCGTGACCCATATCCCCACAGACCAATGATTGCATAATGTAAGATCATAATGTCAACTAAAAATATGTAGTCATTTCCAAAGTCCTACTGTTTATTAGACTGCATTTTGAAGTACTGTACTCTTGCAAATAAGCACTTGGCCTTTTATCTGCTTTTTATCTGTGGTATTTTATTTGACTAGTTTAGTTTGTAGTGTCAACACTGGAGCTGTAGCTTTATGATTAGATTGTATGTGACATTCCAAGGAAGCTTCATTGTAAATGCATGATCCGGAACTTCTTTTAGTGGCTTGAAAATGCTGAATGATTTTTTAAGTCTGACGGATGTAGAGCGGACCTGTCCCAAGTCCATTTATTTATGTTTTATGTCATTTTGATATGTTCTGAAATTTGTGTTTTACGTATGTATGTTATGACTATTAAGGCGTATAACTAGCATATTCCCTGTGAGAGTGCTATGGAAATTATTATGCATCAGAGCAAGTCCTAGTGTATTGGAGAAAATGAGCAATAAAGTAGAAGCATTTTTTATTGAATGTTTTACAACAAACATTTATTGAATAAATTAGAGGATTTTGGACACTGGCTGTGTGGATTTGTTTCATCATGTGTTTCTTGTTTTATATTTCGCATAGAGAGCTGACAAAATTACCAATGCTCTTGGCAAAGCTTTGCAGCAATGTATATTATTACCGTTTTAAAATTACATTAAACTAAGGACATTATCAAACCAACAAAAAAGAGGAGATGGAAGTGTGAATATAAAGCTAGTCTGTTTGAAATATCTATGTGTTTATGTACAGAAATACAGTGTATATGGGAAATAAACGCAGTGGCGGGCCGTGGGGTTTCAGTCAGGGCCTTCAATAACAACCTGGGTTCACGCAGTCAAACGCATATACACTTATCGACAATAGGCGTATGGATAAAACTGCCTTTTTGCGTGGCATTTGTTCGCTAAAGGATTTGTCAACAACGCAAACCAAAGCTGCGGTGCCTCCGACTCCAAAACAAAAGCAAACACCTTCGGGAATACTCGTGCTAGAATACGGAAATACACGATACATGACAGGCGGGGACAAGCGTGTTATAACGTGGTAACAAGCGGCTGTTTTTAGGAGATGCTTTGTTGACAAGAGCGAGTAAAATAAAAAAGATACTAAACTTACAGTTTGGTGCTATTTGAGATCCCTTTTTTATAGCGCTCGTAGTCTCACCTGTTGCCTGCCCGAGTCCCAGCTCAGCTGACGCGGAAAACTCTTCTCCTGTCCGGGGAGCCGAGCGTCTACGTCCCGCTGTCGTTCCCGCTGCTTTGCTCTCGAAGCTCTTCACAATGAAGGGGCGCAAAATATCCGTGATCAGTAAATCCACTTCATTTTGCCTCGTTCGGACGTTTCCAAGAGGAATATCTGTTTATCCGGTTCTCTTCGGAGTGGCTGGAACGTCTTGCCCATGCGCGGCTACATTAGCGGTTTTCTCAGGCGAAGAAAGCGTAGGGGAAGCTGCTGAGATACTGCAGGCCCTGGGGGGGGGCGTACTGTCAATATATGTCGAATTCTGATTGGCTGATAATTCTGTCAGTCAGGCTGGCTGTCAATCATGTGTGCGGCCTGATAACACAGGGCCTGCAGAATCTGTTCTGAAGGCCCTGAGGAGGAGCAACTCGCCAGACGTGTTTAAGGCACTTTTTGAGTAGGAAATTACAGTTACACATCAATAAAACCAATATAAGCGACTCAACTGTACATTATATAAATAAATTAGAAATTAAATATACTATTAAGAGATTTTACACTTTTTTTTCTTCATTTGGCCAGGGCTAGCAGAGAAGGCCCTGCTGGCCCTGACGGCACACCACTGAATAAACGTATGGGCCAGTGAGATCTCAAAATTTCAAATTCATAATTGTGTTAATGCTGTGCAGCCAGACCCCCATGATGCCACATCACAAGTAACAGAGGCTATGGGTTGGTTGAACCTGATAGGAGTCATTTTTGGCCTAAAAGAGATACAAAGGCAGTAATGCTCAAAAAAGCGAAATGAAAGATAAAGTGTCCTCCTCCATCCTCTCTACAAGCTCTGCCTTTATAAATAATGCACCAGTTGAGATATACGCTCCTCTGCATCTCCTGATACGCTCTGAATCTGGCTGGAGTATACTATAATCTCAGTCCAAATGGTTGGGGATTGGACAACTCATTGGTCCGATTGAACTATGGTACTCAAAATAGGCTCAAACCACGGCATCTGCAATTTACTATTTGCTTTTTTTTTTAAAGGCCTTTTGGACACAATACAGTCTAGTTCGTTCCTAACATTTTGGATAAATATATTGCTAAGAATTTTTATTTTGGGACTATTATTATTATTAGTTTACTTTAAGACATTGTATTTTTATAACATAAATGTTGCCATTAGATTTTTTCTACTTTCTAAAAACAAAAAATCTATAACAACAAATACCTCAATATTCAACAAACATTTGATACTAATATAAACTGGGTTTACTGTAAGGTGAGCTGCTACACAGTATTTGTCTTCAGTTTTAATTAAAAAAGAACTGAGACCTATGTGAGAAAAAGGCAGTTGACTTTCTGACAAATATTAATCCTGTCGTCCACTCGATGGCTCATTAAGATCCTCCACCTAAGAATATTTTGAGAGTGTATTGTTTCCTCCAAAACCGCCTTGATTGTCGCTGGATTGCATCCATTTCTTGTTCTTTACTATCACTGCTGATTTTGTTGACAACAAAATCACAACTGAACAATTTTCAAATGAAACTTTTCTCTGGCTGTGCCCATCTGCTGTTTATGGGTCAGCCACATGCACAGACACACTCGTACGCGCTTGCTCTCTCTGTAATGCACTCAATCCCACTCACTCTTCTTGCAAATCCCCAGCCCCATTGTCCTTTTCCCCTGAAATGCTCCTCAGACCAACAGCGCTCATGCACACAGACATACTCCACCCGACTGTCTGCTGCAGGGCCTAATGCACTGCCAGTGCCTAATGGCCCTCTGCCCCCACCATTCACTCTCAGATTACACTTCACCCTCCCTCTGCACTAAAAAGGAGGAACATCAGTGTCTATATGTAGGCTACACGCTAGCATGTGCAAGGATTAGGATTAACAATTGGACCACAACTAATGCAAAGGACCCTGAATGTGGGCTGAAGAGTAAATTGTATCCCCTTTTTATATAGACTCCTCAAATCACAGGAGCAGCAGGGCTTTGTTAATGCAATGGAAAACTGAGTTTTGCCCCTCCCTAGAACAAAGACTGTTCTAATAAATCATACTGTTCCTAAAGGAAATATGTGGGGTGGTGCCTGGCCTCCCTCAAAAGGAGCCAGAGTTGAAATAACTTGTGAGTTAACCTGTCTTACATCTCACAAGAAGAAGCTTCTGGAGCAAAGCATCAAGACAATTATTTTTGAGAATTACTCCTAACGGCAGACAATTTCTTGATGAGAGCCTATACACAAATTCAAAGGAGTATTAAAAAAGTTGGAGATAAATCTTGAGCCCTGATTGAAACACAAAGCTCTTAAGTTTCTGGCACTCCATATGTCTAACCCTCTGTCTCCTTTATTTGTTATGGGACTTGCTAAATCTTTTGTCATGTCAGTCATCTTACTGTTTTCTCTTCCTTGTATCCCTTGAAAGTATAGTTCCAGTTGTCTCCTCGATGATGATAGGCAATAAAGGTGACATGTAATCGAACAGGAATCACAGGACACTGGCCCGTTATAGGATCTAGATTATGATATCCGTTTTATCGCTGATAGCAAGAGTGCATGAAATCGTCAGCAAAACCTGAGTAACAACAATTGGAAATATGCCACGGTAGAACAAATTGATGGTCAAAAATAGAATCCGTTGAACACGAGATGTAAGTTGTGCAGTCAAGCAAAGCGGTCATTTCCACAGACCAGAACCAGTGCTGAACTCAAAGACAGTCATACAAAGAAGTCTCATTAATGTTATTGAATATCAGGGCTGGGGCAGCATTGGTTCAATAATGTAACCCGGGGTTAGACAATGTCAGGCCTATATGCTCTGGACCCTAGGATGATAACGAAGAAAAAAAAAATCACTCGTAAAAGTACTAAATAAAAAACAACAACAAAAATGTGTCCTTGTAAATCAGAAGATACTGTGGTGTCCCGTAACTTAAGACACTGACCCTCCTTTATAGTTACAGTAGTGTGACTGTATGCAACAGGAAGGGGATATAATCAAACATTTTGCAAAATCATGAGTAGCCAAATGACAAAACAAAACAAACGATTCCAGAGCGAGACATTTGAAAATGATCTGTGTAGAGATTATTTGACAAATATCAGAGGGCAGTTTTGCCAGTAAAACGGTTTAATAAAAACAACAATTTAGTTTAAAACATTTGATATTTAGTATGTGCAAGGATAAGGATTATCAAGGGGACTATAACCACACTGATTCTTTGAATGGTAAAAGAAGCTATAGGCTAATCGCTTATGCTTTCTCTGCTGGTGGTAATCTGTGAATGTGTCTGCTCTCAGCCAGTGTCACTGTGACTGCTCTTTCTGCTGCTGCAGCACCACATGGCCTCCTGTAATCTCACCACTAATCCATCACGCGGATTTACTATGAATGCACTTTTCAGGATTTCAATGAAAAGATGAAATGTAACGTTAAATGCAGTTTTTGACAGCTTTATGCTTTGTGAAGCGATTCATACAATTGACAATAGCAAAGATATGCCAGTTCTTCCACTTTGGCTGTCGGGACAATACATTATTATTACATAACTTAGAAAGCACAGGGTAACAAAGCTGTCTGCCACAAAAATGAAATTTAAAAGAAACATGAATTTCAGTACACATACACATCTTTACCTAAAACTTCAAACCATCATTTAGAAACCTTTCTTAGTTATTAACAACCTGTTGCCTTTGTATAACAGCTGCATCATTTTGCTAACAATGTCTTTGGTAGGTCACCCTTTGAATGAGTGCAGTACTTCAAAATATGACTTTCAGTTACACTTAGGGTCTCAGTCAAGTCTTTATGGCAGAGTGCACCAGTGAGCAGATTGAGCTGGTCTTACTGGTGGGATTATGGATCACTCAGGTCCATCCAGCACTCAGTACAAAGCAAGAGTGAATCCAGTGAAGTAGCAGCTAAATCAACGGCACACTACTGGGAATCACTGTTTACTACTTTGTAACACTCGTAACAACTGCTCATACTACCACTGCCACATCTATAATATATAACTACACAAATGCAGTAGTCAGCATGTAACTGTAGTCCATCAATATCTGCAGTGGGACATTCCAACAACAGCAGATCGTTTGAGGCTAGATTACCTCTGCTCACAGCCAAGATCAATACTGACCCCGAGTGCACGTCCATAAGCTTCATATCCACCACATCAGGAGGTCAGATCAAACGGGAGGGACGAGTTTAAGGGGATGGTGGTCTGCTTTGTTCGATTAAAAACAAAAAAGGCATTAAAACTACAAGTGAACTTGGGCTGCTGTATGAGGATCCTAAAACAAACACCAAGAACCCACTGAGCTTTAACTTCTGCAGGCCTGCCCCATAGACATATTATTAACTTCTGCAGGCCTGCCCTAGCACTATTTAGGACTTGATTGTGGAAGTAGAAGAGAGCCTGCTTTTAGCAACAGGGTCTGGCACCAAAGTGTGGGGCTCATTTGTTTTTCTTCTTTAGACAATTGCCCTGAGAACCAAAAAACATGAGCAACTTTTACATCACGTAAAATGTTTTGTAATTGTGATGAACAGCATTACAATTTGTTTATCGGCCCTCGTATGTTAGTTTTCTATCCTAGTTAATGCTTGCAAGTTGTCATCTGTACTAGTTGTATAGAGTGGTGGACGTTTCACCTTTTACCGTGGAGACTTTGTCAACAATACAAGAAGCAGGCCAGCTCATTTATAGAGGTGTAGGAGGGAGAGGTTTAACTTTGTCATTCGCACCGCCTTGTTTAAAAACGACTCTCACGTCTGAGGTTTTATGGGTAATGACGAAAGCATTACAATTGTTATTAGTAAAAACCATATTTGATTTGAACATGTTTAGCTTATACCTGTTGACATATAGGTAATGTTCATGAAATGTTTACATTAAAATCATACATACCCTACAAGTAAAAGTAGGAACTAAGTCATTATATTCGACAATCACACCTAGAATGTGTGATCTAAATTGTGTTCCAATGACATGTCTTCAACAATGAAGGCTCCACAAACCTTATATGTACATGTACTGAAAAGCAGATCCTAATCCTCCATAATCCTCCACTCCTCCATCCACACTCCCTACATCTGATTTTTACCAAGTATGACCATCACTGTCTGGCACTGTGGGATAAAGTGTTCTATCAAAATGCACAAAAACTGGGGAATGCATGTAAGTAGGCTACAGCAGATGGTCACAATGGCTTTGAGATTCACAAAAACAGGTCATCACAGGCCTGGTCCAGTCCATTCTGTTCCTGTGACATACTAAATGAATGTGCCATACAATGTGATGACGGTCAAATGTTGATGAAGGAATAAACAGATGGACTTTTGTGAAGGCTTGTTACTGATGAGTTCAAAACACTCCTAGAAATTGCCCCATGAAATCAAAAGAAAAATAATGACCCTGTCTGCAAACAAACTATGTCTATAGACAGCCTGTTCATGCGCTGAATACTTTTTAGTCTGTAATAACACATGTGAATTATGTTTCTGTTTGTAAAAAGGCACTCACAGCCCATGGGTCCTCAGGCGACTGTTTCACCCCTACGTCTGGCTGTATATGGACAAGGGATCTGCTTCATCAAACATATGCTCTAAAATCATTTTTAAGCACTACCTCCTCCAGCCCTTACAAGGATAACTCTGGTTCACCTCAGTCATCCCACAGTCCTCTGTGTCTCACAATCTCATTCTAACGTGTAGAAATGAACACATCAGCGTTAATGTCCCACCTGGGTCCCCATTCGTTGAAGGAGCAGGGGAGATGCGGGTCACTCTGGGGGCAGGTTTCATTTCCGTAAATGAGGCCACACACTGAAATCATTAGTTAGTGAACAGCACAGAGACCTGGTCACCCCATCACATGCAGCACACGCCCAGGCCTGTTTGTGGAGATAATTAGCATCCACACTCACTGTCAAACAAGCTGCGTTCATACAAGACGAAGACTATTTTAAAACTCCTGACCATGCATGCGCTCTATGTGATGCTATTTCAGATACAAATTTGAATATGCTTTATGTAGAGTCTGAAAAAAAAAATGCATTACGACAAGTGCAACAAAATTGCTTTAAAAACCTTTACTGTCACATCCATCTGTTAGCATTATGCTGCTAAAAACTGTGCAGCTATTTCGCCAACATGTTCACTTTAAGCAGCAGATGAGTACATAGCCAAAGCCTTCTGTGTACAGTGGCAATACTAGCAACCAAAGATTACACACACAGGCAGGTATTTTCAGCTTTACTTTTGCTGAATAAAAAAGAATGTCGAACCAGTGCTCTTTAAAGTTTGATGTAGGCCCATTTGATTTCAAAATATAATATTCTTACATCTCATGCACCTACACTAAATACAGCACATAAACAATAGTGTCTCCTATCTGGCATAGACTACTCTGATGAAGAGATTCTGAATCTCAGTAGGACTTTCCTGGTTAAATAAAGGTCAAAACAGTAAAAAAAAAAAAAATCATGGACTCTCTCATACGTACCTTTGTACCTGTTTTCAACTTTCATGCTGTTTTAAAATGGTATAATTTGACCAGTCACAGCCTTCTGGTGGCAAGCTCCTTGTGATATCACTCAGATGAGAGGTGGTAGAGTGCTTGTTATTACAGTTTCACATGCAGTACTTTTGTACGTATCTAGAGTTGTACGTACTGTATCTCAGAACCACTTCACATGATAGGATATTCTATTCAGGGCAAAATGTTTTAAACTGGACTGTATTGGGTCTTGACTTGTACAATACTAAAATGAACTAAACAAAGTGTGGATTCAAAGGAGAGTCAGTATTTATCTAAACCTCGCTGAAGATCTTGAGATCACCAGGCGTTGCATTGAAGTCACCTACTGTGGTTGTCCACTGCTCCAGACCTGTCAACTCAAATTCATGGAAGGATAGGTAGAATACAAAATAAAGTTTCAATAAAGTATGCCTGACAATGATCAGTGTTCATTTCATTTCATTTATTAGTTTATTTAAACAGGGACAATGCACATTAATTAACATCACTGTAAATGTGCCAGTTTTAGCTCCAAAGCTAATTTTCAACTGTTGGGCAGCAATTTCATTGTCATCTACTTTGTGCTCAGCTCTGTGTGGAGATGCACTAACAGGGACAAGGTTGAACTGTGCAGCCCACTTTTGGCTGAATCAGGCTGAATATTGCAGTCGCCGTACAGTGACAGGGGTTGAGGGCAGGAAAAATAATAAATAGAGCAGGAGGTGACCGTTAACTCTCTAAAAATCTTAAAATGAGAGGCAATATGCATGGTTCACACTGTGTTTGATTGATTGGATTTATTTGAGTGATTATTTACATTATTTACATTAACATAGTTGCAGAGTAGAAAATAAATAAATATAAGTGCCTACCCCCATATTTAAAATTAATTTACATTCCGGCTACTGGCAATCCCCAATAGGGGTGATTATAATAGTGGTACTAACAGCATCTAGAAAGCATCTTGAGATTTCACAGTACATCAGTAATACCCGAGTTATCCAGGCACAAACTCTGTCTTACCCAGGCACCTGAACAGCCGGAGCGTGCATGTGCCTGTTTAAGTACAAGTAATTAGTGAATATCAGGTTCATATTTCATTTCATGGGTGTACCCATATACGAATTACAGTAATGTTGTTGCAAAATTGAACAGTGCAATTTTCAGCATTAACCGTAAGATTGACAATATTGAAAAATAGAAGCTTTTACATTTTGCAAGATGGAAATCTGATGAGACTTGAAAGGCAATTTACAAGTATGTAAGACGTAGAGCTAGCAGCTTGTGTAATGAAAAGCAATTACATTTTTACCAGAAGATACTCTAATGAGAGTTACAGGACAACCTACAAGGACGAAAGACGTACTGTAGAACCAAATATGAAAGTATGTGGTTACTGATATGGTATTTATTATAATTATTATTATGGTTGTTATTATTATTATTGTTTATTTATATTGTATATATATATACAGACCCCCCCCCCAAAAAAAATACCATATGTCATCATTACTTATAAAAACTAGTCACCATTCTATTGTTTTACTCAAAATTATCATGTTTCTCATTGCTATCATACCCACTTCCACTGTAATAATGTTGGTCATGATTGTTCTGTCAGTGGTTTTGTTGTTTTGTTGTTTTGTTGTTTTCAACTGGTCTCCCTTACACCAGAGCTGCCAGTCTCAATATAATGTCAATAAAGTCAATTTAAATTAAAAAAAAAAAAATCTATTATTGAGGGACTCTATTAAGCTGATTTGCTTCTTTTCAGGGTTTCCAGTGCATCAAAAGCCTCCATCTATCCTCTTCTCTCTCTCATTAATGAACTTCACGTTGTCTTTCAAACATACAAAACAAATGAAGCGGGAGGACAGAGATTTTCTTTGGCTGACTGGAGCATGTTTCTCTGAGGTGCTTGGGCCTTTCTCTGGAGATTTCATGTTTACCCAGCAGGACGTTGTAGCTGTCATCACGAGAGTCGCAGCAGCCCATGTCACCGCGGTAACCAGCAGACGCACTTTAGGGTGTCATCTTCAGCTGTGCAAGCATGCCATATGCTGTTCATCGCATGGCATACTGGATAGCCGTCAGCCAAGAGAAATACCCTCATGAAAGCTTCAGATTTATGTAGTTCCATTTTGGGGGGCACCCCATAATCTCACCTTTGCCAAGAAGAAAGAATAATCATTAGCTGGACAGTGTGGGCCTTTCTGTGTGTCCAGGTGGGTTTCCTCCAAGAGAAAGATGGTTTCCCCATCAACGCAAACATGCACAATAGGCTAACCATCAAGCTAAGCACCCCTGATCATGAACTATAGCTCAGAATCTAGAGATGGGTCTGGGTCACTGCTCCTGACAGATTGCTAGTGGCATTGAAGGAAGGGTGAAATGCAGAGGACACATTTCTGCTGATGACTGAAATTATATATTTGAAAATAAGAGCTCTGGGTGGAGCCACTCCTGATGTACATGGATCAGTTTAAGATCAAAATGTTTGTTAACAGGAGAAAGTAACTAACTAGGAACTAATAAATTAATAATTTATGTCATAGTTGATGATGGAGGAGAAAGAGGAGAGAGGAGTTTCACCAAAAGCTAAAAGAAGTGACACAATCCCATGCATCTACAATACATGGTCATTATCTCTATAAGGCCTTGGAGCTGGCCATGTGATATGTGGAAACACATTCGTTGAGATATGTTCATTCTTTGGAGAAAGTTGAGCTGTTATTTTTAAACAATTGGAGGCTGCTCACAAGAAGGACTAAAAATATACACAGCACCCACAAGCGTACATCCAAGCTGCAGATTTTTTCTTAGGAACAGCCAAGGAATTATATAATGTTAGAAATTCTGAGATGGATAGTTTCAGCCACAGAAAGTCCAATAATAAACATAATCTTTTCTCACAAAATCAAACATCATGGATTAAAGGTTATAGTGAAATTATACTGTGATTTAAAATAACCTGGTCTTGCGTACGAGTGTTTAAAATGGGACTTTGCTGAGTCATACAAAATCTAGGGAACTCTGTTCCATCCATCCATTTTCTTCCGACTTATCCGGGGCCGGGTCACGGGGGCAGTAGGGCTGGGTGATATGGACCAAAAGTCATATCCCGATATATTTAGGCTGAATATCGATATACGATATATATCCCGATATTTTTTCCACAAAGTGAGAGCTGTGAAATTAAATGTTAAGTCAAAGTCAAAGCCAAATACAAGTAGTTTTAATATTTAATATTTTGATTTCGATTTTATTTACCCCATTTACTGTTAAAGGGGGGTATTATGCTTTTTCACATAGCACCAGTCTATAGCATACTACAATGATGACGTAACCTTCTGTTGGTCTGTATGCAGTAAATTAAAATAACTGCCTTGAATAAAATTGCTCTCTCAAAATGGCTGTACTGAACGTCTTGAAATAGGCCTCTGTCTCTTTAAGAAGCTTTCCGACACGCCCCCTTCAGCACACTGCTGTGGCATCTAAACAACACTACTGTGCAGGGAGGGGGCTCTGCTGAGCTGAGGAGCAGTGGTTGGTGGCTTGGCTGGTGAGAAAAGGTCCAGAGGCGTCTCCAGGAGGTGGGGGCGTTCCTAGGAGGACTGAGGCATAGCTACACCTAAAATGGCTGCCGTCTAAGTTTTTACTGATTACTCAAAAATATGTGAATGAGCCAAGGCAACACTCCAGGCATGTGTTTAATCAGGGAATGACATAATAACATGATACAAAGCTTGAAAAAGTCCATTTTACATAATACCCCCCCCTTTAATAACTTTATATTGCATATAACTAAACTAGCAGAGACAATGAACTAGGACTTATTAAAGTATTACTTACTTTTTAGACCGGATTAGCGCTGCCGCTAACGCGCTGCTAACGGGGAAAAAGTAGTCCTTCGCGGTGGCAGCATTACAAACGCTGATATTTTCACAGTACATCGACGATCTACCGCAAACCTTAACTAGACTGATAAGTAAACAAAAGCACATGGTGCAGCGCACACCATATCTCGCAGCTACATTCACTATGGGCCGTGGCCATCAGCTGCATGGGCCAAAATCGCGTGCCTCCCTACATGTAGCGTGGTTTTGTTGCTATCTGATCATTTGTATCCGAACCATCTCCAAATGATTGAGCCACTGGTTTTTCTTTTACCAACCACGGGGCTCTCCTCCGCACGCTTCAGACGTTGTTGCTTTCTCCATATTTGTTGAAGAGTGTCTGAGGAGGGGCGGGGCCGCGGCGCTGGGAGCAGTGCAGAGAGCTCCGATCAGCGGCTTGCCTGAAGCAAGTATTACAGCGCAAATTTGACCTATATCGATATATGCGATATGGTCTAGTTCCATATCTCTTTTAAAAATATATCGATATATCTTAAATATTGATATATCGCCCAGCCCTAGGGGGCAGCAGTCTCAGCAGAGAAGCCCAGACTTCACCTCCTGGAGCTGTAATGGGGGACCCCAAGGCGACACCAAGCCATCTCAGAGACATAGTCCCTCCAGCGTGTACTGGGTTTTCTACGAGGCCTCCTCAAAATAGGATATGCCTGGAACACCTCCCGAGGGAGGCGACCAGGAGGCATCTGAGACAGAAGCCCGACCCACCTCAGCTGGCTCCTTCTGATGTCACGGAGCAGTGACTCTACGCCGAGCTCCTCTTGGGTAACTGAGCTCCACATCCTATCTCGAAGGGTGTGCCCAGCCACCCTGTGAAGGAAACTCATATCAGCCGCTTGTAGGAACATAGATTGATCGGTAAAACAAGAGCTTTTCCCCCTGACTCAGCTCCCTCTTCACCACAACAGTCCAATACAGCGACCACATCACTGCCGACACTGCACCGATCTTTCTGTCAATCTCACGCTCCATCCATCCCTCACTCGCGAACAAGATTCCAAGAAACTCTCCACTTGAGGCAAGGACTCTCCACCGACCTGAAGAGGGGAAGCCACCTTTTCCGGTGGAGAACTATGGCCTTGGATATGGAAGTGCTGATCCTAATCCCAGCCGTGTCACACTCGGCCCCAGTATACACTGAAGGTCCTGATTTGATGAAGCCAACAGAATAACATCATTTGCTAACAGCAGAGATGAGATCCTGAGGTACCCAAACCAGACACCCTCCGGCCTCTGGCTGTGCTTAGAAATTTTGTACATAAAGGTAATGAACAGAACTGGTGACAAAAGGCAGCCCTGGCGGAGACCAACATGCACTGGGAACAGGTCAGACTTACTGCCGGCAATCCGAACCAAGCTCCTGCTGCGGTCATACAGGGAACGGGCAGCCCTTAGCAGAGGGCCCCAGACCCCATTCTCCCGGAGCACCCCCACAGGGCATCACGAGGGACACGGTCGAACGCTTTCTCCATATCCACAAAGCACATGTGGACTGGTTGGGTAAACTCCCACGAGCAAAATGGAGGGTATAGAGCTGGTCCAGTGTGCCGTGACCAGGACAAAAAACGCATTGTTCCTCCTGAATCCGAGATTCGACTATCGGCCGGATCCTCCTCTCCAGCACCCTGGAGTAGACCTTACCGGGGAAGCTGAGGAGTGTGATCCCTCTGTAGTTGGAGCACACCCTCCGATCCCCCTTTCTTAAAGAGTGGGACCACCATCCCGGTCTGCCAATCCAGAGGCATTTGACCCGACTGCCACGCGATGTTGCAGAGTAGTGTCAACCAAGACTGTCCTACAACATCCAGAGACTAAAGGTACTCAGGACTAGGGCTGCACGATTAACCTTTATCGCATCGATATTGAGGTTTTAACTCTGCGATAATAACCTAACCTCAGGAGGCTGAGGTTTTTTCCCCCGCCCCTGACATTTGATTGACAAACCTATTAGCCAATCAAAATGGTCGAATCTCGCGTTCCTGCCTTGGTGGCCAATCAGAAATGGCAATGGAAACAAGCTTGTATGCAGTACACCGGCTTTCTCTGTCAGCACACACGACATGGATGTGCACGGAGGGCACTTCTCAGAACCGTGCGTAATCTTTCTTCATCCCGTTTGTCAATATGTAGCTATTGTAAAACACGCTGGATTTCACACATGGCTGGGGGCATTAGCGCACCTGATGCGCGGGTTGCGGGTTCCCCGCGGTCTCCGCAGCCATGCTCGCGGATCGGGTCATAAATTCTCCTTTGATGGCGGGTCTGGTTGTGGCGGGTCGAACAATCTCGGCCTGCTGCTGCGTGCCGCCACTCACCGCCGCCGTACACGCGTCCACTGTATTCAGCCACGACTCATTCTACCATCTTTACAGCAGGTGTTTGACGTCAATATGCGGCGGATTTTCATAGAATAAGCAGCGTTTTGTTGCTTGTGATCCAGAGAACGCTTTTGTGGAACCAAATGTCTCGTATTTTCCACGGCATGTGCGTCTGTGCGGCATGTGCGTCTGTGCACGAGTTTGCGTTACCTAACATCCAAAGCTTAGAGTCTGCCCTCAAAGTGCTCATGCCCTTCCCAATACCTGTTAAGTTAGGTTTCCAGTGTGAGACTGAAATTCTCCTCTTTAGAGCCAGACATTCAGAAACCGATGTGTGATAAGGAGCACCACTCGTCTCAACATTCATGTTGAGTTTTTGATGGAAATCTCGAAATGTAAAATCCACAGATTAGTTTTGTAATGTATAGTTTTTGTTTCATGTGTAAAATCCCAGTAGTTTCAGTAATTTTGGACATTAAAGCCGGGGTACCTGATTTTTCCTGTTCAAACAGTGATATTTTTAGTTTTGTCCGAAACTTGTTTCTGGCTCTCACAGTCCCTCCTGTGTATTCAAATTGTTCAAAGAATGTAATTACATGCACATTTCACACCCATATACAGCCTTGAGTGGTGACAAAGTGAAGCAGGGGCGGCCACCCCCAAGATAAATTCCACTAATTTAGATTAGACTTCTATCATCCATTGCTCAATAAAACTTTAGGTGAAGACAATACAACAAGGTCTGTGTTTTGCTGTGTTTACAACATACGCTGAGGTGGCAAAAATAAATGTATTCTACAACACCAAAAAATCAGTTACCCCAGCTTTAAGGGGAACATTTAATAATCATGAAGCATCGAACAATCTCGAACAATCTCATTACCTTAATCACTATGTATGTAGTTTATTTAACCCTTTGTTTCATAAAAGTAACAAAATATTTTATTCATAATTTTTGTTTTACGCACTTAAAAGTATTGAACAGAAAAATCGAAAATTGCATCGCAATCGCAATATTTGTCAGAAAAAACGCAATTAGGTTTTTTCTCAAAATCGTGCAGCCCTACTCAGGACGGGTCTCATCCACCCCCGGGGCCTTGCCACCGAGAAGCTTTCTAACCACCTTGGTGACTTCAGTTTGGGTGATGGTCCCCAGCCTCTTCTTCCCCATTGGAAGACAGGACGGTGGGATTGAGGAGATCCTCGAAATACTCCTTCTACTGCCCGACAACATCCCTGGTCGAGGTAAAGCACTGCTTCCACCTCCTGATGCGGCAGATGGTTTGCCAGAATCTCTTCAAGGCCAACCAATAGTCCTCCTCCATGGCTTCTCTGAACTCCTCCCAGACCCAAGTTATTGCCTCTGTGACCGCATGAGCTGCGGCACGCTTAGCCTGTCGGTACCTCTCGGCTGCCTCCGGAGTCCCACAAGCAAACAATGCCAAGTAGGACTCCTTCAGCTTGACGGCATCCCTTACTTCCGGGCGCCACCACCGGGTACGGGGATTGCTGCCGCAACAGGCACCAGAGACTTTACGGCCACAGTTATGAGTGGCCGCATCGACAATGAAGGAGGAGAACACGGTCCAGTCGGACTCCACGTCTCCAACCTCCCTCGGGATATGGGAGAAGCTCGTCCGGAGGTGGGAGTTGAAGACCCTGACAACAAAGGGACCCACTAGACGTTCCAAACAGACCCTAACAACACGTTTGGGTCTGCAAGGTATGACCGGCTTCCTCCTCTGTCAGCGGATCCAGCTCACCACCAGGTGGTGATCGGTTGACAGCTCAGCCCCTCTCTTCACCCGAGTGTCCGAGACACGTGGCCGGACATCTGATGACACAACTACAAAGTCGATAATCGACCTCAGGCCCAGGATGTCTTGGTACCACGTGCACTTATGGACACCCCTTTGCTCGATGGTGTTCATTATCGACAAACAGACACTTGCACAGAAGTCCAATAACAGAACACAGCTCGGCTTCAGATCGGGGAGGCCGTTCTTCCCAATCACCCCTGTCCAGGTCTCACACATGGGAATTGAAGTCCCCCAGTAGAACAATGGATTTCCCAGTCGGGGCACCGTCTAGTACCCCTCTCAGGGACTCCAAGAAGGCTGGGTACTCTGCACTGATGTTGATGAAACAACGGTGAGAGACCTGTCCTTGACCCGAAGGCGTTGGGACACAACCCTCCCGTTCACTGGGGTAAACTCCAACATGTGGCGACTGACCTGGGGTGCAATAAGCAAGCCCACCCCAGCTCGCCACCTCTCACCATGGGCAACTCCAGAAAAGTATAGCATCCAGCCTCTCTCCAGGACTTGAGATCCGGAACTCAAGCTGTGCGTGGAAGTGAGCCCAACTATATCAAGCCGGTACCTCTCAACCTCCTGCAGAAGCTCGGGCTCCTTCCCCCCCAGCGAGGTGACGTTCCATGTCCCGACAGCCAGAAGCTGTGTGCGCGGACCAGGTCGTTGAAGCACCTGCCTTCGACCGCCACCCAGTCATTTCTGCACCCAACCACAGGAGGGCGGGCCCATACCTCGTCCCTTCCGGCTAAGCCCGGCCGGGTCCCGTGGGCAAAGGCCCGACCACCAGACGCTCGCATGCAAGCCCCTACCCCAGGCCTGGCTCCAGGAGGGAGGAGGGCCCTGGCTGCGCCATACCGGGCGACGTCAAGAACTCTGTAGTTAATCTTTAATAGTTCCGTCCCAAAGAATTAAGCCAGATGAATGCACATATAGGCCACTAAAACACAAAGAACTGCACCTTCCTTTTCAACCTTCTAGTCAGGTTCACGGCTGTAAATACCACCTCAAACAAAATCCTAAATGTTAGGCATTATTGTTAATCATATCCATTGACAGTGTTAGTGGATGAGTGACTAGCACTCTTACCTCAGAGCAAGAAGATCCTGTTTTGATTCGGGGCAGGTGGACCTTTTGGTGAGTAGAGTGTGCATGTTTCCCCCATGTCCAGCCCTTTCTCTGATCAACCCATATCATGCTCATTAGACCAATACAGCTAGGTACTTCTGACCAAGATCCTGGCTCAAGATCTGAAAATGGCTTCTGACAGGTTGCCCTGGCCTTTATTATTACTATTATTATTATCTTCCACTGTGTGCAGAACTTCGAAGGAAGTGATGATAAATATTGTTTTTATTATCACTGTTGCCTATAAATTTACTCAAATTTACGTGAAGGTATGTAGGCCTAGGCCTACTTTTAAATGGCTTTCTTTTTAGGGCATGTAAACCGTTTATTATATTAGATCCATGATGTAAACATACAGCCCATAGTGAATTTGCAGGCCAACAGCTTATTCTGTGGTTCTCTAAAAACAAATTAACTGGGTAGTAGTTGGAAGGGGATTTTTAGGTTTACTCATCGATGTCAGTCAGAACCTGTCAGAATGGACAGAGCTGAGCTATCTGGACTTTTACATTACTGTAGTGGTCAAACCCTGACCTCTGCTGGTGGCGTCAATTAACTGTCCTCAAAGTTATAATAAAAGGAAAGGTGAAAAAAATTTGTTAAGACAAACCATTTTAAAGCACCTTCTGTAATATTAACATGACCAACATCTTAACACAGAGATGGCTGCTGTTTACTTACAAAGCTCTTTTTGGTGTCCTGCCTGATTATTTGTTCAATTTAATAGCACAGAAGATTTTAACGATAAACTCATGACCTTTAATCAGTTTAAATCCCTTGTAAAGGAGTAGTATCCTCCATGTTACTGCTCTTGTTTTTAAGTTATATAAGTATTCTAAGTATAATGTTAATGTTGCTGTAATTGTCTTACTGCTGCCTTATTGTTGACTGTTATCTACATTGTATGTTTTTAACAGTCTATGGTTTTAACAGATCTCTCTTGCAAATGAGACATTGAATCCACCTGGATAAATAAAGAATAATATTAATAATAATATTACAAGACTATTTTGTCGGAGCCACCGTAAATAGGCTACCCATTCTAATGTGTTTTCTTTGTTTTTGTTTTTAATTGACAGGCATACGATCACTATGTTGAACTGGTTAAACCTTTCTGACAACAGGCTTACAGTAGGTTTAGTATATTTTAGTGTGTATAATATTACATCTATGAAATAGGCTATTTATGTCTGTTAAAGAAATTTCTCTTACCAAATGCCCAGTAATTTATTCAACCTTAATCACTCCCATAATGTGAAAATAATAACACAAAACAAAGTAAGCGCTTACATCTCGCCTAGATCATAAAATCTCGCATGTTCCAAGGAGCTGTTCTCGCCCATTCTCGCCGCACCACTAACTTGTCACCAAAGATGGCGAATTGCTGAGTGCCCATGGATGTACACATTTCTCGGCTACTTGTTATTTTACCCGAACTGCCAACTTTGATAAGAAAATAACTGCATAGCGAGTGTTTCCTCTTCGTTTCACTGACATTTGAAACGCGAGTCGCCGCCACCATGCAGATCACACTCAAAACACTGCAACAGCAGACAATTCAAATTGAGATAGACCCCGAACTAACGGTGAGTGGCTAAAAGCTAACCTGCTAACTTTAGCTAGCCCAACAGTGCATGAAACATAGCCGTATAAATCATTGCCCAGACAACACTGACGTGTTTTCCACCACTGACATCGACTGATCTAATTAATTTCGGGAAGGTGCAGGCCTATACGTTGAAAGGATTTGTGAAAAATATCATGCTTATAACGCGACAGCTTCTTTAGCTATAACTTCCAAACCTAGCATGTTAGCGTGTTGCCAACCAACGTAAACTAAATGCGACGTGCTTAAAAATCCACGTAAGGTTGATTTGAGCTGATGTTGGCACTGTTTGGCATCCACTTTTAATTCTAAAGAACTATGTTGTTTGAAATACAACTTTAGTCTGTGAACTGTAGGTGGTGGATGCGCTAATTGCTAATGCTCATAGCATGACTGTGCTAATTATGATTAGCCTTATTTGTAGCAGACCGCAAAGAAAGCGGAGTGGTGTGTCCACTTGATGGTTTGTGTGGGAACTTGGAAAGAATAACAAAAAAGATCGAACATCTCCGTAATAAAAACTTATTGCATAGGTAAAACCGCTCAAGAGTTTAAGCCAAGCTAACGTTCTGATCGTCTTTGGTATTTGGGTGATTTGATGTGTAGACTTTTTTTTTTTTTTACCCATCTACGATGTCATTTGTTTCAAAAACATAAAAGTGGAAATTAGACCCCTCCCCTGGAAATTGTAATGTAAGGCATTCTGGAAATTGTAATGTAAGTCATAATGCCCAGTCACGTGATTGGCATGTGCCATGACTATCATTTTGCCTGCAGTAATGTTGTGAATTACAAAGTTGAGAAATGAGTTGTGATTTGGAAGTGGAGATGGTTGCTATTTATTTTGTGTATTGTATTTATTATGTAATTATAGTGTGTGGTTTTGCTGTCATTCATTTGTCTCAGTTGTATGGTCTAATAGAATAGAAGTTATTGCATACAACACTTGGGAGACTTAAGCAACAATGGCTAGTATATGGTTCTTCAGTTGGAGATGAGTGCATTTCAATGCATATCTCAAAGTAACTATTGGTGTAGTTGGCAATTGTTTTCCACCTGTACTTTGTGAAATGAGATAGATTATAGATTACTTTGTCGTAGCTCATTTGCTAAAACATTTGCTTCAGGTCAAGGCATTGAAAGAGAAGATTGAAGCAGAAAGGGGCAAAGACAACTTTCCTGTATCTGGACAGAAACTGATTTATGCTGGTAAAATTCTTCAAGATGACCAGCCCATTAAGGACTACAAAATAGACGAGAAGAACTTTGTTGTCGTCATGGTGTCTAAGGTAAGGCTGTTCTATTTGAACAATGTTTGTGTTTCAGTGTGAGTGAAAGCCTAACCTCATGTGCCCTGTTCTAGACTAAGCCTGCAGCTGCTGCCTCTCCTCCAGTCTCAGAAGCGCCCAAGCCCCCATCACAGGAGTCCTCGTCCACAGCTGCCCCAGCCCCGGTGCCTGCCTCTGCTCCAGCTCCAGCCCCCGCCGCTGTGCCCACTCCGACCGAGGAGGTCCAAGAGGAGCCCAGTGCTGCAGCCACAGGAGAACCACAGCAACCTGCCAGGTAAAGGTCTTCTACAGGGTTATCATATCATAAGGGATAAAGAATTGTTGTATAAAAGTGCGCTATAAAGAGACTTGACTTGATCTGTTGATTATTACCAGAAAGTATTTAATCAAAAGAAAAAAAGTAGTTATAGTTTTCAAGATAATTCAAAGAAACATTGGTAGCCTAATTAGAGTAAACCTTAACAGACAATGTATGGGCTTTTGCTGCCTCACTGTTAGGAAATACTCAAATGGCAATTAAACGAAATGCTTCATGTTTTTGAGGAAGTTCAGTAATAACAAGCTTGAAAAAGTTGATAAGTTAAACATAACCATTGAGATGATGGACATGCAAGAAGTCAGTCCTAGTGTTTTCTGACCGTGTCTTGTCTGTGCAGCTCCAGTGGCAGCAGTCAGGGCATGGACCCCTCGTCAGCACTGGGTAGGTACAGAGTGAATGGTGCGTTAACTGTGACAAATGGACTGCTATTAATGAAGTGAGGCTAGACTAGGCTTGTGCCAAAAATGTCCTTTCCGCTCTTTGAGCTGTATGATGCATCTCACCCCTATATTTAGACTGTGACAAAAGAGAGCTATTCATTACTCTTAGGCCACAAAGAGCAGTGTGGCTATCCCTATGGGTGCTGTCCAAGCTCCTCACCTTCATACTCGGATGATGAAATGACTGTTTGAATGTAATGAGCAGCACTGTGGTTTTACATTAAACTAAGGAGAGTTGAGACCCATTTATTCTCCTGTTTCGTTCTTAAACACATCCATGAGTTACAAGTGTAGGTAGCGCCACTGTATTTACACTTCCACACATTTCTAAAGCCCATCCTGTGTTATCTGAAGTTACCTCAAGAGGGCGCTGGAAGTCTGTCAGAAAATGTTTCAAAACAGGAGAAGTGCAATGACCAAAACAAATATGGCACCACCCAAAATAATGTAAAGCAGTGATGATTGCAAATTGTTCAAATCTTTTAAGTTTTGTTGATTGTTATGTTTCACCTGTTGAGCTGTGTGCAGTCGTGCGCCCAATGGTTATAATAATAATAATAATACCATCCATCCATCCATCTTCTTCCACTTGTTCATTGCCGGGTCATGGGGGCAGCTGTCCGAGCTGCCCAAATCACATTGCACCAGCCCTTTACGGCTCCTCCTGCAGGTGGTGCATCCACGGGAGGACGGCCTTACGATTAAACGGGCCTGTTGGTCTCTCATTAGGGGCTTCTAAACTGCTCTTTGTCTGACCCGTCTGCCATGGGAGACCCTACCAGGGGCACGAAGCCCCAGAAAACATAGCCCCCAGGATCATCATTCCAGGAGGGGAATAATAATACCAATAATAGTAATAATAATAATAATAATAATTGTTTTTATCATTTCATAGGTTAATAATGATTGTTATTGTTGTATAATGTTTGCTGCTGGCAATCTACATCTTGCCCCGGGACTACAGTTGAAAACTAGCTTTAGAGCTAAAACTGGCAGATTTACAGTGATGTTAATTAATTTGCATTGTCCCTGTTCAAATAAACTAATAAAATAAAATAAATAAAAATACTACTACTAATGATAATAATAATAATGCTTTACACTTGTATTGCGCTTTACAAGCCTGAATTACCAAGTTTCTCAAAGTGCTACACTGTAGTCATTATTCATTGACTCCATACTCGATGGTAGTAAGCTACTGTTGTAGCCACGGCTACCCTGGGGTAGACTGACGGGAGCGAGGCAAATAGTCTGTGCCATCGGCCCTCCGACCACCACCAACCACTCACTCACTACATTCACCCAGTCCCTTCCCTGCTTAGCTTCAGAGATCTGATGGGATCTGGCATAGCAAAGGCAGTAATGCCCTTCAAGTTAGAACTTAAATAGCTCCGTTGCTATGACTCCCATATGTTCTGCGTTAACGGAGCGATTGATTGAGCACACAGACAGATCGAGGCAGAAAACTGACTGAAAGCTCTATGTGTATATGTATGCTCAAACATTGATGAGCCTTTCATCGCCAAGATATTATTTCAAGAAAATCAGTTTTCTCTACACTTAAATATAATTTTCTAGGTATCTATAGATTGTTACATGTTTAGAACAAAAGCTATATCAGCTATATCTTTTTCCTGTGTGTTAACATGTTTCTCGTTTGCGTATATGCAGTGACGGGGGCGGAGTACGAGGCCATGCTGACACGAATTATGTCAATGGGATATGAACGAGAGCGAGTGGTGGCCGCTCTGAGGGCCAGCTTCAACAACCCGCACCGAGCCGTGGAGTACCTGCTCACTGTACGCCTTACTCACATCAGTTCTTAAATAGGGCCCAAAAAAAGCCCGATCCATCCCAAACCTCTTCACGTCTGTCTGAACCCTAAATCCAGACTCTAACCACTATCGGGACATATGGGCCTGACCAACTGAATCTGCACACGTTAGATTTGATCTGTGTGATTGACAGTATCAGCGTAGCCTAATGTTAAACGAGTTATGTGCACGTCTTACCTGGGGCGTTCACTGGACTGGCACAAAGAGCACTGCTCCCTCCCCTTCCCAGTAGATGCACTACAGCCTTACGCACTTTCATTCAGCATTTTCTGTCTTTCTATGCTCTCACTGCTTTGTTTAGCCCACAGTGATACACTGTTCTGAGAGGGAGAATATCCTGATGGTCACATGCTGCTCTGGTGATGGTATCAAAGAGTGCTGATGGCCAAAACGGCACCAGCATGCATTTCAACCACAGTGGCCTTTCTTCCCCATTCATGGTGATGGGCCCATGTGGTGTGTGAAATAAAGATGCCGCACCTTGCTCCTATAGGGCATGTTCCTAAAAAGGGCAAAAAGGCAGGGCAGGCAGAGCAGCAATGAGCATCCACAGCTCTCCAGGGCCTGTCAATCAAAGCCAAAAGCTTAACTTTTAAAAATCCAGAGAACAAAAATCCGCCTGGTTAAAAATAGGATGTTTCAGTTGTCACAGGGGGAAACACTGTAAACAGACTTTACAGATGTAGGGCCCAATCTTGTGTTTCTAAACGCAGACTATAGCGAAACATTTTGCGCTTAGTAGGAGCGCACTTTGAGATCTTGCAGCTCCTAGACTTGGCGCATTTAAGTGGGAAGCCATGGCCAATGGCGGTGTTATGCACAACAGGCTATTTCCTCCAACCAGACTCCACGGCCTGGAAGGGGAGAGGGGTTGTGGGGTTGTGTTTGGTCGCGATTATGGTCGAGCGAGTGCCAATCCGTGCCACATCGGGACCTGCATAGGCTGTCTCTTTCTCTCGAGACATGAACATTGTTTAGCCCATGATGGGGTTAAAAGTGTTTTGTGTTTGACCTGTGAGAACCTATAATGCTTAAGGAAGAACACAAGGCAGCTCAATCTAAATGAGGAAATGAATGTGAGGCTGCCATCAGACCCCCACTCTCAGTGCTGCTTGTAATAAACCACGCCTCAGTCGACGACCTCTCTTTTTATAAGCGACGCTCTCTCGCAAGTGGCGTGGGCACATAGCGCAACAGCAGCGCTACTCGGAAGATAGCCATCGAGTTGGTTAGTGCTGTCCTTGCGCCAGGCACAAGGTCCGGCCCGTAAAGTGTTTCCAATAAAATACTTTAACAGCTTTAACAATATGTAAAGTCTGAATTGTCCGCAATGTCAGCACTCCCCAGGCATAATATCTAAACTCTACATTTACATCTCCCTCTCTTGCACAGTACATGTCACACTAACATTGCCCTTTTTGAATCTGGAGTGTCAATATATTAGTACACAGGGCATTCTGAATTTGAAAGCTAAGAACCTCCAGAGTTTTTTTCCAAACTGGTTTAAACTATAGGAACTGGCAACAATAAGAGCAGAGGTAATTCTGCTTTCTGATTTGATACTTGTCCTGAGGCCCAAACAGGTAATATTTATGAAATTCACAATATACAAAACACTCTTCTTACCCTTTTAAAAAACATGAGTTTGTAATTGTCATTTTACTCTTTTTGAGTCTGTAAACCAGAAACGATTTATCGATAACCAAAATGGTTATTACTATTTCAATAATTGATTAATTGTAGATTAATTGATTAGGTGGTTTCTGCCCTACCCTCCAATAAACATTGCTCTGTGTCCACAGGGCATCCCCAGCAGCCCCGTCCAGGAGAGTAACCCCCCAGCACCGGCCCCCACATCTGCACCCACAGAGGCACCATCGGAAGGTAAAGCGTGAACTCTTTATGAAATTATAGGAGTGAAGTGGGCTGCCATCCTTTAGTTTGGTGGAAACGGTGTGCCTTGTGTTCACTATAACTGTCTGTGCTGTGTGTCCAGGAGAAAACCCGCTAGCGTTCCTCCGGACCCAGCCTCAGTTTGTTCACATGAGACAGGCCATCCAGAGGAACCCCTCCATGCTGCCCACAATGCTGCAGCAGCTGGGCCACGAGAACCCCCAGCTCCTACAGGTAACATCCCCATGCACTGGGGACTGTACCTTACACTGTACCTTACACTGTGCTGTTTGTAATTATACATTTTTCAGGCACCTTGGTATACAGTTTTTCTGATTTAGTGGACAACTATCTAGAATGTCTAAGATTGCCTGTGTGTTTCCTAGCAAATCAGTCAGCACCAGGAGCGGTTCATCCAGATGCTGAATGAGCCGGTGGGGGAAAGTGGAGATGCTCCGGAGGTCGGGGACTTAGGTGCAGCTGGAGAAGAGGGAGCACCTGTTAGTTACATCCAGGTCACATCTCAGGAGAAGGAGGCCATCGAGAGGGTCAGTACACACGCCTGTTCACCCTGCTTTACTTGGCCCACTCTTTGCTCCTCACAGATCATTCTGCGCAGTTTCCGGTTCAGTGTTAATGTTGGTCCAGCCGTAGGCCGCAGTGATACTGTGATATATTGTGGCTTGTTGTCATCTAATATTGCAATAACTTGGCTGTACATTGTGCAGACTGAATACACAATACGCACATTGACACGTCAAGGGTTTTTGGTGTTCTCCTTGGTGTCAGATATATCTAAACTTTGCATAATCCTTAACCGATAATGACAATAGCAGTGTAGTCAATGGTTTTGGTGGTGGTGTTTGCGCCCTTTGCCTTACTCTGTCTGCTTTCTGCACAGTTAAAAGCGCTGGGCTTCCCGGAGGCGCTGGTGATCCAGGCCTACTTTGCCTGTGAGAAGAATGAGAACCTGGCGGCCAACTTCCTCCTGAACCAGGGGCTAGAGGACGACTGAGCCCCGGGCCCTCCCTCCTCCACTCAGAGACTGCAGCCCCCAGCACACACTGCCTGTGGGGGGGAGGGGGAGAGGGACACTGTGTGCAACAAGGCTCGATCATGGAGGAAACGTCAAATCCACAGGAATTCCAATGGAATGTGTGGGCTTTGTTTTGGGGAGATCTCTACTTTGATTTTAGACGCGCTTTGTGATTCTTAGGGAAAAGGGTGTGAGGAGCGAGAGCAAGTGTCTGTGTGCCTGTGCTGATGGATGCAATGCAGTTAAAGCTGAAAGCGTAATCATTGAGCATTATCTAAGGCTGTTCATGCTGTAGCCGGACAGAAGCACATTCTCCTCATCATATCCCTGTCATCGAAGGACTCTGCTGCCTGTGTATATCCAAATGTACTGTATGGTTTGACCAGTGAGACAACCGCTTCTCTCTTCACTCAGTCACATCTGTAACACAGAAAAACACTGTTTTCTGATTTCACGTGCTTAACATTAATACTGAAAATTCTCTTCATCTTGTCACATGAAAACCATGGTAAAAAGAGATTTCACACCTATGATTATACATGTTCCTACTCTACATAAAATGGTTATGTTCTTCCTTATCTGCAAACCTGACTTGACTTGTAAACTTTCTATTTTGTATGAGCGGCTGTTAAACCAGGCAGTGCTTTAAATGCCTATAGTAGTGCTTCTGTTTGATTATCTTCCAGTTGAAATGGCAGTATTGTTCGTATTACACATAAACTATACATAACGTGTGGAAACTATGACAAAATAAAGAAATTGTTCAATTTAATGGGGCCAAAGAAAAAGTGAAAAGTGACATCAAAGAATTAAGTTGTACACCTAACAAAACACCTGGAAATATTAAATTGAAACGCCAAATAGCATGCCATTTGATTCTTAAAGATACAGTACTGTTCCTTCTACACTTATATGGACATGGGAACTAGCTAGCTTCATTAGCAGGGAGTGGGCACGGTGTTTGATCAACCAAGCAAGCAACATTGTATATTTTTTATTTACTCTGTTCTCAATGTTCTTTCGGGCTGTCCATATTTTAGTGCTTTTTTTGTTTTTTTTTTGAGTATGTCTTGGCCACTAAAGTCTGTCGATGGCTCTAAACTGCTAACACCAAACGATTAACGAGTTCAGCCTGTAAAATAATCTGTATTGCATTTGCATGTGAAGGCTGTACCTCGGCACATCGAGAAGTATGTGAATATTTAGAGAATCTCACTGTAAACTCTTGTCTGAGACGGGCCGGGTGTATGGCATGTCAATTGTGTTCATTGTGAAAGCCAATCCATGTGTGAGCTGCACCGACTGTCCTACAGCATCAACATGATCTTAGATAAAGCTGTGCTACATTAAATATCAGTCTTTCAGGCCTCCGACTGTGACTTCTTAGTGCGAGAGTGAATCAGCACATATTTTATTACATGCAAGACAAGTGTGTGCATTGAGTGTATTGCTTGATCAGAGATTCCATTTCAAAAAACAAAATGAGTTCAGAAATCTGATGAGGAAATTACTTTAAGACAGTGTAGTGTAGTTTTCAGTTGCTATATTGTAACTCCATAGTCTTGCAAAGATTGGCCCAAATGTCAGTGTGATCCATGTTTCCATGTGTGTCCTTCAAACTCAAAGTTGTAGTAGGGCTACATAGATGCCCCAAGACTGAAATATAATGAGGTATTATGTGAAATTGTAATACCAAACTGTACATCACAACTTTTATGATTTCATAGTTGGACTTTGACCATTTAAATTCAGTTAGTGTTGTCTGTGTAAATGAGGCGTAACCTGACCAAAAAAGTATCCAAAAAAAAAGGTAAATATTTAATTGGACCGTCTAGGTTTTTTATTATGTTGTTTCAGTAAGCTTCTTCAGTGTCAAAAGATTTTCTTTCCACCCAGTGTTGAATTCATTTTTCACCAAGCGTTTGTATTGAAGATGGGAATGTGACCACTGTGCAAAGCCTTCTCCAGCACATCCCAAAGCTTCTCAGTGGGGTTAAGGTCTGGTCTCCGGACAATCCATGAGATCCATGAGATTTATTTGGTCGGGACAGTGCATGTTAATGAACATACACTCGCACTCTCAAACACTCATTCACCCTGGTTTATTGTACATGTTCTTAGAAGTAGTGGAAACCTGCGCAGGCACAGGGAGAACATGCAAACTCCAGGAATCGACCCGACCTTCAGATATTATAATGTCCTATGTTTACCGGAAGTTGATATGCTTTATTTGCTCTATTTTGTTATAGTTTTAAATAATCGTGAAAATGTATAACAGAACAAAAACGAAGCGTAGAAACAATATTAAAATTGTGTGGGTGGGGGGTCGCTCTCTACAACCTAGATTGTCCAAAATGTTTTAGGGTTCAACTCCAAATGTTTTACTGTGAACATTAACTCGATTTTACATTATAAAATCTCCACTAGTTTACTTTCAAAAAATACACTGTAAATCAAATAACGCGTTGTGATATGACATCACATGTAGAACTCCAACTTCCATGTGTCGTCACCATAGGACCGGTGTGTTCACTTCGCACTTGGATTCCGAATGCGTTGCTGCTACTGAACTGGTGCGTATCATTTTAGCATGTTCTGCTTTAAATAGTATCTCCACATTCATCTGTTGGCAACATAATAGCAGTTTAACTAACACATGTTTTATATTTTGCCAGGTTTGTGATAAACTACAGCGGAAAACTACAAAGATGACTCTTGGAGGTAAGTGTCCTCATATCCTTACCTACTTATTGTAGAATTTGATAGGTTACGAAAGATATTTTATCCTAGTATGTCTGTTTTAGCTAGGTCTTTGTTAATAGGTGTGGATATTATGTGCACTTGACATTAACACTTGTGATTTCTTTGGATAATGAATCCAAAATTTGGTGAAAACGAGTTGAATATAGAAAATTTGTGTGATCAGATCAGTGCATGTTCAGTTTTATTTCATAACTTATTGTTGGGCTAACTTCTAATGTTAACTAGTTTGGTTTGCAAACAAATCGCTAGCAGACAGTTCATTCGACGATTACTTCAAAATGTCACTAAAATTGCCTATGTCTGACAAAAATCCTGGACATTTAACACATTTAACCCAAGACAAATATTGCCCTTCTACAGCGAAAATTGGACATAACCTTGTGATGGAGCTATATTAGTTTTCTCAATAGTAATGTTAATGTAATTTCAACACTATTCTTTTGCTAGTTATTTATTTAGTTAGTTGCTTTACATTGCTTTGCATGTCTAGTCTTAATTATTTGGTTGTAGACACCCGGGGCAGTAGTGGGCTGTGGAATAAAAAAAAATATATAGCCTATTTATTTTATTAATTTGATTTGAAGTTTGTTTGACACTGCACCTTACATTGTTCAGACATCACTGGTAGAGAGGAATAGCTTATCTGATTGCTTAGATAATAATGTGAAATAAAATGTAAATTATTTTGAATAAATTGAAACTTAATTTTTTATATTTTTATATTTTTATATTTTTGTTCAAAAAAAATTGCATGCAAAACTAACTTTTTGAATAAATCCAGATTTTTACGAGGATTCAAAACTGTGCATAGATTTTTCATAAAAACTTGTGAAATTTGTCTCAAAAATAACCACATCCACAAAGGAGAAGAATTCACCCTTTAGGTGATTCACAAATGCAGATTCAAATTGGAACATGCAAAAGCACAGATTAACAAACACAAAAATATGTTTTATTCACAGAAGCAGAGATTCACAAACCAAAACATACCTTTTATTCACAAATATATACGTGCAAATAATATTTTACGTGAATAAATCTAAGCATGCAAATTAGACATTGTGAATAAATCTGGGATTTTAAATTCATTTATATTTTTGCATCAATGAATCAATATGACACAAATCTCACCCCATACTCTCGGGTCTGTCTCATGATCGATCACAAACACAAACGCTCTGTCTAAACCATTGAAGAAAATATAAATCGGTCAGTCCTGTCCTATTCATAGATGATAACTATGAATAGGACAGGACTGACCAGAGGCGTGCTGGCCATAGGGAGAGTCGGGACGTTTCCCGGTGGGCCGCTCGGTTCCGGTGCTTCTGGGCCGGGCCATCAGAATAAAATAATGAAATAATAACTCACTATTCCAGGCCTAAAGGCTTTAACTGGGCTGCAGCAGGAGCATGAGCTGCTGTTCCAGATATAAATGAAGTAACACAAGCGTAATTGTCATGGAAATCTATCAAAATAACGACTGATGAATGAAAATCTGAAAAATATTCGCATCGAACTTTTCATTCTTGCGGCGGGGAGATACCATTTCATATTGAACTAACTCAGAGGGGTGTTTAAGTGGAACACCCCTCCGCTTTAGTTCAAGTTGGTGCAGTCCAATCCAGCGGAGACAAGTGTCTGCGCGAGTTAAGAGACTAAAAGGCAGTGAAAGGTAGAAAAGTGGTCAAATAAATGTTTGTATCTACATAACTTGTGCTGATTGTGGGTTTGTATCAGGCTCAGACTGTGTGTGCAGCGGCCCATGTGAAAAGAGAAATTGTTAGAAAATTGTCAATGTGTGGTATTCGATCCAGCGACCTCTTGTACTTGAGACCAGCGCACTATTACGGAGCCATAATTCCGGGCCGGTCTTCTCCACATTCCCGGGCTGAAATTAGGTCCCAGCACGCCCCTGGGACTGACCGATACTGGGGTGAGCAGGTCGTTGGAGACGCTCTACTTCAAAGGTGTTTACCCACAGGTGAGAGTAGCTGAGGGGAGGGGAGGGGAGGAGCCGGGCCAACCCCAACTCCTCCTCGTGGTCTTTATCTAAGCTGCGGGCTGAGCGGGACTTTAGTCCGCTGACGAAGCCTTTTGGATGAGAGGCGAAACGTTCGGAAGACTTCAACTACTGAGTACAGAGGATGACTCAAGCACCTTCATTCAATCAATCAATGAAACTTTATTTATAAAGCGCTTTTCATACCGAAAGGTATCACAAAGTGCTTTACAGATAACATTTAAAACAATACGCCCCACATCATACATCCATACACACACACACACACACACACACACACACACACACACACACACACACACACACACACACACACACACACACACACACACACACACACACACACACAATATATCATTAGGACTAAATTAATAAATGTCAGTTAAAAGCTAAGCTAAAAAGGTGGGTCTTGAGCCTGCTCTTAAATACATGAACGTTCTCTGTGGTCCTGAGCTCCTCCGGCAGGTCATTCCAGAGGCGAGGGCCATAAAATTGGAAAGACGCCTCGCCCTGAGTCTTTCTGTTGACTTTAGGAATAACTAGGAGACCCCTGGCAGAGGAGCGCAGGGACCGCGAAGGTTCATAAGGTAAAAGTAATTCTGAAAGATAAGAAGGACCAAGACCATTAAGATATTTAAAAACCATTAAAAGAACTTTAAAATCGATCCTGAAACACACAGGGAGCCAATGCAGCGACTCTAAAACCGGTGTAATGTGGTCCCGCCTCCTGGTCTTTGTCAGGACACGAGCTGCTGAATTTTGTAAAAGTTGCAAACCTGAGATACTCTTTTTGGGAAGACCAGAAAGCAGGGCATTACAGTAGTCAATACGACTGGTGATAAAAGCATGCATTAGCGTCTCCGTGTTGGCCCGGGAGAGAATGGGGCAGACTCTGGCTATGTTCTTTAGATGGTAAAAACCTATTTTTGTGATATTCTTAATGTGTGGAATTAAAGTCAGCTCAGAGTCAAAAATCACACCCAGGTTCTTCACCTGTGGGGAAGGATTAAAAGACAGTGACTGTAGTTTGGGTAAAAGTTTCTCTCTCTGGGCCTCAGGACCGATGACTAAAACTTCAGTTTTGTCCTGGTTAAGCTGGAGAGAGTTTTCTGCCATCCAGGATTTGATATCTAAAATGCAGTTAAAAAGTGCGTCCATTGGCCTGGTGTCATCAGGAGACATGGAGATGTACAACTGTGTATCATCAGCATAACTATGAAAGTTGACTCCATGTCTCCTGATGACATCACCAAGAGGGAGCATATACAGGTTAAATAGCACTGGGCCTAAAATCGAACCCTGGGGCACGCCACATGTAATTTTATGGACCTTAGAGGAGCAGGTATCCACACTTACCATGAATGTCCTGTCTGTGAGGTAGGATGTAAACCATTTGTGGACAGCACCAGAGAGGCCGATGTGTTTTAAACGAGTTAAAAGAATAGTGTGGTCGACTGTATCAAAGGCAGCGCTCAGATCCAGTAGAACCAACACTGTGACCTTCTGTGAGTCATAATTTAATCTAAAATCATTTAAAATCTTTAAAAGGGCCGTCTCAGTGCTGTGGTTTACCCTAAAGCCAGACTGGAATTTCTCAAGGACGTTATCTGCAGTAATGAAATCATTAAGTTGGATAAAGACAAGTTTTTCTAAGATTTTGCTTAAGAATGGTAAGTTGGATACCGGTCTAAAATGGTTAAAATCATTACAGTCCAAATTGCTCTTCTTCAGTAGAGGCCTCACCACCGCCCCCTTAAAGGCAGCAGGGAAGACCCCAGTCTGAAGAGAGCAATTCATCATGTTTAAAAGTTCGTCTTTAAAGGATCCATAGAATGTTTTAAAAAACGGGGTTGGGACCGGGTCTAAAAGACATGTGGTGGGCCTCACTGAGGAGAAAACTTTATCAAGCATCTCAGCATTAACCAGGACAAAACTGTGCAGTGTTTCCTCTGGAACAAATAGACAATCAGATGTATTTAAAACCGTGTTACTTTGGGCAGATAAAATATTACATCTGATAGTGTCTATCTTTCCCCTGAATTGGTCTGCAAACGCCTCACAGAGAGCATCTGTGGGGTTTAAAGGAGGTTTGTTAAAATCAGGATTTAAAACATTTTCTATTGTTGAGAATAGGACTTTTGGGTTGTTTTTGTGGTTGGTGATTATTGTGGAAAAGAATTTATTTCTTGCATTTCTTATTGCTGTATTGTAGGTCTTTTGTTGAGCACGGAATATTTGAAAATGTATTGTTATTTTGAATTTCCTCCATCTCCTCTCGGCCTTCCTGCAATTTCTCTTGAGTTGCTTCAGCTCCTCGTTTCTCCAGGGGGGAGGGATTTGGGATTAATCTTTTTAAGTTTGAATGGTGCAACTTCATCGTGGGCGATGAGTAGTTTACGGTTAAAATTGTCAACAATAAAATCGCAGTTAGCAGGTAAAATCACAGGAGGAATCATTGAAGATGGACAACTCCTGTATGACTGAGAGCTTACACCGATATAAAAACAAATGCCAAAAATTAAGACCCTCAAAGGGCCTATATCATGCTATTTAGCTATTCGAAAGTAAAATACAGGCATTATGATTTTTTTCCAACCCGGAAGACGAGACGCTTGGATTCATTTAACTCCACCCCTCTCTCCGAGTTGATGTCGCCCATGCAAAATTACCAGTAGTAGAAATATAAATATCACAGCAATAAGTGAAGTTACTTCACAATGCAGTTATAAGGAGTTGACATATGTAACACAGCTTCATAAATGGCTAACACAAATTATCATTACCATTTAGCACGCGTTTTGATTTACTTGCTGCTCTGGCCTCTCCATCGAGTATTTTTATTGTGGGAATCACGCTGGTTACAAGAGTTAATCCACTTTGGTTCTGGCCAAGGTTCACTAACAGCCATCATCGGTGAAGTGACAAACATATTCTGGCTGGTTAGTTGCTGGATCCCAGAGAGAAATTCCAACTTCTGGCGAGTGGACTCTTCTTTAGGAAGGGTGAATAAAGTCCTGCACCTCTCGCAGCCAAACACTCATTTTCGCCAAGACATTATTGTTAGGCAAGAAAAAAAGAACAGGCGGTGTCTAGAGTAGGTTAGGCGGCACGGTAGTACGATGGTTAGCGCTCGTGCTTCACAGCTAGAAGGTCCGGGTTCGATTCCCACCAAGGCCGGGGCCTTTCTGTGTGGAGTTTGCATGTTCTCCCCGTGTCTGTGTAGGTTTCCTCCGGGTACTCCGGTTTCCCCTACCACTAAAAACATGTACAATAGGCCAGGATGAATGAGAGTGTGTTTGAGAGTGCGCATGGGGGACAACGGATGGAAATTAGCCCAAGGCTACAATCCGGTGTGGCTTGTTCATTAACTTGCACTGTCCCTACCAAATAAACATAGAAAGGAGCCCCTTCTTCACAACTTCGGTGCAAAAAATGACTTTTATTCGGACACTCACACGGGGTGTGTATGTTTACTCTGCCCCTGCATTGTTCTTTTTTTTCTTTTTTTTCTTACAACAGAAATGATCAAAAAGCTGTTTTACAAATTAAAATCAGGCTGTAAGGCACACATGCTTACATTCTGCAATACATTACAGACGTCGGGCACTTCCTGGTTTGACAATCATACGTAAAATTTGTAAAAAGGACAAGCCAGTCCTTTACCAGGAGAGGGCGGAGCAGCTGCTCAGAGAGCAGGGCTGCATCCGAAACCATTAAATTGTAGCCTCTAAGTACTAACACTAGCAACTAATCCTTAACCTTTCATGGGGTCAACTGTTAGATCTCTATGCAGTTGGTGAACTAGAGCTTCAGCAGCATTTGCCCAATTCGACCGTCCTTACCCAGAGGAAGGGACATCACCAACAGCTGTTTTTCTTCATCTTGAAAGTTCCATGCAGGCCAAACAAAAGCGCATACCGCCACGTACTGTATATTGTCCAACAACAACATAGTGTCCAAATAAAGACAATTAAGGCGAAAAAAAAAAAAGAAACATCCAAATGAGCCTTTACATTTCCCTTTATTTTATCTCAACAGCGTAAAGCCACAGTATGAAAATTAGCCATGTGGCTTAAGTTTCTACTAAATGAAAGCAAAAGCACAAAAGCACAAACTGCCTTCATTTAGGCCATTTACTGAGGAGGCTCTTTAAAACCATGTGACTGTGCTGTGGTGACTCTAACATGTATTTTGTCACTTTTATAAAGTTTGGCTTGTGCAGAATCGTATTTTTTTTTAAATTATTTTTATTATTAAATGTGCACCTGTCAATCAACAGTGGTTGCGCATGAATCACTTGAGGGTGGGGGTGAGTGGGATGGGGAGATTGCAGTGGTTTATGGGATGGCACATAGCTCCTAATCGCCAGTGAGTTAGCATCAGAGGTCACTATGCTAAAGTGGCTATGATAGTTAGCATACAGGCCACTTTCCCTAACTCCTTCCTAACCAACAATCCAATTCGGACGCTTCTTATCATGGCGGACGCTGACGCACATCCGGTTTGGCTTAAGACCTCTTACCAATTTACTGGTTTCGAATGGAGCACAGGATTCATGAGGATTACTCAAACATGCGTGAATGAACTCAAAAACCACTCTGGGGTTTTTTTGATAAGGAACTAGCGTTACAATATACTCCAAAAAGGTTGATTTTGCGTGATATAGGACCTTTAATAAGTATTATTAAAAAGTATTAAAGTGATTTTCTGAGGTAGTCATTTTTGTTTTTTCATTGACCTTTTACTTTTATCCATAAAATTGACTGTGAAATTTATATAATTGTTATAATGAATTCCTTTTTCCCTCTATATTCGCTTTTGCCGTGTGCGGCGTGACGTAGCCTGCTTAAATTTGCGTGCTCCTCAGTGTCTGCTGACCGTCATTCTGTGAAACTACAGGTCAAAAGTGTAAGTGTAAGTTTGGCTAGAGGTCAAAGAATTTTAAACCTTTGTTGAAGCCACTCAAAGATGCTGTGAGGCCTTAAAGTTTTTAAAGGGGGTCTCAAAAAAAGTCTTAAAACGATATTAAATTTGACTTTGGGGTATCCTGCAGATACCCTGTCCTAGCTGTGAAGCACGAATGCTAACCGCTGTGCCACCGTGAACCAATCTTTCACAATGTGAGCGTGAGGAATCCTGGCATTGTCATCTTGGAACCCAGCACCTTCTTGCTATGAGACTAGAATGCCAACCGCTGTGCCACCGTGTCATCTGAATATTTATCTCAATACCAGTTAAGGTTAACATACAGTGTTATTCTAAACAATGGTGGAGATATGAAATGTTGCGGGAGTCAAGCTGCGTAAGATGTTACAGAGCCACTAAATGCGATAAACAGTGCATTATGGTGTGGGTGGTGCAGCGGTTAGCGCTCGTGCCTCACATCTAGAAGGTCCTGGGTTCGATTCCCCTTTGGACGGGGCTCCACTGTGTGGAGTTTGCATGTTCTCCTCATGTCTGCGTAGGTTTCCACTACCACTAAAAACATGTACTCCCCTGAAAAACAGATTCTTAATCTCAGTGGACTTTCCTGGTTAAATAAAGGTCAATAAATAAAAATAATTCATTTGTCTGTTTCAGATCATTTTAGAAACATTCATTATCCTGTATCTAATACATCCAAAGATGCAATGCAAATAGAATAATACTGTATAATAAAAATGCAAAGAATGAGTCAGAAGCCAGTGTACAGTCAAGAACATCCTTTTATTCAATCAGGTAAAGGTGTTGCTCTTTTTAAACTGCTTTTTATTATTATTATGGAAAAGAAACTGTATTAACACATGCATTTCACCACAGGCTCTGGGGGCTGTCTGAGGATATAGAGGGAACAGGCCAGACCCGACCCAACAAAGGTGAGGTGGTCTCAGCCCACACCTGCATCACCGAACCAGCGTCTACTTCTATTCAGACTGTCTGATTTCCATGGGTTCCTTAATTTTGGAATCTAAATCTAATATTGTTGCTTTGCAAAATTGGACAATTTTAATGTAATATATTCATATTCCTGGCAAAGATGTAGAGCAGAGACAGGTGCAGCAGACCCACTGTGCACAAGAGCAGAACACCACACTGTACAACCGTCTCCTATGGCTTTTTCTAACGTGGTGCTGCACGGCCTCAAATACTGCTGCAGGCTTCTCAAAAACAAACCTCTGCATACGGAAGGATTATAATCGAGATTAAAATCAACTAGTGACATTTGGCTGTTTCAGTACGGTGATCAATGTGGCATTCACATAAGCATGGTTTTCACTGGGCGGCGTGAAATAGATTCTGTACAGAACGGCTAAAGATGTAAGTAAACCAGGACTACAGTCCAAAGGCAGCTCTCTGAATATTACATTTGAAAATCAAATACAAATAATTAGAAGTTAGACTGTAAACTAGTTTATTCACAAAATGACAGCCATAATAGGAACTTGATAATGAATAAAGTTCTATCACGCAACTAACTGACCACCACCAGGCGACCTGGAGGGTGCCACTTCAGTGGAAAGAGATGCCGTTTCTAATGATTGTGCTAAACAGCCTAAACAGACTGTGGTAGCTTATAAGGTGCTTATTTTCACTGAACCACACAAAGGTGCATGAGCGAAAGTGGCATTAAAAAAAACCCAAATATGAAGATTGAAAAAAGAATAAAAATCAGACATGGCTGAATACAGGGTCTGCATCTGGCCCGGCGGGCTGCCCTCTGTCCCCAGCGCGACCCAGAGCCCACTGGTGTAACTTGTTCACTTACATTAGCTGTTTGAATGGAGAAGCTGAAGAAAATGGGTATGGTAATACAATGTGAAGCGTACAGACAAGAATAACATGTGAGCTAACTGCATTCTGCTCAGACAAAAAAATCTTTGCGTATTCATTTTTTTTAAACCCCGCCATTCAGAGAAAGGAGAAAAAAGAAGGAGCTTACGCGGCTACAGACTACTCCAGTGTCCAAGAGAGACAGAAGACCAGATACAGAGGAAGAGAAGCAAGACAGATACTTTTTTTTTTCTTTTTACATTTTTTCCAGCTTTTTGTAATTATTCAACAATAAAAAGAGAACTAAATCACACCAATTTCTTTTAGTACTATGTATACTGCTTTAAAAAGCTTCAAGAAGAAGAGAAAGATATAGAAGTATGAAGGAGGGGACTTTTTCTTTTGGAGATGGGCACTCAGGATTACAAGATGGAACCTGTGAACAAAAGGCACTTTTTAGGGACAACCTTTAAGATGCTCTGAGTCTATTACACTACGGCACCAAACGAATATTTATAATCATTTACAGCAGGGAGGTGGGGGGGTTAGAGATAAAGGGGTGGGGCTAAGGGAGAAGGGGGTGGGGTTCAGGTTGAAGGCCTGACAGATCAAACTCGGGGCATGACTTCTGTCAAATACAAAATGTACAGCTAACATTTAGTATGTTGAAATGGTGTTAGCAGTGGAAGATCTATTCAGTTCATATTTTTTACCCCTGGTGTAAAGGTTGGATGAGAAAAATGCCTTTTGTCACAACAACCTTTGCGTACATGAACCCCTCCCCCCTGGCAAATACAAAAAGAGAAATAGTAATAATGCATGTTCCTAAAAATTTGCCTCTTATGATATTTTGTATTATTTATGTATAATAGAGATTGAACGTACTTTACACTTTTGAAAGCACCAGTTTTCATATACATTATGAGTTGCAAAATTGTTCCTTCAGCCCTCCCATATTTTAAAAATTCAAATGAAGGTTTTCTTAAAAAAGCAACAAAAGAAAAAAAAAAAACATTGAAAAATCAATAACAACTTTCCCCAAAGTACGTACTTACAAAGACTGGGATTTTGAATCTTCCCCTCGTATTTAGAGTCCTGGGGCAAGCAGACTTCAACAAAAAAATGAGGGTTTTCCCTCTTTTCTCATGACACCCTCAACAATCACTAACAAACACAGTTCCTCTACCAAGGCATTGCACGTGGCTCAATCAACATCATTTAGTTCAAGAACAACACTTCCCATCAAGACGAGAAAGAAAAAATAACTACATTTTTAGTTACCAATGTTGACTACAGCCTTGTTTTCATCAGTTGGTACAGTATGGTTCAGTTTGGCATGGCACAGTACTGAAGTGCTTTTTTGATATGAAGGGTCTGGGTTTGGCTTTGACCTGGTGGGACGGAGTTCACTTCTTCTATGCCATTTGATTTAACCAGTGTTTTTACATCTAAGAGCGTGCCACACAAATTTGAACCATACAGTGCCACTAGTTTAAATGCTGCTCATAATCCGCCATGGATTTATATCTACTAAAGTGGGTTTTTGTTTTAGCACAAAAGTTTGAGATGCATCCTATGACTGTGCGGTTTAAGCCATGCTTCAAAAAATAACTAGACTGCCACAGAGCTTATCATGTAAAAAGAAAAAAAAGTATATATCTATAAATATATATGTTTATTATATATAAGTTGCATGCGGTTATCAAGTTAGCTGTCACTGTTTGTCCTCCTGTTTTCACTATAGCTTATATGTGTGAGAAAAACAACCTGAATTCATGTTAGACAAATTGCATAATGGGAATACAGAGGCACTTCCATAGAATAGAAAACAAATCCCCCTTTAACCATCGCTAGCATCCTCTCAGCGCCTTTCTGACTGTGGTGCGTTTCCCTGCAGTGAGCATGGCCAGGCAGTCCAGTTATTTTGTGAGGTGGGTGAATTTAATTTTGAAATAAGAAAGTATAAAATTGGCAAAAATGCTGCTAAAATCATTCAAAGCATAAAGGCCTCCTCAGATTGTCTAAATAAAAAAAATAATAATTAAGACTTCCCTTTGAGTCAGGTGGTGTCAGTCTGTGCTCTACGCGTGTTGATGTGTGTCCTTCCCAGTATTTTGAATCATTTTGAAATCTATGGCTCTGTGTGGTCAGTGTTAAAAATGGCTAAAGTAACAAACTTGGCTGCCGTGATTGTTTTAGTGCATATTTGTATTTTTCATTAAGGGCTCATCGATTCACACGTGGATTAGCTAAGATAAATCTATAGGGGGAGTGCTGGTGTGTAAAATGAGGGAGTTTTCTAACTCATACTTTGAACCTGATCGTGCAAGTTCACAGCACTGCAGACTGTGGCAAGGGACTGCCTTCAATATTTAACTTTTCTAGTCTTAGTAGTTAATACTGTAAACTAAAGTGTTAATTCTCATCTGAAACAGGCCTTTTGTGAATGCACAATAAAGTCAGCTGTATATAATTACTGTAAGTGTAACCCAGAAGCTATCACTAGTGATTATCACATTATCTCCTTCATAAATGATCTCTCTTTGAAATGTGTAAGTTGTGTCTGCTCAGAAAAGTGCTGCTTTCTGTGTAAGGTCAATTTCGTTTCAGTTTAGGCACCTGAAGAACTTTAAGTGCAAAAAGTAGTATTCTGATTTGTTCAACAAGGAGCAGCCCCGACCACAGTCTGCAGTGACCTGTGTGCCTTAAAAAGAGAACCAACTAAAAGGGGCACGTTGGGCGATCGTCCCGCTACTAGCCTAGAGGCCCTCGTCCCTCTGCGCTCGTATCCAGATATGTCACATATTGATTTTGCTCCTCAGCGGGACGCGGTGCTCTTGGAGCGTGCGGCCCGTCTGGGAGTGTAAACAACAGGGTAAACGCAAAGCTTCCTCTAGGTCCCATCTTCAGCAACCTTCCCTCTTCCCGCTCACCGACTTCGGATAAGCGCCTGTGATTGTCAAAACCCTTTGTCATGCCCCCTAACGCCCCCTACCGCTCAGAGGCTGACAGCGTTTTGTTTTTTTTGCAACCTCATTTGTTTAATCTAGATCCAACCCTGTCTTCGATGCCCACTTCCTTACCACAATTCTCTATAAGGTGCTGTCATTCAAATACAAAACAATTACAAAATTGTACAAATCTAAAAGGAATAAAATTCAAAAAACACATCAAGAAAGATCATTACATTACAAGAGGGCATATGGGGAACCAATAGCTGCAGTGTCTATTTGTAATACTTGGGATACTATGCATGTTCAATGTCTAAATACTCATTGTATGTGTAAGCGAATATAATACAACACCGTCACCTGAAAATACTATTCTAAATGGCAAAAGTGGCCATATAAAAAAGCAAACATTTGATTGGTTTAGGGGATGTGACGTGAGCCAATGATTAGGACAGGACGAGTGAAGGTCAACTGTACCCTCTTATTCAAACAGGCAAGTCTTGGTTTTGCTCCCATGCCTTGCTTACAATAGTGCACATCATTTATAGATTAGTGTTAAAGAACTCGTAGTGCAACAATTATAGGAGATATATTTTGGCATGGTCTCGCTAGTTAGTTTGTAGTACTAAGGGTAAAAAAAGAAAGAAAAGAAACATTGGTCAATTTTGGATTTGGGTGCGATCACAGTAGCATGGACTGCAGCTTTTGAACTTTTATCATTGTAGAAAACCTGATTAGTCGGATAGTCTTTTGTTTAGTTTTTGGCCGCACTTCCATCACGTTTCTCCCATGTTGCTGCCGTGCATGTTGTGCTGGTTTGCTGGTTTTTCAGGAAAGATGCCCACTGCTGCTGCTGCTGCATAGTCCCCATGCCCTTCTCATCCTGGCATCCCCTTGTCCATCCATTCATCTTTACACTGTGAAAAGGGGTTTTCCCTCACACGAGGCGACGGAGTCCAGAGTTCCTCTAAGAAATTCCTGGGTTGACTGGTGATCTCTTGGTTTTGGGTGAGACGTACTGTAAGGACCGACTGGAGGTTGGGAAGATCGGGTGGGTCACGTGGAGGGCAGTTCATCGTTCTGTGAATACGATTTCTCTATTTCTGATTGAAAACATAGAATTCTAGTTGCTGGTTCGGACACAGGTCTTGTCAGAGGAACCAAGACTGGAAGACAAAATAACAAAGGTAGATTAGAAAACAGCGCATCGGCAACAACAATACAATGGGCAGCACATTTTTTTCCATCTTGCTGTACACTCTCAACACATTAAAAAACAACTACACAAAAGTTGTTTAAAAATGAGACTGCATGGTTACTAGCACTGCTTAATCAGACATTGCACCCCGCAGAGAAAGCGTTAGGGCATGTGGTGTGCCTGTGCCTGACTGCTCGATCGCAGTTGACTGTGGTGCTCCTTAACTACAGCGTGACCCTGGCCCAGCTCCTGCCCTGGCCCTGCCCTCCTCAGCTCTCCAGGACATGTGGACTTTGGCCTGGCTCTGAATGACTCCTAAAGGCGTAATGGTGGCAGGGGGATCCGTCTGGTGCTCCCTGTCTGCGGCTTTGGGTTTCTGTGGCTCAGCGTGATCCGGGAGCACAAGTGGGTCACCGTCGCCACTGTTGGCTGCCCCTCTTGGCCCTGGAGAAGCCGTGTGCCGGACGCGCCAACATTCTACAAGTCGAGCCTTGGAAACTCCTGCGAGCCCTTTTGTTTTGGTTTGTGACTGGAGCAGGTCGCATGAATGCCTCCCTTCTGCCGGCTGCCCTTCTCAGTTACCCCGCTCCCTCGGGCACCGTCCCAGCAGGCCCGGGCCATTGTATTGTGCCCCGTCTAACTTTCCCTGCTCCTTCTGCTCTAACTTCCACAGCCCATCTATCTCCAAACACACACTCGGACTCTGGCCTTGGCAACAAACACTGACCACCCTCTCTGTTGCCCTGACCCCCCCTCGAGTGGGCACTTCTCAAATTCAACATCAACCGGCTATGACATCATGTCTGGTTACCCTGGGCAACGAGACAGCTTGGACGTGACTTCTACAAGGGCCAAAACTCAGCCAGTCTCTTCCCCTTTTCCTCGGCCCCATCTGGATTCTGTGCCCCTCTGACTGTAGTGTCATGTATCAGCCAGCAGAGGGCACCACAAGCCCACTGTTGTGCCTTGATATCCGATTCTGTGATCTGTAATTATTCTGTCAGTGTCATTTTGAAAGACACATGAAAACTATTAGCAGTGTTTATTCTAAAATTAAAGCCACATTTGAGACTCCAAATCCCTGTTGACAAGTTTGTGGGGAAAAAGAAACCAAGGAATCACAACGGGTAAACATAATACATCGATCATGTAGTATACTATGAACTATATGAATATGTATAATGATAAAATTTAACCCACACATTGGGTTGCTGTTTTTCTTTTACAAATAATGATTGGCCTGTGGGACTTATTTGACAGAACAACCAATCATTTATAGGGAAAATAATGGAGAGGAAAACTAATCTGTAAAGTTGTGCGAGACTTAGTGCAAAATTGCAAACAAATGTGATGGAAGTAATTTTGTAGTTTTCGTTTTCAGCAAATAGTGTAGTCATTTAAATCTTGATTAATAGCACAAAAAAACCCCGAAAAAACAACACAATCGCCAAGCCTTTATATTATACTTTAAAAGTAAGTCTATAAAAAAATGCTAATAGTCTTTATTACAAATTTAATTAAAATTGGCAAAAAGATTCGGAAATAGTTAGTATCTGACTCAAACATCGAGATGCAAAAGCAGAATGAAAAAGTGGGGGCAACATGTGGAAAATCCCTCTAAGAAGGGGGTATAATGAGCAGAGTGGGGAGCGGAGGGAAAGCGCGGGGAGAGAACAGGGGAGGGATCAGTCCTTCAGATGGTTTCCATGTGTGGACGAGCTGAGCTGGCTCCAGGCGGGTGTGGTTGGACACTAATGAGAAAAGTACTGCTGGTAATGGAGGAGGCATATGAACCCACTACACAGAGCCAGCACACAAGGTGAAAGTGGGAGAAAGTGAAAATGCAGAGAAAATTAATGAGACAAAGGGAGGCGCGGGCCAAAACCCAAAAGAGAGGAGTATAGAATGTAAAGAAGGGGCATGAGAAGCAGTAGCAAGAATGGGGAGGCAGCGAGGACCAGGCCTGTAGCCTCAGGGTCTGCTCCATATGTGCCAAATAAACAGTGCAGCACATATGGTAAACCACACGTACAGTAAAATACAGTTGTACAAATGCACATATTGCGGGAGCGTTGTGGGACGCTGAGAGAAAAGCCAACAGCAGGTTTGAGGGGAGAAAGAGGCCGGGGGAACCAATTTTGGCTCCAATCCACAAAGTTCATCCATTTCCTGAAGCAGTAATCACTATCCAAACAGACAAGTTTTCCTCCTCAATCACATGCCGCGGTTTCAGAGCCTAAATTTACCTGTGTCTGCTGCGGGATGTTCAGAAAGTTGTTGTCCCGTGATCCGATGCCGACAAACCTGTTGGGAGCTGTGGCGCCTGGCGTGGAGTATGCTACAGAACAAAACAGATGAAAATACATTAGGAGTGAACTAAAATCTAAGAACAGTGCTTTAGTTGCAACAGTAACGCCAACAATCGTTTTTTTTGTTTTTTTTTTAAGTGAATGATAAAGTGCTTGACATACTGGCCATTTTCTCCTTAGCTGTGTGGGTCACATGAGGTTCGTTATAATATATGTTTTTGCAATTTTGTTTTTTGTACAGTTCATATGGAAATATTGAAGGAGTTGCTAAAAAGGATTTACAGAAAAAATTCTCAAGAAAATCTGAGGAAAACGAAACATTTCAGATAGCACACATGAGGGGTAATTTTACTCTTTTAATTATGAAAATACTCAAACCGTTACCTTCAAATACTATATATGTCCAACTGTGCCAAAATAACTAAAGTAAAATATGCTTTGATGGCCCCACTCTCATCCTAGCACTGAGTCTACAGAAAGTATCATCTTGCTCATAAAAATCCCTAAAGATGCAGCTTCCAGAATCTAGAGTGCAAACTTGCATGTCTCTGATTGACGAGTTAACTTCATTAATATACTAAACTGGAAGTTAGTTAGTTAGGAAGTTAGTTGAGCGCACCAGAATCCCAACATTAGGGATCAATCGGGACGCTCTAAAACCCAGCGGCGTCAAAGTCTTTGACAAATTTAGGGCAGTTTGAGATACCCCGAGGACTCCACAAGTTAAGACTCACTAGGACCCAGCAAAGAGTGTGTTGACTTGTGTACATTTGTGGGTTTGAAAGTGAGAGGGCAAAGAGGGACAGAAAAGATTGGGAACACGTATAAGTAAATGACATGGACATAAACAGGATACATCCATGTATCTCTAAGACCTACAGTAACATACAGAAGACACAGAAGACTTGGAGACGCTGGGGGTAAAACAACACTAGATTTAAACGGAAGCTTAAGACAAAAATGCTCCATCCAGTGCCCCTCCTAACAGATGGATGACATGAGCCCCACTCTACAACCAAATGAATCCTTTTGGGACTCAAGTAGAGTTGGTAGCAGCTTTTCAATAATCCTAATATAACTTTGAGCTATACTGATGGCTTGCACTTACAATTATGCAACTATTTATTCATTTACCACTTCCGTCCCATTGATGAAGAGCACTCAGTATATTGTATTTTATTAAATAATATATATCTTTTATAATACTAATTGCATCAACCATCGCTCTAATACATCCAAGTGTTTTGTCTACGACAGACTGAAAAAATTAAAACATGTAGCAAAATAACCTATTTTTGATTCTCTTATTGGAGTCCATGCAATTCGACTGCCCTAAATTTGTTCATAAAAATAAAAAAATTGCTGATGATTCCGCCAGGGGATAAAGGCGACTTTTAAAGCAGAAGAACAAAGATAATAATGCAACTTCCACAGCAGACAAGGTCCAACAGAGAAAATAAATGAAGAAAAGAGGTCCCAAAACAAAGCCCTGAGGAGCGTCATATGTCCATTATGACAAATCCGTCCAATAAAACATTAAAACATTATCCACAAAGGTGGATTCACAACAATGGAAAGGAGTTCTAAATAAAAGGTTGGAAGGTTTTTGAAGTATTTTTGGTCTTAACCGTAGGGCTGCCACAGTAAAAGATTGGAAAGGCGATTTATCGCTAAAGAAAATATCTCAACAATATCAGAGAATGATAATATATGAACATCCCAGTACACCCAGTGGAAAAAAATGGACCCCATCAAAAACAAGAGCATAAATATGTAAGAAGCACAATCAAATCAAAGAAGCAAACCACAGCCCAGTTTTCGCAGAATCTCCAAAGTCTTCCGTCTCAAACTGATCTAAACTTGACGGCCCGACTCCAGTAAAAATTACTCTAATGAGCCATGTTATTTTTTGAGGCATACTGAACGACAAGAGGATGTAGTCATTTTATCTGACAGGCCTACTCGACGGGGTCACTTACACGGAGATGCGGGCGAAGAGAGTCCGCCGTCAGGGGGCGTGCTGTTGGGTTTAGAATCGGGCATGGGGAGGGGCACTGGGCGGGCCACGGGGGAGGTGGAGGCAGCAAGAAGGAGCCTGGCATTTTGCTCTGGCCACTCCCGTTTGGCTGCAGACAACACAAACAGGGTCAGCAGGGGCGACATGCGATAACCCGGTAACACGGAATGAGTAGGACGTAGCTCGGAAAGCCAGATCCCAAAAATATCCATGACGTAGTAAAAAAGGGGTAGGTGGAGAAAAGGGGTAGGTGGGAAACAGCAACCAAAAAGTATGATGTATGCGAACGGCATTCTGTATGGAAAAATAATAATCACCACAGGGTTTGATTGAAAGAACTTGGTGGTTGGACCATTGAGAGGGGGTCCACTGTGGGTGGAGGGGGTGGTGAGCAAAATCACTAGTTGGGGGCATCCAGAAGATGGCAAGAAACCAAACCATGGGAGAATATACCCTTCTACACAATCACAACACCACTGACAATACTAGCACCAGACAACCAAACTTCAACTAAAATCAACTTGTGAATGGAACACAGCACAATGACGCCACAGACATTTATGTTTGACTGAAGAGCGGAGTCACTTCGATGGTGGATCTCTTTGAGGGGTTGGGTGGAGCAAAGAAACAATAAGGGAAGACACATTCGGGCTGGAACAGCGAACAGCAAAATGACAAGACACAACAGAGTACCATCGCAGTGCACAGATGACCTGTCTTCAAGTGTATGGGTAAAGATTTATCCTTTTCAGGAAGGGCTTTATGTGATGTGATTTTTAAAATCATCAAATTTAGGCTTTGTATTTATTGTAAAGAACAGTCATGAATAAAAACACGTTTTATGTCACCTTAGCTAACCTGTTGCATGTGTTATTTCAGTGGTGTAAAAGACTGACCTGTCCAGAGGCCGGCCCGGAGCCGTCAGCACAGACAAACTGCACAAATTCCTTCAGGGGGTCCTGTCCCGGGTGGTGGTGGTAACGAATTGTCGGGTGGGTGAAATAAGGGCTAGACTGCTGGATGATGGAGGGAGAAGGGAAGTGCAGAGCTGAAGCTGAAGCACGAGGACTCCCTGCAACGAAACATGTTTGTGTTAGAGCTAGTACAGTATATACACAAGAGTGAGAGAGGGGGTAGACATAAACCATTATAGAGAGACTTTTTTACAGGTAAAAATAATGATGCTTTCACACATAGCTAAGACGATTAGAACTTAACTGGGTATAAAAGAGCTTTAAAAAAGTCATGGGCAGTCTTTTATGCAAAGATTTAAACCTTCCTCATAGATCAAAAAACATCAGAAAAAGCTCATTCCAATAAATACAAGCATTGCATTGCATATCCACATGAAATCCAAGTCTTGTTAAAGAAGAAACACACAAAGGGATCATTGAGTAATGTCTAAAATGAGCAGGTCTTAATACAGCATGTGTGCTGACTGAGGGGGTGATTTTCTGGCTGGAACACAAGTTGGCATCAGAAAGACTCCACAAGCCTTTACACAGTTTTTGTTTCTGACAAAACAGTAGTAACTGCATGTATGTTCTGTTAACAGTAGTGCTGTCAATCGATTAATTTATATATATATAAAAAATGACACTTTTGAAATTTGATTGATCACGATTAATGGGAGTTCATTTTAATGTAATTATTATTTTCATAATTTTTACTACGCCTACAGAAAATGCTCTAATTTAAAGCATTTGCTCACATTTCTAATGAGTAACGAGTAACTAACTTTAACATAGATTCATTTCATGAATCTACGTTAAAAGTCAAGCTGCTTACAATTTGTAATTTGTAATGCAAGTGCTCGGTCTTTCAGGTGACATGTACTCGACATACAGGAATGTGTAAGTGAAAACATATTAATGTGATTAATTTGCGATTAATCCATGATTAATTTGTTAATTATCTTTTGATTAATTGTGAGTTAAAGCGTTAACTTTGACAGTCCTCGTTAATAGCTCATCAGCAAATATGTCAAAATACAATATAGGAAATGTATAGATGTAATGTGCTTTATTTCTGTGTGTCAACAATAGCAAAGTATCTATTGCTTGAATACTATGGCATATAAGCCATGATAGCACTGTAATACATTGGAATGTATGAAAGAGATGCTGTGCATGCATGGTGTCACCATGCATATTCCAAAACTCTCCAAACTGTACCCCTCAGACAGTGCAGTAGTTAGTTACAAGGAAATTAGTCAAATTTGAAGACAGTTGTGAATAATGCAATAATTGCAGCAAATAAACCAAGCCCCATTTACTTTATTGTGCTGTGCTCGTTGTGCATGTCTCTGCTTCCATGTTACTTCCGCCTTTTCTACTGTGCTATGGACTGTTTCATGGACTGACTGCGCAGGCGCACCCTGTGATTGGTTTTGAGGCCAAACCTTCAGTGCTTTTTTAAGTAATGCAAGGATTTTGAAGGGAGATGATGTAAATGTGTAAATAGATAAATATTACCACAAAATCCGACCTGTTTTGTAGGAGCTTGTTTTAACATTGAGACAAAAGGGAAAATAATTTTTTGGGCCCAGAGGATTTTCCTGCTGCAGTACCATGGAGGGACCTCTGATCAAACTGGCAACAGGTCAAATGGGTCACTACCCTGTCCAGAAAATTGAATCAAGCTTGTATGACAAGGATCTATATTCTACTCTCTTGTGGTGGGGAGGAGTAAAATGCTACAAACACATGAGATTTGCGCAAGTATGTAAATTAGTATGTACCAGTGGCGTGCTGGGTAATCGGGAGAGTCGGGACGTTTTCCCAGCACGTTTCTGTTGGCAGAAAACAATTAATAACAAACTCTTATAGTCGGGCTACTATAGGCCTATAGTCTTTAACTGGGCTGCAGCAGAAGCCTGGGCTGCTCTTTACAATAGTTGAGACATGAATAAAGTTACAAAACGTTTTTTAGTCATGTAAAAATATCAAATAATGTTTGACGAATCAAAATCAAAAAGGACTTTTGCATCGTGCTTTTCTTTCATTGACCTGTAATAGGGAGATACTGTACATTTTGACACTGAACACCCCCCTGAGTCAGTTCAAATTGGTAGAATCCAATTAAGCGGCTTCACTCAAAAGATAAGTATCTGCAAGAGTAAAAAATGTATATATATATTTATTTATATATACTGTATATTTCATTTGTATAACAGTCTGCTGACTGGCAGATTACGCCTCTGACAGCCCATGCGAAAATAGAGATTGTTTTGAAGCAGATAATGATCCCGCGTTATTTACTAAAGCAGCGACTATCCAGTCATATAGTGAGTAGCAGTGTGAATTTACAATGTACATATTCTAATCTATACAAGTAGTGATTATCAATAGATTAATACCTTCAACTAAGTAATGAGTACAAATGTTTTGTGTAGCAAAGTTTATGTAGGACCAGTTTGTGGATTATAATTCATGACAGTAGTGCATTATTTATGTATGTGCTTAATGAATTGAGCAGCTGTCATGACCCACTTAACTATATAAAGAAGGGTTTTATTTACTTTCATGTATGACAGTTGCATATATACTTCCGATCTGAAACTATGTATTGTAGTTATCAGTCAGAGCTTTATACCCACACCGTTCAGGCTTCACAAACAAGAGCATGCATAGCAAACCCAATAGTGTTGAATATTTTTGTGAACTGGAACATTTGGACAAGCCCAGCCATCACACACAAAAGCGTCTCTGTCCGACCTATATCCATTACTAAATCTCCTTGATTTGTATTAACGGCCTGTTCTCCTCTTTGCTGTGCCAATCTGACACCCACTGCACCATCCATCCCGTCCAGGCCCCCAGCTGCCTATACTGACGCTGCCAACCCTTTTTAGAGCTTGTCTCGTTCAGATTGTATGTGTGAGTGCACTTCATGGGAATACCCCCCAGACAGGGCCCTATGCCTTTGAGCCCACAGCACCCTGCTCCCATGCCAGGCTGTAGCTCTCCAATGCAGCTCCTATAGCTCCTATAATCCCATTACAGACTGGGTGCAGGCCAAACGCTCTGAGGCGATGGGGGTGGAGGGTGGATGGAGAGGGTGCTACTCATGAGTGTGGGATCAGAGGGAATCCCCAACACCTACTCTACTCTCAGGAGTTGGTGAGCTATGAAGCCATCCTTCAACTATCACCACTGAGGACCATGGAGCTATTAGGACTCTCTACACATGCACAAAACCATGATTTAAAATGAAATTTCAATGTTTTCATAATATTCTACAATGAAATTTCAACTTCCGTTGCCAAAATGAAAGGTAGTCCATGTATGTATGTAGTCCACTACGTCAACAGAAGTTTTCTTTTTTAAATAATACGATATTTGAGGTGCTGGGAGATTGTGTGAACTTTTTACTTACTGCTTGTTTTTGTCACTGTCAAAATATTGATCACGAGTTTCATAGCATAGTCCTTTTCTTTTTCTCACTTCAGTTTTAAAACCAACGCTGCTGCCCACAAACAGGACATGATACGGTACACATGTGCTGATGTGGGGAACATCTCGGCTGTAGTAACGTTTCAAAGGCACATGGTCTGTCAACAAGCTCAGAAAAGGAGGAGGTCTAATGTCGCAGCGGTCAACCTCATTTCTCCACATCTGCTCGCTGCCTTAAAGAGTCTTTGATGCAGCCGCACTACTGAAGTAAAGCACATGGGTAATCATCTCCTGTGAGCTCCTTTAGCCAATGATACAGACCTTAAATTTCCAAAGAGAAAATCAGATCTCGTCCAGGATTTAAAGAAAAAAATAAATAAATAATGGAAATTTACAGTCAAAGCCTTTGAACAAAATCTGATTTTGTTGTTATAATACGCTCTTGCTGTAAACTGAAGTACTGAAGGACAGGCAGCTGCCCTGACTGAATCTTGCAGATTTGCATAGTTATGTGCGCCAAACCAAAATTTAAATCAAACTTTCAAATTGAAACTGTTTAACCATATGGTGGTGTAAGTGAACATATGCAAAAGTCGGCTTGTGTATCTCATTGCAGGAGAAAGTTTTATGCCTGATCTTAAAACTATGTTGGACAATTAGAAAACACAACATACTACTTGATATAAACATTGTTTACATACAATGACAGGCAATATTATAGCCGATGGCTTATGCATTACTGATGCATTGTCACATTGTCATTGTATTGAAAGTGTGTACTGTAGATATGGCAAAGCAACATGTGTAGTACACATTTCAGTCTCTTGTAAAGTCATAACATGACAAATGTGTTGATTTCAGACAAGCCACCATTTTGTGTACACACAAGACCACAGAGGAACCACCCAATTCACCAATAGACCCCAGAAAAGACACACCACACTATAGGCAACACCAACCGGGTCGTCTACAGAGGTACATGCCAGCATCCTGCCGGTCCTGCCTCTGTGCCGGGGGAGGGCTGAGGGTTGTGGGTAGAGGAGATGGTGAGGAGGGTTGGGAGGGTGTGGGGGGAGCTGGGGTCTGCTCTCACCTGGTCTCACTCCCGCCAGCATTGGCAGTGGGTGGTGGGTGAACGCCATGCGGGGGGACCTCGTCTGGGAGGACAGGGCGCTGAAATCGAATTTCCCCGGCTTCTTAAGAGAACCAGGCGACGAGAGTCCTGGTAAAAAGGGGATCAACAAAATGGCAGAACAGAGACCAGGGTTTAATTTAAAACATGGCTGCGTTGCTTACTGCAACTCTATCAAGAAATGATCAGAAAGTATCTTAAAGCTTTAAGAGTCTATTTTGATTGCAATACTCATATGGTTATGACTGAAATCAATGGATTGATTGTTTCATTCATTGATTTGTGACTATACACTGAGATGGGTCTACTGGCATCAGACTGTATTTGTGTACAGTCAGCAGGTCTAGGGGAGGAGGAAGAGGTTGGGACTGGGAGAGACCACGTTTGAAGCAGTAGAGGGTCAGAGCGAGGGGCAGAGAGGGCAGCCAGGGGGACAGGTCCAGACAGGCTGAGGGCACAGTGGCAGGAGAGGAGAGCTGGAGTGCACTGGGTTTCCTTTGACTGGGTTTTTACTCTGAGCAAAGCGCCGGGTCTGACTGGTTAATGATTAACCCAAATTATTTGAAATCTCATTTAAAACTGTGTCATCTAGGCTTGAAGAAAGAAGCAGATACTTTTAGTTAGTAGATTGTAGCGTCTTTGGCTAATGGGCAGAAAAGCATCTCTATCAAAAGCATCAGTATGAGAAATAGCCTTTGTTGAGTACTGTACTATACTTTTGAAAAAAAAACACAGTTATAAAACAAAACACGTATTCTATGGAGTAAAAATACAGCTTGAAAGCTGAATAATATTGAAAGTAAAACGAGGAAACCAGAACGTTTTTTTGTTCTTTGCACACATATGTGCGCACCAACAGAACATTTACCTTCACACATAATATAAGCAGGAAAAATATAACTACTTTGGTTGCCTACAAGGATTGAATGCAACATATGGGCTAAACATGCTGATGTTTAGCCTAGTCCTCCAAACCAGGATTTCTTCCCATTAATGCAAAGTCATGCTTGCATTTGAAAATACCATGTAGCCAACATTACAAAGCACACTTAGAAGCATACTCACTACGACACTTGTCCAGACACCTCTTCAGAATGAAGGGACATTGTCTGGCATTATACTGGTGGCAGACTGTGTTTTCCAAGCAAAAGCCGCTATGAATAACCACATACTCTAACTGCTGAAGACCAGGCCAAAGCACACATCAATAGATCCTCTGATGTAGTGCCCTTCTGCATATCTGTCAGTCAGGTATTTTATGTTAATGCCATAACCGTATTTCATAAAAAAGAGCACTTCTACTCACAACTCTCACACACATTCACACAAGCTGGCAGCCTCTGGGCCCGCTGCCAGTTTGAGCCAGAGTAGAAGCGCGCCAAAAAGATGGAAGAAGTTAAGCAGTGGAGGAGTGGAGATGACATGGCCGCGCTACATAGACAAACAAATTAAAGTGTTCCCCCCCCGTCTATAAATGTCTGCCTAGGCTAAAGAGTAGCGTGAAATATCCTTGGTTTGGTGAAATTGGACAGGGTAAGTACAGGCCAGCTCCACAAGGCAACCAGAAACATGACCCAATGTGCGAGAGCTACAGATAAACGAGCCTCCATTCTGTGATCACGGCCTTGTGTGGTGAGCACTGGGGAAACTTGCTTTGATCTATGATATTCCAGAAATGCCATTAAGATTTTCTAGGTTTTGCCAAACGCTATCTGACCTCTGCAGGGACAAACAATGCAGAATATACGCCTAAATGATTAGCGCAATAAAACAGAAAAATAATGAAAGTATAGGACATTATTTAGTTTTGTTTGCTTCTTAGCAGTAAAACTCTGTGATAAACAACCTCAGAGCGTAAAATGCCCGTAAATTGCTAAACGGCTCAATATTCGCACATATAAAACAAACGAGTAAAGATGTGGGTAATTTCGACACGGCCCTGAGATGTTGAAATAGCTTTTACGAGCAACGCATATAAAATGTAACAGAGCAGATTTCTGAAAAGCCCCTTTTTAAAGCTGCACTGGGAAATCTTTTAGCACTATTTTGCCCGCAGTGCTCATTGGAAAGCATGGGCGCAGCTGTGCTCATGTGGGCATCGACGAGTTTAGAATAAGGCGGGCGTCCGCACTTATGTTGAGCGCGATGCTACATAACTCTACACACAGAGGTTGGGGGATCAACTCTCAAACAAAAGGAATATATTTGACTATAGGCAGCTACAACCAGGGTGGTTCCAAACACATCCTTGTGGGTAAAACAATGTAGTTCCTCAGTCATCCAGGCAGTTGACTGACTTAAAAAAAAAAAGCCGACAATTTCGCTGCCCCTCGGCGTCACTGGTAGTGATGGGATTTACTGGGATTTACTGGTCTTTACTGGGAGATGAGTCTTTGGGATCCATTCATTTCAAAGTGCTGTTAAAAAGACTCGTTCTTTTAATGTAAAATTTTAAAGCAGTACTAAGTAACTCATGCCCCAGAGGCCAGAAGCACCACTGCAGGTGTTGTAGCATGTTGCAGTATTTTACTCATTAATTGTCCGTGAGAGTAAATACTACGCTGACAAAAAAGACAAAGGGAGAGAGGGATATTGTACATAAATGACACCATTTTTTTCACTTAAACTTGGCTGTAAATACTGTTTAAGTGGCTCTTGCCCGCAGTTAGCTTTGCCCGTTAGCCTGTTAGCTTCTTTTCGTGATTCTATTAGTGTGTATTGGGGTGTATTGGGGTTTTCTGGCCAGAGACACCAGGGGGAGATGAAAAAAACCCATCCCATTAACACTTGTATTACCCCAGAGGGACTACGAAAAAGGATTTATTAAGGTAAACAAGTTACTTAGTACTGCTCTAATAACACCAGCCAGATAACTCACAATATCTAAGATGTTAGTGATAAAAGGCACACCTTTTTATTTAAATAATCTAAAATTACAATGGCACTGATATTTACGCTTTGAAAAACTGTAAATTGTCTGTCTGACAAATCATTGTTAGTGCAAAAAGCTTTCACTTCTGTTACCAGCTCCGTTGTTTGCTGATTCTTGTGTTCGTTCGAGGTAGTTCTGGGTAAAATTTACTGAAAAAATGATCTGGCTCTTTTCACAATTGAGATCCAGTTTCCTGTTCACCTTAAAGAGCCGGTCGGTTATGATCACTAGTTACTGGGTACGCCCACAAGATATAGACATGGTGGGTGTGGTCGCCACGGACAACAGCTCTGAGGATGCTGTCTGGATGGGCAGCGAAACTGTCAGCTCTTTAAAAAAAAAAAAAAAGTTGTCCAGTTGTTTTGACTTACCATTTTTGAGTTTTAATCCTTGTAGGTTGCAATACATGTAAAATCGTTCATGTATGTTGCACTAAAACCACTTCCATGTTAGTTCCATGCATGTACATGTACATACATTTATGGCTATTTGGGATGGATTTGGCTTATGAATTTCAACAAAACCTGTAAAAATAATCTGAGCATTGCAAAGCTTCTATTAGGGCTGGGCGATAATTATGCTTTGGAAATAAGTTGACTGATTGCAATTTGTGATTGAACTTATAGCCCCCCTATTTTTCACAAAGACAAGATATATAATGGAGTTGGAGTTAGTATTTTATTGGTTGAGGTTCAGGAGCAGGACACATCTCCTCACAGGCTAACCACTCCTCTAATTGCCCAGGTCATTGCTAATGAACCTCGTCTTAAACAACAAATGTATGTATTTCCACTGCAGTGTATTACGCCCCCCCCCCCCCCCCCCCAAAAGTCCAACCATGTGCTGCTACTGTCAAAGGATTGCCTGTTACACCCAAGCTGTCAATTGAGATCTTAAAAAAATTCAATATGACAGTAGCAACAATGGAACTATTAAAACTATCCAAATTAGTTATTCATGTCACTGGGTAGTGGCAACAGGTCCGTCTAATCAGGAATTTTGCCGTAACAGTTGTTTGCGCTAATGAAGAGTCAAGGGAAAATGTATAATTTCAACAAGCATTTTGAGTCCCCGAACTCACTTAAAAAGTGAACATCAACATGTTGTGTGCTTAATACATTTTGGCAATAAAAAGTGTTTTCTCCTCTGTGGCACATATATAGGGATGACTGGCTGCCACATGACAAGTTTAATTATAACAAACCTATTATGCATAAACAGTCTTAAATTATACATATTGTTTTTAGTCTCAGTGATATTCCCTAATTAGCCGCTATCTTACCCAAATATCTGGTTCTATGTGGCTTTGCTGTGGGAAGCGGCAAATGAGGCCCAGATGCCCAATGAAAGCTTTGCCTGATAAAGCTAACAGAAGTTACTCTGATCTCGGTGTTAATCTCTGTGCGTGTGTGGGCGTGTGCACGTGTGTTCGAGTGCACGTCCACACAAATGGCGTTGTTTGTTCGACATTATTTCAGTGTCCTGGCAAACGGCTATAGCAGACTGGCGGCCAATTGCTCCCATGACCCTCCAGTGTTGCCACGCTAACAAGCTGGCCACCGTGCAAACCTTAGCATTAACACCACACAGGAGTGTGCACATGTACTGTGCTTTCAAAGTGCAATAGTAATAAGCTAGCACATTTGTGTCTCATTAAAGCCATACTGCGTAACATTTTACCCAGTAAATAGGATACAATACAAGCATCACTTTTATTAGAGGTGCTTTTATTGTGGATAAAAGGGGTCTTTACTATGAGCAGGCTCGCCTCTGCTTGAACCTGACTTGTAACTTTGCTGAGAGTGGGACATCACTAGCTTGTCTACATGGAGATGTTGCTGTTTTACTTTGATTACAGGTAGCCAGTGGTAAGGTTTAATAAATTAGGTTCTTTTCAAAATTGTTTTCTTTGACCATCCCACTGCAAACAACACATCAATGGAACATTCTGGGCATTTAAAACATAATTATTCTGAACATGGCTGTACATGACATTGATAATGTTATTATTTTACTCATGCATATATTTATCAGGCTAAAATAAAACTTGCTGCACTGGTCACTAATAATACTGATACAAGTTCAAACACTAAATAATAATTTAGTAATTTTTTAATAATCCAGATGGTAGTCCCCATCATGAACACACAAGGTCAAAAAGTCTTTTGTCTTACATATGCACTAAAACCAAAAGAATACATTCAAATAGTTGATTTAAGGTTATAATGCCCAGCTCTATCAGCAAGTAATAATCTGTGCCTCTCCAACACCTCGACTCCAGGTGGACAAGTTACTAAGCGGATTTCCCAAGTCAGAGGTCAGCGAGAAAAAAGTGCAGAGTTAATGATGAATTACATGATCACCTGCTATGCCTGGGAGCTTTTTGCTTTTCAGGTAAGAGATTCACCTCCAGAGTCGACAGAGACACCCCCCGCCCCTCCTCTTCCTCAGCCTCACGCCCAGACTCCACCGCAGCACCATGAGAACAGATGTCCGCTGTAACCCAGTAGCTCCCTTCGCTGTGAACACATGGAGGCGCCATCTGGACCGGAACGTTGCTCCTCTCCAGATTGGGAAGTGTGTGCGTATGTGAATGTAAATCAGAGAAAGCAGTGTATACATGTGCTTAAATCTAGTTGTATTTTTTGCGAGGCAGACGGCGCCTGGTGCATTCATGACACACCTGAGTGCCTGCAGTCATGTTTGTTTGTGATGTGTGTGTTTTTGGGGAGACGGTTGAGGCAGGTGGGATGCCACTCGACATCTCTCTCTAAACAAAACTACTCCACAATCCCCTGTTCACAACACAGCCCCCGCCATTTTGGTGTCTTTCATCACTGGCGTTCTCTCAGGGCTTGACGACAAAATTACTACAACCCAGCAGCATTGCTGACAAACTCACACTGGCATCACAAACTCTTGTTTGTATTCATGTGGCGACTTGAGACAATGAGGTTTTTAGAAACAGTAATTGTAAAATGGTTTGATTCACCCAGGGCGGTTGTGATATATGACAACAAAAATCTTGATAGTGAGCGTTATACAAATGCCCATCTGCAGTTTGCAGAATGCCCTTGTGCCGGTGACAGATGCAGGTTGTAAAATGACATACTTTGTTACTCATCAACTTTAGGATTAAGTGTGGAATATTTTTGTTTTGTTTTTAGCACATCAGCAATAGTATGTCAACATTGGTAAATAAACAAAACTAAACTAAACAAAACAACAACAAACAGTGAATGCAACCCTCATGGTTCAGCAGTGGGAAGACGTTCATGAAGGCTGGGGATGTGCTATGTACCCGAACTGAGAAACGTATGTGCTCATAGAGTATGGGACTCATAACAATTAAATGTCAAAATTTCCCAGTCATTCTTATAGTAATGCCCTTAGCGAAACTCAAATTATGCCAGTTAATTTTGTCTTGTGCAAATTCTACAGGTGCTCATAATTAGAATATCATTAAAATGTACATTCACTTCTGTTATTCAACTTTAAATGTGAAACTAATATATGATACAGACTCATTACATGCAAAGCGACATATGTATAGCCTTTATTTGTTATAATTTGGATTATTATGGCTCAGCTTGTAGAAACCCCAAATTAAAAATCTCATAACATTAGAATATCTAGAAAATGGACTGTAAGCCATAATCATCAAAATTATAACAAATAAAGGCTTGACATATGTCACTTTCCATGTAATGAGTCTATATCATATATTAGTTTCACATTTTAAGTTGAATTACAGAAATAAATGAACTTTTTCACAATATTCTAATTATATGTCAAGCACCTGTATATTTGCAGAATTTGAAATGCTAAAAGTACTGCTGCAGCTGTTAATATGCAAGATAATCTAAACCAGATAACATTGTGTTGGCACTGTGGCAAAAATGTATGCTTGAGAATTTAACCCCGCCCCAATTTACATACATGGTGATTGCTATGGAGCTACAGGGCCACCAAGCGGCTTTGGTAAACCCCACAATGAACAACAGCAAACATCTGGAAGAGAAACACAACCCCACCCGGCGGCAGAACAGCCAGAAAACCAGACACCGGAGAGGGATGGACGAGTAACAGGGACAGGACAGGAGGACGACTCCATGGACAAAGCAAGACAGAGAGGAGCTGGCAGGTCAAAGAGGAGCAGAAGCAGACATGGATGGACACAGTATAATGTTTAATGTTCTAACCATGGTAAGGAAACTGCACTCCATCGCTCTCATGCTTAATCTTCCTCTCCTGCACACTGGCCAAATGGTGCTGCACTGAAAGGCCAAACGGGGAGAAGGGGAGAGTTAACAATAAAGGAGAAAAAAGAGAGAAAGATGGTGGAAAGAATGAGAGAAAAAGACAAAAGGGGTTGGTTAAAACAGACAACATGGGACTTTCATGTTATAGAGTGCAGTAAGTGTCTATAAAAGTTACATCATTACACACGGGTGGTGTCTGCAGTCAGTATATGAGAGGGAGGGGTGGATATAAGATGGGGATATACAGTAGTTGTGCAATTAGGACATGGTGTGATACTCATAATACTGGAGGTTTTGAGCATATATTTTACAAAATGGCCGTCAGTTTATAGTGGAGCTTGAGGTTAAGTGTTTAGGACTTACAGGCAATTAGGCTGTTGAAATACTCTGTAAAAATACTGCCATAGCAACTGAGTGGTTATGCTCAGTAAACAGCACTACATAAAATCTAAGGCGCTTTACTGCCTGTTATTCAGTAACACTTTCATAAATTGCTTATAACTAATGATATTCACGTCACATGAAACAATAATTACTTAAAACGTTTTATTTTTTAAATTAATTCTAAAAAGTAGTTTAGAGGGAATATAGAATAGAGGGTTGTCAAAATAAACAAAAAACAAATGAATCTAGGATGAGACTAAGATCTAAACTAGATACTAGTTTAAGCAGGTATTAACACAGAAGTTTATGGGTCAAATTCAGTCCAGTAAAAAAGCACATTTCTGATTTCCATAATAGTTTCTACTTGGAATTTGAGTAACCCTGAATACCACCCCCAGAAGCCCATGCACCTCCAGTGGTACTTGCACCACAGTTCGAGAACCACTGGCATACTGCATTGCTCACATTAGCTCTTATTGAATGCATTCAAGAACAGCTTGCTTATATATAAACTGCGTGGTATTAGAGCATTGAGACTTAACCTCAGCTGCACAGACACGTTTTCCCCTCGCCCCTTTTTGCCTTGTTACCATTAAATAATTTAGACGGACCATCAAAACAAGCTCTGGTTTAGAATTACACTGTATTAGAACATGGCTTTGACAAGTGTCTGGCATCAGCCTCTCACCGAAACACTCACGCACAACAGCCTAACGTCATTGATCTGAATATTACATTTCTACATATAAACACTGGAGTTATTGTGTCCTGGGTAAAAAGAAGGATCACCCCGAAGAGGAATATTTTATTACGTGGATATTTGGGATTTTCCATTGTCCATCAATGGGTTTTCTACCTCCACCCTGTTAAAGAGGTGCGGTGAACATGTCAAATAGGAAGTCATTTTTCAGATTCTGCTCTGAGCTGATGGACGTTGGAAAAACAGAAACATCAGCGGGACATGGAGATATTCTGAATGATGAGGATACACTGTACAATGTTGTACATAAAGGTTGGGATTGGAGGGTGGGATGAAAGGATGTTTTACACAACGTAGTAATATTATTATGTACAGTATGTTTATGAAATGTCATGCTATGAGGTGGACTGAGGTTTAGGACTAAATTAACTAAACTTTACACATATAATCAAAAATTTAGTGCAAAAAATGTCACTACATGTCTTTTTTTCAGTTATACAATACTGCGAATTAATGAGTAAACACGTGTTAAGTTCTTTGCCCATTGTTTCAGTGAATATTTGAGCATTCAGACAAGAGTCTTTTTTTGACTCCCGTGTTACTAACAGAATGTCACTCATGAATGCTTAATCTATGAAAACTTGCATAGTTTTTCACAATATCTCTAATTCTGGCCTACTCCTAAGTCCACCTCCAGAGCTGGGATGTTTTGTGAGTGGTGGTGTATCGAGTCATAGTACCTGCATCCACATCATTGGGCCAGCCGCTGGACTGAGAACTGCTGCCTGCTGCAGGGGACCGGCCCGAGTAGAACACATCATCCACAGGGCTCTCCATCTCACTGTCATCAATGGACTTGCGCTTGTTGGAGCTGAGACAGCACAGAGTGAGACTTATTAAAGGTCCTATATTACACAGGCTTAAATTAAGAATAACATGTGTCTTGAAAATATCTCACGGACTTAGTGGTTTAGAAATGTAGCTGTACTAAATGCCACCAGAGGGCGACAGCAAAGTGCAAAATAAAATGATTTCAAACGAGCTAAAAGCAAAAGCTGTAACATTTTGTTGCGTGTTGTAGCGCAGATAATTTCAGCACTGTCATACTAAGATCACGTTTGGTGAAGATGCGTGAACTTTAAACAAAGGATCACAGCGTTCTGACTTTATCCAGTGAGAAGCTTACAGTTTGAGAGCGGAAGACGGAGACAGACTATATATAACAGATTAATCAAATGTGCAGAAATGAAACAAATCACCACTTCAGGTAGGAAGATGCAATATCTTCTATTGCAATTTTTCTATAACTCCATTAATCCACTTCTACTCCTAATCCCCTAATTGCAATCCTTCAAACTGCGATTAATTGTACATGGATATTAGTTGACATGTTTCCAATGACGGGAATTAACATGGGCCCTTTGAAGGAGCTATATCATGCAAAATCGACTTTTTGGAGTTTTTAGCCATGTTGTTATGCTATTTCCTTATCAAAAACACCCCCAGAGCGGTTTTTGGCTTCATTCACGCAGTTCCCAGAAATCCTCCTGAATCCTGCTCTCTGAGCAGCTGCTCCGCCCTCTCCTGGTAAACGACTGAGTTGTTCAGTTGTGTCGTCACAAAGGAACGGAAGTGCTCTACGTCTGTAATGTAAAGCCTTACGGCCTGATTTTAATTTGTAAAACAGCTTTTTTCATTATTTCTGTCGTAAGAAAGAAATAATAAAAAAAAAAAAAGAAAAAAAAAGAGGAAGTGCCTCACGCGTCCGCGCTGCCCCTGCAGGGAAAACAAACGCACCCCCTGAGCGTCTGAACAGATGTCATGTTTGCACCGAAAGTTGTGAAGAGGGAGCTTTTTCTACCCTACTCTGGAGTCTGGACACCTGTTCTTTTTTCTTACCTCACGATAATGTCACGGAGAAAAGCGTGTTTGGCTGCGCGGACAGGACTTTATTCAACCTTCCTAAAGAAGAGGCCACTCGCCAGAAGTTGGAATTTCCCTCCGGGATTCAGCGACTGTCAGCCAAAATAGTGTTTGTCTGTGACTGTCACTGATGGATGCTTGGTGAACCTTGGCCAGAATCAAAGTGGATTAACTTTTATAACCAACGCGAGTCCCATAATGGAAACATCAGAGTGGTGAGTCAATCAAAACGCATGTTAGCATGTGTGTTAGCCATTTATGAAGCTGTGTTGCACTTGTCAACTCCTTATAACTGCATAATGAAGTAACTTTTTGCTGTGATATATATATTTTTTCTACAACTGCTAAAGTTGTATGAGCGGAGAGAGGGGCGGAGTTAACTGAATCCAAGCGTTTTGTCTTCCGGGTTGGAAAAATACCTCCAGAAAATACTTATATTTATCACAAAAATTTGTGCGCCATAGTGGTAGAGGTACAATATATCATATAAATGCCTATAATTTACTTTGGAATGGCTAAAATAGCATGATACAGATCCTTTAAGGTCCCATATTATAATTAAAGCTGGCATAAAAGTGTGAGTCTTTTGTTTTGGAGTCAGGCCTGCATATGTCTGCAGACAAACAAGAGTTAGCAATTTTTAAAATGTCAAGGTCTCCCCTCAATATTCTGTTTTCACATTGTATTTTTGCCGGAGGGGACGAGGCAACACAACTGTAAACAGCGAGACAAACATGAGGTTCAGAATAACATGCCGCATCCACACTGGCTCTGCAGTAGTGAAAGTGCGTGTGGCGATGCTTGGAACACTTTCCTGTGTGTGTTAGCATATTCCTATGGAGTCGTACATCTGTGACCAATAAAACATAGAGCCGGGATGTGAGCTGTTGTGTGTGACACTGTGTGGCTTTTGCACGACCATTAGTACCATGGGAGAGATTCAGTAATGAGTGTAACTACCTCCGTGGGAGACTTGCATAAAGCTCCATTTCGGTCCTGCAGCGTAAGACAAGCGGGCGGCAGAGAGAGGGGATAAAGGACAGACACAAAGACAGGAGGAAGGGGCAGAATGTAGGGTTGAATGTGAGGGTTAGTGTTGGAAGGGAAAACACAGGAGAAAGGGAAAAGAATCAAAAAGCAGAGGAGGAGTTTATTGATGGGTTAGAATAGTTAGTATGGAGAAGTTACAGGCCTCCCACTAGTCACTATTGTCCCAATTTCCACAATAGCATTACCAGAGACAAAATACAAGGGCTGAGACGATAAGCTTTTGTCACAACACAATATGTACATCACGACACATAGGGTCGATACGCTTGGCTCAGTGTGTAGCTGTAGGCCTATAGCGTGGCCCTCACTTTGGCCGACTACTGAAAACCTCCTTAATATGCATTATGTCATTTAAGTTTTACAATATGAGGTTTTTGACATGATAAACGTCACAAAATAACATATCACGATATGTCTCAAAACAATATAGCCCCAGCCCTACAAAATACCCCTGATATTACTACGTTTACACACTATGTTTTCTATAATCTACAAATTATATATAAACTACAATAACTAAAATAGCCTTACTGCAACAAAGTCAGACTTGAACGTTTTGCAGCAATATATATACCTCGTGGAAGGGGTGGAGGTGATGGACCGCCGTCCTAGGGTCACCTGGTTGATGTTGTAGTAGCCAGGGCTGTCCAGGTCAGCTAGGGAGAAGTTGGGTCCAGTCGCCGTAGCAACAGGGGCTGAAAAATAGAGGTAAGACTTGGTCAATGTTAAATTATGTGTTAAAAATATAGCTCAAATTATTGAAAAACATGACATGTTTTCTGAACCTGGCAGTGAGGTGTCTGTTGTGTGTTTTTCCTATAATCAGCTGAAGGGCCTGTAGATCTATGCTGGAGGATCAAATTCAGCCCTGGGCCTGACGTTTCCTAAGTATATAGCAATTTTCATAAATTGAAAAGCAGGAGCATCTGCCTGGAGGTGTAGAGGGAACTGTTTACCCTGGTCAGGTAAGGGCCATGTTTAAATATGTGTGGAAAGAGCCACTAAGATCGCTTGCATTTGGGGGCAAAATTGTCATGCTACTCCTCTGCTGAAAAGATACAGATACTTGTTTGTAGTTGTGATTCAAAGCGATTGATACAAGCCATGACTCACTCTGTGACACGCGGACGAGTTCGGCTACGTTCCACACCCCTGAAGTCACAAAGCAGTCCTGGAAACTTAGATTCAAATGGCCTGCAGAGAAAAGACATGAGAGGAGAGATACAACATGTGAACAGGGTTAAATGCACAAACCAAATGTGCGCACAATGACATGAACACGCAGCCATCAGACACACATGCTAACGTTAGCTGAAACACATGAAGGGTGCTGGTGTCTTCCATTGAGACATGTGTTTTCAATAGGACACAGGCCTGCTTTTGACATGTTCATTTTTGAAATGTTGACAGTTTATTACTCAGAACCATACATGCTCTGCATTGAAATCTCAAGTTTGGAGCTCTCCATGCTTACAAACATTTTTGAATCTTGTCAATATAAGTATACACTGATCTTTGTCAGCCCTGCTGTCCACGCTTTAGACTCCTTGTTTCCGCAAACAAAAGTAGGTCTTGTTTTTCCACAGATGAAAGGTTGAGGCTTGAATCTTAAAACTCACTCAAATTTCCACATGCTGTCGCCCATTTTCTCTAATCCCCTGCTTCTTACTTTTTTGTTCAATTATGCAACTGTCAACTACCAGTCAACTGATGAAAGAAGACCATATGCAGTATCACATTTACTCGAAAAAGAAAAATAATTCATATTTCTACATTCACTGATGTGAAGTGAGTGTTTCTTGACTTGACACCACAGTGGAGCTGCTTTTTAATTGTGTTGTGATTTGTGCAATGACAATCAAGGGATTCTGATTCTTATTCAGAAAATAGGAGTCTTCATGGCAGGCCAGGGTGCTGACATCACTGAAACACTACCCCCTAGTGGCTAGGAGAGACACCAGAAAGAGCAAGGAATCTTATTGTGTCAAAAATAACTTTGAAGCCTGGTTCCCCTGAATACTTGGGTTAAGGCTTAATAGGCTTTTAAAGTTTCTGCCATTTTTCGAGGTTGGGCTTTGTTTGAGAGGTCCAGCAGAAGTGTGGAGACGTGTTGCTGCCACATACATCCCAGCGAAGATACTCTGCCCCTTTTTAGGAAAATGCTCTGTGGAAGGACTCAGATCTGCCATCTCTTGGCTCCCTGTTACTAATATAAATGGTGAGTGTAGGCTATTCAATTACCCCCAAAACAATTACATGAGCAGTTTATTTTTCAACAGTGATGACGCATTTGACAAGTTAACAACTAAGTTTGTGTGTGAGTGCATAGCGGAGTTCCCCTTTTTAAACACTTCTAATGAAAATAGCCTAACTGGTACTAACTCCAGTCTGCATATACAGTAACAGAGGGACATCATCACAATCCAGAATCTGAAAACAACCAACTACTCCTACTCCTACTAATACTACACAGTTCCGTTTCGATATATGGTGCTAAGTAGATTATGAACATTTTACATTTGAGTAAAAAGTGCATAATACCTACATCCTATCTCTCCCCTCTCTCTCTGCATCCAAAGTCCTCTCCTTCACCCCCTTAGCTCTCTCTCTCCATCTCAGCCCGGGGTTAACCGCAGCGGGGACAGCGTATGAGGTCAGCGCTCGGCTCGGCAGTGGCCATGTGGTTCCCATCTTCCAATAACGTCAGTGTGATTTATGAGCACGCCGCACACAGCCCCCACACTTCAGGACCGTCAACTCTCCTTACCATAATAAACTTTAGACCCAACTCTGCCGGGACTCACACACACAGAGGCCCGAATGCAAGGAAAGATCCGCAAATACGCAAGACGTGCACGATAGGACATGCCGTTACTTAATGCATTCTACCTCGGGCCTTATGTGAAGACACACTTAATCGATGACATACCATTTGGTGGGGCTTGACGTCATTGTCTCCTTGCTGGTTTGAGTTGTCTGATTGTCCTGATTGTTCTGGAACACACAAAAGAACGCCAATGAGCCAAAGTTAGAAAGTTAGCATAGCATTTTTATAACCATCTGTCTAGAAGTAAATTGAGAGGGTTGGACACACAAAAAAAAGGTTAAGGTTGAGGTTAAGGCATTGATGTGATGTGATATTTTCTGGTGAATGCTGCAGTATCATATAGACTCTTGCACGAGAGGGTAACATCATCTTGTGGCCTGGGGTAACTTCTGCAGACGAAGAGCTGCTTGCAGCAATGGCTGCCTTACATGAGCGCAACTGTTCTCACTCATAACAGCAATCAACTTCAAGTTCAAAGCTAATTTGGGTTGTTTATATCAAACTCTATTTCTTCTGCCTAAACTGTTCCATCTCCAGAGCGTGTATGCAAACGTGTAGGCACCAAATCGCCTTCCGAATCTAGTTTTGCTTGGCCCTTACTGCCATTCTTCTCTCGATATGTAATGTGGCCTCATGGAGTTTTATAGTTGTATCGTATATACCATTCGGGCCAATTAGCCTACAGCGCCAAGGCTTTAAGGCTGCCCTGGGCCAAGTCTCCCCGGTTTCGTTGAGTGCGCGGCCCCCTCAATCTCATCATCTCCTAAACCCAAATCAGCGTCCTAATCTTGGGTGGCATTAGTGCATTACATGCCAGCCATTTGCGTGCCAAAATGGTGGAGACAAAAAGAGAAACAAAACCACCTCATCAGTCTGAAGAGGAGGAGCGCACAGGGATAGAGTTTCTTCTCTCTCACAACATGTTGAGGCTTTATAAAGTCCCATTTTCAACGTCTTTCTCCCAGCGTTTCTTCTCGCACTCCTGCTCCTCTCTCCTGGTGCTGTCGCTCTGTGGAATTCTGGCAGCCATTTTAGCGCTTGGCAGCCATCTTAGCTTTGGCGGTACTCGTGCATTCCTGCTAGCTGACGGCACACAGGCGCGCACACACACATAAGGATACTTACAGACAAATCTAACAATTCCTGGTTTGATATTAAAGATAAGAAGAGCAATTGATGAACCGCAAAGCCAACAAAATCAAGATTGCAGGTGGAGCCTAGTACTGTCCTAATTAAAAACTGCCAGTGTTTCCCTTGGATTTGAAGCCGTTTTCGACAAGAAGAGGCGTGTGCGCGGGAGGGTGATGACATCACTACATGGAGTTTCAAGCTCCACTGAAGTCATAATGATTCTAAATATGAATTTTTAGCACTGTCTACTGATCCAAACGCAGTCCACCAACAATGTAAAACTGTTTATGGATGAATTACCTTTTTTTGCATCACAATCAGGCCTTATGATATTAAGTAATCATATGGAAGATTGTGAGTTACCTTACTTCTTGGATACATCATTAAATAAGTTACATTTCGAAAGGCTGCCCCAAGACAACTTTAAGTCAAATCTGGGAAAAGAATATGGATTTAAACAAAAAAAGTGGAAGGCAATACTAGTAGGCAATTACTTGGTTGATTTTGATTTCAGACGGACTGACGCGGGGAGAACGCGTACAAACCTATTACAATAATTTTGCAATGAGCAATTTCACTTTGAATTTGACAAAAATAATTAATAGAATCCAGCTCTTCCTACACCTGTGTACATCTGCATTAGCCCTCATTATCTGTGTAACAGCGTTCCAGCCAAAAAATGAGTCCAGTTGTCATGGAAACGCGAACAACAACCACAGTTGGAGCAGGAGGTGCATATGTGTCGCTGTTTGGCCTGGCAATTAGTTTGAAAGAAGATAATAATATAGCCTACTGGCATGAGCTCAATAAGTTGTTTTGTTTAAGTATTTGCTGGCAGTGAGTGGTTTGGCAGCTTCTGTGCGACTCTGTAACAAGGCTATTTTTTAAAACTATCAGTCTGTCCATATTACAAGGTGTTAAATCCACTTGTATGTGCAAAATGGAAGTGGAAACCCAAGAGGTGTAACTTTTGGCTTGCTTGGAGCTGGGTTTGAGAATGGAGGGATGAAGAAGTGTCGTCTGCTCAAAGCGATGTTAATTGGAGGGCCACGAGAAAGCTCTAGTACAAGAGAAGTGCCATCATGAGTTTTAATCTCTGTGCAGTCAATGCAGAAATGCCCCATCTGTCCTTCTGCCTGAGTGTGGACATCTATTGGTGGGAAATAAATAGCTAATATACTTAAACACGTGCTACACATTACTAAGAAGATCGGTTACTCATCTCACCAGCCTATACACATGCACGCCTACATGACACTATAAAACATGTCCACTCACACTATAGCTGGCATATACAGAACAACAAGAGCATTTGCTAAAGCATATTTGCTTAAGTCTTGAAAGCTTGCATTCAACATGGCTACTGTACCTCTGAAGCGCAAAGATGTTCCTTGGTAGAGCCTGCACTCATTTAAACACAAATAAATCACGCTTATCTTCTGCTCACAGACGACTGAAGCCTCTTGCACACTCTAGAACTAATGTTATCATGATTATAATAATGCTAGGCAACGAATGTTAGTTTATTTCTCTTCAGAACCTCCTGGCTTGTATACAAAAGTTAACACTAGCTAATAATACAGACTGGGGCTAATATCTCTCACCTAGGCTAATGTACACAAAAGGCTGTCTCGCGTTGATTCAATCGCTCAATTTATCATGACATAAAAACAACACGTGCATTCATTTGCAAATTGTTAGGAGATACTTGAAAGTAAATAACATACACACGCTGGCTCGCTTGAAGAACTGGCAGCCGTCATCCAAGCTAATGGACTCATTTAGCATGCACATATTCATATATAAGAGTTTGCTGTTTGCACGGCGGCAGGGAGTGGTAATTTAACAAACAGCTTAGGAGTGTTTGTTTGTGCATCCGAAAGCACACAGGAGCAAACAAGCCGCTGTGTAATCTAATGTACACTAAGTAAGAGGGGCTTTTACAGACTGACAGCAGACGCTAGAGCCATGTCAGATAGACACACATGGAGATATAAAGTAGCAGCTCGGTATCTTATACTTGACAAGTGTTGACGATTATTCTCACAATAGTTACATTTATGGAGAAACAAATGCTCCATCACATTTCTCTCGGTGAGATTGGTGCAGACAAACAACAGATGTTGAGACAAATGTGTGATTCTGTATTGACAGACAATGGCAGAGAATTGACTGGTGTAAGATCTAAGGCTAATTTCCAACAATTAACACCGTTTCGGATTATCTTTGAATGCATCGCATCTCAATGCATTTCTTTACATGAAGAGTGCAATCTACGGTGATACTATCCAGGAGGAAAAAACAAAGAAATGTTGGAGCTGTAGCATTGATTGAAGCACTTTCTGTAACAGTGCAAATGATAAGTCAATTTGTTCTGCTCGAGTTAAAGAATTACAAGTCTCTAATATTGTTTTGAACAACAAATCATATATCTAGTAATCATAGATGTCTGAGTGACAGCCCAAAAATTGTTCTAAAGCAAAAATGAGGGCTACAAGTTATCGCACAGATTTAAACACAACAAGTTACAACAAGAGCTCTTTTCAATGTTGAAAATCAGTTGCATTCGTTGCAAATAATGATTTATCAGCATTGATGGATGGTAAGTTGACAACATACAAAACCACATAAGTAATTAAAAGTTTATTTACTAAACTTTAGTAAAGTTTGTAATTAACTTTACTAAAGTTCATTACTTTAGTAATGAACTTTAGTAGTTAATTACTAAAACGTGTTTTTCCTCCTGCTGCACAAGGAAAAACAGTCTGACTACAGAATTCTTTCTTATGTCACATTAGGTCCATCATCGAGCAGTAGAAAACTTAAGTACAAAGATCAAGCGCTTTAGCCAAACAGTCATATAAGGACCCCTCGTCAAGCTCCTTCACTTCACACTCAAACAATAGAGGCCTCTTCCTTTTGCTGTGAAACTCTGTGGACAGCTTGACCACTGTTCTCATCCTCCATGTCTCGCTCTGACTCCTCCCTTCTCGTGCTGCAGCCTGTATCCTCAGTTTCTTTCAGGCTGCTCGCCTGTGTCTGTCCGACTGGTGGAACCCTGTCATTCTCTGTGGAGAGTGTGGCCACCAACAGCGGCTGATGTGGGAATGCAGCTGTGCACTTGTGTCTATACTTCCCCCAGATGTGACATAATTGGTTTGCGCTGCCTGTAGAAAAAACACATAGACTTTGGCAAAGCTCCTTCATGCGCTGGCCTTGTGGTAGAAACAAAAGTATATGATCTCTGTGCTATTTCTTCCACTTTAAATATCCTTTTTGAGGTTTAAAATTTCCCTTTGCGTACAATCTTTCATCTTCTGATTGCAGCAAAATGACTTGCTATGCAACCAAGAGACATTCTGTAAAACAAGCGCCTTGTTCGACCTTTCAGTTTCTTTATTGATTAATAGATCTATCTAAGCTGTATCGGTTTGGTTAAACTCGACTGCTCAACATTCAAAACAATGAATAATGTTACCAAGAGAGACCAATGTGATCTGTCATTTGTTTTATACTCTATTACATCACACCCAAAATGATATGGGAAAGCTGTCTAATCCTATATGAATACTGTCAAGGATTATCCGTAACAATATGTTTGTTGCAACCGTACCTTGAGTTAAGACATTTTTTTTAACAAACAATGACTATTTCCACCACTCCTTTTACATATGCCACAACTTGCCAAACAGTTTATTTCAATTATATCTTGTAACCTATTCTAACCTCAGTTGCCGTCTTCTCCACCCCCACCTTCCCATCCAGCCGCCTCTGGATAAAGAGACAGCCCCCAATTGGGTTTCGCTTAAGAGGTTTATCGGTGTGTTGCTAAACATTCTGACCTTTTTTTTAATCTTTAATGCGCTTAAAATGTTCCAAACCCTCCTAATCCCGCGGCTATCCCACACAGATGTTCACTCCGCTCTTTTATTGGACTTTATTTCAACCTCTTTTTTCTTTAATTCTTCCTCCCTCTTCCCTCAGCTTCTTCACAAGGTCCTTCATACTCTCTTCCTCTCCACTCACGTTAGGTACGCATGTTTTTTTGTTGGTTTTTTTTGCATTACGCCTGGGAGTCTATGGCGAAAAATCTGTACTCTCAGTAACCCCCGGCTTGACTGTCAGAGGTGTCTTGGAGCAAATGAGAATATTTTATTAGGTAGACAGCAGCTGAATGCAACAGGATAATAAGAGTGGGGCCAGTGCTATATTTACACAGTGTTCCTGCTGAGCCACTGGGATTGCATTCAGCTGAGCTACATGGCTTAGTCATCCACTTTCCCTGTCATTTACTCATTTGGTTTTACGGCATGTTATTTCAGTGCGTTATCTTGTTTTATAGGACTGGAGGAAAGTGTTTGCAGTTGTAAATTGGATACACAAATGAACAAGACTGTTGTATTTCGGAAAACAAACCGCCTGGTTCTGGCTCGTCTTTGTAGACGATATTTTGAGTGTAGCCTTTTGTAACTTTAGACAAAAATAATTCTTTGATGGGGGTATTTTGCCATGTCTTCCTATAACAATCATAAAACGTTCTTCACATGTTGGTGCACTCATTTGCTTATAATTTTTTTATTTATTAAACAAATGGAGTGTTCATAGTCTTCACTCTGTTGACTTATTTTAGCATTTCAACTTTATTGATTGCGCGCATCAGTTTCTTTTGTTTTAAATTCACCCCCGCCCCCGTAGTAAAACAAAACAGACATTATTACGACAGCGTATTTATGTGTTGTTGTTTGATCGGCTGGTATGAAACTGTAAGTGACAGCAGGGGGCCATGAAGAATTGTGAAATGCGTAGCTGTGCTGGTCGTGCCTAAGTGTGAACGTGGGGGTGTGTGGACTATAAATATATCATTTTCTAGCAATGAATGTGAGACTGTGTCTTCTATATGTTTATGGCAGTGTGTATGTGTGTAAAAAAATAAAAATGTCTGGTTAGCACATGTTATGGCCAACTTGGAGATAAGCGTGTAAACATCTGTGAGTGACAGATGAGTACAGGCGCGTGGGAGGGTGACCGCTTTTTAATAAGACCTGTTAGGAGATGCAAGTGTTTATCAGGGCTTCAGATATCAGTATTTAAGCTTTCAAAAAATTGTTTTAATAACATAGGGCATATGACCTAAATCCAGTAAGATGCCTGTGTGAACATTGAAAGTAGATTCTTCTTGCCTAGAAAACAAAAATTATGACATGATTTATTCATATTTTAAGAAAATATGCAATGGTACAGTATTAATAGTTTGTACACCTATGACTTATCCTCATTAACCTCGTATCCCCCGCCTTAACCAAGTGCATTTTCTCCAATTCAGTTTTACCCAAATCTAAAAGCTTCTCGACTGGAGAGCAACAGTTTTGTCATGTTTTCCTGGTTTATTGTTGCTTTAACATCACTTTTTTCATCGCATTTCTTATGCTTTTTCGTCACGTTTTTGTTGCTCTTTTGTGGCATTTTTGTTGTTTTTTATCACTCTCTGTATGTTTTGTCGCTTTCCCATTGTGTTATTGTTACTGGCTCGTTTTTGTTGATCTTTGGCTGCTTTTTTGGGTACATTTTTTGTTGCGTTTTCATCCTCGAGAAAATGTGCTCGATCCAGGTGAGGGTTAAGAGGTACCCATTTCTTCATTTTCCATCCAGTATGTTTTCATTGATCATTTTATGGATATTTTTATTTGACGAGACTAGAGGTTTGATTGAGGATCCAGGCTTGGACACTGGGTTTCAGACGGGGCAGTGACTGATGACCTGAGGCACGAGCTGTACTGTCTGCAACTGAAACTAGCTCTATGTGACTTGGACTCCTAAACTGATCATTGTTAATCAAATTGGTAAAAGCAAAAAAAAAAACCTGCATGTAAATTGAGGTTTAGCAATATTTTCACAGCAGCGACGAATTAATTTCGGTTTGAACAGAAGCCTGTCTTTACGATCCGTGGGGCCACGTGTGTCTGCGTGTCTGCCTGTGTGAGAAGGTTCCATAAATTGAGAGAGATAATTCCGCGTTACGTGCACATCTGTGTCCGCGCGGCTTGTGCGTATGCGAGCGCGGCGTGCACGTGTCCGCGCCTGTGCCAGCGAGGAGCAGGTGTGGGGAGGCAGCCCCGTGTTCAGCCCGATGCCCATCTGCGTGGCCGTCTGTGTGCCGCCTGCGCCCGAGCCGTGCCAGCACCGAGCCGGGGGGTGAACCGGGGCCGACCATGGGAGTGGGACCGGGGCAGGGGGTGGAAGAGCGGAGGAGTGAGGGCCTGCTGGCGATATGCCCATGTGTACCCCCCTCCCATCACCTCCCCCCACTGCCCTGTTTCTTTTTATCTTTTATCTGCGCCTATGCTGATGAGCTGTGATTTATACACACCGAATGGGACACAGACTGGGAGACACACTGACCATTTTTTTCCTGGGCGGCTGCGAATATTTGGAGCACTTTTGTTTTATCAGAGCTTTAAGACATGACCTGGAATAAACAATCAAATAAGGAAACACATAATTTGACCTTTATGCTTCCATAGATGTTTACACTGATGCTTATTTTTAAATAGACTCCATCATTCCTGAACATTATGTCTGGCAAATTTGCAAACATTTATTACACCTTCATATTATTTTTGTACTGCACTTCCAGAACTATAGCATGCGTTTCATTCATATGGTTTGTTATTGTGCCAGAAGTTCCTGCACGGTTAAGGTGTTATTACGCCACTTGGCCAGCAGATGTCACGTGATGGCAGCGCGCGTTATACAGAGCACATGCTAAAGAAATCGACATCTCACATTGGGGCAACATCCGAACAAGGCTCTCTAACTCAAGCGAGGAATGGTGGGTCTAGGTCTCAAGGGGAAGTCTTTAAATAAATTAAAAAAAAAACTACACAACATATCTGTGGCTTTGAAAATGTTCACGTATGCAGCGGACATATTGGGTGTCGGATTTGGACTTGTTCACCCCTTGAAAATATTCAAAACGGTAAATCACCGGTTTATGATTGCTTAGAACTGACAACGTGGACAGTGGGGGAGAAAGAAGAAGAAAAAAAGGCGCTTTCCTGGCAGCTTGTTTAAACACGGCTGCTGATTTGTGTATATTAAGTTTCATGTAAACAGAGCTCAGAGCAAAAACGTATAGCAGCGGGGTTCACGGGTTCCACTGAAAGACACGAGCCAGCTTTCCCATGTTGTGATACTGAGGAGGGATGTGGGGGGGGGGGGGGTGAGGTCATGTGATGCCAGTCTATGCCAAGGGAAAGCAGAGGATGGGGGTGGGTAGGTTTGAGTGATAGAAGATGGGTTTAAAAAAAAAAAAAAAAGAAGAGGGGAAAGGGGGGTTGGTGGTGGTGGTGGCTGCTAGAGCTGTGGGAACATTTTGCCGGGCCAAGAAAGACGTGAGCAGAGAGAATAAAGGAGGAAGGAATGGGGGGAAAGAAAGAGAGATTTGTTGGCAGGGACTGAGGAGGAGTGCGGGAGGGAGGGGGCGAGCGTGGCGTACAGTGGGCACCGGCAAAGGAAGCAGAATCACAATCAGACACTGCAGGGGAGACAAGGAAACCAAAACAAACACCTCTCTGAAAATACAGTCTCCGAAACTTGAACTCACAATTTGACTATTTAAAACCAAGCGCAGATGTCCGGATTGCTAACTTTTACTAACAGCCGAGGGAGAGGACTGCTAATATATTTCTTTGCGACTTTCTCTACGGCAACTGAACAAATAAAAAAAACGTAGAATGCTTTTTAATTAGTCCATAATTAGATCCACAGATCATTTCTATGCAACGCTTTCCAGCATTTTACGTCCGTTTACAACACAGCGGTTTCAGTCATTCTTTCCAGCAAGCAGTTTCTCTTTACAACTTGCACCCAGCTGCTAAATTGATTCTTCGGTTCAAGCTAAACTTCTTAATAACAGTGGGCATATGGTGTAATTGACTATCAATTAATCTTTTCAAGCTAGTCTTATCTCTTGTGTCCTCTCTAAAAGCTCTCTGCTGCTGTAAAAGGTTGTATAACAGCACAGATATTGCTGTGATTTGTTGGCTGGTCTGGGGGAATAGTTTACGTACTTGATTCTGGTCATTACGTCTTTATCAGTTTGTCATGAAAGGTCTGTTGCAACACAAGACTAAAAAAAAACATCAAGTCACTAAACTGAATTTTATAATCATTACAACAAAATATTGATCAAATAAAAATACTAAACTGTTGGAGGCGCACTTTTATCCTTCACCAGCCGGCCCTTAGTCAGATCCAGCCTATAGCCCCAGAAAGCACAAGGCATTTATTTTGGGTTGGTGAACTATGCAAATAACGGCTCCCAAATCTATGTGGGGCTTGGAGGACGTGTTTTACGAGGGCCATAAAACTCCACACAAACACATAAAGCTGGCCTGTAAAAATAATGTGAGCTTGGCATAAATGCTCATTTGGACTAATGAATTAGGGGAGCGATGAACGCCTCAGTTAAACCCTACGTGACGCCGGCGATGCCAGAGATTGAAGCGAAAGTGCACGCATGCTCTTTCGGGAAGATCAGCATTGTGGCTTTAAGTTTCACTGTTAAAGAGGGAAATTAAGTACAGTGCACATTCTCAAATCACCAACCCGCCAGAGCCACTAAAGCAGTGAAAGATATATATTACAACTGTTGTGTAAAGGTGCAATTTTTATGTGGAAAATAACCTTGATATTAGTGTGTACTTGACCTTTCAGTTACTTAGCGGCTGTATGGGTGGTTAGCATGGTGCCTTTGCTTTCCATAGTTTAGCAAAAATACACGCACATCCCAGACATCGAAATCAGCGTGCCGGATCAAAAAGTTAAAAACTTCACATAGATCCGCACAGGCTGTAAAGCTCGTCATCACCACGGTGACATTTCCGGCATCAGTCCTTCATCAGGCAAAGAAAGAGACTCTGACACACTTGCAGCCTTTGCTTTCCATCACAGTGGCCTCTATGGCGCTTCAGGATCAATAATTTTCTGGTTTCTGGTTTTAGCTCCTGATGGAACTACCTCCACGGTTGTACATACATTCCATCCAGAAAACCTACCAGAAACCCTAAAGAACATATCCTGGAGCGTTATGAAGGCCACCGGGATGGAAAATAAAGGCGCCATTCTAACCATCCACACAGCTGCAGTGTCACTGACAGGTCAAATAATAATGATTTTGGAAATGCTTACTGTAATTTTCACTGTTATTTATTCTTACAGTGTTCATGCAGTCACATGATCCACCTGCAGGGTGCCCATTCACAAAGTGTCCTGATACCATTTTGTCTTACTTCACAGGTTAGAAAACTGGGTGGGAATCTCTGGTACTGCTCTAAACTGGTTCAAGTCCTATCTCGAGGACAGCATGTACTTTGTCAAAATTGGCATGACCTGTGGAGTCCCCCAGGGGTCAACCTTGGGACCCTCTTATTCAACTTGTACATACTTCCTTTGGGTCAGCTAATAAACAGCAATAATGTGTCTTACCACAACTATGCAGATGACACTCAAATCTATGTGTCTATTTTATCTGCACTCTTGCCTTTTTACTGTAATTAATTTGATGTTTAATTGATTTTATATGCTTTCTTGTAATTTTATGCAACGGTGAAGCACTTTGAATCGCCTTGTGTATGAATTGTGCTCTACAAATAAACTTGCCTTGCCTTTGTAAATACAACACACAAGAAGTCAACTTTCTTCATAAATATGGGAAAAATAATGCATTTAGTTTACAACTGACCAAATGTGGCGGTGATTCACAGACAGACAGAGACAGCAGATGAGGCCTGAGAAATACAATCTGCCAAACGAGGGCAGCGATATAAAGCTGACCGTTGACCGGCAGCTGTCTGGGAGTCACATTTGTCAGTCTGTGTCCTCAGCTGAACTTGGCCCGGGGTCAGTGGCAGCCCGGCCAGCCGCTGCGCGCTCCCTCTGTGCACTATTTGTGTGCATGCCACTTGTATCTGTGTCAGAGCTGGCTTTATCTCCCAGACTGATAAGGTAAACAGCCCTCAGCTACTGCCTCAGACATAAACAGTCTCGTGAGTATCAGGTAAATTGCCTTGAAAAGTGTTTTATGAACGTTGTCAGAGCATGCAATTAGAGGTTTACTTCTAGATAACACGATAATTGCCAATATGCACAGCAAAGTGGTATCATGTAAAAGCAATTAGTTGATAAATTAGAAAAAGATAAGAGAAAATATCCTGATTCGCAAAGGGTGTTTTGTTTTTGTGTTAAACATGAAATTAGTACACACGTTACAACAGTTTGCGCAAGTAAAACGTCTCCAATGTTTTTTTTATTTTATTTTTATTAACTACATGAAAATAAGTACATTATACCTGTTGTTTGAAGAGAGGAGCTTCCTGGTCTGTAGCCTGGCCAGTTTCTTTAGTAGTAGCAATAGTCTATTGCTATTTCAATAACTGCTGCTTGTCAGTTAGTACTGTCCACTGTATTGGCCCTGCTGTATGTCCGAGGCAGCAATTTCATGGGGTGACACGTTTAGATCGAATCAAAAAGCATGTCTGTGCATGTCTAACACACCGGATTAGCCTCGATCGGCCAGCTTACGGCTCCACTCAGCCTCTGCCACAAGCTGATAATTGGAGATTTATTCTCACATCTATCAATCCATCTATTAACTTATTAACCCAGATAAAAGCCGTAAAACCTTCCGTCTTCTCTCCGATCAGAGTCAGCGCGGAAAGGGCAGATTAGGCCTCCTCCAATCCACTTACCGACTTCTGCCTGATACTCAGAAACAAATCATCAATAAGAGGCTTTAACTTCCACTATGTCAGCAAAATTTTTAATTTCTGGTTTATTATCGCATAAATAGTCACTTCTGCTGTGTTTACGTTGGGTATAAAACTATATTTCACTACTGCGTTTGTACTGAAAGAAAAAAGTGTTGTGCAAAGAATCACTATTTTGTCATTCGGTGGATATATCAAGAGTTAAGCAAGTTGCTCAAATTATGTTCAATGATGTGAACATTAAGGGAGCTTTTAGGCAATATTAAAGCAGTCATATCATGTAGGAACCTTTTGAAACTTTTCTTAAACCATGTCATGAAGTTTTTCCCAAACCAAACACATATCTGGACTTGTATTTTTGCACTGAAACGGCATTTATGATTGGCACTAATGATTTACTAGCATGCTGTTAGCTACATATTGCCTGGATGATTCCACTCTAAAGCCAGCAGAGGGTGCTCTAAGTGCAAAACGAGGTACATATATGGGTAGTACTTTTTTTAATATACATTTGTAAGTTAAAAATTTGCAAGCCACATTGTAAAATCCTAATTACCTGACGAGATTACAACTAATGAATGCTATCAAAATACAAGTACAAAACAGAAGACACTTATCACTTTTGATTCAATCGCTCATGACTCACAAAAATATACTGGACTTCTTCTACTTTCCTTTACATTTTCCAAAAGCCCCATAAAAGACAAAAGTTCCTATCGGGCAAAGGTTTTCTCCACCTTATTTGCTATACTGCTAAAGGAAACGTCCATTAGGGATATTTATTTAAACGGGAAGTGGTGTCAGTTGTTGTGGCTCAGCGAGGAGATGAACTGTCAGTGCAATTAGCGCCGTGCTGCCCGTGGTCCTGTGGTGCTAAAGGCAGAGCAGCCGCAATCCAAGTGGAGGGCCGCGGCAGAGGAGCCCGCATCTGTTTGGCACCGGCTCAGAAATGTCTAGCGTTACACACCGTGCCTCCGGGACCGCTGGCCTCGCTGAGCCAAAAGTTTATGAAAAACAGAGCGGGAAACCGGGGAAGAGAGGAGAAAAGACTCGGGGACGGAGTGGGTGAGCGTGATGGAGGAGAGAGCAATGGACTCGCTGACATGAAGAGACAGAGAGAAAGATTGACGAGAGAAGGAGGTCCGACAGCTGAGATGAGAAAGTGAACCCGTTTGGATGGTGATGTGATGTTTTCCAGTCGGCCTGCTGTGTGTGTGTGTGTGTGTGTGTGTGTGGGTTCACCCGAGGCCCCAGAGGAGCCCGGGGCCCTGATGGGATATGCATGTAGTAGATCCAGGTACAGAGCAGGTGCAGTCATTTCTCTGGGTGTAACTGCATGTTGTGTGGACAATTTACCATGATAACTGTGCTTTCAGGGATGCAAGAGGAGTGTGTTTAATATGGAGCGGCCCTGTGTGTGTGTGTGTGTGTGTGTGTGTGTGTGTGTGTGTGTGTGTGTGTGTGTGTGTGTGTGTGTGTGTGTGTGTGTGTATATTCCTTGAATAACTTGTGTCAGGCCGTACTGCCTTCAATCAAAACAAGGAAGGTAGTATTTTGTGGGGTCTTTAGCCGAAAAAACAAACAAACAGAAAATGAATAAATGAAAACTCAAAGGAAAAAAGAAAAATGGTCACCCATACCTTATAGTCATAGGGCTACCTTTTTGATGAGAGCCGAAACGTCCTACACTTCAAACTACACAACACAGACGATGACTCAGGAACCTTCATCAAGGATAGACAACTCCTGTACTTACACAGACATTACGGTAAAAAAATCTCACTCCAGAATCATGAGCACAAAGTCACACTCAAGTAAAAACACCTAAGTCTGAAAATGTGTACAAGTGACATTTGATCGGATATTACACAATGAGGTCTGATACTGCACAATTTCCATTTGATGTTTAACAGACCGCCTTCTTTCAATAAAGCCATCAAACAGACGCATTTGTAAGTAATGGAAGCTGTACCATCACCACAGGAAACGTGTGCTAAGTCATGCCTGTGCGAGAGGTGGCAGCGTGTTTATTTTACTGTGGGCTGTATCTGGCCATCATTATCTCACACACTGCAGAAGGAGCCCTGTAAACAGATGCTTGTGGCCCACTTAGCTGCAGAAGAAAGGGGGGAGACAGGCTGATGCAAAGGTTAGCTCTGTCGGGGTCAACCGACTGTTTTCTTCTGGTCACAAAAAGACCAACTGTTAGTTCTGCAGCTGCCGCCATGATGCACGGACAGCTTCCGGCCTGTTCCTTTTATTATTAACACGCGACGAAAAGTGCTTGTTTTGCATTGGTCATAACACACAGAGGGAAGCCGTATCAGTTCAAGATGCTCTTGGCAGAAAGCGCAGCAGTCACTGGCGGCAAAGTTTGCACAAAGAAGCGTGGCCTAAACAAACAAGAGGAGAGAAGATGGGTGCAAAACTTAAGAGTGTGCGAAAAGAAATAAAATCTTGTTGTGTTTATGTAGAGAGAGGCAACTTTTTAGAGTTTAATCAAAAGCAGAGACATTTTGTGTGTAGTGGAAATAGTATAGCATTAGGCAGATTTGGGAGCAAGGCGGGTATATAAGGAAGGATGAAGAAAGAGCAAGCAAGTCACTAGAATGGAAAGTCCGCAGTTTAGCAGAGAATGGAAATATGGTCCTCATTTCATGATTCAATTCCTGCTCCCTCCCTTTTCCCCGCCCGTCCTATAACTACCCCTTTTTCCTACCAAACTCTCTGACTCTCTCTCGCAGCTGCAGCCCGCTTATAAAAGCCTGTTAAAATGAGGGACGACCCGTAAAACGGATTGAAAAATAGCGGGAGGGAGGTCTTGGCCTCGACCAGCGAAAGGAGAAAGCATGAAGAGAGCTCGAAAATAAATCCAATGTGATGACTATTGTTGTTAAGTGTTACACATATGCGCGGCTTATGAGTGTAATCCGATCTCGGAGGTTTCACAAGAGGTATTTATAGGTCATAAGAGCACTTTATTAAGGTGTTGATACAGTGAGAAGAGGAAGTTGAGTTTGGTCAACCAATATAAAACAATTATAGAGGCCGCTATACAAACTGGGGAGAAACCAGAGCTGATTAATGTCTTGATGAACTTCCAGGCATGATTTTGTGCTTTCCCCATATTTACTATCTGGCGATGAAGTGTTGAATTGAAATTTTCACTTGCCCTCAATATAGTCTAAGTTTCAGTGCTGTCTATTGATTTTATTTTATTTTTTCAAAAGAAAGAAAAGGTCGCCTCAGTCTGACATTCTTATAAACTTGAAAATGGCGCCTGCAGCCAGGGTCATCTTTCAACTGTAATCTCCTCTCGTCTCCCCTTCATCTCCTTATCCGCCCATCGCGTGCGCTTTAAGAACTTGTGACATTTTGGAGCCGATACAAGACCCAGTGATGACGGTCTAAAAAGTGTGACCCTGTGGGGGCTCATCAGCTCCTTTCCTGTACTTTTCTGTCGGACAGGCCTAATCCCCCCCAGCATTACAACTTAAAACAGGCTCAGGCCTAAGCATGGGAGAAATTTAAAGTTTGCCCTGTAAGAGGCTGGAAAAGAGGAGAAAGAGAGCGCACATCCGATAAGGTTAAGCACAGAGTCGCCATCAGATCTCCTCCAAAATCTCCTTAAAGCCCTGTCCTTAAATCACACGCTGATGTGCACAGACTCTCCTCTCCTCATCTGTTTTCCCCCTTTTCGCTATACGTACTGTGATTGGGCCCCCTCCTCTGTCAGGTCACAATTTACTTCAAGTGCATATCGCCAACATAGACCCGGCAGTTCATTATTTACAATTTACGGCCCTTCGTTTGGACCGCCTCAAGGAGGAATCAAATCAGGTTTTGGTTGGTGATCTAGCGCCAAACCCCAAACCTTTAACCGTTTAATATAAAGCCATATCAAATTAACTTTGAGGAAGAAATGGTGCAGCGAGTGCCAACAGTTTGACGTCGTGAACAGACACCAAAACAAAATTAGGTATCAGTGTGCCATTATGCCCTCTGTCCTCTCTAGGGGGACAAAATATTGTTTCTTTGTGTTGACTAAACTGCCAGAACTCAAAGTACTATCTTGTGGACTTACTCAATAATTACTCAAGAAAGTCTTAGATTAGGACAGTGTAGCCTGTGGATCAACTGCTCCCCAAACACTCAATAACACACAACAATAAATACCATAAGAACATACATCACTCCGATATGTGATTATTAATACACTATTCCAATTTCGTTATTTGTTAGTTGTGACTAAACTTCCTTTCTTTCGTTGTTATATCTTATGATGGTGTTGAAATCTGTCAGACATGTTCTCCATCTACAAACTAAAGCTGGGCCAGATGTGGGTGAAGTTAATTCTAGTTGAAACCACATGATGCTATGTACTGTATGCATTTGGCTAAAACTAGACAGAGTTCCATCAATCTGTTGGAAAAAGCATCAATATGGGCATGTAAGGCTCACTTTGGCTATAAACCTGTGGACTGCCACATTATGTGCGCACATGAATATGTCAGGGACTGTGTGTGTAGCGTCTGTGAGTCATGGCCCACAGCCATTAACACTACAGAATACACATGACTGTTTGAGAAATGGATCAGGCTCCATGGCAGTACAAATAATGATGGTTGCTTTGTATCAAAGCTTTCCTATCCTGCTCGCTCATTGGCCCTTGGGGGATTTCATCCATTTGAAAATATTTTAAAGAGGCCCGATTGCCCCTAGCTCAGCGGCTCAGAGAAGCCTTAAACCCTGCGGCTAAATCCTGGGGTTATGTAAGGTAAAGCCCTAAATCTCGCAGCGCCTGATGTTACATATTACTGTAATTGAAAGTTGAAAAAGAAATAAAGTACAGGACGGCGAGGGGTGGGGGTGAAGAAAAGCAGGGAGTAAGGGGCTTTTTGAGGCTTGGACAAGAAGGGGGGCAATGGAAGAAAATGAAATGAAGGAGGTGTAAAAGGGATGGATCCAAGAGTGAGGTGGAGCACCTCTGACAGAAAACCTCACTGGAATACTCAGGCTGCTTTTGTCACTTGCGTATTTTGACTCTGAAGGAAACTTCTAACATTGGCTAAAATCGAGAAGTTAAAGGAAATCCAATAAAACGCAGCCTGCATTTATCATCTGTCCACCTTAAAGAGTCTGTCATCCCCAGGAGAATATGGGCCTGCATGTCAAGAGACGAGCCTAAAATGACATTAGCAGGCACTAAACATACTATTCCACGTTTAATGCCAATATCTCCCCCTCTTTAAACATAGCTCTGGCTTACATGTGTCATTTGTGTGGGTGGACAGAGATGTTAATATCACCGCAGATGATGCAATACAACCTCTGAAGATGTAAACAGACACTTAAAATCACCTAAAACAGTATGTCAACGAAAGCCTCTACGATAATCAAGAATCAGAATAACAACAGAAATCTACACCAGTCAATTACTTTCTAATAGGCCATGTTTTTCTTTCTTTTTTTTGTCAACCAATGAGACTAATCTTGTTTTAATACATACTGTTATGTTATCAACTGTGAAATAAGCCAGACAGCCTTGAGAACCCTTCCAAAAACCTAACTTTTTCCTACAAAAGTAATTTGCACAACAGCTGCACGCATGAAAAATGACAGGCATAATTAAGTGCAAAAAAAAACCGAAAATGGCTTGAAAGGCAAGGTCAAACATCGCTTTACACATCTAAATCATCTCCAAGTGGAGCTATTTTCATATTACTCATGTCTAAAACATTTCTGTGGGTTATCACCCTTCATTTTATCTTTGAAGAGACATTAATAAGTGTAGATATAATTAACCTTTAGAGTGCGCTGGAGAGCACTAAATCGCTGATTGGAATTAATGGTGTTTAATAAAAGTCCTGAGGACCCTCTTGTCTAATATACATGCTATTTGTTTCATAAATGAGGATATATTGCAAAAGCTTTCATTGGTTAATAATTGCATTTAAAAGAGCAGCCATTGTGTTAATTAATGCAAAATCACTTGTGTATTAACAGTGTACTGTATCACAGTGTATTAACTTAACTATCTGGAAACTGTACCTCTCCGGTTGGACACATATGGTGTCCTTGAGTGATGTGGGCTGCTGCTGCTATGCACGGTCATGTGATATTTTATAACTAATAAAAAAAGTGTCACACTTGATGAGTGTCAGGACTTATGTCAGCAACAGCAGGGAGTGAACTACGTTGAAAAGGCAAAATTCAGCTCAACTAATTTTAGCAACAATCAGATTCATTTGAAGTGTGGGGACATAAAAGTTCTGATTTAATCAGAATGAATCTTCTGTTCAAAGCAAAAGAAAAAAAGAATAGCAAAGTCAAACCGTTATTTAACTACAAATGATTTGGGAGTCTTCCCCGCTGTGAGAGCCACTTAGCCTCGCGGCTGTGTAACCTGGTCTGTCGCTATGCCCATTAAGCATCGTAATGAAATCAAGGCAGTATTACCAGTGGCACCAGTGACTGGATTATACCTCAGTGTGGATTAGAGCAGCCTGAAGGAAGGACAGAGCAGGAGAGAGACAGAGTGAGAGGCTGGAGGAGGGGACGTACATGTACATCCCTTATATGTGTCACTGGCAGCTGTCCAAGAGGACGGCATGCAGTCAACAAAGGCTAACACTGTAATGTGTACTGCTCTGTTGTGGCGGGAATGCCAGGTAAACTGAGCTGCTGCAGTGCTCCTGTCTGAACATTGACTGGACCATTTTCATCAGTGGCATGTACCTTTTAGGCTGCATGCCTAGTCAACTTTTGTGTTAACTTCAGTAAAAAACGGTTTACTATAAGAACTGACCTTAAATGAAATATTAACACTATGCATGATTCCATAATCAGATAATAGGTGCAAAAAAGGTGAGTGTCCAGCTCGATCCTATAACCCACTACATAAGAGCTGGGTGTGCTGCTAATTGAGCTAAATGAGCGGATGTGAGAAGAGTAGAAAAGAGAGACGATTATACATGCTATGTCTATAGATTTCCTTTTGTGATCAGGGCCTGGGTCCAAAGATTTGCGTGGGTGCTGCAGGGCTCAAGCACCCACGCAGTTGGCGCTTTGGAAGGGTTAGTCCTCAGCTGCTGTGACTGCGTGCGCTGTCACTATAATCCATCCAGCATATCTGGAGGTAGAAGAAACTGGAGCACCCGGGGGAAACCTATGCAGACACAGGGAGAACATGCTAACTGCACATTGAAATCTAACCACTCAGCCACCCCAAATGTATTGTGTCTGTAATGAGTATTTTCTCCCCATTTGTGCATACTCCCCATCACAGTCTTTTCCAAGTGCTGCAGCCAACATATGATTTCACTTTTCTATTAGAATTAGAGCGGAGAGGAACAGACTAATCTCGCTGACTCTCCATCTTTGGCCTGCTTTGATGAAAGCGCAGACACAAAGAGGGGTCAGTGATCAGTGTTCAGTGTCACAGACACACACTCTACACACAATAAAATGTATGGCTATTAAATGGTACACATTTTATACATAGCACTGATGTCTAGAGAAGCAATTAAAGAAAGAAATGTCAAAACACATGGTACTTTCAGAGTCAACAACTTGTTACAGTCGCAAATTATTTTGCATCCACTGTCACCAAGTGCTGGCAAAGGGCCATGGGAGAATCTGCAGAGATCTTCAAAACAGAAGACTGAACTGACCAGGCTCCGGTTGTATGAGCTGTGGTGACGGACATCAGATCTGCTCTCCAGCATCTTTTACATTCATGGAACAATTACAATGGGCTCGTCACCAACACAAACTGAACAGGAGTCAGAATCAACAACAGAACTTTCAAATTTACTACAGAATTTGTTTGTTGCTGAATTGACCCTGTTGCAGGAAGTACCTCAGCAGTAATAAGCTCCGTGGGCTCTTATAAAATGGAAAATATAAAAAGGGGAGAAAGAATACTAATGCTTTCTGCAGAAGTGAACTTTCGCTCCTGTAACTGGACTGATCTGAGAAGTCAGATCTGCTGACGCTACAGTTGGTCTCTTCTGTCTCTCCACTCCTGCTTCCTTGTCCTTCACCTTGTCTGTTCGCCTGCCCTGCTGGAACTTTTCTGCCAATGTTTTTTCACACAAACTCTCCCGTCTCCTTCAGTTAGCTAAGCCAAGTCACAGAAGAACCACAGTCACCATGAGTCAAAACCAACCTTACCCCGCAGAAGGGGCCTGATTTTTCCAATCAAAATGTTTGGTCAGCACACTTCCAAGTGAAGCCAGAAAAGCCACGGCCAACTGTAATGAAGAAACACAGGTGGCATTTTTACCTGCAAAATATTCAACTCTGCAAACCTCTGAGGGCAGGGGTAGTTTTTTGTGGGCTTAATAAGGCCAAAGGTTAATAAATAGTAGCGACAGAAGAAGATGAGTAATTTGAATAACATCAGAAGTATCAAGGAGCTAGTGCCAAACATTCTACTTAAATTATAGCCACAAGCAATTTCACATCCTTAAGAACAAGAAAAACAACATCACAAACAAGCACAACATGTGAGGATGCTCTTTCAAAATACACAGTGACATAGTGGCACAAAAGCCAAAACTATTCATTCACCATCATGTACTTCCGAAAGTAACATTTCTAAAGTAAAGTCTCAACCATTCAGAAATCCAATATACACTATCAAAGACGAAGAGGCAAAAACAAATCCACCTAAATGGCCATTCCGCCTTTGCGATGCCCAATCCCGTCAAACCGTGGAAGCTAAGCAGGGAAGGGCCTGGTCAGTACTTGGATGGGAGACCGTTTGGTAACACCAGGAAGCCTAGTGAGTGAGTGAGTGGTTGGTGGTGGTCAGAGGGGCAGATGGCGCAGACTGGTTGCCTCGCTTCCGTCAGTCTACCCCAGGGCAGCTGTGGCTACAATAGTAGCTTACCACCACCAAGTATGGAGTGAATGAATAGTGTCTTTGAGTGTCCAGAAAAGTGCTATATAAAACCGATGCATTATTATTATTATTATTATTATTATTATTATTATTATTTTTATTATTACTAAAATTATTTATGTACTGTAGGTGTGTGAATTCTGGCCTAGACAGATTATACGTCACGAGCGTTGAAAATGATTCCGCAGTGGGAGTCCCAACAAACTTAAGTCCTGTTCCTGTGCTTATTTCTGTGAACTACAGCTTAAAGCCACAAAACTTTAATCTGTCTTGCGGACCGGAGGGAAGCGTTGGAATTAGAATGGCATCCTAGAACATTAAAAAAGGCGCAATTAAGCAACATCAAGGAATGCAACAAAGTTATGAGAAGCCAACAATACATTACAACAAGACATTTTTGGAGCTTGGGTTCCATCCCCTCCTGGAATTTAAGTAAAAAGTGCATTTAGCTCGTTTCTCATTCCATGCTATTGTCGTGAAAAACAAACAATTCTCTGAAAGACAGGGACACTGCTTTTATAGCATTGGCAAGACATACTGTGGAAATAGTTATCAGGATTGGCTTCTGAAGCTAACTCTGAAAAGCAGCCTTGCTAATGTTTCTGGTTGTTTCATAGTTTTGTTTCCACATAGGATCATCCAATTCCCTTTAAGCTTCCCGACCTCTGACTCAATCTCCGTCCCCAATCAAAAAGGCGTACCCTCTTTTAATCCTGCTCCATAATCACAAACTCTCCGGTTGCTTTAGGAGCACTGTACTGACTGTACCGCGCTGACGCAAATCTGAGCAAGCGTCCTCGCATTATGGCAAATGAATATATCTCCTCTGATTAAATCATTAAGGAGCTTTCTTTCCGACCACATCCGCTAAAACCCTGCTTCGGCGCCGGGGGTTAGCGATGAGGGCAGGGACGGGTCGGTGCTGGTAATGGTGGGGGAGGGGGATTAACTTGTTTGGACTTTCCGCGGGCTAAAATGCTAAGCGCTCAATCACTCAATCACCGGAATCCACATGCTCAGAGGGACTTAGCCGAGCAGATCCCGCTGACATTGACTACGGCGGAATGGCTAAACCTACAGTACGTGCGCCCAGGTTGACCCGCGCAGCTGCCCATGATCCCGTAGTTTTATCTGTATCAACCAATTTTCTATCTGCAGCTTCCCACGGATCATGGTACAGTTAGAACCTGGGGGGATGGACAGGTTGGACAGGTAAAACGAGGATTGGGATTGTGTGTAACAAAGATGCTTCCAAGCTGAGTTTTTTGGAGAATAGGAAGAAAATAGGCATTCACTGGACGCATCTTAGGAGTAGACAACTCTCCGATCTCCAAAATAGTGGTATATTTTGGATCTACAGAGGAAAATGGAAAACAGGAAGGCTAAAGATGAAGAGGATCAGCAGAGTCAGAGCTGGACAGACTGTGGCTATCCTGGTCAGTATGCAAAAAGGCCCGACAGCGATATGTTAGAAATCTGTTGCAGAGCAGATACTTGGCACGACGCACGATGATGGTGCAGCAGTTTAATGAATTCATTGTAGAAAATAAACACGGTACAAAAGCCAGAAGACAATATGTCTGAAGCAAACTTTGTTCAAAATAGTTTGTAAACAATTCAAGTTTTGACTAAATATGTTGTTGTCATATGCTATATCGGGAAGTAAAACGGTGTGCTTTTGTAGGATTGGTCAGTGCACAAGCCACACGCAAACACGCATACGGTAACATACGGCAGTGATTACGCTAATGTAGCCGTCAAACAAACAGAACAACCAAAGGCCATTCAAGTGTGTGACGGAACGTTTTTTATTGTCCAAAACTTTTATTATGTAAACCTTGAAAGGGAAACAGCCCGGATGAGAGCAAACTGTTGATTCAGGGCTGAGGCCAGCGGCGGGGAGTGCAACAGCCAAATTCCAGTCTGGATTTATTTATTTTCATTTTCTTAATGAGGTTATTATAATTTTCTAACACTATTTCACTATTTGTCTTTTCACTTTGCTGTCAACACTTATTTACAACTACACATATCTCGGCACTTTATCTTTATGGTGTAGCAGGGAGTCCCCGCTGGAGTTACTCACGCTGCTGTAGAGATATTGCTCCAGATAATCACTGGAAAGCAAGTATTTATTGGTGTTTGAACAAATAAAGGCAGTAAATGCTGTGTAGAGGGTAGTTTAGAATTGATAATATACGTGCGAAATGGACACAGAGCCATTTGTTTGTATAAAATCAGGAAGGTTTAATTAAAGCAGTATAGCGTACATCTCTAACATATTGGGCTTGTCTAATTTGGTGACTTTGTAAAGGAGCCAGCAGAGGCCGGAGGTGAGAACAGATAAAGTCTAGGGGTTCAAAGGAGCAGGCGCGCAGTGGAGAGTGGGAGCTAACGGAGCGGCGCTGGTGTCTGTTTTCCCTCTGGCTGGTGATGGGCGGCTGCAGCCAGCATAAACACATGCCTTCATGGCTCGCACATTTCCTGCCTCACTCCACATCCCTGCGCTGGGCCACACAGGCTCAGGACGCCACAGCGGGCCCACTGTACTCTCTGCCTTTTGCATGCGTAAATCCACGCTATATGCATGCTCACTGCTCTCGTGGCCGACACGGAGTCTGAATGCATGTTATCATGGCAAGGCACGAACATCTGTGAGAAATATAAAAGCAAACGTGCCGCTCTGAAAGATGTCTTGGCTCAACATAAAAGAAGGTGCAGTGCCACGTGGACCAATATATTGATCAACATGAAAAAAGTTTGATTTGTTTTATTATTCAGTATAATCCCAGTCATTTCTAGTTACGTACTTGGGTCTTGAATCAGAAAGTTTCCTAGATATACATTTTTGTTACAATATTAGTAAATGTCAGTGCTTGCTCACTTGGGGTCATTTGTTAAGACAGGTGCTTAATAACAGTGAACAATATTTGGAAAATAGCAAATAGCTTTCTGTGAGAATGTTACACCTAATTTACCATTTGAAATTGCCTTTATTACAGTATTAGGGCCACAAATCAGACATGCAAAAGAGAAAATGAACAAACAAATGACTCTGCTGCTGTTCCACTTTTTGCACGTGCTCCCGGTTTTGCACACGAGCAAACGCTTTTCGTAAACTATCCCCAAAGAGTGCAATTGCAAGCTATCACGGTGAATCACAAACATCTGTCCGCAACATGATCGCACACATACCAGTCTCAAAACATATCTCAACGAAAAGGAAGACATATTTCAATTGGTGCTCTGAGGAGGAAAAGTCTTGGCGACGTCTCTGCAATTCAGCATGTGCAGTTTAACAGACATTAGCGCCATTCATCTTCTTGTGGATTTACATTTCCTCCCTTTTAAGGTAGAGTCATTTTTCTTCTTTTCATGCTACACAAGCGCTGCATCATGCGTTCACACAAAGGTTGAGAGAGTGTGCCACAAGCTGTCATGTCAATATGAGATACTGGGTACTTTTCTAAAAAATGATTGTGATTCAGTGGAAGTTACTGGTTGAAAAATATAAATACACTTAATAACTAACAGGTTGTAACCATTGGCGACTGCAACTCCCCTGACCAATAGCTCTACTGCAATAACATTTGTCAAAGTGAAGGCCGTTCCTTTTCACACCAAAGTGAACCAAGATGTACAGCCCGGACAAAGCACTGGCTTAATAGATTCAACCCAGCGAGATCCTTTTCTGTCACCTTTGAGGCAAAATCAGGCGGAAAGAGCGATTTGGGACACAATGGTGGGCGAGGAGGTGGGCGTGAAAGACCTGCGGGAGAGTAGTGCAAAGACGCCGCATGGCTTTTTGGGGAAATCTGCTTATGTTCTGAACTTAAAACATCAAATATTCCAAACGCGCTAAGACATAAAGAGATTAGCGGTCATATTAGCGCCTTGCCCCACTCAAAAGTTAGCTCTAGCGTCAAACACCAAAGTGGGGCATATTGTTCCTGCCACCAGCTCGGGGGATCAGAGCAAAGGGGTCACTGAGGCAGGTCATTCCTTCTCTTCCCAGGAAATGGAGTGTAAAACAGGGCTGGTGCTGGAAGTGGCAATAGCCCAGAAGGAGATGATTATCTTGGGCTAATTTCACCCACAGTGGGGTCTTGAGTGTCTCTTAAGTAGTGCACACAGGCACTTCAAACACTATAGGTTGCGGGTCGAGGTGTCGCTGAAGGGATTCAATGGGAGATACCATCTTAAGTTTGTTTGTAGCGCACTTTTCTTACACAAGGGACAGGTTTTACAGCTACGTAGACAAGACAGGAACAGGACCGGTGATGGTTAAAAGGCTATGAAAAAGGCCACTTCCTGGTTCTAACCGATTATGCTAAAGAAAATCCAGCAAATACAAACAAAGTGCTTCAAGAAACAACCAAAGTGAAAATGAACAAAACTGCGTGTATTCAGCAAAAACACTACTCCAGGTGTTTTGATAAGGTTTGACATGGTTAAAAGCTTGAAAAAGTTCGTTTTGCATGCTAAGTCCCGTTTATAAGCACTCTGACATACGCAAATCCATATGGTGTTCGGCATAAGTCCAAGATTTTTGTGTGATTTAAAGCCAGTCAGTCCATCCAAACGGTATTGTCATAAAACCACGGTACGTGAAGAATGGTGATGTGGCATATCACTGACTTGAAAAATAAAACGCACCACGTGAAAGTTCTCATGACATTTTGACTCTTCCTTCTCTGGCTCCACCCTTCACATGTCTGTCTGCTTTCCATTCTGCCTCGAGCGCTCTAATAGCTCAAGTGAGGTAATTCCTGTTGGAGAACGTACCCAGTAACCCCTGTCGGGGCCTGTTTGTCTGCAAATGCATAAAAAATATACTGTATGTGGCCCTGAATGCATTAATGGGAATGTGCATTTGGGCTCCGTGTTGTGCAGTGAGCTGTGAGAGTTCAATAGGCCACGTCTGACATATGCTAGCATTCTGTGCAAACATTGTCCGGCGGTTGGCCCGGTTCTCCAAACCTACAATTATGACTTCTCAGTATAAGCCAAGTGTTCCTGTGACAGAGAAAGCTGAGACACGTGAAGAAGAAAAAGAACTATACATGGCAGCTTGGATAAATAAACGCAAACCAAAGTCCGGGGGAAATAGCGCTATCGAATCTAAAAATGGTGAAACAATCCTCTGTAAATGTTAGAGGAGCTGGTGTAATGAGAGATCTGAGCACAAAGGTCCAGACGAGCTGAGCGACGATACCAAAGGTTGTCTGAGTCCATGTTTTGGTTTTGTCTTTTTGGAGGATGTCGTGGATGAAATTACAACCGTCTGGGTTGAAAAAAGTGAAAAACAGTTACACAATAGCAGAGCATGCGATATGGAGATTCAGCTTAACGTTAGGATTTACCAGCAGTGTTAGCCGTGTCTCAAAACTTTATAATGAAGGAACCATGACCGAGACGTTCTTGATCACCAATTCAAAGCAGACTCAACAAGCTCTATCAAACTCTATCTAATGTTTGACTTTTTTCTTTCTACAAGCTCTTACTGCCAAGCCACACAGCAATGCAAATGTTCATGTTTCATGATTTACAAAGCCACGTTTTTGATGAAAAATGAAACCAAATCTCTGGGATCTGCAATCTACTCTGTCTCTGGGGTGACAATCTACTTCATCATAAAGTTAGCCTAAATTTAGCTTTCTTAATTAGCGTGCACCATGCAATCCATATGATCATTTGTGAGTGAAGCATTTTGATTATAATTTTTTTTAATTGTTATATATCTTTAAAAAAATCATAGTTTGAAACTCCTCAAATGTTCATTTGTTAAATGTTAATCATTTCACGGTCTGAGAAATCAGGAATCATGTTAATCTGTTGAATGAGCTGCTTTAATCTAATTGAGCAGTCAAGGCTATCAGATAAAGAGCCATCCTGTGTACGTACTACATCCTGAATTAGGGCATGTCTGCTACCCTACCTGTGTTTTTATTTCTCTTGTGAAGCTGATAGGAAATGTAGCACTTAAAAGTCTTACAATGGCTTTGGAACGGTTAAGGTTATTTATGGCCAGTGTACTAATTCACAGTCTTGCTTATTGCTGTAATACAATTTTTTCCCCCACTTGTCTCAGTCTCTGGCTGCCAGCGACACTCCGTCTTAGTTGCTGTTCTCACATAAAGAGCTACGAGTGTCGGGCTGCCTGCCTGCCAACTTGCTGCTCCCATAAAGACGTAGGAATGAGGGAGCAATCTCATTAGGGGAAGATTAGGCCAACATCTGTTTGCTGTCCTGATGCCACTACTACTGCTGCTGTGGCTACGAACGGCGCTAACGCTCATGCCAACTGCAGTAAGCTAACACGCAAACCTAAACTTTTATGAGATACTAATCATTGCTGTCATTGGCTTGAAGTGGAGGAGTGTAAGCAGCCTGTGTGTGTTGTGACTTAGCCGCATCAAATGGTCCAAAGCCACAAAACAAGACCCGGGAGCACCCAAGAGGGATGAGTAACAGACTGGAACCCAAACAAACCCAATGTTGTAAGAGGGAAGAGCAACAAGTGGGTAGGAGACAGGGTGAGGGAGGGAGGAAAACATGTGAGGAGGAGCTATGTAACAGAGGTGGTATTGTTTGTTGCTCATTTTGGGGGCGGGGCTAGAGCCAGTCTGCAGACAGGGTTATCTATTCAAACAGGCTGTAAAGGAATTCAATTACAATTAAGGAGGGATGAAACAATGGTGTAGTGGTAGTTGTAGTTGAAGTATTTAAAGCCAAAATGCGGAACATTCCATAATATATGTTACGTTAAATTTGTGTTTAGTGCTTATGAATGTGAATGTGAATGTGAATGTGACACAGTAAATGAGAGGTGTGGCTGAATTATACAGGTGTGATGCTATGTATGTGTGTGTGGTGTGAGGGTCAGTGTTAGCGAGAGGGCTTGTTATGATTGCTTATTCATTGCATGCTATTGTATATATATATTTTCTTTTATCTGTACTTTGACTACAATGTTACTGTATATTATCTATGTAACCAGTGCATTATCTATGTAACCAGTGCAGATGGAAACTAGCTAATTAGCTATAATCTGGTGCAGAACATATCTGTCTTTGAGCTTAATGTCTCTGTGCACTGTCCCTTCAATAAAGACTAAACTAACTAACTACGATATCACAAGAGCCACTAAACCGTCGTAGAGCCAGCGATACTAAATGTGCTCTAGCTGATCAGCAAAATATCGGCAAACGGGCTATTAAAATCCAAGTATTTGGAAAAAGATCGGATGTATTTAAACTTGTTTGGCGACCTGTATTTTGTTCTCAATTGTTTGTAATTTCGCGAAATTTCAGCGAAATTACGAGCTCGTTCACAGTGAAGACGCTTTTCGAAGAACTTTTCACTAACCAAAATGACTAGTTATGAAATTAATGTTTGTATTCGATTGTATTTATCGTCACATGAAAGAGTGCGTTTTCTTGGCTCTTTGACAATCCTGCACACCTGTCCGCTTCATTTTCTTTTCAGCGACTAATTAAAGTTAAATGAGAACATCTATAGGGTCAGAATGCCTTCATACATGTAGAACATTTAACGCTCGCCGTCAGCTGCTCGAAAAACACAAGCCGATAATGACCTCACTGTACGGCGACTGTAGACTTCTCTTACTCATTTTCTTTTGTGACGGTTTTTTAAGTAAATAACAGCAAACAAGCAATTATTTCTGGCAGCCTGGGCCTCTTTTCCTTTCCAAGAGACATAGAGCAGAGGGAGTGGGGGTGGATGAAATCACCCTAACAGATGTGATTGAAATCAATATTACAATATACAGTATGTGGCTTTGTAGGAAAGTAAAAAGTAACACGGGAAAGTTGTCTTGTGATGGCTGCTGCCCTTCGCCTGACGGGGTAATTGCCTTTAATGCGTTAGAGTTTTTCGGATTTAATTTCCGTTTACCCCCTGCTCGTCCTTGTCCGAGGTCTGAGCAATCCCCTGATGTTAAAATAATATCAAGAAGTAAAGAGGGAGGGGAGGGGGGGTGTCTGTCAAACGTACGTTATAACATGAACCATCTGGTGGAGCCGTGGAGGTAAACAGGCGCGAGGCCGGAGAAAGACGAAGAAGAATCGAGGAGTTGGGAGTAACGGGACAGAAAATGGAGGGATAAAACCAGGGGTAAAAGGTGCGGGAGTGGGAGAGGATGACAAAACTTGGGAACAAATGAAGGTGTTGCAGCGGAGACTTGACAGAAGGAGAGGAGGAGTGGAGCCTCGAAACACTCCACTGTGTTGGACATAAACTCAACACAGAACAATAGCAGGGCTGCCGTCCAAGAAGAATGCGAAGTTAGACAGACACTGACGGCGATTGTTCTAAAAATTCAACTCGCTCTAACTTTGGACACGGCGCACGAAAAGTAACGCGTGGAAACTGGGTCAAAATGCAAAGGAAGAGAAAGATACGGCTGCAGTTGTGTCGATGGACAGACTTCTTCAAGACACTAATATTGATTTGAATTATACAGGATTATTTTATGAATAACCACTCACCTTATTTTCTTGGGAACACACAGATGTTAAAGGTGCAATATGCAACTTTTTATGTGGAAAAAAGAAATGTTGCTATTTGTGTGTAGGATCAATTGTTTTGTAGGTTTTCATGGATGACGGAGTCTCTCACCAAAAAAAACCGACAAAACGATTGATCCTGGAGCGTCGTAGAGACCACCGTGATCAAAATTAAAGGCACCATGCTGACCACTCATACAGCCACTGGGTCACTACAAGTTGCATAATGCACCTTTAAAGTAAATGTACCAAATGCTTCATCAAATCTATTGTCACTCAATTCAAAAGAAAAGGTGGTGTGTAGTATATGCTGATCATATAATGTAACGAACAATCTTGTATCTTTTTTTAACTAATAAATGGCCATAGTCGAGCCACTGGTGCATAATATAAAAGAAACGTGACTCTTACCTTTAGTCGTGGTGGTAGCAGGGCAACAGGAGAGGCATGGGAAGAAAAAAGAAGATTTGAATTAGCACCTTAAGTAAACAGCATGGGGTCAAACACATATTTTATCCTGTAGCAAAGGGAACAAATGAGGACACGCCATTACCAACAGCTATACTCATTTACCAGCAAAACCTGTTTAAAAGTGTTTAAAATCCTATTATATTTCTAAGTGAGTGCTTAAGTCGTCCAACCAGACAATTACAGCTCATGTCCTGAACAGAAGTGTCTTTAAGTGCCATAAGAAGCGATGTGTAAAGCGTCCAGGAGACAGGTCTGTGTTGCCACAACATTAAGAAGCCTCCCAAGTGGATTGGCAAATTGAGTCCAATGTGTCAACACTATCTTCACAGCCAATTTCTCCACACTGCAGATACGACACTTGCACCTTATTAAAAGCCCTCTGCAACTCTCCCGCGCACTTTCCCTTCTCGGGCTGCTGTGGCATGGCCCCTGTCAGGTGACACAGGAGCTGATGAGGCCTGACACGAGGTCACTGACCCCACTTCCCCTCTGTAATTGGTCGTTGGTGATAAAGTGCCCCGCGGGACAGGCAGGGATGAAGGAACACGAAGAAGCTGGGAGAAAGGGGAGCGTGGTTCACAACAGAGATGGGGGAGGCCTCTGTGTATTTGGTAACTCGCTAATTAATTTTAAGAGTTCAACATTCCCCTCTCTAAGCCCTCACTATAAACAGATGTTAAACCGGGAGGGTAGGAGGCAGCTGTGGAGGTGGGTGATACAGCTGCAGGCTGGAGAAAAAGGCTCCAGTCGGATACGAAATACGGAAAGTGATCAGTCTGTCTCTATATCTGACAGGTGAAGCAGATGACAGAGCAATTTCACACCTCGATGAGCAGACGAACGGCTCTTCAGTGTCGGCACAGTGAGGAACAAATATCCTATTCATTAACCACACATGTATCTGGAACAAATACAATGGGCACTTTTACAAAAATCTCTCAAATCTTAGCACATTTGTGGCCCTTATTTCGTTTGAATGGATAGGCAAACAGCTGGATGTTACTGTGATGGACAGACACGACCTTCCAAAGGCGTAAATAAATATAAATTATATCAGTAGCAAAAGCAAAATCTCTGTTAACAGGATTCATAATATGTTGAGGCTAATCGTAACTGCATGAATATTGTAGGAATTTTACCTTAAATATTTACAGCATTTTTGAATATAGAATAATTATTAATTGAAACAACAACAATAAAGGCCATTGCCGGGTCGTGGGGGCAGCTATTGGAGCTGCCCAAATCACATTGCACCAGCCCCTAACTGGTCTCTCATGAGGGGCTTCTGATCCACTCTTTGTCTGACCCGTCACCTAGGACCTGTTTGCCATGGGAGATCCTACCAGGGGCATGAAGCCCCCGACAACAGAGCTCCAGGATCATTCAGGCGCTCAAACCCCTCCACCACGTTAAGGTGGCGGTCCCAGTAGAGGAAAGGCAGGTCTGATTTTTGTAAATGATGCAATGCTAGAAAAAGAACAAGAACATATATTTAATAATCCTATTTTGTTCTGGTTCATCATTTATTGTTACGTTGCCCTATGTTCTTTGTTTATGATTTGCTACCTTGTAAATATTAAATGTAATGTTATTATTTTTATTTTGGAGTGGGCGCTTATAAGCCTTTGGCTTCAGCCCACTCCCTTTGAGCAGGTTATTTTTAGTTTTTTTTAGTTTAGTTTTTTAAGGATAATAGCTACGGTGATGAAATGGTTTCGTAAAATATTGCAATGATATTCTTGTCGCAAAAGTTATCGATAGTTATCGAATATCACTATTTTTCCTCCCATTGTGTAGCCCTAATTCCAAACCACTAGACGATAAGCTGATGCAGTGGCACCTTCGGTTGTTGAGTTGTCACGAACAGGAGCCTAACGTGGCGGGGAAATGTTCTGCGGCTGTGACAGGAGCACCGGGGCCGGGGTTAACTCAGTTATGTGTGTCTAAGGGTTAGTGGGATTTAAAAGGGGGTGAACGGGTTAGGGAGGTCCAGGGAGGCCCAGTTGTTGTAACCTCTGACCCCGGCACGCTCCGGGGCCTCCCAGAAGCCACTTCAAAGGGAGCCAGCGAGGGAGCCCCCCATGCCACAGGGAGAGAGGAGACTGGGGGGTGGCAGGGGGAGCAGCGAGCGTGATTCAGCTGTCATCGCTGTCACTGAGGTATGTGTTCACTACAAACCAACTTACAAGTTCTCCATTTGTTTTCACTTACATCGGATTGATAGAGGATTCACCAACATCAGCCTACAGGCAATAGTCATCATAAGAGTTAAATGCTACTTTTGATCAATTCTGTACTAACACACGCACACGCTATGGATTTGTTTTTCTTGATGAGAACCTGTTTCAGTAATTACATTTCTTCCTAAAGGCTGAAACAGTTAATAAAAAGCACTGCTGTACGCTTGCCATGCTAATCACACTTCTTTCCTGCTTGCTATTATTTGCAAACCGCTGGGCAGCTGACTTTTGGATTGGACACTCCCCACTGTGAACACTGTGAGGCAAAGACAACATTTTAAGGAGTACAAGAAAAACCTGTTGAGCGCTCTACTATCCTCTGGGCCGCCCCACAGAGCTCCAGACATCAGAAAGTACTCCCACCTCCTGCTCTTTGTCCTGTGTGTGGTCTGATTAGTCAGGCCCCTGCGGTTTAGCCTTGACCCCGGGAGTACAGCGCAGGCAGGGCCACATGGGTGGGAGTGTGTGTCGAATAAGAGGTGCCAGGAGAGGAAATGTAATACTAACCGCGGCCTGTCAACCATACATCAACCAGACAGCAGCGTACCTAATCATTTGATAATAAGCTGATTTAAATATGTTACTACTTATAACAAAACAACACATGGACATGACTATCTTACTAGAGCTATTGCCCAAAACTGTTTCATCTTTCATCTCACAATATCTATAATTACATTAAACTTTAGCTTTGCCATTGTCACATCCAGATTCATACAAATTGATGCTCAAATTCTTCTCATATTTCTGCATCTGTTCTTGACCTACGAAATCCAACTGACAGTTGAGGGCAATCTGTCAGCAAACGCCTTTCCTTTATCCCTCAGAGACATACGGCATGTGAAAACATACATCAGCATCGAACAAATGTGTGCGCTATCTGTCCAGCAGGCAACAGGGAATTCCCTTCTATCTTGAGCGCCATAACAGACTTCGAGAGCATTTACTTTGGCCCCGGCAGCCAGCAGCAACCCCAGTTGGCCAGAATGAGATTTCCTTGGTCAGGCCTAGAGCTAATAGCACAGATACAGCTTAACAACAAATGTGGGAGCACATGATGAGCGTAGTTCATTATGTATCCATACACCCCCATAGTCTCTCATGCTTCACCATGCTCACAGAACAAAACGTTGTTCACAATTATGAACTAAAACCAGTATTAAAAGCATACGTTTTGGTAAAGATCTGACGAACTTGTCTTTGGAGTTTGGAGTAGATGTCAGGAGAAAAGATTTTAGTCAGTCTGTTATTTCCCATGAAGGCCGGCTGAAGAATTCTGCAGTGTGCTGTAAACGCTTCATAAACAACTGTTGGCCATATTGGTGATAACCACTGGCAACATTCCTGTGATGGGCTGATACGGGCTCGACACTCACAGCAGATTGGGTTGTGTGAGTTTCATGTTCGAACTGTCATAGCATGCGTCTGCTGCAAGCTCTCTGCATACACTGGGCGCGCACACATCCACACACAGGGAAATATTGACACAAGCTGTTGAAGGCAGAACTATTTTGTGCAGCTAAACGCAGGGAGAGGCCTCGCGCTGCAGCCATCCAAATCCTGGCCCTCTGTGCTTCTGTTTTGGGTAAATGTCTCGCTACCATTCGAGGCCTGAATCCATAACACATGCTAAACGTGTGCGCCCATGATAATTTTCTCTGGATGGCAGCAGAGTGTGCTGTTATGAATGTATTAGGCCTGTAAGCTTTCTGACGTTGGCCAATACTAATACATTTTAATGCTCCATAAACAAGTATAGTCGAGTGCACTGGATTTGATAGGGTCAGCAAAGTACTGTGACTTCTTTTTCTAAGTATTGTAAAGCACTAATTGTAAGAGGAAATGATTACAAGTGATAGCCCTTATGTGAGTAGGAAAAAAAGGTTGGTTCAAATATCTTTGTAGCACCGGCCTGTTTGATAGTTCGGACTCTTTTCTTTTGAGCATGAGCCCTGCAGATTACAATGGCAGACACCATGAATTCTGGAGTCAATGAGCCTAACAAATGTTGACAATGCAGGCCCTCTCTCGCCAATCGCTCCCTTTTCAGCCCCCCAAACCGCAGGACCATTGTAGCAATTAGTATAATGAATGTGGTTTTGCTGATAGGTAATCACATACTGTATGGAGCGGCCTTCCCTCCACCTCGCGTACAGGCGCCGGGGCTATGAATGCTTTGGTTTTATTACAGTCCTCTCCTTAAAGAAGAAACACTCACTCCCACTTGCTCGCTCGGTCTTTCTCTTCCTTGCCTCCTAACTCCTACACCCTTCCTTTCCGCTCCGTTCAAATCTAAACAAAAGACACATCTGGTCTGTCTCTCTGCCCCCCTCTTCCTCCTCGCGTTTTCTTTCGATTTAACTCCCTCTTAGTCTTTTTCAACTGTTTCTATCGGCCTAAGAACAGCACTTTGTTGGTGGGAAGAGCCGGGTGAAGGGGCTTTGTTGGCGGGTCAGCCACTCGTCTTTCACTATGGGGCGAGCTCATAGTGAAAGACCACCACTGTACGCCACAACCTCATGTGTACAAACTGGCTAAGCCGCTGTGTGTTAATCTGGCTTCTCAAAGCTTTTAATGTGTCCCAGACTGTGTCACTGAGGGGCTCGACGGGGCCGCTTGTGGAGTTTGAGTTTATAAAATTGTTAAGATTGTTAAAAGTCATTTAGCGAATACATTAGACTTTTAAAAGAATGTTTAGCAATAAGTGACGCATTAAATTTTAGTAGAGAATGACAAGTATTTCTGTAGTTATTAGTCCAACAAAACAAAATGTATCATTGATTAGCTGTCAGTTTTCAAACTCATCCTGATTATGTAAGTAATCAGCAAGTAAATATTGTGGGAGGAAAAAGTGAGAACACCGTTTGGAATTCCTCACATTCCTGCCAAAATTCCTCATAAAATGCGGTCTGATTTTTATTAAAACCACAAGAATGAGTAAACAGTGCGTGCTTATACTAATACCACCCAAACAATTATATTTTTTTCATATTTTTATTGGCCATAACATGTAAACATTCACAGGACAGCGTGGAATAAGTAAGTGAACCCTGTATTAAATAGCTGTTTTTGGCAGCAATAACTTAAGATGTTCACAACGATCAGGATGAATCTTGGACCATTCCTCTTTACAAAACTACTGCAGTTCAGCGAGATTCCTAGGTTGACTTACTTTTTCCACGCTGTCCTGTGAATGTTTACATGTTTTGGCCAATAAAAATATGATAACTAATGTTTGGGCGGTATTAGTTTATAAGCAGACACTGTTTACTCATTCTTATGATTTTAATAAAGATCAGGCCACATTTTATGAGCAGAAATGTAATAAATTCCAGACGGTGTACTCACTTTTTACTCCCACTGTAAGTATTATTGTTAATATAAGAAATTCAATGACTCTAAAATAATATATAAATAATAAATATGCTCAAAATCTGAGCGAGAGCTTAAACTTAGTTCTCACAGATGTCAAGCCACAAGTCTTGCATGCTTAAAACAACAATAAAACCCATCTCTCCGAGTTCTTTGTCTGCAGTCAGAGAGCAGAAGCCTCTCCCTGCGTCACCTCAGGGTCATGTGTGTCGCCATGACAGCGCCACGGTCACATCTGGAGCCAAGGTGCTTCTAGCTCATTCTGGCGCCTTTTGTTCTGATTCTCTCTCGCCGTTCGCGTCCACTGCTCAGAATTTCCCCCGCTCACTTTTAGTTTTATATAGAAAAACATTCCTGGTGTTCTACTCGGCTCCACTGAACCTGGTGCTTATTTTCAGTACTCTAAATTGATAGCAAATGTGAGGACAGATTCCTCCTCGCCTGCTCCGGGCCCCCCCTCCTCCTCCTTTTTGGCATTAGCCGCGAGGATACGTGGAACATTTCTGAAACCATATTGAACCCCAGGGTTTATTGTTTTCGGAGGTGTTTGACTTTACATTTGGCTGTTTTTGTTCAAATTTGGGTGAAAAATTGCGACAGTCTCCGTCAGAGCGAGCCTGGGAGTTTTTTGTTTTCCAATAAGCCCCCCGCTGCACCGTGGAAACCGAACCTGGTTAGCCTCAGCTGTCTTTACCCATAATTCAGCAGGCCCAGTGTGTTTGTTTTTTCTTTTAGTAGCCTCTCTCCCCCCCCCTCCCCTCCTCCTCTCTCCACTCTCTCTCTCAGTGAAAGTGAAACCCTAACTGCTCTCTTCATTTTGATGCAGCCAACACACTTCTGCTGGACCAAAATGCCTGCTGTTGTACAAGTGCAAACTGACAAAGTACAGAGACGCACACAGAATTTAGTCAGGAAACTAAATTATAATTTTTTTTTTACTACATTCCCATTTTGTAAAAGCTGTAGACGTCAGTGTTTTGCAATGTGAACAAGCAAGTCAAGTCACCCATCGCAAAGTGACTCTGCTGCACGCCCAGACGTTTTTAATAACCCTCGCTGTGCTGCTTCTAAAACTTGTCTCTGGCCACATTTGTGTAATGCTTCCAAAATATTATCTCGCTCTCATTTCTTTCCCAGTGATTTCTCCAGTGTTTGTTTCCTATACTCTTCCTGCTGCCTAGTGACCAGACTGGACACAGCGTGGTTCGGTTCAGCAGTCCCTGGGCCCAAACCCACAGTTGTGTGCGCGCGGAGAGCCCGGTTCTGCCTGTTTGTGTTGGCCGCATTTCAGCATTCCACATGTCGTTGTGATTTTCAGCTCTCTGACCTCAGGAGACCCTCCAACGCTACTGTAAGTTATACTCACACCAGGAGCGCACATGGATCAGGATGAGCGCTCTGTTCCTATTGGTGAAGACTGTATCCTCCAAATGCTTGCAAAATGAAAAATACTGCCGACAATTACAGCCATCGCAGCAAATCAATGTTGGCCCCGTTCTGTTCAGGAGAAGTGTGGCTTTATGACGCAACTAATAAACCAACTTCCTAAAATATTATAGCATTAGCTTTTATGTTTGTTTAAAGGAAATAAAAAATAGTGCTTGTGACTCTAAAATTGTTTAATGATGGACTTTCTTTGCTAACGCGTGTGTTTGGGAACCCTGGATAAAAAGCTGATGAAAAAGGATAAACTTTTGAGAGAAATACACACATGAAAAAAAAAAAAAGAGCTACACAATTGGTTGCAAATCAAAGTTGCAATAATTAGGACTGCATCTCTAAAAGATAAACCAGTCTCCATAAGAGTTGGTCATGTATAAAAGCTGCAAACTCCGCTGTTTAAACCTCAACTAACATGTCCTATATCCATGTGAGTCTTGTATTATTTAGCAGTTCAGGCTTTCTCTCGACTGTCAATGCATCTGAAGTGATTTAAAATACGCTCTGTAAACTGAAGCTATTTTTTAAAACATTAATTGAAAATCTTTTCACAATTATAAAAATTGCAATAGCTTTACTTCCAACAGCATGCAGCCCTACTTAAGTTGAGTTGGCAAGGTACTGAGGCGGCACAGGGGAGTTCAAAGTAAAAAGTCTACTCTGTGTCGGTGAGTTTGCGCTGACCCATACAGACCTCTGTGACATGCTCAAGTGCATTGTTAGCAAAACAAGTCATGGGGTTTCCAAGCAAATTAAGTTAGGAGCTAACCACGTTAGAGGTGCTAATTACAGCCTCGCGCAAAGCACAGAATCCAAGGAAAGGTCCTATTTCTGGGCATTTCTGAGCAGACATCAAATGTGTTCAGTGTTGAAGCACAGTTCATTGACTATACAAGGAGAGTCTATCCTCATGTTGACATATTAGTGTCAGTGTCACCTTGCCCCATTGCTAAATGTCCATCACCTCAGTTAAACTGGATCACAGTCGCAATAGAAATGGGGGTGAAAGCATCTGATGCAGAGGCAGAAAAATTAGGGAAAGGTGCACGAACAAGATTAGCAAAATACGTGTGGGGGTGATTAGGGCAAGAAAGACGAGCCAGTTCATAAACCAAATTAAGAAACAAGTAGGGCCTTGGGGCTGATCTAAACAGGATTACCTGTTGTTGTCCTGAGGTGACTCGCTTCACTCATTTACCCTGTGCCGCTGGGCTTAAACTCCCGAAGACCTCGTTAATTAAGGAGCAGGCGAGAAAAATATGATGTCTGTGTGCATAACCTCCACGAGTCCTCATGTGTGCAAATGCTACTGACACAGCAGCTTTAAATGATCAACTTTTGAATGATCTTTTATTCAACATACTTGTACAACTGTACCTTGTAGTGCATCTTTCTAAATGTTATGTGAGACACTAGAGATGTCTGGAGGCGGCTTATCAAACTTTGGCTTATTAAAGGATCTGCATAGGCATTTATATGATATATTGTACCTCTACCACTATGGAGTACTATTTTTTGTTAGAAATATAAGTATTTTCTGGAGGTATTTTTCAAACCCGGAAGACGCTTCGATTCAGTTAACTCCGCCCCTCTCTCTCTCCGAGTAGATGCAGCCAATGCAACTTTAGCAGTAAAATAAATATTATGTATCACAGTAAAAGGGAAGTTACTTCACAATGCAGTTCTAAGGAGTTGACAACTGTGTGCAACACAGCTTCATAAATGGCTAACACACACGCTAACACGCGTTTCGATTGACTCACTGCTCTGCCTCTGGCCTCGATGATCGGGTGTTTAGATTATGGGATCGCGTTGGTTATAAAAGTTCATCCACTTTGACTCTGGCCAAGGTTCACCAAGCATCCATCAAGTGACCGTCACAAACACTATTCGCTGAATCCCGGAAAGAAATTCCCACTTCTGGCGAGTGGACTTTTTTGAATAAAGTCCTGTACCTCTTGTAGCGCATTTTCTCTGTGACATTATCGTTAGGTAAGAAAAACAAAACAGGCAGTGTCCAGAGTAGGTTAGAAAGAGCTCCTTCTTCACAACTTTCGGTGCGAACATGACATCTGTTCAGACGCTCAGGGGGTGCGTTTGTTTACCCTACAGGGGCAGCGCAGACGTGTCAGGCACTTTTTTTTTCTTTCTTTCGACCTTCTTGCTGTGAAGCGAGAGCTCTAACCGCTGCACTACCGTGCCGCCAACAGAAAATAATGAAAACAGAAATAATGAAAAATCAGTTTTATAAATTAAAATCAGGCCGTAAGGCATTACATTACAGACGTCAGGCACTTCCTGTTTGACACTATGACGTAAAATACGTCATAGTGTCAAGTGTCACAACTCAGTCGTTTTCCAGGAGAGGGCGGAGCAGCTGCTCAGAGAGCAGGATTCAGGAGGACTTAGAACTGCGTGAATGAAGCCAAAAACCGCTCTGGGGGTGTTTTTGAGAAGGAAATAGCATAACAACATGGCTAAAAGCTCCAAAAAGTCGATTTTGCATGATATAGGACCTTTAAAGTTCAAGTCAATGTCAGAATGTTTTCTATCTATATAGGTTTTGAACAGGTGGAGACAGGGCTAACAAGGTTTTTTTTTACAAAAATGCCAGGCCTCACTATAAACACACAGCATTGTTCTTCAGGCTACAGTCGCAGTGTGTAACCTTTCACATAGCAAGCACCATAAAACACAAACGTTATTTCTTTTGGATGTTTTTTATACCTCAAAGCCATTCATCTTTACCGATTTTGTTTTAAACATACAGCTATGTTAAAAAGTGGCTTCTTTGCACTTAAAGACCTAAGTAAAGAGGCAAAACTCCCCAGTTAACCACTTTGAAAACTACTACAATGGAGGGCTTACACAACCATCTTGTATAATAATGTGTGAAATATTTTAGAGCAATTTGAATTATTCTCTAAAACTTTGTAAATAAGTATACAGATAATGCTTGTAAAAAAGACTTGACGTCATTGAACTTGAAATAACCTATTACGCATGCTGTACGGGCTACAACAGAGCTTGGTCATAAAAAGCCAAAGTAACGCAATAAAATGCAGTTTCAAAACAAGTTCACACCGGTCGTGAGAGATTTAGCTTCATTTGAGTGCCTCACACGCCGCGCATTCTCTATGACTGGAAACAGGCAAATTATTTTCCAGGTTTCCAGATTTACCAGGACGCGTGGGAATCCTGTGAATTGCAACTGGCAGACAAATGGATGTGGCTGTGTAAATGGGAGTGAGCCGAGGGAAAAGAGGAGGGACAGTGGGATGGAGCGTTTGAGCGAGAGTTGTCATAAAACGGCAATAATAAGAGGCCTCAGCGGCACCCAGTGACCACATCAAGGCGCGCGTAATGACAGGCTGCGCTGAACACATGTCCGCCTGATTAAGTGTACTTTGTGTACTGTATGTGTGAGCGAGTGAGGCGCGTGCAACCGTTCTGTCAAGGCTAAAAAATGGCTTAGTTAGCCGAGTAATATCATTCTCAGTGGGGAGGTCTGCCATGTGTATTATCCACACCACAAAGCAAGTTAAGCAACACAAAGAGAAAGTGGTTACGCACGCTACGCCTGTAATTTGGACTACGCTCTGCACTCAGTCCAGCCACTACTATAATGTAATGCTTTTAGCGTTATTTAATAGAAGGTATGGTCTTTAAAGCACAACTTTACAAAGAAATAAAACTGGACACCACACAGGGGGATTTATGAGATCACCTACTGTATAGTTTGGTTTACTTTCTTGGCCTGAGCCCGACTGTAACTAGAGCTCAGTCCGACTTGACGTAAAACTTTCTGTGATTTAAAAAATAATAATGAAAGAAACCGGAGACTTCGATCAGCGACTGGATTGGATGAATTAAACATTAAACTACTCCAGGTATGTTGTTGTTAATTTGTTGAGGATATAACATTAAAACATGGTCAAAAAGCTAATCATTATGACAAGATCAGTTACCGAATGTGAAACAGGGACATCCGGAGTCTGACCCAAAACAGATTCAGAAACTGGGGACGCTAAATGTCTGTCACACATTTCAACAGACCCATCCCGTACATCAGTGATGCAAGCTCATGCCTGCACACTATAAAGAGAAAACCAACGACAAATGTAACATTTAAAGAAATCCGCAAAATTGCTATCCGTCTTTCCAAGCGAAACATGGGACTTTTCCAAAACTAAATCAGCAAAGTTTGTTCCTGTGTGTGGGTGATAAACAGTGTGCGGAGTGACGGCCTGTTTACCAGCGCTGACCTGGAGAAAGTGAGGCGAAGCAGCCAACAGCAGAGGGAAGAGTGGATTGATGGAAGAGACCCGAGTCTAGCAGAAAAAAAAAAAAAAAAATCCTGTTCTTTCTCACCGACACCTTGTAGCCTCACCACAAAAGCGGCTCTGTGCTCAAAAGCTATTCCAGTTAAGGGGTCTCGCCAGGACAGATTTGCAGAGAGTGAGTAAAATGGAAAGTTAGGGTGGAGGGGGGGGGGGCTTTATTTGGCGAGCGACTTCCACGAATTGGTACTGGTGGGATGAATGCGTGTAATTTGGCTGTGTTTGTTTTGCATTAGTATATAAAATATGTCAGGATTACTTCATCACACATCTAAAGCCAAAGTGAAAGGAGATGAGTGAGAATGTAGAAGTGGAGGGAAACCGCAACTTTTCGTAAGTCGAGTTGGGCACAGCCTTTTGTGTGTGTGTGTGTGTCTGGTGGAGGATTTTCGGCATTGCGCTGTGAACAAATGTGTGCCTAACGTTTTGTCTGCCCCCCCCCCCCCCCCCCCCCCCCCCAAAAAAAAAAAACTTCAGAAAACTTCAGTCAGCAGCTATTAACGGTCAAAGCAAATGTTTGGCAAAATGACAATGATGTGCAGCAGTGATATAGGCATGAATTATGGTCCATGTTCAGGCGTTTCTCTGTACTCTTATGACAAAACTACACAAAAGCATTACATTCAGTTTTTCTTACATTTCGAAGCCATCTTTTCATGGGTCACCTGACTTTCCACCATTCAAAAGATACAAAATTGTGTTGTGACTAATAGCTGTTGCAGTGGTCCTAATTATTTGTATGAGTTCCATGGATAAATGATGATCTGTGAAAAATATATTGACAGAAAATCACTTTGTTTGCTCAAGCCGGGATTCAGACTAACATGAACATTATTTGTGTACAATTAGGGCTGCAAGGTTTATCGATATCAAATTGCAATGGAGGTGTTGACTACTGCAATAACCTGACCTCAAGAGGCTGAGTTTTTGTTTATTTTTTTCTTCTGTCTCAGGCATTTGAGTAATCAGAATTGTGGAGCCTTGCGCTCTCAGGTTCAGCTGCGACAGAATTTCCATGAGACAGATTGTAAAGTGTTTAGATAAACGCTATGTGATTCCATCCCGGACTTATTTTCGTCACGTGGCTGTCCCCCGGAGGTACTCTGAATGTCGGGGAAAGGTGGAAGCCGGACTCCTCCAAAAGAGAGCTCTGTCCACATAAAAAACATATATATATCTTTGAACATAGATTATTGTGCATTGTTCTAAAGTGGGGGAATTTGAGCAAGAATATGTTGTTATGCTTTCAAAAGCATCAAATATACAAACCGCAAATCAAATCTCAATCGCAATATCGCAATTAGGTCTTTTGTCAAAATCGTGCAGCCCTATGTACAACTTTAGAAATGCTCCATACATGCTTCAATACAGTATCGCACTGATCGCACCGTCACAACTGACCATGGGCAATATTTGGTCACCCTTAATAAATCGTTAGGAGCCTGTGGAGTGTTGAAAATCAATCCACTGGGTTTCAACAACATTACATCTCATTACATCTAAGTTTCAATGTCACATAATAAGTTGACTATTGTATGTTTCAATCCACTTCCAATAATATAAGTTATAGAAAACAATACAATTATTGCATTCCATTCATAAAAGAGGCAGACATTTGTCTTTGGGTTGCTCATTCTCATACTGTAGTCAAAGCACTAAAGGTCCGTTGGTTCGTAAGAGGGCATGTTATTTTATTAATCAAAAGCAAATTAAAACTGCCCATAAACTTTCGAGCGCGGGATTTACAGAACGTGTGTTGGGTCGCTCAGGGTGATGTGAAATAAAGGGGCCATTCTTAATGCCTAGGAGTGCGAATGGTATCTTGTAAGGGTGTGTTTTACTGCCGGGCCAGAAGGGAAAGTTACCTCAGATGAAAAGAACAGAGCGACAATAAAAAGCGCAGGCCAAGTCGAGCGGACAAAGCGGGATCTGTGACGCTCGGCAGGCCAAAACCACAGATAAAAATCTAACCACAAAATCAAGGCCAGATTGCTTTAATTTACTATCATCTCATGTATTTTTCTTTTGATAGGATAGAAAGAGAGATTTGGTGCTAACCCACACCATACGCAAGACCCCTATCAGATTTACTGCCCCTAAATTGTTTTGCCCTGTGCTTTTAATGACCATCTCTAGATCATCAGCTCTTAAAATAAACACCCGGGGTTGGACTACCTTCTCCATGACTATCTCTATCACTGCACTGAGGTACAGCTCGCTCACTGTCCTGCTCCGCTCTTATGTCACAGCATTAATTCACTCTACTCACCCGCCTGCATGTTTGGGTTGCCATTGAGGCTCGAGCGGCACAAGAATGGAAACTCAAGGAGGGCTCAGGAGCAGGGTGGTCCGCCGCCACTAATAACACACCGATCAAATTTAACCGCACAAAGGCCAAATGACAGTGTATCATCTCCAATGCTACGGCTGAAGAAAAACTGACAAAAGAGTGTGCTATTGGGCTTTACAAACCCATCATTTCATGACAATGGCAGATTACACGAAACAGTGTTGTATGTTTTCAAATAAGATTACAATGTTGTACATGTTGTCCCACCCTCCATCTGAGAAAGCTGGATTAGACATGGTTTGTAACAACAGCACAATTTTCCATAAAAATACTGCATATTACAATCTTTCAAAAGTAAAAAAAAATAGACGTGAAATACTATTACTGTCTACTTATATAAAGTACATCTGAAAGTGGATTTTTCATCCACAACTGCGAGCTTTTTTACTTTCAATCATCTACAAAAGAAAAGACTGTATGACCCACATCTGCCTGTACTTTCAGAGGTATCAAATATAATATCTCCAAAATCTCACTTTAATCTTTTTTTTTTTTTTTCCAGAGGCTAAGACTTCATGATAAATATCTTTATAGAAAGGAGTGCTGAGTGATTCACCAATGTGGGAGTTTTCCTTCATTTGAATATGGCCCACAGGCATCAGGTGTGAAGGGTTCAGGTGTGGGGTTGAACGAGGTGATCGCTCATGTGTCACAGAACACAAAACAATATCTGACCTTACACAGCGCTTTAAACACTTCTAAGAACGGACAGAGCCACTCGGGACCAGCTAATCTACGAGAGAGTGAGTCCAGACAGAAAGGGCTGAGATAAACAAAGGTGTATGTTTTTTTCTTTATCCCAAATAGCACAGAAGAGACGACTGAGAGATGTAATGTTGTGGGTTTTTTTTTTTTGCTTTGGTCAAACGGATAACCAAGTAAATCTACTGTTGAACATACAGTATGTATAAAATACAACCTCACTTTGACATAATGTTCCAGATAGATCGTGTCAAGTTTACTTAAAAAATCAGTACAACCTCCCAGTGGGGAAGGAACAGGACAGGTTCACGTCATTTCACACTTTCTATCTTGTTACAAAATGTACTCATAACATAAAGGTCCCTTTAATCCCCTCAGACTCAACAAATGTGTGAAAGCAAAAAAATCTGCCTTAACCCTACCGTCAGATACTTTCATATGTCAGATTTGGCAGTGCTTCAGATATTGAAAGAGAGCAGGACGCAATGCCAAGAAACATCCAACTCACTGGTCATGTTTAAATTTAATATTTTGAGCACACTTTGGAAAACGTGGAAGTGCACTTGTTTTCTGGGAATCTCAGGAAAACGCTGAAAATGTAACACACACATACGCCATTGTCTATGCTTCTACATCCTTTCTGTTTGTTTTGTACGCACAAGTGTAAATGTATGTGCAGCCAGTTAGCGGGGGATGCCCTCTATACAGTGAAAGTGATCTGAGCGGATTCCACTGGCAGGGCTCCTACAGTCTGGTTGCCACACGGAGGACCAGGCTGCCACTGAAACCGCCCCGCAAGCCATGACAGTTCAGTGTGCCAACCAGGCCAGTCACTGACACTGCTTGGAAATCACCCAGGAAAGGTAGACAGGAAGAGAGAGAGAGAGAAAAAAAACTATGTGGCCATGGCAACTCTATTCATCGGCCAGTCTGACACGCATCCAACGCGCTAAACACACAGGGTCACTTACACTTGGAGCGCGACGGTTTGGTCAGCCTCCTGCTCAGCATCACCTATTGTTCAATGACTAAACGTTTAGAACAATTATACGAAAACACTTTGAGTGTTGCTCTTTATGTTCTCAGCCAATCACAGCGCAAGTAAGTCCAGATGATGCAATGTTGACTTACTCTGTTTACTGGCTCTTCTATCAACTGTCTGTTTCATTCCTTTTGAACGTATAGAGATCAGGGTAGAAGTCGACCTATACGGGTTTTTCTAAGGCCAATGCCGATTTTGGGGGATTTTTATTAGCTGATGCCGATATGCATGGCCGATATTTTTGACCGATGTTTGTTCAGATTTTTCCAAATGTCTGGTCTATAATCCTGTATAAGAAGCTTTCTGTCCCAGCTTTGATTAGTTCCTGTTAGCATTAGCACGCTTACGTTAGCATTAGCGTACTGTTGCTAGCCGGGCCATTTTGCGCAGCGATCATACAATCGTGAAGGTTAAAACTACCTCAGCGATTGGATTCTCCAGGTTCTGTGCTTCAAAATGACATGTAGCATGTCCATATTCACTGAAACCAATTTTCATCGCGATGTTTCTCTGTTCCCTTGAGGCCTATAGGAGTTGTGAGAGGACTCGTTTTAAAACCCTGACTTCGCTCTTTCCAATGCAAAAAACGGGAAGTCTATCACTTTCGGTCCCAGAGATGTCAGCTTTTATTGGCACTACTGACCAATATAAAATCCCCAAATATCGGCCCGATATATCGGTTGACTCTAGATCAGAGTATGCTTTACATAAAAATCAATAATAAAAATGAACGAATATCTGCCAACTCCATCTAACACCATTTTTTCTTCTCTGTATTCTGCAGTGATGTGTCGCTTCTTGGCAAAGAGGCGCATCAAGTTCATTAGCTTTACATTAATTACAATTTCTTTCAAATGCGGAAGTCTTTGCATTAGCGCTTTACACCCATCCTCCCCAGACTGTCGCTCTCCGGATGCTGAAGATGGAAAACAAGTGCGGGGTGTTTCGATGAGGAGAGGGAAAAGAGGAAGGAAAAAGAAAAAGAAAAAAAAACACAAAAAAACAAACACACCCAGGTGCACTTGTAGACACTTAGAAACTCTAACACGCATCCCTGCCAAGATTTCTGAACTTAGCACTTCTGGCAGACGAGTTAATTAGCAAAGTTTGGCCAATTTGCACAGAATGAAAAGTAGAAAGTGTGCAAGTGGAATGCTTGGCTGTAAGATAAAGTAAAAAGATGTAAGGAAAAGGCAGATTCTGATTTCTAATAGTCTATGTTTGCTCGCACATGAGAGGAAAGTTCTTGGTCATAGTAGCAGTTGTGAAAATACGAACTTAATACTTACTTTAAAAATATTTGCAAATTTCAAACACATCGACAGAGAGAAGACCGAAACACGAATGGCAAAGCTACTACATGCATTTCAGAACATGTTTGAAGTCAACACTACAGTGAAAACAGGTTTTACAGATAAGACTATGGATATTTTGTTGTTTGGAGAATATATTATAATGTTATGAGCTAGTCATATCAGTCTTTGGTGTAATTCTATGACCGAATCTTAATCCATCCGTGTTCAAACAACAACTGATCCAAATGGCCGGGACTATTTTTACAGATTAAAAATCTTGGTCAAAGGCTTGTAAGTTCCTGTCCAAAAGTGTAGAAATTCGCCTTTCTCCATAGCTTTTAGGGAAAACGAAACCTCGCTGGTTTAAATAAAAAAATAAATTAAAAAAAGTGGGAAGTATTGATTTATGGGCAGTGTCTTCGGTCAATAGGTCTTCCATACTGCGCCTATAGTTGCTTGAACAGGACCCCATACCCCGTCGACCCCATACATTCTCTCTGTTATTTCAGCAGACAAAAGACGGGCTCTCAAGGCCGTGGGTGCATCTCTGAATGGAAGAAAGGACTCCTGCTCCTGGTCCTGACTGAATAGGGTCTTTCACACTTAGAGAGGCCTGTTTACTCTCCCTCAATAATGGCTCTAATTTTCTGATCATTATTGAGTAATTCCATCCACCCCCACACCCACCGTTTAACGCCCGCTCCCGTCACTCACAGCGCGGTCGAATAGTGGAAGGCCTAATGCCACGTTCACATGGAATCCCAAAGTTGGACCAGTTGTGGTTTGGGTGCATCACAGAGAGGCGCAATTACTGTGTATGGCCACATTTAGCTATATATGACATGAAAGTCCTTGTAGTAGAGTACGACACACAGCTCAAAACATTTGGTCAAAAAGCAAAAAGTGCCCGTGGAAAATATTAAAAGTTGACGTAAGAGTCAATAAAGTCATTTTATTTTGCCAGAAACAATGGTATTAATTACAGTAGGTGTTGACAATCAAGTAAGCCTGATAATGTACACTGCCATAGCTGCTAAAGGTATAAATAATTGAAAGAGATATAAAGAATGTTGAATGTAAATATGTGCATCCAGTAGGGAACGTTAATATGGCATAAGAATGTGGGTTTTCTTAGTTTCTTCATCTATTTATTATTCTCAATTCTTTTTGTGTTTCCAATTGAAAGCGGTTTCTGCCAAAATCAACATGAGTCTAGAAGGAACAGTGTGGAACATTGTTAGGCCGTGCCAACAATCTATATATTATTTCATGCCATCAGCAGCTGTACATAGGAAATGTTTACTTGAGGAGAAACCATATTTACCACAATGATTCATGCACGCACAGCAAGTTCTACTGTCTCAGCGACCAGCTTGGCTTAATCCGCCATTTTGTTTTGGACCTGAATTCACAGCAGCAGCACCATCACACTGAATATTCGCCCTGCAAAAGCCGGCGGAACATATTTTAGAGCGAGAAGAAGAAAAAACGTCTGGTAACACGATAGCTCTTTTATTCCAGACAGTGAAACAAAATAAGTTTAAAAACGCTTGGTTTTCAGCACCCTGCTGTGACACAGCGCCTATAGGAGAGGTTTTAAGGGAGCAAGGGGATGCACAGGGGAAGAAGTGCTAAGCAAAAACAAGGATATGGGGGAAAATGTTAAAAAGAGGGGAGAAATAAAGGATCAGAAGGAGAGGAGTTGGCAGAGGCTGTGTGTCGGTTTGAAAAGCTGGCACCTTCTAAACAGAGCTGCAGCGCTGGCTGCCAAATGCTGCCAACCAGCCCCACTAGCCTGAATATGTGCCCTCCCTTTCTCTTTGTTTTCAGCATGGCATTTTGCATCATCTTCATTGTGCGTTTTTCTTATTACTTTATATCAATATCATCTTCTCAACGGTGAATGGCATGCATTATAGTTGATTAAGGTTGTATTTATCTGTAAATCTGACTTTGAATTTAAATAAAAAGGAGAAAGAGAGCGTGTATTTGATGGGGATATCCGTATGGAAAGAGCTTGTCCCAATTACAGGGCAGGTCTCAGTGTGCCCTGCTCCACTGCTCCGAGGGAACAGTCCGGTCTGCCTGCTGGGAACGAGCCCGAACAACAAGACGTTTCCTTTCGTAGCTCGCTGCGTTTGCTCCTGTTTTAAGTCTCCTTCATCACCTCTCTGCTCTGCCCCGGGCTCAGAGGAGAAGATCCGGCCAAGCTGCTGCCCCTCCTGTGCGGACGCACGTATGCTTTTTAAAGGAATGGACAGATTTCAGGCCTGGCGCCGGGACAGAGCAAAAAAAAAAAAAGGGACTGGTCATGCAAATTCACACACTCGAATGAGACAGCTTTCACACAAAGAAAACGTGCATGTCCTCAAGTTAACGTAGAATGGAAAATGTAAAAAAGTGTAAGTAGTTTAACAGTGTAAATCTTTCAATATCTGGTGATTAAAAAAATAATAAATCTAATAAAAAATTAATGATAATTTGGAAGTCAAAGAGCAGGGAGGGAAAACATATTCAATACAAAGACAGTTTTAACACCTTGACAGACAATTGAATAATAATTGTCAATATTTATTTAATCCAGAATCTCTTTTTAAACACGCCTTGCTTTAATTGTTAGCTGCCATTTGCTAATAAAAAAATTACCACAACCTAGGCCGATAAAAAGACACCGCAACATTTATTTATTAACCTTCATTATACAAATAATTAAAAACCAGTGTACAGTGAAATTAGGAAATAATGCTAATCCGTGTTACCCACAATAAGCACTTTCTGCTAGAGGGAATTTTTCTATTTGCGAAGCTAGGACCTGACCTCTGTTTTCCAAATTAAACCTAATTCAATCATATACCCGCTCTTTTGTGTTATGTCTTTTCAGTGTTACTCACTAAACTGGATAATTACAAAGAATAAGAAGCCGTTTGGCCCGGTCCCAATCCTTGGAGCCGTTCAGCTGTCAGACCTAAATCGCGGGGCAACGTAGTGAGAAAAGCGGTCGCAGAGGTCAAAGTAAAGGGCCAAGTCCTAACAGGCGAAAAGCGCTGCCGTTTTCCAATAATCTATTTTCCAGACGCTCCTTAACTCACACACTCCTCTTTTCTCTCATTCCACTCCTAAAAGGAAAAAACCAGGACGGCTGAAAATTGGCCAGTTTGAGGCCCCAGCGCACTACATTTTAAAAAGAACGGCCTCCTACACTGTCCCGCTGAAGCCCCAACTTTATTGGCAGAGGCACTTCGAATGACAAGTTTCCGTTGTAAGCCCGCGAGCAGAAGTGTATTTTCACTGCGGGAGTCTCCCAAAACGTCTCCAACGGTCTCTGTTCAAAATCAAAATGTCTGTAACTTTATCTATGTCTTTCTATATCAGTGTATAGTCTGGTTAATACTGCTGATTGACATACAAAGCTAAAAGTAGGTCACAAGGACTTTCGGATAGGGATGCGTGACTCGATACCATAGTTGTTCTTTCAATACTAGTGACCCAAATTCCCTAATCGATACCAATGGGAAAGATTTGATACCTAGTAATAGTAATAACAACAATTGTGTAAAAATGTACTTGACAAAGCACATCCTGCCCATTCTCTTTCAACTCCCCTGCTCCAAATGGACAAAGGAGCAATATACATAACATTGACGCACAACGCTTGAAGAAATGACAACACATTAATAAATACTCACATGAAAAACGAATGGCAGAAACATTGTGCACTCGGAATATGTTTAAGAAATGTAAATACCAGCCTCGGAAATGAATCGAAAAGTGGGAAAGCTGGTATCACACATCCCTACTTTCACAATGGTTTCAAGGTTAAGCTTTTAAAAGGCTAAATCAATCTTTCACTTTACGCTTATATAAATGAAAAACGCACTTTCTTCGACAGTGCAACATTAGTTTATAACACCATGAAACGACCGGCTCTTTAAAAAAAAGCACTTATAACGCCTATAACCCTACCTTGCTTTTCATTGCATAACTGCATCTGATAACTTTTGCAGCCTTTTGCAGCCCAGGATATTGGACAAAGCAGATAAGATGTGTTTGAAGGATTATTTTGACGTGCGGAGGCGTTAAGTCTCTGGCTGGCTGTCTCGCCTGGCTCCCTGTTGGTATCCCTGCTTTGTTTCGTCTCCATTAAAGCGCACTCTCTGGACCATTTGTAATGTTAGAAGGATGGGTGAGACACGTTGATGGGTAAATTAATGTCTCTCAAGTCCGGAGTTGGAACCTGTTAGCTTCAAACCGTGAACAGCACAGAGCTGTGGGAAATTGTCATGGAGAAATAATAAGGGAAATGGCCAAATATGACTAAAGCCGAGGCCACACACATTTCTCCGTCCACGGTGGTCAGTGCGCAAATGACAAGCCAGACGTCGCTTTGAACCAAGATCGAACTCATGCGCAAACGGAGGAGTTAAGCGGAGCATGTTGTTGTGGTTAAAAAGACCTAATATCTTATCTTAATATCAATCTAATATGAAACCTGTCTGGACTAGGATTCTACTTATAGATCATGCACAGCCGATAGGAAAAGAACATTACTGTAATGACTGGAAAACAAAACCAAAAAATAATGGCAGATATGGTAGTGCCTAGATCAGGATACAAAATGCAAAATATGTCAAATCAGAGCAAGGCTGCACAATATATCGATAATATCATTGCTGTGTCGAGTGATGCCGTGTTCACGTCGCAAGAAGTCACAACAATACGTCGCAAAATCACTGAGGTCTTCCATCTGAGATTCACACACATTGTTTGCCAGCACAGCCTTAAACAATATCTTATAGTAACGTACAAAAGTTTAGTTTGTTTTTCTAGCCTTGTTATTGTTCTGAATTTTCTTTTTTATTACACAATTTGATGTCAATACAAATTACTTAAATTTAATTGAATATCACAATAGAGGGTGTTTTTTTTCAATCGATATAGAACACATGCAAACTGCCATGCTGTTGCTATGTTATGACATCACATGCATAACCTCTATATCGTTATCACAATAGTGAAGACACGTATTGAATATTTCACTTTTGCCCATATTGTGCCGCCCTAAATCAGAGCTAATAGTCATTGTGAGTTGGGGGGAAGCAATTTGTTAATAGTTTAAACCCATTTCCTAAAGTATAAATGGATTTGGCCTGATTATGAGGCTAATTTGTACATTTAGCGTAAATGATCGACAAATAAAAAATAAAAGGCTCTGTCTACAGCAAAAATATCTGTCAAAAGGAAAATGAGTGTAATGTTTTCTTTTTATTTCGCCTTGGACCGAGCTCTGCAGCTGCGGAGCAGAAGTCCACAGCGAAAGTCCGGCTCAGCCTCAGACCGCTTTGATGTGTCCCCGCTCTCGCTGCCCTGCATGCGAGCCCGGTCTATAATTGGACAAATGCAGAGCCACATACACACTGTGGACAAGAAGGGGGTTGGATCTCCTGTCCTGTCAATCACACACCATGAAAGCTTGGCTCACCCCGACTCCCTGCAGCTGGCCACGGTGACATCAGTAGGACAGGGGGAGCAGGGAAAGGGATAGGACGGGACTGAGCGAGTGGGTGAGGGGAGGCTGGGGTCCACTCGTGTGGAGCCTGACAACTGATAGCTTCCGCGAGACACTGTGCCATGATGGGCTAAGAATAAAACTGTAACGCTGCCATCCCAAGGGTTAGAGCAGAGGCACTATATGTCTGTCCACTTTAAACTGCGCTTAACCCTGTTTCTCTGTCGGGAAACAGGGAACAGGTATCTACGGTATCTACACAACTTACCTTATGACTATATAAATATGTGATATATTCCATGTCGAATGAGGCTGGATGAATTAAAGCTCCAAACTGTTATTAAATCATTAAGAAAATCTGGCGCCTTACTAATTGCAAATATAGATAAACGTCTTCATGATCAATGTACATGAAAAAATCATCAAAATATGAAGCCTAATTAAAACAACAATAATTAATACATGAATGCACAAAAGTAACGATGAAGAGTTGCACAGCTTAATCTTTGTATCCCGGATTTTATTATTGCGACTTCTGTTTCCAATGAGTCATAAATCCTGATACGTTTAGCAAGAGTTTGACAAGGATACTGTAATAACAAAATGAACAAAAACTGATTTTCTTTTTATTGAAATCACCCTCCCCCCATTCTGTGACGTGAATGCAACAACATAGGTCAGTCGTCTTAACGTGTTTTCACCCTTCCTCAAATGTAGGACTTGCCGCTCTAATACTTTTTACAAATGTCAAACCCAGAATCCAACTAATGGTCGCCGTAACAGGAATTACATTTTGAGATTCACCGTAGGAAAGACTAGCTGTGGTCGTGAGTGGCTGCCGAAATCCTGGCAAAGAGCAAAAAAAGGGCTTTACTCGCAGGGGCACCAGGCTGCGCTGGGAGCTAATCTGAGCGGCGGTTTGGCCACGGAGCATTGTGGGACAGGAAGAGGCGCTCACCGAGGCTCCCGTGAACTCAAGCCGAGTTACACACAGGGCTGAAAGGAGCCTGGCATGGGGCGCTCTGTCGCTGAGGAACCTGCACCTCTCTGCCAAGGAGCCGCATTAAGGGCTGTAACTGTATGCCAGTGGTAAGAGGAGCGGGATAATAGCAGGACTCGCTAACTGTCTGTGAGCGTTTGTGTAAGGCGGAATAGTCAGCGCTGACACCTGCTAACGCCCGGAAAGTTCGAATTGGAAAATGAAATAACACAATATGACTCAAATTCTTGCATACATATGAACAGCGTGTGTGTGTGTGTGTGTGTGTGTGTGTGTGTGTGTGTGTGTGTCTGTCTTGGTTTTCACGTTACGTTATAAAAATCACTAATAGTACGGTCAAATGTAAGTGTACTTGTGGAATCTACGACTTGCGAATATACAGCAGCTAAATACATTTATACCCTTAACATGTATGTATATATATAATAGTATATGACATTACAATTAAACAATACCAGTACTAGAGTGAAATAAAGAAGACGTATTATTTATAATTAGCATCATGCAAATAAAATGACTGTGCTAGCCTATTATGAATGAAAGTACTATTATCAATACAATTTTTATAATAACAGTGGTGCAGGTTCTGTTTGCAAATTATTCAAAGATGAACAACAACAACATTTTATATTGAGCAGAACAATTTTGCATTTTTGTACACAATATTTTAGGAAAATAGAAAACAATGTATCTATATTTTTGTGCGGTTTTTTTTTTTTGGTTTTTTTTCTTTTATTTAAAGCGTGTCCATTCTGTGTGCTGTTCGTGCGCCCGTCTTTCACGCTCCCTGGGACCAGGCCAGTTGTACACTCACTCTCTGGAGCACCTCAAAAGAAGCCACAGAAACACAGCACAGCCCTCGCTGACGTCCCACTTATTACACACAGCTAATGGAGACGTGATGTTTCCCCCCCCCCCTGCACATACAGATGAACAGGTTTGCCGATGCTCTTGTTGACACATGGCACAGGAGAACATAGGAGCTCGGATTTAGGCAAATTTGCGCACAAATGCTTTAACAAATGTGGCGAGGCAAACATATCTCTAAGTAAACACAGGTTTGCGAGGCGAGCTGTCGAAGTCTGGCGGATCTTTTTTGGAGCAGATAGAAACATCCTCTGAGGCTCGAGACGAGAGCGTGGTGTTAAACGTGGAGACGCGGCGCTTATCGAAGCCCTGAGCGCTGTTTGTCGTGTTTATCGCTGTTTGGCACCGGATCTGCTTTGAGCTTAATCAGGGGCAGCATTGGCAAAGGGATCGCGGAGGTGTATGGAAAGTCAATATGTCATGGCTGCATGGTTTTAGAAAGAGAGGCAAAAGGGGTAAAAAAAAAAGTGCCTTATTAGAGGCGGGATTTGTATTTAGTTTTGGATATATAGAAGTTCAACTGCTACAAATCATACACACACAGGAATCAGGATAAACCCAAAACTACACCAGCAATAAATTAAAGACATAATAGGTCAGCACCAAAGCACACTAATGATTAGAACTATTCAATTACATGTAGTATTATTATGAAACAGTATAATATAACACGTTTGATTGTTTCTCGTAAAACTACATAAAACATATTGTTGATTTTGCAACAATTAATCTATGTTTCAGTATTTTAGTGCCATGCATACCATACTAATAATGTATTAAGAGTAACTACATTCTTCGCTTTCTCTTATTTCCAGTAAACGTACAAGTCCTGTAAATAATGTGTGAGTGTTGTGCAGGCCCGGAGTGACCCGGCTCGCTGTGACATACCTGGTGTGTGGACGAAGTAGGCCAGGTAGAGGTCCAGCTCTTTGACCGTCACTCCGATGTGGTGCGGCTGGACACACAGGCCGTGGTTAGAGCACTGGGGCGACTTGACCAGGCGCTCCCCGTCCGTGCTCTCGAGAGGGCTGCCCTTGAACAGAATCACCATCACCAGGTCCAGCCGCCACACCTTGTCGGCCTGGCGCAGGCAGTCGATGCGGCGGATCTTGCCCTTCTGGTCCGGGTTGGACAACACGCAGCAGGGGGGCTTCTTCCCTGTGATGGTGAGCACAAAGTCCTCGCGGAACTCGGGCCGGATGTCCTTGCGGAGCTTGGCCAAGAGGCGCGAGGCCCACTTCTGCTTGATCTCCGGCTTCTCGCCCAGCAGCTCATCCTTCACCGCGCGCTCCTCGTCCTTGGTCATCCTCTTCTCATGCTTCTTGAAGTATTTGCGTTTGCGTGCCTGTAGGTTGAACCAGGTGTAGGAGAAGGCACGGACATGTGGGAGGAGGGCTTCAATGAAGGGATGAAATTCATCCTGAAGAAAATGAGAATACGGTCAGTGTTAAGCAGTGTGTAAAGACGTGTGCAGGTCCAAAAACAAGAGTAAAAGAGTGTGTTTCTGAATTTCAAAAAATGTATAAAAAAAAAAAAAAAATGAATGTGAAGTGTAATGGAATTTGCGTGCTAAAAAAGACAGAATGCGCAAATCCACAGCCTTTAAAGTTTGCCGCTTTTGATTTTGTTTAAAAAAAAAAAGACAGCCTTTTCTAAAGTGTAAAAGTGTAGTATTGAATTGTAGCTTGTATCTTGAAAATGAAAAATTAATTAGTTAACATAAAGCTTTCATAAATATAATAAATTCAGTATCAATAAAAAGATGTAAAATGGCTTTAAATATCTAAAAAACAAACTCCACAAAACACACACAACACAGAAAACAAGCATGCAAAAAGAAAGTGCTGAGCCGAGGTGCGCTCCCACTTTTCTGTCCAAAATACAAGTTATTCATCAGTACTATAATACCTTCACTACATATCTCTGGGCAACAAAGCCCAGATCTCGCCACAGCGTTCCTGTGCCAGGGTTGCCACACACCGGTCGCTCACCACCGCCAAGCTTTGCCGCCACAAGACCACTGTTGAAATGTGCAGCTAAAAGATCAGCCATACCATTTCCCTATCTGCGCTACCATGCAAGGGGAGCTCCAACCCGACTCACATTTCCGCAACAAACTGAACGCAGACACAAATCACCACAGAAAACCACACAGCTAGAGGAAGACAGACGGCCTGGTAGTTACCATTTTGCACTCTCATCATAAATTTGGCACAGCGTTTAAAGTGAAAAAAAAAAGGAAAAAAAAAATCTCCTGCACCAGTTTTTTTTTTTCTGTTTCCTCCCGCGCTCCCCAATGTAAAGCAAGTGTTGGTTTGGCAGTGTGAAGAAATACCAGATGAAAAAAAAAAAAAAAAAACACACAAAAAAAAAACTTGGGGACTGTGAAAAAAAAAATAATTAGCTGAATATGCTGCTCACTAAAAAGAGCGGGCCAAAGTAAAGAGGGGAAAAAAAAAACAAAAAAAAAGAGTTCCCGGAATGGGCAAATTCACGTTTTGCCGCAGCCGGACCACTGCCAAAAACTCATTAGACAAAAGCACAAAATGACAAAAAGAGTACAAAACACACAAAAAATAAAATTCCAAATGTTGACAATATTGCGACGAGGGAGAAAACTTCAACAACGGGAAGAGATAAAGTAAACAGTCCTTTGAGCTTTCCAAAATTATTTATAAGTTTAAAAAAAAAAATCCTTGGCAAAGAGTAATTGGTGGTGGTGTCTGTTCTGATCCCTGGGCCGGCACAAGACTCGCACACACTCACACAACAGCACACACACACAGATGGGGGGGCCAGGGAGAGCAGAGCACAGAACAGGGAAAAAAAATACAGAGCCGAATCAATGTTGGACGAGCGCATACGACCGCTGGCAAAGCTGAGTGCCGCTTCTTTTTTCCCCTTTTCTCTCCAACTCTCTCTCTTCCGCTTTCTGTTTCTCGCTCGACGTCTCTCGTCCTCTCCGCGTTCTTTCCCTAACCATTGCTTGAGTCTTTGCCAACATGCGTAGGGCCCACCTATTTGGCAACAAGATGCCTGTAGCCCAGCCAATGCGTTAGCTTCAAGAGCTGAAAGGGAGGGAAAAGAGAAAGAGGGTGGGTGACGAAGGGGGTGCTATAGTGGCAGAGAGAGGGAGAGAGTGAGAGCAGCACGAGGAGGAGAGAGAGAAGGAGGGAGCAGGTGGGAGTGGAGGAGAGGCACGGTCTTGTCCGACGCCGCACTATTTGCCAAATCGACAAGTTCCACTCTGACACCAAGGCAAAGTTCAAGGGAGCAAGTCTTCTCCTGCACCAATCCCGGCAGCCCTCAGCCTTCCTCCATCTTTACTATGGCCGCCGTTGCCTCGTCCCTAGCCCCCACGGCCCCCCGCCCCCTCTGCGCGTTGCCCCCGCCCGCTCTGCGCGCTGTCTCTCTACCCCTCGCTCCACTTGCATAATGCCACCTTGGCAGAGGATGGCAAAGAGAGGACACACAGCTTCAGAATCCCTCCAGACCCCACCAGCGGCAGCTGCTCATGGGTTTACCACAGCAAACAAAGAGGCTGAAACAAACCCAGCAGCCACACTCTCTGCCCGCACACACCAGTTATGAGACGATTTAGAGCCACATGATAGGGACTGCTCAGGGCTGAATGGTCACCCAGTTTGCCTCAGCTGTTTACTACACAGCAATGCAGTGGCTCCCATCAACCCAAACCTAAATTTACTCCCGAACTCCCAGCAGGATTTGGCGTTTGCTCTGTCAGTGGCTGCCATGTTGCCTCATCGAAAAGTCTGTCATTCATGGATGCACCTGCTCTGCAGACAGGCTCCATGGCTAGAGAACCTTGTGCTGCATTTTCATACACAAAGAGCAAAATGCAGCAGACAGTAATGATAAACAATGAAAATAAGGGGAAAATATATATATATTCGTGAATGCTCTACATCAAGAAAATAGACCAAACGGACTCATAACAAGACCGCTACACATACAATAGCAGTTTAAAGACATAGAGCATTACTCCTCGGACACAAGACGTTTGTAACAGAGCAGAATCATATACTATAAACTAAGTGCACATTAATGCTCAAGTACAAAGCAATAATGCACTTCACCTCATCTTGGAATGAAATACAGACTGTAACCCATCATCTGATACACTGCAGAGTAGGACACCTACGCATTCAGCCTGAGCCCCGTGTGAGTCATTCACCACTGCCAAACTTTGATATGGCCTATGATTAGATAATGCGACAAAGGGAGCCAATAAACTAAAACAGGAGATGGCAGTCTTCATTGTGACGCGTGAGAGACTGAAAGGTAGCCTCTGAGTCAATTTTTTTTTTTTTTTTTTTTTTTTGCTGCTTCAATCACCACCTGCAGTTCTGAAATCTTAGGAGGCGATAACTGGCACTTCAATGTGATTCACTGAGCTGCTTTTCAATAAAAATCAAGCCTCACTGGGGTCGCCCTGCCAAAATGCAAATAAACCACTATTCACACGTCGCCGGAATTCGACTACAAGGGTTTTTGAGTCATTCTTCTAAGCTATGGACGCTTCAGAAAAAATAAAATAAATACAAGTAGTTATTTTTGTTGCAATAACCGTTAAGCACATAATTTATTGACTAATGTGGAAAGACAAATGCAGTAACTCTATTAAACCCTCCGTGATATCTAAATTAGCATTGGCCTAAACGCACGCTGGGCCTGTCTGCAACCAAGTGCTGAACAGCTATATTCAATATTATCGAACTGGTTTAAGACCAAAATTGAACATGTCATAGAAGCAACCGCCTTACCTGGAAACACATTCAGTTGTGTTATTATCAATTGTCCCGCCGCACCCCGAGTTCCTAACATGCGCCTTAAGCCATCTGCGCAATATGTGCACTTGATGCGCAAAAGGCCTGACACGTGCGTGACTTTCCACTAACATAATATTACTCGCAAACGTTTATTTAGTCCAGATCCAGACCATCAAGAGTTACCAATATGTGTTAAAAATAATAAAAATAATAATAATAATTAATTAGTTTTAAGGACGGACGACCTCCTATTTTTATTGGCAATCCTGCCAATAAAACACAAAAATCGCCAAACCCTTTAAAGCAAAGACAGGCGCGTGCCTCATTCTTGGTCTATGTCACAAACCCCTTTCCAATTAATAACGCGAGAACAGACGCAATTGGAGGACGCTCGGACACGAGATCCACAAATAAATGCAATGCGTGACGCACTTTTCCTGGATAAACATCATCTGTGTATCGGTGGCATAAACGCAATTGTTGTAGGCCCAGATAATTTGTTAATATTCCTGAAATGAACACCCCGCAGCGTGATCTCATTTTTCAAATTCGTTTACCTTCATTATATCCGCTGCACTGCTGTTAAGCTAATTATAAGCCGTCTATAACGAGACAAAATAAATGATTTTCAAGTCCTTTATTTTCCATTCTCTGCACGTCTGACCGAGACTGTGGAGTTGGCTGCCAACTTCAGCTTAACTCTTTCAGTCAGGGGAGAACAGACCCTGAAAAGCCCGTGCGTTTCCTGCGCCGTTTCAATCCGCGCGCGCACTCCGCCCAGCTATTTCAAATCGTCCCGTTACGTATCAATGCAACACATAACGTGCTGTCTATAATTATGAATGCATAGGCTACATATTTATTCATTTTTGTCCAAAGCTACCCAAGTTTCCTAGAGGCGTTATTTGAGCCTGCATAAGCCAACACCACAAATAGATGCTCTCTAACATCGTTTATTTAGTTTGTGCAATAGGCTGCATTAAAATGTGATTAAAAAAAGAGTGAAACTCACATCTGAGGTTGAAGGAGGTCAAACCACTACATCCCTAAATGCGTTGAATGAAAGACATGTTAATTAAAAGGTTGTGATTAATGCGGTTTTAGAGAGAAACCTTGTCTTATACAAATAAACATGTTGCCTCTAAAACAAGCCAAATAATTAAGTCACTCTTTTCACGTCTCAAAGACACACTTGCAACTTTTTTGTTATGTTTACCCACAGAAGTAGCCCAATTGAATACCAACTCCACATCGCCTAATATTTTTTAATATGAAAAAAAAGAGCAAAATTGTTTTTCTGGACTATTCTTCTATGTGCATTTCTGATCAGTGCAGCTTCACTGATCAGAGATTGAGATATTATAGGCTTGACTGAGTAAATATGCTGGATTATCATTAGGATCATTGTGTCAGCATGAAATAGTGTTTAATTCCTTATCTTACTCTCATCTGTCAAGGATTGACACTATCGTGGCACTATCGTCTTCGAAAAAACGTTATCATGACAGGCCTCGTGCCCCGTCCTCCTTTGTCCTGCTCTGTCCCGCAGTGTTTGACCTCGCTCAGGCCACTCTGCATCTCATTAGACCAATTAAAAGTGCGGTCCATCCCAGCCGCCTGGCCCTTCATTAGTGCTGTGCTCTGCTCCGCTGTGGCCACCGCTCTGTCCTCTCCTGCCCAGCCACAGTGTCCCTGACCCTGCAGTGTGGCCACCATTGACCTCATGGACGGAGAGCCAGCAGAGGAGAAGCAGTCGTGACCAACAAGGCTGAGGGGACAGCAGCGGAGATTCAATCATGCATTTAAGAGACAAACAACATGTGCCCGATATCGACTCAAATGTGAAATCAAATGACTGACAAAAAACATAAGCAAAGCAGGAATTTTGTCAAAAAGTTTTTCGTTTTGTTAGGATTGTAATTTTTATTTTAAATGTAATTAATTAATAAACTAACTTCTAATTAAAAAAATTGAACAATGAATGGAATGAAATTTAATTTGTGTCAACCAACTTAATCTCTAACATCTGTGACGTAATGTGGCCTTTCATCCTTGGTGTCTTTATTTTAAAATGTTTCTATATTCTAAGAGGAAACATTTAAATTCGCACGACACTTTTAGCCTCGCATGTGTCGCCAATCTGCCATTTTTAACTTGTGGTTATTCGGACCAAGGTCCAGTGCCCACCGAATTGTTACTACAGTCATTTCCCCCGTCATTTACTTGGAGCTGCAGGGCTGGGTGGACAAGAGGTTACATTTTACGTAAAAGAGCGTAGGGCACATGCACTGTAGTGTACTGTAAAAAGATTTGTGATGCTCAGTGCTGATTGTTGGTTGCACTCATCTGAGTTTACAAACCAGCACATTACTATGTGTGAAAAATCTGTTAGTAATTTGTGGTGGCTATGTGCTAACGTGCCCGGGGTGGACTACGGGTGAAACCAGCAGCAGAAGAGGCACGCACAGGCATTCCAACTCCACCAAAAGCCTCCGCTGTTGGGAACGCATGCGTTTGCCTCTGGCAAGACATCAACAATAAACATTGCAAGATATATGGTCAAGATTGTTTTGGTCCATTCGATTGTAATTTTAAAGATAACCCTAATTAGCAAAGAAGATGTGTTTATGGGTGCAACAACAAAACATCATGTGACAATGACACTTTCTACTTTACACTACGTGACAACTTTTAAGCGTAGTCCTTTGTGATTTTTACATGCTGCAGCAAAACAACATGAAATTGTACAGCATCTTTGAGCTCATCTAACAAATTAGTGTTTGACTTATTTCATTTAAGATCAGGATCTTGAGGAATGTCAGATATAGGTTTCATAAACGGCTTATTCTCTGTTGACACTTCATTTTCTCATATGAGTGGATTATACTGTACCGCTTTATCCCAAGTGTCTAACCATTATGGCTGACTGCTGGGTGCAGCAGAATTAAAATGTTGCTGATGCTCTTGTTAGTTATTACCATTAAATGCCAATGCTAATGTGTTTAATCATGAAGGGAATGATTGTACAAGAAACTACCCGGCAAGACGATACCATATGTATTTCATATACTAACTTTTTTTTCTTTTAGAATCACAACGGGACATCAGTTTATATTGACACAACAAAACAAAAACTAAGCATATTTGTGACGTGAATCATAGAGTGAGGTTAACTTATACCTTGGGGCTGTTGCTCGTCTTAAAAGATTTGATAAAACAATAACCGTGTGTGAGTGAAGAGGCTGAGCTTGTTGAGACGTGCAGGTGTTCTTGACTAGAGGGGGTACTGGGGGAGGGGTCACGGTGACGTTTATGCCGCTCCAGTTCACTGCACGTGTCCTGATCGAGCAGATACCGACATGGCTATGATTCGATAGTGTAATCAAGCCTCACCTGCAAACGGCCACACAAGTACAGTCACACACTTGGAAATACCACAAGTGTTTCTTAGCTCGAATAAAACGTGTGTCACACTCGAATTGTGTTGTGCAAAAATTATCACATTGCAATACTGTAAGACTGAATCAGTAAAGCCATATGCAGAACCATTTCACACATTGTTTGCAATGCATTATGCATTAATTTGGTGCCCATAAACACTTTTTACTTTGGCTATTACTTTATCCACTCCTATGTCACACCAAGAAAGAACAAACAGGGCAAGGCCGTCAAAATTAACTCAAAAGGAAGTTGTGCTTTTAAATTATCAAGTCATGCAGTGGTGAAAGCACAGTCCCCAAAAAATGTCTGATCTTGTGCACCTATTGTAAGTCGCATAAGTGTCTTCGAAGGATAACTAGCGCGCTGCCAATTTTTTCACCCACATTGTCCATGGTCAATGTATTTATTTATTTTATAACGCAATCAGATATAGTTTCTGTACAGAGCAAAGTTTGCAGATGATGCGATGCACCAAGAGCTTATACAGTAGCTCGAACTGGTGACTCTGTTACTGTTTTGTTTCTGGGTTAATGAACTGGGTGGTTCAGGGGTTAGACTGTTCATAGACATTTGAATTAGTTTGAGAAAGCATAAATCACCAAAGCTTTCTAAGCCATGTATAGTATAACTGATCTGACAGAAATATGGCTTCATCTCACGGACTAATGCAATATCTTAAAGCTTGTATCATCCAATATGTACAGTTAAGTAATGGTTATCTTCATCTCTAATAATATGATCAACACAAATGACATTTTTATTCACAAATCTGGAGCCTGAAGACTGACTTTTTGTACGGGAGCAGCGCCTGTTAGAGGAAGGACATGGCCTGCGTCTTGCTGATAGGAGGAGAGTGCACGTGATAAGGAGCGTGCACGTGAGACGCCAGCCGTGCCAGGGCAGGCCCACTCAGCAGCACGGCCGCCATGACCGAGTGTTTTCTCACTGAGCCAGCCAACTGAGCAGAGCTGCTCACACTGCTGCCACTCTCCCCGACTATTACCAATCAGACGACAACAGCTCACCCCTTCAGTCAGACTTTGACATTTGAGATAATGTTGTAAACATTGTGAGACATATATGCGTTTGACAGACTCATAGCAGGGGTGGTAATAATCTTGTCAAACTAGAGGCATAAGCCGCATTTCCACTGGTCCTGGACGGGAGTGGGATGGGGCCAGTACTGTTTAGAGTCACTAGCACATTTGAACTGCACTTTCCAATCAAAAGTGGAGCTTATGATTTGTAAATCAGTAGTTACAGGGACGCACCCATTATGTCGTCATATTTACTAAATCAAGAGGGGGGGGAATGCATTCGCGGAAGATCAAAGTAAGCACAAGGCCACATCAATAATCAACTAAAAGATGCTTGTTCCGAGCTTGTGAGCCAAACGGTGTTGGACCCCACAGTGGAAGGGAGCCCCTGGGTGGCATGGTTCGGACCGCTGCCAAAGAGTTCCCTTTAGGATAGTAGAAACACCTTCACAGAAAATAAAAAATGTTATTGGATAAAAGAGATATCTATTTATTCATTTATATATTGTTTTCTTCTCATTTTTGTGTCAGACATTGAAGACACCTTTAAAACTTGAGCTACTCTAATTATTCCTATTTTGGTGAGTGAAGTAGAAGAAGAATGTATTGTAGTCAGAGAAGTTGCAGGATGAGTACATTTTCTTTGGTGTCTAGATAAAGACATATATTTATTATTAGATTGCTTTGACATAAGAATATTGTGACAAATTTTACTTCACATGCAGAAAGAAGCCAAAAAAATTCAAAAATACACATACGTATCCGTTCCACAGTTTCGCCAACCAACAGTTTCCTGCGAACAACTCAGAACAGCGAGCCGTGCGCCGCTAAAGTGGTTCCTAGAGAAGACAAACTTACAAACCACAGCCAGCTTTTAGGAGCATTTGGCCCACTGCGGGTGTTAATTTTCTGCCCGGCTAAAAAGCAGCTCTGTAATCGGTAAACACAGAGCGCTTGGCCTGTGACAAATTCATTCTGTTTCATCCCGCACGGCCATTTTGATTCGATGGGAGGAGATGTATTTTTAATGCGAATGTCAGCTACATTTGATCACAGCACAAGTGGAGATATCATGTCATTTTAACAGAATGTAAGCAGCAATATCTGGTAATATCTTTGATCTAGATGTTAGCCAAGCATGCTTCACAGGGAATCACAGGCTCACTGCAATATTACAACACACGTCCAGTGAAATGATTGTTGCAAATTCAGTTTTTTTTTTAATTTCAACACAGCCTCAAACAAAAAGGGCTTTCCAGGTTCGTGTGTTAACTTGCCGCTTAACAAAGCTGTAGGGCTTATAGTCATACTTTTCAAAGAGACTAAAATGCCACAGCCGCTCAAACGGCGCTGGAAGAAAGTGAAGCAAACATGGGAAACGAGCAGCCAGCAGAGCGCAGAGCTGTTTGAAGGAGAGCACGTTGGTGTAAACAAGGCCCTTGAACCAAAGTGACATTTAAGAGAATCGCTCCCCTCTGAAGCACTGAAGTGTCGGGAAACTGTGCCTCTGTCTGGCCTTTGTGAGGTTAATGAGCAACTCCAGGTGCACACGTTAGCGCTAAGGCAAATGATCGCCGGGCGCTGTGAAGAAATAAACAAAATTAATGTTTAAAAAAAAGTAAGCCGATAGTGGACAAAGCTGCTGCACATATGGAGGAGCACCGTTCTGTCCCAAGCGTCCTGCGTTCCACCATTCGCTAAAGGTCTCTCTATATAATAATTGTTAAAACATTTAAGGAAGTTGAACCTTGAGTTTGTTTGAAGAGTCTAATAATTCTTACTTCAATATATTCTCATATTTGCAGAACAATTGACATCGGTAACGCAGCACATGCAACCACACATTTTGCCTCAGCGTCTTCCCAGCCATGTAAACCAAGTCCACATTATCAGAGTCGTGCAAATGTTTTCTTGGCTAAGTAGGACCGAGTGTGCCAGAGCTCCGCTGTCGGCGGTCACACTGTCCATGGGTGGCCTGTGCTGTGGACAAGGCCCAATACACAGAGCAGAAGTACTTCCACAGTTAGCTACTCCTTACAAGCTGGCCACAAACAGTGTAATTATTAGATAGTGTGAACGAAAGTGAATGAAGCAAAGGTTCCTCTCTCAGGCGCAGTAATTGTAACAGTGAAATCTGGCATTGGGACACGGATGGCCCGACTTACAACCTGAATAGAAGACCGTTATGTCAATGGTAATAGACACATTTGAATTAAGGACTTCATGATGACTTCGACTTAGTAATATGGAAATAGCAAACTGGTCTCCAGCGCTATGTTTTGGGACATCTGTTAGCGTTTGGTTTCACACGGACGTGTCAATGCCGTAATTTTGATTGACAGATGTCGACGTGCTTTGCTTTCGTCCTTGTGCTAATCACTTGCATTGGGACACGCGCCGGTTAAGGCCTGCTTTAGTTACAGACGATTTGTGGAACATATTGGATGACAGAAAGGCTTGCAATGATATTTTTGATAGGTTTAGGAAATTTTAGCTTGAACAGAGAACAATATCTACACACCTAAAGGCAATAGCTTTTATTTAAAGAAAATCAAGGGTCATAAATGTTTGTTGGATATCTTTGTGGATAATTAACTGCTGGACAATTTACATTGGTCATTGCTGGTTCCTCAACCTTAATTGCTCAGCTTAGTGATAGCCAATGCTCAAACCAATGGATGGACGGATGGGCAGTATCTATTCAAACATTCTCCTGGAGTGGCAAACTCAGGGATGGACATAACACTCAGGCGAGTCAGGTTTTCGGGGATGAAACATTTGAAGGAAATTTGAAATTAAGTTAAATGAGTGTAAGTAAAGAGACAGTCCCAAAGCTTCGCCAGAACAGCCCCCTGAACTGATTAGGGACTCTAAATTCCAAACGTATGCGTAGAGACAATCCCGCAGCGGGCCAAGAGAGAGGGAAAAAACTGCCTTCTGAATGTGGACTTCGGGAAAAGTAAAGCCCACTACTAATGCGGTGTTGAACGCTTTGCAATCAGACAAATAAAGGGGGCAATCTAGCACACAATCAAACTAGAGATTTAGCCGGCTCCGCTGCCAACAGCCCGGGACCTCCTCTTTCAGAACAAGGGATGCACTATTGCCTCTGCCCCTCCCTGTCTCTCTCCCTGCTCTTCGCTGTGCCAGTCTGCAAGGCCCCATGCCAACCTTTTCCACCACTGGGCACGCTGCCTTGCCCTTTATGCAAATGCCCCGTCGACGTCGCTAGCTCGCAACCCCACCTCCCCTCCTGCTCTATGTCTGCCCCCCATACGGCCTCTTGTATACATTCTTTGTGATCAATGGAGACGCTGAGCTTAAAGGGACCCTCCATTTTGCATTAGGTAAAATGACATATGATTTTGCATCGCAAACATGATTTGTTTCTGTCCATTTTTTTCTGCACGTTTTCTGCTTGCCATTTTGCTGTAACCAACGCTAGATTACACACGTCTAACTCATTTGCATGCAATAGGGTTGCCTTCCATTTTACAATTAAGGAAGGCGAATTCAGAGGTTGCCGTTCCAGCCGTAAACAAGACAAAACAGTGGAAAGAGGTCAGTCTGCACCAGTAAGCCCACGCAGGAATGCCCAAGCCTTTCTCCTTGGAGGGTTAAAATATATATGAAAAGGTGAAATGAAACACAGATGATAGTCTCATGGTTAAAGGAGATATACCTGATTTAAAAAAAAAAAATTCATAGGGTAAAATTCTTTTTGCCCCATAAAATATAGTAATTTATGAAAAAATCAGCCTGATATATATCATGATTTGCTGATGTTGTGTATGGTCAACCCAAATAGTCAATATGTGACTAAAAGGGGTTCACCTTTTTGTCAAACTGACTCCCAAGGACGGCCATGACGGTAAAAACACCCGTTACGTCACATTTTGACTAAAAGGGTTGAAAATCAGGTATAGTCCCTTTAAGGCTGCTGCACATATGGCAGAGCATTGTTTTGTCCTCAGGGTCAGGGGGTTCGAGCCCTGGCTCTGACTTTTGGCTGAATGTCTCTCCCCCATTCAACCTGAACTCTCCTGCCGAAAGTAAGAAATGCCAAATGCAAACAGGCCTATGATAAATATACTTTAATTATTACATTCAGGGGGAGAAACTGTTTAGGAGTCCCAGTAACTGATGACGGTTAGTGTATAAATGAACCAAAGCAGAAACTCCTTACAAATCTAAGCTCCAAATCGAATCAAACGAGTGAACCTTTGCCAAAAAAAAAAGAAGAAAGAAAAAAAAGAAGAAGCATAAAACAAGTCACTCTTTTCAGTTAGCTGATCTGGTCTTCCAAAAGATTATAACAGGAAATGTGGCTTTTTTTTCAGCACTGTGCACACAAATAAATATGGCAGCATACGTTAAATGAAATCAAAAGCTTAAAGCCATAGTGCGATGTATAGACTATAGCCTGTAGACTGTTTGGGGTTGAAAAGCAACGACCAGAGGCGAATATTTGACAGAGGTGTGGTAGTATGTGTCTGTACCAGCCCTGATAAAGAAGGACATCTCCTGGCAATACGAGCGGAATAGACACAATGCAAGTCTAATAAGGAGAAACGCACAAAGGAACAAAAGGGGGGTTGTGTGCAATTTGTCACTATTTTTCCCTTTCATTACAACATCTTTAGGAGCATATTGAGCGCTGGCTGCTACCTTTAGGGTCACAGAACTGCAAACACAAGATTACAGCAGTGTGCCCAGACTTTAGTGAGGACATATGCAGAATAATGATTGAAACAAAACAAAAAAACTATAAGAAAAGTGCAGGGTTTTTTTTTTTCCATAACATTCAGAAAAAATTCAAAATGTGATAGAAATGTAAGAGATGTTGGAAAGTGATTACGCTGCAATGATTGATGATGAGGCGAAGACAGTAATCACGCCAGAGGATCCAACTTTAAATATATGTAAGTTATGTCAGGGGTGCGGGGGAGAAAGAATCTAAATGTGATTCCTCAACTTGAAACCTGCACCTAAACTCGAGAAGAGACTGACTCACAGTGGATTGCTGATCAGTGAGTCAACGCACTCTTGATTTCATTGGAACTGTCGAACCCATTGTGAGTCATCCGCATCACCACTTTCACTCACTTTCCTAATGGTCCATGAGAATCTGTCAATAGCAGACATATTTATAGTCACAGAGAGCCAAAGACATACATGTCAGCAATTCATAAATTCCCCCGGGCTGTCAAAATCCTCCTGCAGTGAGTTTTTTATGGGAGTTTGAGATCAGATCCAAAAATGAAAAAAAAAAAAGAACAGGTGCAACCCCCAAATGCTGCCCTTTGTTGTCCATTTAACGTTTTGTAAGTGAATTCAAATTTACGACTGCAGCCTTGGCCTTGTTTTTTACATAAAAGCCAACACCTGTCAGGTCGACAGAAGACATTAGACACACAGAGACCAACAAACGGAAAGTCTATTGTATAGTCCCTTCAACAACAACAAAAAAGTGGAAATAAAATCATCGAGACTGTTCAGATCATCCGTTTATTTACCCAAAGTCAAAAGTAAACTTGCGGATGCAGCCTTTAGTCATTAAGAACCACATGTCGGCAATGCATTCCAGAAACCATCGAATCACTGCATGCAAGTCTGCCTCTGCACTTTCATTTTCAGCTGTTTTATGTTTGTCTGGATTTTTTAACAATATTTGAGTAAATGTCAATATGGTGTGTTTTGTACAGATAGGTTTGTGGTGTACTGCAGTTAAGTTTGCACCTTACCGGCAGTTTTGGCAAATCCATGTAATTTCAATAATTACAATATATTTGCAAAGTGAGTCTCTTTTTCTTGTATCTTGGATCATTGCAGCTTCCTTAACCACTAGACTATATCAGCTGCACAACACCTGCCCAAAATGCTTTACCAAAAGTCTAATAAAACCCAAACATTCACAAACAAATCATCTGAAAGCATGAACTATTACTCTATCAGAAGTAAATCTTTAAAAAAAATTACTATTTGAGGCCTAATTTCAAGTTTATAGAGCTATGGCCACGGGCCTATATTAAGTAGGTAAGGAGTTAATGTTGTGGCTGTAGGGACAGTCAATCACAGCGACAGGCCGGCTTTATGGGCTGGCACCGGTTCCGAATAAACAGGAACGCTTCATAAATTAGCAGAAGATGAGGAAGAGGCAGGAGTTGGCTAAACATTGGTAAAAGGAAGGTTAAAAAAGGCGCTGAACAAAGACAGAGATGGAGTTATAGGCGTGAGAATGCAGCGCTAACCGTTTGACAAGATGGCGTCCCTATTTGCAGGAGCCCAAATGGAGCCCGACCGTAGAGCGCAGACATGATTCATTCTCCAGTCATGCTTCGGATTTTGTATGTTTTCATACATTTTGACAATAATGAAATATTATCTTTGTAGTTGTTCATGCAGAATCAAATTGATAAACTGAATTCCAGCTTTGGTTGTTTGTTTTTTTAAAGTAGTTTTTCAGTTGTGTCATGCTTTTTTTTATTGTAGAAACTGATTTAATCACTTTGTTCAATTACAAAGACAAATGTATGTTAGATACTTTTATTTCTGCCAAATAGTTTTTTGTTTTTTCCCCTTCATTTTCTGGCTCTAGTTTTATGCCACTGACGACAATCCAGCGAAGTATGTTATTTACCTTGAGCTTCCAAATTAAAATTAAAATGAAATCGGAAAGTGGCAAGTTCTTATAAACAATCGCATTCCAAACAACCACAAATTACATTTTCTCATCCAGATCATCAAAAATCAGACAAAAATCCGACCAGCAGACATAAACAATATATTTCCCGGACCTGGACACAATGGCAGCTGACGAGAGGCACAGAAACAAAACGACGCAGGTCACTGTCTTTGACCCGTCGTACACACTTCCCCTTCCTCAGCTTCCTATGTGCACAGACTCATGTGGATGTGGAGTAAAAAGTGCACGTGACAGGCGGTAAGGCTATAGTGCTACCAAATTGCAAATCTGCAAACAATAACATTTCCTAGCTCCACAGGGAGTAAAACTGGCTAGCCCTGTAGTTTTAAACTTCTATTATCTTTCGTGTAGTGCAAATGATTCTGGTGTTAGTTTAATTTAATTTAATCTCAAAGTCAAGGCTCCTGGATGTGTTTTAAAATCGACACTGCGAACTGAACTTTTATTTCAAAATGTAAGTCATATTTTAATCATAAAAATATTTAATCATCAAACCTAGACAAAGAAAAAAAAAGTTCAGACATTTTTTTAAACCGTTCAGTCGTACAAGCGATAGCGAGTGAATACAGTATATCCTTTTGCAGTTTTTGTCAGATTTGTGCTCTTTTTGTGCAGCTGCAAGCATGAAGTTAGGCTTAGAGTCATATAATTTTTAGTTGGTGTGGAGTGCACCCTGCTATAGTTCCAGCACTGGCACTGACAGACACTACAGGCTGCAAACACCGACTCGCTTCACACCACCTATAAGACAGGGAAGACACCACAGACTGAACCCACAAACTCTTTGAAACAAAGAGCACAAGCAGGCCATTGTTCACAACTGATTATTATTGTTAATGATCAAATTAAGACATGAGTGAGAAGCTTCAACAACACTGTTACATAGTAGGGCTGCAACTAACGATTATTTTGGTCATCAATCTATATACCGATTTTTCTTAACAATTATTCGATTAATCACTTGGCAATGAAAGGTGTATGAATAATTTTTTTCAAACTTTTGACCACAAAAGCATAAGTGACGCTACTTGATCTCTTTTTGATGGAGTAAACTTAAAGTGAATGTTGAGGCTCTTAGTTCTAATTCTGATTTCTGATTGGACGAGACACAGACAGATATTTATGAAATTTACAATGTACAAAACACTACAAACAGTGCTTTTTCATCAAAAATGAGTGTGTAATGTAATGTTTACTCTGTTTGAGTCTGTGTTTAGCAGAAAACGATTAATCGTTCACTAAAATAGTTGTCGACTATTTCAATAATCGTTACGTTGTCGATTAATCGATTAGTTGACGATTAATCGATTCGTTGTTTCAGCCCTATTACGTAATGCCACATGAATGAATGAATGAACCTCAGCACATGACAACAGTCTATCAAATAATAATACATTTCATTTCCGACGCCTTTCAAAACATCCAAGGTCAAAACACCCTAACATCGAAAACAATAAAAGAACCACAACTAGAACATAAAGTTAAACAAAACTTTTAAACTGAGTGGGCTAGTCTAAATAAGGGGGTCTAGTCTTGACTGCGTTAAGTTTGCACTTTGCAGTGTCTTCTTTCCCAAACTTCCAGTTTAGATTGTATGGGGACACTGAAACTTCCTCAAATAGAATGGACCATATGTGGATCACATATTGGGATTAGGTGTAACCAGAGCTCTTTGTTATTAATTAAAACTTTAAAATAAAACGTAATCCTTTTATCCAAATCAGGGGAAACAGTCAAAACGTCCAGAAACTGTACCATAAGATAACCCTCATCACTGAGCAAGTCAAGAGATGCGAAACATATCACCAAACGTCTCCTATACTAAGGTTGTATATGACACAAAAATGACTTCTGTGGTGTATTTTGTGACATATTAACAACCTCCTATATCTGTCTCGGATGCGCACAGATCCAGCAGATAGACGAGGCAACAAAGTAAATACAAAGTGCAGTGTAATTAGCCTCCGTGTGGCCGGCGCGGTGAGTGTGTGCAGGAGGAGGGAGGGCACTGAAAGAGGGCTTGTCTTACAGCACGGCCCAGATCAGAGCTCCTAACGATGGGATTTGGTGCTGTTGCCTTTCTCCCCCTGGAGGGAGTAATTAGGTTAGAGAGGACAACCGCCGCATTGTTTTAACAGAGGAGGGATTGTGCAGGCCCAAGTCCCACCAGCTTCATGCTCCCCTCACGACACAAATGCCAAATGGATTCTGACACAAAACTTTTTGGGAAAGAGGGAAATAAAATGGAAAACTGCTTTAATATCGGATTTTGCATAGTGTGATTTTACTAAATGCAAAGTTGGAGCGTAATTATTTTGAGCTCTCTTTTTTAATGTAAAAAAAAATAAAGTATTTTCTTTTCTATTCCCACAGGTGTATCTTATAATGTGGACCACGGGAGTCAAGTTTCTATCTATCTACTGAAATGCCACATCCAGTTCGGCTGCGTCACATCTCCTCTTTGTGGGACGGCGTTGTTTTGACTGCTTCCCTTCTCCTGCTCCCGATGGTTTGGCAGCCTGCACCACTTCTAACTAGTATAATATGGTTATGATGCATTTGCGTTCCTTCCAATCCCCCAAGGGAATTCAATATGCCTGTATCGGCCGTTTTAATCACGCGCCGCTTCCAAGGAAAGTAAAAGGAGAATGCAAACAGCCACGGCTATAAAAGAGGCTTTCGCAAATAGACATCAAGTTCGTTTAAATATGACCGTCGCTGAATGATAGGGGTTAAAGCAAACACATGCTAGCATGGAGCGGAGAGGAGAGGGAATTAGGGAAAGTCCGGACATGAACAAAATCTCCACCTATAGACTCTGTAAATATGTTCGAAATGTTCACTGAGCTCAAAACCACCGTGTTAGTTAAGTGTGTTCTGAATAAATGTAATTGGGCTCTAATTTGAACTTTAATTAACTTTGGAATGGTATGGCTCAGTGGTTAGAGTGTTCACCACAATCCCAAAGCATTGGCGGTTCGCTGTTAACTGCTGCCGCGTACATTGGGTGAGACAGTTTACCCACAAGTTGATGGCGCCGTTGGAACAGACTGGCAGCCACCCTTCCGCCAGTCAACCCCAGGGCAGCTGCAGAGGTATAGCTTACTTAATGAATAATGCATGTAACTGTAAAAGCGACATTGAGTTAAGGCTGTCACGATAATTACTATATCGACTTATCGTTCAATAAATAACAGATAAATGACATTTTGGGCTCGTCTGTATATTTATTAGCATTTCCCCCGTATTTTTGCTTTGTAAAACTTTGATCTCTGACTGAAGCAAATTGAGTTGCTTCAGTTCAACATTATATTTCATGTTTATTGCAGCTTGTGCGGTATTTTAGGACATGATGATGCACTTTTAGAACAAAGGTTTACTGTCAATATTATGCCTGAGAGTTGACAGTATCTAGTATCGTTAGAGTCAATAATATCGTTTATCGCAATACTTTCCAGCCTCAATATATCAAACCTCAAATTTGTTATCGTAACAGGCCTACATTGAGCATCTGGAAAACTGCTCTGAAAGATTAATTGACCGCATACTTTTTTTTTTTAACAGTGAACGCCTATGTTGCCTTTTTTGGGGGGGCTGTGTATCCCACAACTTCAACAGCTGCCACTCTTCTCTGCAGCAACGAATCCCAGCCCAGCCTCATTTACACCATTATCTGAAATGAAGTGCATTTACCACTGGAACCACCTGTAGCAATCATCAGAACAAATTCGCCTTTAGCCGGGTCTGAATTCCATATATTTCCATGTTCGTTTCTTTCACGGTGCACCTGAATACAGCCATTTCCAGACGTTGGGAGTTAGAGCTCATAAGGGGACCGCAAATTGTCCGCATATTGCAGCCAAACAGAGATTTATGAAGAAAGTGAATAGGGACGGTGTGGGCGGGAATGCAGAGGTGCACATTATGGCGCACTATTTTTTCATTTGGATTTTTTTTTTTTTTTTTTTTAGACTTGGAAGAGCTGCGGGCTTTCAGTATGCGGTGGAAGAGTGAAACTGGAGTGGTGCTGGGACAGGCAGATTAGAGAATGAAATATAGAAGGAAAAGGGAAAGCCGTCCAAGTCGAAGTTTTCCAAGTTAAATATACCTTTGTAGTGTACCCAGAAATGTGGATATAATAAATGTGTGAGAGGAAAAATATTGTTTATTCTCAAATCTAAACGTCTGATAACAGCAATATAAAATAGTAAAAGTTTATGGTTTGAAACTAATTAGGTTGCCACGGAGAACTCACGAGCGTGACACGCTGATGGTTTAAGCATGTATCTTTTCAGCTGAATTTATTTTTGCATGAACAGAAGAGATGAAGCAACAGATCAGAGGAAAAGAAGGCGGGACATAAGATTTGCCATAGACAGATAGCATTTGTTAACTTCTTAACATAGCATTTGGGATAGCATTTGTTAACATCAAGCACATTTCCTCCAGTTTGGAAAAGTGTCAAAATAGCGACAAAAGCGTGACATAAATGAGGATCAAAAGAGCGACAACATAGCAACAACATGAGGATAAATGTTAGATCAGTTTTGTAGGTCTTAGCTTTCAAATGAGGCGTTACCCTGGCCTGTAGGCTGTAAGCTCCAGTCAAGAAGTTTTCAGATTTGGGTAAAGCTGAACTGGAGAAAATGTGCTCGGTTCAGGCGGGGGTTAAAACTCTAAGAGAAAAGTTATTTGAATATGTTCATTAAATTTCCTACTTTGAATCCGCATTTAGCCCCGTCTTTGTGATTAAAATTATTATTCACAAATTAAGCAGTAAAACATAATCTAATTGGCATGGCATCCTTGGATTTACAAGGGTCTGCGATGCTCCGGACTTTGGGAATGGCTGAGATTAAATGAAAGGGACTAAGCAAGAGTCCAAACCGCAGCAGAAACAAGTGCAGCAAGCAAAACCTAGTTACTCAGAGGTGAGAGAAGTTGTAAAGTTTATTCTGAAATATGGTTTTACAGTTGATGGAAGACGTCTTTGGCAAATGAGTGAAAAGCATGGTGTGTACTTCATGGCTTAGTACATTTCATTGATGATCTGGTCTCAAAACAACTTAAATGTAACAGTGATCTATCACTGGGGTTAAAGTATCACAGTATGCTGCTGTGGCTCCAGTATCAAATGCCCAGACTGGTGCCATTACACAGCCCCGTTATACAAATACATCACGGAGACGAATGTAAACACGACGTACATAATGTCTGTTTAAGTGACTTCAGGCCAGCCCATCTGTGTTTTATAAATTAGCAGTGACATGAAATCATCGCGCGGCTCTGAATTTTCCGATCTCCATGTAATACACACTGATCCTGCAGCTATTTCTCTGAGTTTAAACAGAGCAGAACATTTACAGCACTGCCCAGCTCCTCACACTCCAGAGACTGCAGCCACCTCTGCCCCCACTACCACCATCAATACCCCCAGCACTCCATCAAGGGCCCCTCCACAGGCCTTCCCTCGCCCCCTGCTCTCTCCATCCAAGAGGAGGAAGTGCGCCGGCAGTTCCTGAAACCGAAACTGTGGAAGGCCCCTGGGCAGGATGGTGTCTCCCCTCAACCCTGAGACACTGCGCGGATCAGCTGGCTACCGTCTTTACAGAAATCTTCATCCACCATTGTTCCTGTCCCCAAAAAAACATGGATCACAGCACTTAATTACTACAGGCTGGTGGCACTGACGTCTGTGGTCATGAAGTCTTTTGAGACTTTTGAGCCACACCTCAAGGACATCACAGCCCCCCTCCTGGACCCGCTGCAGTTCGCCTACAGAGCCAACAAGTCAGGTCAGTGGATGACGCAGTCAATCTGGCCCTCCACTTCATCGTGGAGCATCTGGACTCCTCAGGAACCTACGCCAGGATCCTGTTCGTGGACTTCAGCTCTGCCTTCAACACCATCCTCCCTGGACTGCTACGAGACAAGCTCTACCAGCTCAGCGTGCCCGACTCCCTCTGCAGGTGGATCACTGACTTCCTGACGGACCGGAGACAGCACGTGTGGCTGGGGAAGATCGTCTCGGACACTCGGACTACAAACACTGGGACTCCTCAAGGCTGTGTACTTTCCCCTGGCTCTTCTCCCTGTACACAAACTGCTGCACCTCCAGTCACCAGTCCGTTAAACTGATCAAGTTTGCGGACGACACCACCCTCATCGGGCTCATCTCGGACGGTGATGAGTCCGCCTACAGGAGAGAGGTGGAACGGCTGGCGTCCTGGTGCAGCCACAACAACCTGGAGCTGAACGCCCAGAAGACAGTGGAGATGATCGTGGATTTCAGGAAAGACACAACCCCACTGTCCCCCCTCGCCCTAACAGACTCTCCCACCCCCGTCTCCACCGTGGACCCCTTCCATTTCCTGAGCACCACCATCACCCAGGACCTCAAATGGGAGCCAACCATCAGCAGAAGGCCCAGCAGAGGATGTTCTTCCTGCGGCAACTGAGGAATCTTAAGCTGCCGACCAAGATGCTGGTGCAGTTCTACACGGCCATCATCGAGTCCATCCTCACCTCCTCCATCACTGTGTGGTACCCCGGCGCAACAGACCGGGACAAGCATCGACTGCAGCGCATTGTGCGTGCTGCTGAGAAGGTGATTGGCTGCGCGCTCCCATCTCTCCAGGACCTGTTCACCTCCAGGACCCGGAAGCGTGTGGGTCGGATCACAGCTGACCCCTCTCACCCCGGACATAGACTATTCACCCCTCTCCCATCAGGCAAGAGGCTACGGTCTATCCAGACCCATAAATCCCGCCGCTTGAACAATTTTTTCCACTCCGCCATCAGACTCATGAACAAAAAACAAGTCTCTGTAGCTTAGTTACAGACTCATGGATGTAATCTGCACTTGCACTGTGTGGTGTGTCCACACTTAGACCCGCTGCTATCACTTTATCACTTAATCACTTTATATCACTTAATATCACTTTATCACATCTGTAAATAAAATCCCGCTGTTGTTCAATGTCAAATTGTTGTTGTCTTACCATATGTCACTTTTATTTTATCTTATTTATTTAATATTTTTTATGCATGCCCTTATAGCCTTATAAAGTTTTTTAGCTTATTTTTATCTTAACTCTGTGTTATATGTTTTATGTCGCACCTTTGCACCGAGAAAAATTCCTAGTTTGTGAACCTGTTTTCAAACCATGGCAATAAAACCTATTCTGATTCTGATTCCAGTCGGCTGCAGCTGTGGACGGGACGGGCCCTCACTGCGACCAGAGGAGAACTGCCCTATTGTGAAGAAGCTATGCCCCGTACATACATTATATCCCAGTACCCCTGAATGAAAAAGGTAAGAGCATCGGTGCGACCAACACAAAATGTTTGACTGGAATCCTGTCCACCATTGATCAATTCAATCCTTTTTATTTATTACTTTTAGAGCTGAGTCAATTTGAGCTAAACATACTTTGTATTTAAAAGAATTGTGCATATTTTCCGGTACATACCAACCGATGAAGAAAATGCTTAACTTTGAACTTTCGAACTATATCTAACTCACTGCAGAAGAGAGAAACAGTGACTTTTCCCCCCCTTTTGGTACTTTTCCATTTTAGTCACCGCCCCATGTCACTGAAACACAATATGTCTAGCATCACCATTTGGTATCCATTGCAACTTTTTCAATGGACATATCAAATTCAACCACATTGTACCACATGGTTGAAAGCAGGCTTATGCGGCTCTACTGTACTATTCTCTACTGCTATGGAGGTCTCCTAATGCCCCGGGCCTGCAGAGTGTTAGCAGCCAGGACCCCAGTCACACACGCACACACACTACCAAACCGACAGTCAGTTAATAACACGCAGCTCTGTTTGCACACAGCTGCCTACTCTCCACCTCCTTCCCTCGAGTTCATATGAGGTAAAGATATGTTATATTATGCAACAGGGTATAGATTTTCAGGCTTGGATATGGGCCAACTTCCTGCTCCAGAGAATGCACTCTGGTGGTGCAGAGTTCCCTATGGTGACAGTCATTTTCCCGATAGACCCAGTGACCAAATTGGACACAATGAAAATCAAACGCAGATGCAAGTTAATAAGATTCAAAGGGGTTATTCTTCTTTGTGCAATAGTTTCTGTTAAATTTGAGCTGTATCTTCTCAAATGCATACTTTGTCTATCTGTTTCTCAAATTAGGTCACAATTGTTTTCATTTCTGTTAGCCTAGTGGGTTCCTAAGCCTCCAACAAGCAACGTTCCTCCACCCTCCCCCAAGACAGGAAAAGATTTTTCGCTCCTATGTTAACCCAATAAATGCCTAATAGAGTTGACTTTAAACTTTTTGTATATAAGTCGAACTGCTGCTTTTTTAGGCTTTTTCTGTGGCCTTGACTACAGTTTCAAAACTCCTGAATTACTTGTTATGTTTGAGTCGCTTATGGGGAAAAATACCCAAGGTATTCCACAAGGCATAATCATGGGCCCAACACTCTTTATAAGTCAACTCTACAATAAAACAAGGATTTTTCGTTTTTTATTATTGCATGCACTCACTGGCCTCTTGAGGTAATGCAACATGATGAAAGTTGAGCTATAATTAGCCAATCAGGGGCCCTTTTCCTCTGGCTCTTACCAATGAAGCGGTGAAAGAACGATGAAGGCGTGACATCATGTCATGATGCAATCCAATGTTGTTGTTCAATAATGCAATGTAGATGAGTTCACAGGAAAAAGAAACGGAGGAGGGCATGTTTACTTTGGTGTCAGGTTAAGAAAGAACAAAGTGTCTTGTTACAATGGAAACAAGAAAATTACAAAGTTACAATCAGGGCCGAGTGATGAGAAGAAGCCCGGCAACTTATTTACACACTTACAGAGTAAAAGTGGTAAGTCTACAAACTAAAGTGATCAAGAAAATCTATTCTGGTAAAACTTCTAACAGTTGGAAGTTGTGCTTAGTGAAATTAAAGAATGAGGTTACACTGGAGCCTCAATGCCAATGGAGTATTTATATAACAGAAAATACTTAACAACAATGTCTCGGTTATACAATATCGTATACATTTCCCAAAACCCCTCCAAGCACAAATGTTATCCCAATAAACATTTCCCACTGAAGATAAACAGACCCCGATAGATTACATTTGGATTTGTGAAATCAAAGACATGTTTAATTTTATTTTTCCAACAATCCATTCATTATGCTACTAAACATGTTACCACTAAGTAAGCCAATCTTCACACAAGTTTGTGTATGTGTATAAGATTAATGAATGGCTTTAAATTTAGCCATAAAACACCATATAAACCATCTGAGAAACTTTTGTGTGCTTTTCTTAGCCATTCATCCAAATTGGGTAAGCGTGAAATGATCGACAGAATATCATTGAAGCGTTACTTGTGTTTCTTGGATTGAATGAATCAGACGCCATAATGTTCTTTAGTGCACACCTGCTTTATGTGATTAAATATGTGCAGGTGCGCCATAAAACATGTTTGATTTAAAAGCTCCCCTTTTCATATGATGATGCCGTGACTTATTTTCTTTACATAAAATGCTTACGCCTGGAGAAGTCTACAGAGCAATGCAGCATTCAGGGTTTGAAATGAGGACATATTTAGCTGGTGCGTGGCGATGGGGGTCAAACGGCCGGAACAACACTGGCCAGATTGTCCGCACTACAGTGACCTTGAGCGGTTAGTCACTGGTCTGCAACAACAGCGCTCTATTTGAACTGGTGACCTGTGGTAAACCCTTATAGCCCTGTTTGCACTGGGGATGACCAGTAAAGCAAGGTTTAGTTCAAACCTTTAGGCCACGTTTTTTTAACGTGGCCTAATGATATGCACTTTGTTGTTGTATGATCCAAATGTTGTCCATCTACAGAAAAAATAATGATAATTATGCTGTGAAGGAGTACTTTCTAACGCAAAGAAATAAATTATAAGGATAAAATACTTAAGTTAGTGTACTTTTTGAGTGAATGACGCTGTGAAAATACTCTCAACAAAACACAAAATGAAGCTGTTTTGTCTGATTAATGTGACAGCAAGGTACAAAATATGTCACATTAAGTTTTGGAATGCAACATTTGTGCACATGGTTTGGACACTGGTCATTGTGTGACTTACATGTACAATAGGTCTACATTTCAGTAGCATGGTGACTAGACTGCACAACAATGATAGATGTAAATTCCAAAAGCCAACTGTGTGCTCTACTGACACGTTTGGCTTCTAGTGTTGATTTTGGCACTTGTTCAAAAGTACTCAACGCATGGAACAAAGAATCATTTCTCTGGAACAAATAACGGCGAGACATATTTTGAATATTTAAAAATTGTAGCTGTTCAATGCTCAATGTTGTATTTTGCTCGTAACTCAGTTACAAATCAGTTTAACAGTGTATTGTTTGCATACACATCAATAGTCTCCCTTGTTACATACCTGTAATGTATGTTGACAGCAAAGCACCTAATTTCATAATGCATGCAACATTTTTGTTTGAGCGACTATTAAGTGTTTCCCAAGTAAAAGCCTGTTGCTGGAATATTACTGGCACTTTCCCCGACACCAGATCTGAGCCCAGGAGCAAAAGGAGGAAGAGATGGTGAACGGCAAAAAAACCTCATATTGTGTCATTGTGTGTCTATGTAAACCAGCGGCACCACGCCCTCCGCTTGAACCCTGCGCCGGCTCATTCTTGCTCTCACTGCACACACGTGTGCACAGCCTCCGACACCTTATCCTCAATTGCCCCGGCAGATTGCTTGTCACAACGCAGTAAATAACCAAATAAAGGCCACACCGTTATTTATGACTGGAAAGTAATGGTGAAGAAACAGGCAGAGTTATGGCCATGAAAACGAGTGCAAATAATCACCAGTTCTTTTTTTTTTCAGGTTCATTTGGTGAAGCCCCACACTCGCCACAAAAGCCAGTCTACCAAAGCCAAATCAAGATAAAGATGCAAGTACAAAGAGTGGGTATGTGATTCCAATGAAATCATATGAGCCTCTATGTAATGCACCCAACATTTAAAAAGCATGGTACACCTTAAATGTAGACTTAGAACCACACAGCAAAAATGCCATTTCATTCTAAATGAAATAAATTACAAAAATGAAATCTGAGTATTTGATCTGTTCCCTGCACCAGTCTACACACATTATATTTTCACTCTCCACCTATACTGTCTTGTCGGTCACTGTCCTTGGTTTTCCTGAATGTTCTGGCCCAATTATGTAATTTAGCACCTTGCATGTAGGGTGTGTGTTGGGTTGCTATGGCAACCACACAAAACACATTGCCAAAGGCGGACCCGTGCCGCGGGGCACTGCCAGGTTTGTGCCAAAGTCTAATCCATGCCAGGGGTGATGAACAGCAGAAGAGTATGATGGGTGGAGGCAACATGACATACGTATGCAGGGGGAAAAAATCCTAAAACATAAAAATTCACTTTCTGCAATTCTCCTTGGATAGAGACTCCCATGTCACCAAGCAGGAGGAATCAATTCTCCATGGATGTAAAAAAATCCTACACACAGAAGTTGAATCAATGGTGTCTGGCAAAACTGCCTCTCAACAACAAACAAACAAAACAAAAAATGATTATTGCTAAATTTGGTGCTGACGATGCATAGAAGTTGTTCATTGGGAGATTGTTCATTGGTTTCTTAGTTTGATTGTTAGTCAGACACAGTGTTCTTAGAAAGCAAAGACTGCATCAAATGAGAATGAAAAATAAAGAAATGTGATCGTGTGTTGGTTTAAAATGGTGGGTGAGTGGAACATACCCAGAAATGTCAGCACATGACCTACTACTTTATTTCTTCTGGCACTAAAATTTCCAGCCACGTATCCTGGTCTCAAGCCAGGAGAAATGAATAGGGCTCCTCTAAAATAAACCATGTATTTGATTCTATCAGGTAAGCACATAGAGTCCTACTCATGTTGCAATGGGCGCTATGGTTTTTGGTCTTCTCCAATCATCCGTATTGTCAGCTCTAGGATAGCCTTGCCTTCAAGACTGAGGTAGAATTGTAATTTTAATATTGTCTGTCATCATGTCAACTCAAAGGTTAGGGCTCTCCACAACTTCCAACTTTAAATATATTGGTGCCTCTCTGCTATGCTAAAGTGCAATGTCTAAATTACATTCTAGCAGTCGGCGTATTGGATTGTGACTATAATACTATGTGTAAACAAGTCAAAGGAACACAATGTCCCAGCCTGATCTTATGACCTCCCAGTATCCAATGCAAGGTGCGGGGGAGCCATGAGATCCGTATAAGCCATCAGTCCAGACTCAATGATATCATTAAGCTGAACTTAAACGACTTGTGTTACGTTAGTTGCCATAACCGCATGGAGCAAGCTAAACCTGGCAAGGCCGACACAGTATATACAAATCAAGGCAACTCACTTGAAAGCTCTGAACCAAAACGTATGTGATATCATTATTCAATATTCTGTACCTATCAGAGACTTTCTACACTGGCCAAGAGTGTACAATGACTCATCGCCCTTAAACTAAACAGAACATGATTAAAGGAAGATAATTCAATTGCTGCCACCGGGGGCTCACAGTAATACATGCAAATGATGTAATATGGATGTTTTGAAAGACATTAATTTGGCCTCGCAGAAGTAAAGGAACTATCCTCCACTGAACTTAGTTTGGTGAGGTGCTATTTGTTACGGGAAAGACAAATTCTGGTCCACGGTCTTAGTTTTCCTTGTTGATTTTAGTGAGGTTCAACTGAGGTGAAAATTTACAAAATGGCTAATCGTATGGTTGCTGACCAAATTCAAAGTGGGGCAGAACAAGAGTGAAAGTAAATTTATATTGTTGGTATGGTAATGATTGGTGTGATTATCTCACAGCAGCCAACTAAATGTTTGTTTCCTTTCCACCAAGATCACATGACTCAATAAATAGCTACCAACAAATTGTCTACCACTTTGACACGTGTAAGAGAGAATACCGAATCTATTTTTGAAGAGCACATGTTGTCCGTCTGTTTCATTATTTATTTCGTGTGAAGTTTTGTCTCATATCCTTGGTAACCTTGCAATATTGGCCAAGTTGCAGATACAGCAGAGGAACACTGAATCAGTCTTCTGCAGACACGTGAATATTCACATTGCTGGAGGTTGCCATTTTGATGCCAAGTCGTCTCGTGACCTATCAACATTCGACACCCAATTGGCACACGATTGATACAGCGTACCTGCATCCCGGTAGGGCGGCACCCAGTCGGCTGAATATGACCAGGAAGTGACGCTACTTAACCGATAATGCTAAGTGAATCTGGAGATTTTCCATAAGTTCCATAAATCAAACTACAGAAATTCTTTGCTTCTCTGTGTAGTCAAAACTACTGCTTGACAAGTAGTAGCAGTCTCATGCTACATTTTTAAGCAGCCCCACTTTGATTGCAGCCATTTTGTTTCCCCTTTTGGCCATATTAAGGGAATGGCTCATGCGACACACTATTCTAGAAACTTGCAGCTTCAGGTAGTAGTGGTCTACTATAAGGTTGTTAGTCGTGGAACTAACAACCTTGCCACCAAAGAAATAATATCTGTGACATACTTCAAGTAGAGTTTACTCCCATACATGAGAAAGATGTGAACAGCTATTGTCTGCAGGCTGCGGCTTGCTCTCACACTGTAAACCCACTTTTACAACTCCACATATTGATTACATTTATTAAAACGCTGCAGCGCAAAAACACATTAGCTCATGCGTTTGCTTCATAAAAGTGAACACAGTGCTGTTTTCACTCAAAACACAACCCCATGATTAAGAATGATAAGGCCCTGGGCTGACGCAAGGAAAATATAATACATCCCGTTGAAGCAACATATAGAGCTGATAAAGAGAACAGCACCCAGTGAAGACACGGGAGACAATAAGTCAGGGACGAGCTCAAAGAGAAGATGACAGTGATGGAAATGAGAAGCTCTGAAGGAGGAGAGAACATCACTCACACACAGCTCTGTCCAAATCTCATCACAAAGGCCAGACTGGAGCATGTGAAAACTCCTAACCATCCCCTGCCATTTTGAGCCAGAACAGACACGAGCACTAAACTATATGAAGTACTACTTGGGGTGGATTCCATAAGAAGCATTGTGTTACTTATACATCCTGTCACATATTTGATGTTTGGTATAGGCCAATCTTTCGCCTTTCAATTATTGACCTCTCAAACCATTCATATAAATGCACTCTCTGTCCCTTCTGTCTCCACCTTAGCCACAAATGTTTAGCTCTGGGGGCAATCTCGTTTCAATACTGGGTCTAAGGACAACGTTTATCTGTTCAATAAACTATTCATCGTACTCTTCTATTGTAGGTCCTCCTTGGTTAAAGTGTAATAATAGCAATAGCAGGTAAAGGTTGAGGCCAAAATTTGACATTGCAAAAAAAAAAAAAAAAAAGATGGTAAAAAGAATTATTCCAAAATACAACAAACACACAAATAGCTACATGCAGATTGACATTCTGACACATAGGACAAATGTATGGCTCATGTGCTGCACATTAGACAAAACTGGACCTAAGTCAAATGCACCATAGCTACACAAAATGTTTGTTTTGTGATCATCCAATGGACAAACTTTAGTCATTGAACTCTCCAACTGCAGGCTCAATCATGAACATAAAAGGCATTTCGACAGATAGAATGGTCATGGCCCATAGGCTGCTTTTTTGCATGAGTTTGTCTTAAATGAAGCAGCATGCTAAACACAATCATTTTGCGTGTACAAACTAATAAACAAGTCTTGTGGTTTCTAAACACACATTTGCATGCATTTTACTGAACCTGCTAGTTAACCTGTTAGTTAATGTCACCACGTGATATCTCCAATTTCAAAAGTTATAAGATATAACAGAGACACATTCATAAATGGATGGTAGACAAATAGCAATATTAGGCTAATTAATATTAAGTAATCATGCAAACTGAGCACATAATGTGAAAAGTTGCGCGAAAGGAGCGTGACCAAATATCACATGCCATATGTCCTCTTATTGAGAGCGCTGGCGATTCAAGGTCATGCAAATTTCCGAAAGAAAGAAACTTTCTTTCCTATATATAAAAAGAATAAGTAATGTTCAGTGTATGTAAAATGTATATTTATAACGTGCACTTTTAAACGTCAGTGTGCGCGTTCGAGCGCACTGAACTATACAATTACGCAGTCGGGGTCAACGCGGCCCGCTGCAGCCTCACAACACATCATGGAAAAATTATAACAAAAACAGACACAAATATAGAGTACCTATGGTGAAGAAATAGGGACAGGACTTACCACTAAGGCATTGTTTAGAAGGTGGGAAGGATAATACTTTAGTGTCGAGAGTGTGGTTAAGGCGAGGAGGCGAGGGGTCAGCGGTCCAGGCGGGCACAGGGGGCAGAGGGAAGCAACACGTTAAAACCTCGCAGCAGACACACACTCAACACACGACATGACAACATTACGAGCTGCAAAACATGTCGACGACGTGTGAACATATTACGACAGATTATTTAAATCAGTGAAACGTAATTGCGTAAAAGTTGAAGCAAATAAGTAACTTCTCAATGTCAGTTTTAGGCCAAATACTGCTATGTTAGCTTCTTTATTTATTAGACTAATAGTAACACATGTCATTGCGCAAAATAGATTTGAAAGATGATCTAGACTGCAATGTTTAATTACGCGTCTTTCCCCCTTTACGTACAAAGCCAGTAAGTCCAAGCATCGCCCTCGCCACACTCAATCATTCATACCATCCATTGTTTACTATTGTTGCCATAATCAAGTCCAAGCTCCATTTATGAATTATTAAAAGTGATCCAGTAAACACAATGTGTCCGTTCCGTCTGCGCTCAGAGCTGCGAGGCGCTCCTCTCCCTCGGTGTGAGCTGGTGTCTGTGCGGGACCGGTTGTGTGTGAGAGAAGCAGAGGAAGCACCAACGAGGAAAGTTGGATTGTGGGACTATTGTGCTCATGTTTTCACTCTTCTGTGTTGTAAATGTGTTGTAACTTTGGCTATTATCACGTTTGTATGCCTGCAATAATTCATATTCCTTATCAGAAGGCTATCCAAAATGGCATGGCCTAATGAATACACATCTCTGATCAATTCTGTGAATCTGTAGCTCATACAATATTGGTTTGTTTATTTAGAACAGGGGCAAATACATAAATTACGACATGCCTGATAAGCCTGACAAACAAAACTGCAGCCTGAACCAACTTTACACATAATGTATATTAAGCAACAATGCCTTTAGTGTAAGCTAAAATTAAACAGCCTATTATTAAAAAATAGTAACTTTTACATATCACACCTGGTACTTTGACCATGAACAATTTATTCTCAAAATTAAACCCATGCAAATGATCATAAAACAGGTTCAAAGGCTATGGCTTAAAGAAAATCTTCAATACATTAAATATTAATTATCTGTATAAATATTCTTTACTGAAATGCGAGGAGAGCCTGTTTCATTATAAATGACAGATATACTGTGTATATAAAAAAAAAAACTGCTCTAATTTTTTCCCTCAAGAAAAAGTATTGAAAGCATCAACTTATAGAAACTAAAATTGTTTCCTATTTTATATAAAATGATAAGCTTTACAATAAAAAGCCAAACACGCTACATGCTGTGTTTTATTTAGTACACATAAAGTATGTAAGTGTGTTTCGTGTCCAGTGAGGATTCGAGCCTGATTTGAGCAGCCGAAGCGGAGTTAAACCAGCACTGGGAGTGTGGAGGCAGCAACGGCCAAAACACACAATTCCGTATTCACACTCCTCGGAAAAGTTTAGACTGAATTTTTATTGATCAAGTAACTCTTAATAAAGCACTGATTTCAAACAATATGCTTCATGAAATAGACAAAAAAGAATACAGCTGATCGTGCATGTGTACAGTTTTCAGTTAAAGTGACAGGATGCAAATTATGAGCACAAAGTTAATACATAAAACTGAGTGATGTAAAGTGTGGATTTTATAAAGGTTTGTTTTTTTCTTGAGGTACATTTGTGTTTTCATACTAAACCCTTGAAGTAAATGGCATATGTTAAGACTACAGAGAATGGATAGGTTGATCATTTTAGTCAAGTAAGTCAGACGAGGGAGCCTGTCCATGCATACAGTATGTGGCACTGGTAGCTACAAGCTGCAATCAAATCTGTCCCACAAGCTGTGTTAGTAAAAACATCCACCAACATCCAAAACTGGAGTTCAAAAAAAGTGTGTCCATCAGTTTGTACAATGTAATTCATATTAATATGAGCAATCCAAGAATTCTCACTTTCAGTGCTTCTAAGTGGGGTCGGCTTCAAGGTTACATTACTATTAAAATTAATGTGTCAAGCTTTTGAAATAAATAAATTCTAAGACATCTGTGCAACAAGCTCTACAGGCAGCATAAAAATACGGGTCAAAAATATTTTTGCAAGGTTACACTGGGTCATGATTCATGTCAGAGCAATGTTGAATTGCCTCCCAGCAAAACACATAAAACGCTTAATTAGAATTTGGTAAAGTAATAAAAATGCTCAAGGACTTGCTCCACAGAAGGGTTTTCAAACACCAGAACAAAACGTAAAATTATCAAAGTTCAAACAAATCAATGTCACTCAGTCACTGACTATGTGCTTTTTTTTTTAAAGTTCATAATGAAGTTTTGAAAATTGTGCCTGTTCAGAAGACAAACAAAAATACAACTGAGAAGCGGCAGTTGTCGTAACAAATGACCTGAAAAAAGTGCAAAGACTTCCTTAAAAAAATAAAGATATTAAAAGAAATCACTCCCGTTGTGAAAGTGCAAAACTTGCAGCGTAAAGAGAGCTAATGTGGTTTTAGCTCTGATGCGAATGTGAAAAAGATAATCCACAACAAGTTCAAGTCACTGCTTCGTGCATACGTGAACTATCTCTTGGGTCATTGTTTTTACGCGCGTCATTCCACACGCACGATCACGTCCCGTTCCCCCACCACCACCACCACCCACCCCACCCCCACCCCCTCAGAGCGCGTGGACCCACACACTCGTTACGCACAGTGCCGTACTCCTGTCGTGTGGCTGATGGTGGTCACTGAACGCTACTCCTGCGACTCTACCGCCGCCGCTGCCCGCGTCCACCACACTTCCCCTCAAAGTCTGCCATATTCCTCCGACATCTATCGATCCCTCTTCTCCTCCCTCCTTTCCCCCTTTTTCATATCAAATACTTTACAGGGCTATAGAAGCGCCATTTTCTCTCTCAAATCAGCATGCGCGAGTACTAAACTTTTCCCTTTTGCTTCGGAGCGGAACAAAAGTTGGAGGGAGCAAGAGATTACGGACGACAATTTATACGTAATGCACATGGACGCTGACAAAACATGAACAAGCAAAAAAAAAAAAAAAAAAGAAGCAAATCCCGGCGTCTGACACTCCACAGCGCAACACACAAGCTAGCAAATAGTTCAAGAAAGTATTTACCTGTGTCAAGCAATACGGTGAGTACATCGCGGACGTTTTTGTGTTTGGACAGGGCAAAAGCAGAGGAGAGGTTGTTGGGGTTTTTTTTTTTTTCAAGTTGGATGGAAGCTTGCTTTGGTGCTGCAATCCATTCGCTCGCCGTCCTGTTTGACTCACTCCATGCTGCAGCTTACAGTAACCCCGCCTAGTAAAAAAAAAAGCTCTAGCCTACAAACTTTCAGCGAGAAAACTTGCTCTCCCTCCCCTCTGCTGCTGCTCAGCCGTGGCGTGCACTACATTCTGAGCGCGCTTTTTTCTTTTCTTTTTTTTTTTCTTTTTCCCCTCCCGGGGTCCGCGCTCTTCTCCTGTTTTCTATAATACAACATAACGTGTAGCTGTAGTGCGGATCCCAGGTGTTAATTATGCGCATTTGGAGAGCTGGATGCTCATTGATTGCGGCGTGTAAAGCGGACACTCAAGGGTTGCGTTTAATGACCCGGTCCAGCTCAAAGGGAAGTGGAGACGGTGGTGAAAAGGGGGGTAGTTAGTATATACGAGCTGCGCGGCTGGATAGGGAGAGTAATACCAATATGTGATGTGACTTTGGGAGAGGAGATTACACAAAGTTGAAAAGAGTTGATTTTTTTTTATGTGGATCCAAAGCGGCACAACTTTGGCAATTCAATCACGAGACTTTATTTTTATTTATTTTTCCCTCAATCTCTTAATTTTCCATATAGAGCAAGTCAAGTCCTCTCTATATGGGATAGTTAATGGCTTTCTTGGCACACAGTGAATATTGAGATGACTTATCTTGATGATCTGTTCTCAATTAACCTCTTAACCCCCACCTGAACCGAGCCCACTATCTCCAGTTTGGCTTTACCCAAATCTAAAAGCATCAAAATAGCAATGAAAACAAGGATGAAAAACATGACCAAATAAAGTGACCAAAAAAAAACGACAAAGGCGTGCCGGAAAAGCGACAAAAAAGGCCACAATAAAACGTGACAAAAATGGGATGGAAAAATCGATGTAAACGCGACAAAAAAGCAACGAAAAAAGGATGAAAAAGCAACAAAAGCGCAGCCAAAAATATTACAAAAACATGACCAAAAAAAAGCGATAAGAGCCAAAAACACGACGAAATTGCTTCAATAATGTGTTGGGGAAAAAAGCAGCGACAACAAAAGATACAATCCGTTTTGTAGGGCTTAGCTTTCAAATGAGGTGTCACATCTAAGCTTTTAGATTTGAGTAAAGCTGAACAGGAGAAATTTGCTCGGTTAAGGCAGAGAGTGTGAGTTATAAGATTATTACAATTAGGCTATTACTTTTATAAATTATTTTTTTCATTTTTGTGTAACTACACAGTTATACGTTTCCCTTTTTCATTTTTGCCCCATCGCTACGACCGCTCCAAACTGGAAATGCACTCACTTCTATTTTAGCCGCTACTATAACCATTTCCAAGTACCTCATATAACCTCCTTCTCCCAAACTATCCTGCTATTGCAAATATACAACACTTTCATCTATTCTGAAGCATTTGAATGCACCACAATGAAATCCACACGCAGCTGCCAGTCCCAAATACATTTTCGAAACTAATGTTTTGGACAAACCACACGCTCCAAGTCTGGGAAGTGACCACACAGGCTCCTATCTGTTTAAACATTTGAATTCTGACCTTCTGACCCTCATTTGTTTAAGCATGAGCATGTACAGAGGATTACAGTGAAGTTAAAATGCGTTTAGATCAATGTCTGTATATTTACACAACCACACTTGACCCGGTCTGCGAGCCGCAACCGTATTAGCAAAACCAAGTGAAGTGGGTCCAAGCCAAACAAGTCGCTGAAGCCAGGAGACGAGAAGAGAAAAGGAAAAAAACGACTAAAGACTTATAATCATAGTTTGAAAGTAAGTAACAAAATCTCTGCATATACACAAACAGTTTAAGCGATGCGCGTTTCATATAAAAGTTGTGAAATGAAACGCTTCTCGGCTGTGTTCCCCGTGGAGGAGACTTTGAGCGGGAGTGAAGTCATTGCACAAAAAAAAAAAAGGAGCGGAGCAGAGATTTTTGGGGCTGACACAAAAGTCCTGCAGATTTACGAGGTCCTACCGCTAGAGCGTTGCTACCACAAGCCCGGGCTGCAGAAACAAAGAGACATGGTGCTCCGTGTGGCCAATTAGACTGCACACTGCCCGAGATGGGAGCACGGGCGGGAGGAGGGGAGAGTGTGTGGTCAGGAGAGCGTACACAACCCCAGGAAATGTAGCTCTCTGACTTCAACTCTAGGCTTTTGCAGGAAAATAATGCACAGCAGATTCAACATACAGTATAAGCGCGCAGGTTTCTTTGTACAAATTCATTTCTATTGTGTTTTGCAGCTATCCAAAAGAGAACTGTTTTCCTTAATAATTTGATCGTGGGATTGTTAAAGTGCAAAGTGCATGTAGTGGATTTTGACCCTTTGTGATTGTGGAGCACTGGCACAACTGGCCGCTCCAAAAGCATTACGCACTTTTTGGTGCCTGAAACTTTCCCTTCTCTTTCAAGTGCAAAAGGTCAGAGTATGCGGTTACACGGGGATCAGCCTGCCCTCCTTCAGAAAGTCGACTCGCATGCAACACACGCAAACCGTGCCCTGCCGCAGCTCCTTAAATGAGCCACACATTCAGTGGTCTGGGTGAGTAAATCTCTCATTAAGTAGCACATGCTAGAGCCATATGCTACGGTTGGTGGGTCTGCCGCAGCTCGGCTTTTTCACACGCCTCGAATATACATATTTACCACTGCTGCAGAGTTCCAGCGCGAGATGACTTCACCCGGGCCGGCAGCGCAGTTTTACAGTTGCATCCGAGCCCGGGCTTTGACTAACGCGTGATTACAGAAGGGTTGACTGTGCCGGAGATGACTGCCTAGAGATTATGTGGCCCGGGGGAATGCCAAACAGGTTGTTGTGGGAGAATAGAAAGTGTGATAATGTAAGCAGCGACGCTCCTGCACCTGGCCTGGCCCCGCTGTACACGCAGATGACTAAGAAGTGATAAGGAAGCGAGTGTCAGTGTAGAAGGCTCTTTAGCAGATGTCAATGCTAATGGCCACGTGGTTATGTATTATTTATGTGGAGCACCCTGAGCCAAAGGCCTGACCTCAAAAAAATGCACTAGTGACTGGTCTGTGCTTCTACAAGTCAAAATACAGGTCAGATAATAAAATGTAGAAAATGAAGCACTACACAGCATGTAGTGCTAGACCTCACAGATGATGGCCCATACTTCTGATTGCCAAAAAGAAACTAGTCATGTATGCAGGGCAGTAGGGAAGTTCCAATACTAGCTTGTTGTCATGTCAAAAAAGCCATGGGTCAAAAAATCTTAAAGGAGCTATACCGGACATTTTTTTCTTTTTGTATGGTAAAATTATTTTTGCCAAATAAAAGCATGTTGTAAAAGTAAATAGTCAATATTATTTACCTTTTACGTCACATATTGACTCCCAAGATGACGGTAAAAACACCCATTTCGTCACATTTTGACTAAAAAGGTTCAAAATTAGGTATAGTCCCTTTAATAGAAAAGCTGAAATTAAATTAAAGGCACACTGCGTAACATTTTGGATCACACTGTTGCCAGCCATACAAAACATGCTGCTAGTGACTGGCTAGACTCAGAAAATGCCATGTTTGCAGTGGGTAATCAAAAATGGATTTGGATGAGGACCTAACCTATTTAAATCTCATATTTGCCTGCGTTCCGTCGACATCTCCATGGAGATGAGCTGGAGACGTCCCTACTCCCAGTAAAGTTAGTCAGGTCTGAGGAGAGGTGAGCAAAGACACACGTTTATTTGTTCATATTTTAAATGTATATTTCAACAATAAAAATGTGTGGAATAAAATTAAATGCTTGTATGTTATTCCATTTATTGGGTAAAATGTTACGCGGCGTAGCTTTAATTTCTGATGACGTCGATGATGTTTTATATGCGTAATTGGATACTTTATTTTACTGCTTTTGTTCAATCAAGGGGTGCATTTGCTCCGCTGGATTGGCACTTAGCTTGTATGTCTCTCAGAAAGTGTCCAGTTTCAATTTAGAAAAATGTACATTTACGTACTGTATTCTAGAGAACAGGCTATAGATGTAAGCTAAGCCCTGGTGAGGACCTGGAGGTGGGCTCTCTCCTGTCCTCGCCGAATGTTCTTGAACTCGCTGTCCCCGGAACCCAATCCACCACCGCACACGCTCCTCCCCTCTGCACAACTTCACCGTACGGCCGCACTGCTCCACTACTCTCACAATGGTTGATTTCTGTCAGCACCCCCAGATACACAATACTCTGGAGCAACCCAGATTCTTTTCAGACTTGGCAAAATGCTCAAATTGAGAAAACAAAGCATGTATATAGCCTAGAAAACAAGCTCCTACCTCCAGTACTGCCCTGCTCTACTTAGTCAATCGTTTTTGGTGCCGGTGGCTAGTACAATTTGTGTGGCTTAAACTTTTAAGATACCATTCATTGAAAGCACTCACACTCGGATAATGGTTTTAATAGTCTAATTTGTTCTCACTATTAAACATGTACATGGAGACTATAATATAAAGCAAATACCCAAACTATGTGCACACAAGTACCTCTTCGAGAAACCAAAATCACCAAACTATCAATATAGTATATTAGATGATATATTAGAGATCAATATATATTCGATGTTGCAATAGGGCTCTACTGTTATACGTCACAAATGAAGCAGAGGTGAATACAGTGCTCTCGCTTTATTGAAAACAATGGAGATCGCTGATATTTTGTGGTTGTTTGAGAGGATTTATTAAGGTGAATAATTGTTGGATTGTGATTATATGTGATTTGATTACCATGATAACCTGCCTATTGAGGCAAAAGTCTGATATAAACAGAAATTTGACTTAATTGGTCTCGATTAATGTTTGTACAAACTACCAAGAGGTCGCCTAGTCCACGTCACTAATCCATCGTAACTTTGTGTTGAATTTCACGCATTTATGTTTTGCCTTACGGGAAATAATCATGATCTAAGTTAAACGTAATGCTGACGAGAAAATGTTTTAGAAGCTTTTAGGTGATGTTCTGTCTAGTTTATTCAGCTTTAGATTTAGCTAAAGCATGACTTAGCTAACACACATGATGTGTCCGGCACAGTTACGTTAAACTTTAAAACATAATCCACACAATGTGTTTAGATCTGCAGACGTCGATTCTAATCATAAAACTTACTCAGTTTACAAGATTGAAGCTGTAGTTCCGACAAAATGGAACATCCGACCGCGCAACAGCTTTTAGGCCGGATTTACTGAGAAACAACGAAATTTATCAAACCCAATCTGTCACTCAGAGGCAAAAACGCTGTTTAATACCGCCATTGTTTTCACCTACACATCTGAGGCGCACTGAAAGTACCCGGATAGTAGAAAAGCCCTATAGAGTTCAGGAAAATCCACAGTTACCATGGAGATCCGCCATGTTTGCAGCTGTTAGCATACATTTTCCATAGACTAACATTAGCTAAAAACAGTCTAAAAAGTGGAGAGAAAAAAAGCCGTGGAACAACTCCGATAGCTGCTGAGTTACTGCTGGTAAATACATCTAACTCACTGTGTTTTAATGTGAACAATAACTCCAATATTTTAACTTTTAAAAATGTGTTTATAATTGCTGCTAATCCCACGATGCTTAGCGATATGACATCACATTCCCGAACTCTATATCAATATCGCAAGAAGCAGTATGTCACAAAGTCACTCAGGACGTCCATCTGACGGCGATTCACAAGTTTGTTTTTCTCAGCCTGCATCAAAAGTGCACGGTAACCCAAAAATGTGCAAAAGAGCCTTTCAGTCACATTTTTATTCCTTTAGTTTTGTTTTGTACAATGTTTAGATTTTTACTAGCGTTTTACTCATTACCTTTTAACCGGTCTATCACAATAACCCAGCACATTATTTTCTCTTAATTTTCACAGCGTATACCGTAATAGTGTATATCGTCATTATAATTTTCATTCCCGCGAGGCCAAATTGCAAAGACGCCCTTTTTTCTTAAACGTCGGTGTGGAAATAATGATTGTAATGGTTTGCAGCTGAGTAGAGGGAGCTGTGAATGACATTATGATGGTGCCGCAATTACTGAGCGCATATAAACACACACTGTCAGTCAGCGTAATGAGGAGAGACTCAAATAACACATAGAAAAAACAACACATGGGATAATCATCATGCTAATATTAAATAATTTCAATAATAAAGATAATGATGAATGCGTACCCTGTATGAATCTGAAACTACATAGCACTCAGGCATCCCGGGACCTCTGGTGGGCTCCTCGTTCAACAGAAAGGGTTCGGTGGCCTGCAATGTAACACAGCGGTCATTGTGGCATTAGTGAGGCACAGTCATAATATTAGTCACATGTTCAAATGTCAAATGAATGCTTTTCTTAGCAGTTGATCTGAAATTATCCCCATTATCGGGTCGCACCAACTACCATACCCGGGCGTCACACGTATCCATGGGTAATGTGCACTGTAAGCTTTGGTGAGGTTGTGATCAATTTGTGGAAATCTTAATTGTGGGGCCCTTCTTACTTTGATGGTGGAACACTGGTTTATTTTTAATCATCATTTTAAAAAGTATGAGTGGAAAGTGGTTTGTGTTATGTGTTGTGTCCTAACCAAAAAGTCAGCATTGCCAAATGATATATGCCATGCTTTTAATCTCATACAAGACAGGAGGGCGATTTTACAAATGGGTATGTGGGTAGATATTTTATTTATCCTGCGTAATAGGTCTAAGAGTTTAACAGTCTATATTTTTGTCCTGAATTATTCAGTGCATTTGAATTTACAGTCGTGTCATCCGTGTCCTGATCCACGCATGGTTGCGGAGTGGCCTCGCTGAGCCCATATGTTCCTCATGTCTGAGGCGGGCACTGCCACTCTCCGCCCTGTACTAGTCCCGTACCAACACACAATAGTGCGGCACAAAGGCATTTCCTGTGCCTGCTGTGTCACCTGTGCCGCACTGTTCTGTACCCCGCACTGACTCAGCTCTCTGCATTCAAACTCTCACTCTTGTCCAGCATGTCCCAGGACATACATGCACTGGGACTGTAATTATCTTCCCGCTTTAGAGTTTTTGGTATTGATAAAATGCCTAATAAGGAACATGAAAAAACATACCGGTGTTAGTGTTCTTTAAACGGCTGAGGATGAGTCCAGGTATTTTGAATAATCAGAAATATAGGGCTGAATAGGTTTAACTTGTTTTGCGACATTATCTATGTCATAAGATAAGAATATCAAAAAGTAAGGTGTCCAAAAGTGTTTTACAAAGCCCAAATAAATCATCAAATTGGTCCTTAAAGCATCTCTTTGTTTGGAGCAATAACAACATTTTTCAATGGCGCAATTGCAGCAATTCCGTTTATTAAATTTATAAAGGACAGAAAGAACTTCTACCTTTTCTATTACAAGTAATAGGACTCAAAACACTCTGTTACTAATTATGCATTACCAAAAATACCAATTTCACAGTAAATATAGCCGTCATGGAGAACCTGGATCCACTTGGAGGCCTTGTGGACATCCCAGTGCCTGGGTATGTTGTAGTAGTTGCGGCTCTTGGCTGCTCTGCCTGACACACCACTTTGCCATGTATTCAGACTGTTTCCATTCAGCTCCGTTCATTTGTATGCTGCAGGACATGCCGACGCAGACATGGCCACTGAATGAGCATCCATTGCAGTTCTGTTGTCAATTGAGTCCGGTCCAGACAACATGGATGGGAGGGACCTCGGAGCCGAGCTCCAGAGCTCACAGGAGTCATGCCTGCTTTACCAGCCGGCAGCGATTACTTTTTACTCTATAATGGTACGCATTAGCTTTTGCCAAGCTAAATTTAAATGTCTGCTCTGGGAATCAGTTAAACCTGTTAGAGGCGGGCATAGAGTACAGGGATGACGACAGGTTTAAGAGAGCTTGAGAGTTTGCATTCGGAGCGATTTTGGATGGAATGTCTAGTTGCAATTCATCTGTGATTACAAGAACAAAAAAATATCAATGTTCATGAGGGGTGTGAGAGGAAACTGAAACTAACACAAAGAATTACACGTGTTTGGAAAATATCTGTAGAGATTCAAACAGCGGGACTAACTAGACAGAGTCTGCAGGGACAAGGTTTAGTGTCTACAGTATGTAGGATAAGCTCAGTCCGGACCACATTTTCTAGAGTCAGCCCTGGGACTTTAAAAATACGTCTTTTTAACAACTCTTCCTTATTTACTTTTTACACGGTCTCTAGTTCCCCGGATAACAAACGTACATCGGAAAAAGCGTAAAAGTAGTCACAAAGTTTTATGAAGTTTTCAACCTGCAAAGTTGATCCAAATTATGTGAACTTTCTCTAAAAAGTCTGAATCAGTAAGAAAACTGTGCATTGACTAAATTTAAACGTCGCTAAACCTGTTTGCACGGTCTAAGAATATATACAGAGAAAAATAACTTGGGACTGCACAGGGCAATAAAGTTTTAAAAGTAGATATGACGGAGGAAAATAATCCCATTTTCCAGAACTTTCTCTGAAGCAGAAGTGGAACAAACACTGATCGTAGCCAATAACAAAATGTAAAGTTATACTCTTTAAAATGGCGTCTAAGGTAAACATATCAGGGGGAATTCGAGCAGACATTAACCATTTACATATGCAGAAATACGCAAGCCAGCACAAATGCATGCACAGACGTACGGATAAACAGCCCCATAATAAGTCCCAGACTGGGCTAACCGAGCTGCGGCTACAGGCACAGGCTATTCATATCCAACAGAATGAGAGGTTTCACATTGTCCTCTCTTCCGCCACAGGCCGTGCATGTATTGTCTTGCTTTAGAAGGTGGATTGATTAACTTACAAAATGATCTCTTATTCGCTATGTAACAGCATGCACTCGTGATGGGCAGCTGAATCTTTGGGATCTATTCTTTTCGGAAATCTGCTCAAAAGACTGGCTCTCTCTGAACAAATCATGTGAAATCTTGATTGGTTGACATTTGATCCGATGAGCACGAAGAAGCCTAGATGGTGAAATGGTGAAATGTAGTCAACTCAAACTACCCAGTCCAGTTGGCAACTTGGAAAACATGGAAAGCTGAAGCAACCATGTCAAACCAAGCCAGGGCTAACTTTAGATCAAAATAGCCTTTTCCAACTAACATAATGTAATAAGATAGAGATCAAGAGGTGCATAAAATTAGCACCAAAAAGCAGAAAAAAGCATAATACCCCTGCTTCTAAAGATCATTACTAGCCTGCACCTCACAATGAAACCACGTTTGCATGCAAGTCGCCCAAAACGCCAAGAATGCATTAACATTTAGCTTCACAATCCAAATCCTGACTTGTCACCATTAATATGTACAAACGCGCTGGAGAAAAAACATGCAAAACCATTGGTCCCACAAAATGCTTGCCCTGTCAGGCATCCCTGGCTCTCTGTTAAGCTCCCAAACTCCAACCATATACTTTCCCATGTTGATAATCACAGACTAGCATGGCCTGTAGTAATTAGCTGCCTCTTTCTGGCAATTTACGGTTGTTCAAAGCTGAAAATGTTTGTGTTGCGGATACAATAGAGTGACTGAGTGAAAGGGTGAACGGGTCAGCTCTCGGTTAAAGCATCATTTGAATCTAGACTAGTGGTTTGAAGGAGTTCCCTGCAGCTCACGGCATGTTTCTGTCACACTCTATGGCGCGCGCCATCAGCTACATGTTTTGTTGTTTAACAGCATATGCCTAATCCATATGGCATATTTTGAAATTAATATAAATTAGTCTTTTGATCAAATGCCTCAAGAAAGCATTAATCTCAAATGCCTGGAGCAAAAAGGGAAAGTTACATTTTACATTGTTAAATTTTATGCACTCCCAGCCAAGGCTGAGTGAAAGGTTCAGTCTAAGCCACGATGCTCAGACTTCCCTTCATGTGCACACTTCTTCCAGCTTGTATGAGACGATCCCAAGGTGCTCCTTCCTTGTCTTGTTGGGACAGTTCCTCCAACATGTCCTAGGTCTTCCCCTGGGCGTCCTCCCAGTGGGACATGCCCAGAACATCTCCCCCAAAAAAGATTCAAGACGGATGTCATCTCATTTGACTCCTCTCGAAGCAGAGAAGTAGAGAAACTCTACTTCAAGCTCCCATGGAGTACGCAACCCTATCTCACAGACCCAATGGAGGAAACTCTGTCACTTTTTGTGTGGAGTTTGCATGTTCTCCCCATGTCTGCATTGGTTTCCTGTACTACTAAAAATAATGTACAATAGGTTTCCCTCTGGGGCCAGGACTCCCTGTTAAAGAGATTCTTAATCTCAGTGGGACTTTTCTGGTTAGATAAAGATCAAATAAATAAATGAATCATCTGTTTGTTTGTTTTTTAGATCTTTTGGTCATGGCCCAAAGCTCATGCTCACAAGTGAGAGTAGGAACAGTCTTCTGAGTAGGAACAGTGTTTTTAAGTCAAGCGCAAAGGTACAGACAAGCGCATGAGTGGAAAATATAGGTTGCAAACAAAAATTAGCTATAGCTTAACATTAAGAACTCTGCAAAAGTTACTTCTTTATCTTTTCATTAGTCTAATCTGAGGAAGACTTCTCCAGTAACAACTATGAGCACAAGGTTATGTTTGTGTTGGATGTAATTCATGGCATCGGATTAATCAAACCATGTACAGCCCCCTCCCCTTTCATTTTCTATTGAGCACACAGCCATTAGGACCTCTATAATCATTCATGAGAGGCAGGTAGCTTCACTCTCACAGACCTGAGCGCGCTAATCACTCGCCGCATCTACGACGGGTTTTCTGGAGCAGCGAGATTCTAACACTAACAGACACCCTCCACGGCCCTCCATCCATTCAGCCTAATTGTCTGCTCATTCTTCACCTGCTAACAAGCAAACAAACCTGCGCACATGTGGCACGCACTTCAAAGCAAGGCCGCGATGGGAGGGGGAACATGTTTGTAGTGGAAAACGAATCACGGAATATGAAAGCAGGAGAAATTTGGGTGCCGTGTGAGTCCGAGCCAGGGCCACCTCAGGGAGAAATCCTGGAAAAATGTGATATTTTACACCTGCATCTCTCCGGAGGTGCAGAAGAGTAGACGGGAGCGGGGGAGGCGGTAATTAGACGAGTGTGCGCGTTGCCGATGTGCACGAGGATTTATAAAGGATTTTTTAGTATGTTTCTAGGGCTCGCTACCGGTTCTTTTTCTGCTTTCAATTTGGTGCGTCGCATTCCCTGCCAGATTATTAAAAATGCTAAACCTGGTTTCGAATGCTAAAAAAGTGTTGAAAATTCAAACAAATATGCTAATATTGTTACAGTGATAAATAGCTGGCAAGCACAGTTTAATGAATAATGCTATTGGCTCTAATTCCTCATTAAGGCCCTAAAGACGAGAGAGAAAAGAGGAAAAAACATGTATTGTTTCAAATTAAACTAGGAAAGCAGGAGATAGCTGCACCTTCCCAAATTAAGCAGATTCAAATTACTCGGTTCCGCAGCTGGTGTGCAGTCTGGGCTCTTGTGAAACCAATTAATGCCGGGGTTAAGTGTTGATAAAGTAATTGGAGCAGGGTTCGAAATGAGATGGCAGCGTGATCGGGACGCCTTAATAAGAACGCACCACGATCACGCAAGGGCTCCATTAAAGATTAACTGGGGAGATTCGGGACATTCATGTGGGCCACAACATGACATTATCAACACTTGGATCTGGCATTGAAAACTGGACTCCGCAAAACGCAATATGGCCAGACTTGATGGATGGTCTGAATGCACCAAAAGCCTCCTGGAAGTTACTTTGGTCGTAGAACTTTGGGGATGATGCATGTTTATCTCACAGAAACTTTTTCCAATCACATAGACTGTGGAGGAACATACTCAACCCACACAAGGGCTCACATGAACAACACTTGCACTATTTCTGTTTATTCACTGTGAGTCCATGATCACCTGACATTGAACACGTTGCATTGAGTATGAGCAATATCGTGGCTAAACCCTCATCATTACCTCCACAGATCGACAAAATACTTTACGATGACATCTGCTTTTAACGAGCCAGAAAACACAAGGCTTTTTTCGCTCCTTTTTTTGCTTTGTTAGTGTTTCATATGTTGAATGATGCTGAATAATCTTGGCTGTAGATAGTGCTTTTTTTCTATGGGATCACACACACAAAATTTGGAACAAATCTGCATCAGAAGTCTTCTCAGTGTCATCTTCCAAGCTCCCATTTGAAGTACGCAGAGTGTGGAAGCCCAGCCAGAGAAAACGTTTATGCATCTCGACAACTGTATTGATTTACACATCGCCGCGGCTCGATGTTGCTGGAGATGATGATGTTCTGGCAGCCATGTTGACACGTCGCCAAAGCTCGTATCATATGAGCTACAAACGCTTTACACATTTTACTGATGTGTAATTAGTTCCCCCACATTGTCTTCTATTGTTTGATTTGGACTGTTTATTATTATTTCTCATATTTATGATTTTACGTTTAACTTGTTGGTATGGTAGGGCTGCACAATTTTGGAGGAAAATGTGTCTCTGTGTTTTTCCTCACAGAATTCTTTTCAGACATTTCTGTAGTGCGACTGCGATTTCTGTGTTACTTGTGACCATCACTATTCAGTTCATTGATCCCAATTCAAGCATGTCCAAGAGCATCTACATTTGAGAAGATCGCTGAACTAAAGCATGAATCACCTGCATTTCAGAACATGTTTCTAGAGGTTGAAGCTACCGCGTTAACAGGTTTTATGGAGGCAAGATTCTGTATGACGTTCCACTAAAAAAAAATGACTTGATTACTCTTTATACTTTACTATAATTGTCTACATTTTTTGCAGATTGTGTCTAACGTGTTCAGAAAAAAATTCCTGGCACTAGAGGGTCCTGGGTTTGTGTTCCGTGTTCTGTGTGGAGTTTCCATGTTTTACTTGTGTCTCGATGAGTTTTCTCTGCGCGAATCGGCCCATTCATCCATCCATCCATCCATCCATCCATCCATCCATCCATCCATCCATCCATCCATCCATCCAATTTCTTCAACTTGTCTTTTGCCGGGTCATGGGGGCATCCGTTGCACCAGCACCAGCCCCTATAGGTGGTGGGTGTTTTTTGTACCCACCACCTGTACCCACCACCTGCAGGAGGAGCCATATATGGCTCCTACTGCAGGTGGTGGGTTCACAGAAGGACGGCCTCACGATTCTAACCGGGCCTGTTGGCCTCTCATAAGGGGCTTCTGAACCGCTCTTTGTCTCGTCCGTCAACTAGGACCTGTTTGTCATGGGAGACCCTACCAGGGGTACGAAGCCCCCGACAACAGAGCTCCCAGAATCATTCAGGTGCTCAAACCCCTCCACCACGTTAAGGTGGCGGTTCCAGGAGGGGCCATCCTATCAACTTAAAACATGTACAGTAGGTTATAACTTCGAGTTAGGAAATAGTGAGCAAGATCGTGGCTGAAGATCTGGGGATGTGTCCCCGGGCGCTGCACTGCGGTCGCACACTGCTCCTGACAGGTGTCCCTGAGGCACTGATTGAAGGATTAGTCCAAACCAGAGGACAGATTTCCCTACAGGGGTAATAAAGTATACAAATGCACGTGTATAAATCAAACGTAAGAAGATGTATGAAAAATCCAACATCTGCTCTGATACCGTCAGCTCTGCTTCCTGGCCCTTTCTAGGTCCTACTTTCAAATGCAGTAGCATCTGGAATCCTCCTTACAGCAAATTGCTTCCACCATCTGATTTTGGGACTGTTCAATCACAACAGCTCATTTAGAGTGTCTAAATTTTCCTCTCCGGGATCACGGGATCACTAAAAACAAACTATATAACTTACCTGATTGCTTAACCTACTTGTCAATCAAAACCCAAGAGGATGAGACAAGTTCCCAAACTCTTTCTATAGAATAGTAAAAGAGTTCAATGGCTTGTCTTTAACCTAAACCAGACACCAAAGCTTTATACAATTTCCCTTTCGTTTTTGCAGTAACATTTTAGCATGGTAGGGCTTTGACTGCACTCTGCTAATGGGGGCATTTAAGGTGTCACGGCTTTGACAGTCATTGAATCTGACAGCAGGAAACACCTGGTGTCCACTCTGACGGACAAACTTCTGTAATGAATCAATTCTGAATGTGCCGTTGTTTCTGTGGTGAAATTTAAGACAATTCTTTTGTATCCCCGATCATTTCATTACTGTGAATGAAGCAACTAATGTCACATGTCTTCCAACTTCGCAAACAATTCGAGCGTGCAACTCTGTCTGTCAAACACGGCAGTCTGCAGTTTACATTACACAAATATAACACGGTTGTCATCCCGAGGAAGCGACCCGTGATTAGTCCAGTTTCAAGAGCTTAGGCCCCCATCACCTTGACAAAACCATGAGCTCAGTATCCCAATATTTACTTCATAACGATATATGCAGACTTTCCGTCTTAAGACTTGAGGGTGAGCTAGCACGTCCCGCTTCAAGTCTTATTTATTTTGCTAAGGAAACGCCAAGGCCAGGACAAACATCTCAGCGCATTATAGCGTATACAGTAAAAGTGTGACATCACTGCAGCCAAGGCGCAGACGAGTTACATGTGCAAATAAGACAACTTGACTGCCCTTGTGTCCTTGGGCAAGACATTTCTTTACCCAATGTAAGTGTAAGTGTAAGAGTGAGTTAGAAAGGCATGAAATAATGAATGCAATGACTGATGCAATATATATATATATTTATTTATTTTTTAATTGCTGAATGCGTGTTTATCTTTATTTAGCTTTTAACCTGAAGGACAGATGACAAACTTTCTCAGAAATTGTTAAACCAACAGTGACTTGTGATTTAGCACTGTTATAAAGAAGGTGCTCATAAAATACAGTATAAGCACAAACTTTGAATATGTATAAGTGAATAGTAATGTGCTGAAGCTATTGTTTGGAAGGAGATGATTGTGTTGTGTTTATCAAATTATATTTTTACTCAATCAATCTTTACTATCGCTTACAAGAAAAACTAGTGTCAGGTTGCAGTACGGACATTTTTTTCCTGTTGTCCCCTGTACTGGTTGTTTTAGAATGGCTCTTATATTGTTTTCTCGACAAAGGAAAACTCCTGTACGACTGAGAGCTTACATAGCAACTCATAACGCGGTAAGGCACGGGTTAAGACGACTGAAAGACACGTAAATACCAGACATTAAAAGTTAAATAAAGTGCATCCTGCAGCCAATTAATGCATTCATTATATTTTGCAAATATGTTTCAGTTAAATGAAGTGTTTTATGATGAGGTCAATGGGAAGAGAAGCCAATGTGGAATAAACAAGCAGGTATATTTTTATCCAGGCCTGGGACTGTGTTACATTTACCCGTACATTGCTTTTGTACATATGATTGATGTTGGGGAAAAGTGGCGCAGAGATGTTTATTTGTGCAGATCTGGGGGGGGGTGCCTCGGGGGGGGGGCTAATCTGACACTGACTGACAGATGCCTCCAGAGCTTTCTGACTCACCCTGGCACGGGCTCCCAGCGACGCCTTCACTTTAAAAAAGAGGTGAGTGGCTACGAGTGGGAGAATAACAAGTGCGGAGATAATCCCATGTGAGGCCTGTCCTAAATTCTGTATCATTTTAACTGATGAGCTTCTTGGGCCTCCGCCATGGCAGTGCAGTAAACAAATAATTATTCATACTAATAATCTTCCATATTCATGTGCAAATAAGATCCCTCTCCTGGCTTGTGCGCGGCTTCAAGGTTGTATGTGGGAGGTTCCCCTAACTATTGCGCGACTTGACTCATTTCGTGCCAAGAAAATCTATGGGTCAAGGAAGTTGTGAGGATTGGGCCATAAACAGACTTTTTTAGTGTCGGTGCTTTTGAAGAGTCTAAACTTTTTTACTAATAAGTAAAATATTACGCAAAAGACGAAGAAAGTGTATTATAAGTTTGTATCCATGCTGCATGGGTAAAGGAACCAAAAAGGCAGGAAGCAATACCTCTACAATGCAAGAATGCAGGTTCAACGTCTGTGACCTGTGATGCATGGTTTTATGAACATTAATAATGTTGAAGCTGAAAGAATCCCATGCAGACTTTGGCACTTACTTACAAGAAGGATGTGGACATTTTGAGCCTCATTTTATATAAAAATGTATAAAAAACTAATCTGAAGGTAACACACGGAGACACGCATCTATCATTCAGGACGACTTCCCCAATATGAAGACATTGTGTGTCTCTAATCTCACAATCAAAATAACAATACAGATGAAAAAGCCTATTGTTAATTTAAGTTAATAATTTTGTATACGGCCTTTTTAAAGTGATATAATCCGAGTGGTCTAAGGCCGCTGTTCTCAAACTGTGGTACAAGTGCCACTGGTGGTACTGGTTGCTTCTTCAGGTGCATGGTACTCAGGGTCAATTCATTTTAAATGGAGATCATTTCATTGATGTGTTGATGGTTTCAGGTGTTTTTCTGGTTTACACACAAATAAGAAATAATTTAGTCCAATTTAGGTTTATTTTAGACCTAAATCTTAGACTATTTTACGACCTAAACAAGAATCTCAGGTTTTTGACGTCTTAAAGCATTCAAAAATAGAAATCCCTTGATTTTTACAAAGGTAATGTGTAATCCTATGCTAAACCAAATGCAGTTCAATTTTCAACATTTTGTATTGTATATTATTTTGAGTGTGATTGTTTTAGAAGAAAAGAAATAGTGTTTAGTGTACACAGGGCAGAAGGGCATTAATGCAGTGTGCTCTTCTGTTTTTATTCTGCACACATGTTGTACAAAAGATGTGTTCCTTCACTCATGGCATTTACTTGAACGCTGGAATTTATGTTTTGTACATTTTTATAACCTGTAGAAATTAAAAAGCGATTCTCATCTTTATCATGATTACTGTTTGTTTTTTATAAGTAAAACTCTAACATGAAGGTTTGACAGTTAGATCTCTGACAACTTGCTTCACTTCACTTTGCTACTGTCACACTCATCCTAAACATCCTGCACAGCTCACCTTTGCAATTACGCACGAACACTTATTTTTTTCCACGCTTTGCGCATTTGTTAAAGTAGATTCTGTTTCTTTGCACAAGTCACTGACCTTTTTATTCAGCGCTGTGGCGCCTATTTATTTACTGATACACGATAGCACGTATCATATATGTGGCTATTAATAGTGTAGAGAGTGACCCACATCACAGGACTCGTTGGCACAACTCTCTGTGCGTCAAACTGCACATTAAAATACACTTTTCCACTTTCTAAAAGATAAGTGTGAAATTAAACCTTGACGTGTGACAGTGGGCAGGTAGGTGGTGCGACTCAGCACGACTTTGATCAGAAAACAAACATAAAATTGGAAAATGTAAAAAAATATATATATATACATTATGTTTATAGTCAAGTAATAAGCATCATTAAGCTGTGGAGAAAGTAAGTTAGTTCACAGCACGTACCATTGTGGTGCAGGGAAGAGTGCCAACCCTTTCAAAGACCCATTTTCCACTATCCAAAAAGTTTCCAAAAAGTGAGGCGCGTGGGAGAGAGAAAAGTGCTCTGCGTCTCGTGGCTACCGGAAGCAAAAAAAGGCGCCCTAAAAGCCGACCTGCTCCGTGCTGGACATTCTCCACCACTGCTAATCCAAAGAGGTCTGATCCGACTTCTGCTCGCTCCGTCCCCAGTTCAGTCCCCCGAAAGCGTGCTCTGGGGGGGGACGCCTCTCTCCGCTCTTCTTGCTCCTCCGGTACGTAATGTCCACCCGAGTCCGCGCGTTGTCTGCTCAAACGATCAGCTGTTGCTCCGCGGAATCCTCGTTACTGGCACCGGCAACGGCGGCGAGACCGGTCACCCAACGCGCAGACTTCCCAGCGTATATCGCGCCTGTTTGCGCTCGTACGGGACAGCGAGGGTTGTAGAAATGGCGAGCTTGCTTACGTTCCGGACAGCGCGCGGACCGAGATGCCTGCCCTCGCCTCGCTGTGCCTGCCGCTGGTGAATTATTAATAACCAAAGTCTGGCGCACTGAGCTACGAACCAGGGCGGCAGCTGGGGCTTTGCGGGGGAATTAAATACGGGCTCACTGTAAACCGTGGACGCAGGGGATTAGTAGCTCTCACCGGAGACTGAGCGGGGCAGCCCGGGGCCGGAGAGGAGAGAGGGAGGGCGGGAAAGCGAGCTCCGTGCGGTGTACCCCCAAAGCCCTGCGCGGCACGAGGATAGGCTTCCGTTATATGGTACTTTTGTCAGATCATGAATATAAGAGTAAAGGTGGTAGATCCATGAGGTGAGTCCAAAGGTCAAGCCCCGCAAGTGCTTCCTGAACTCAACTGCTGGCTCTTTAGGGATTAACAACGTCTTGGATGCTCATTGGATAGTATTGTGATTAATGTATTTTTCTTATGTCTCTTTTTAATGATTTTTTTTATTTATTTATTTTTTTTTTACAGTCACTTCATCCAAATCAAAATCGACTGATTTAGGCTGATGTCAGAAATGCTGTGATTTTTGTGAGGCTTATTAAGTGTCTTGGCTCTTGGCCTTCTTGTCTTGCTCCACTGAAGAGTTTGCTTCATGTTTGTTCAGCTGTGGTATACAGAGGTGCATTGGAGAAGGGGAAAAAAAAGGGTGGAATAAAAATGCTGCCCCAGTGTTGTCTCGCTTGATTTAACATTCAAGCATCCATACACAAAAGCAAACAAACAAATAAATAATAATAAATAATGGACTTTTTGTTCCATTACAAATACTCAGTTGGATTTCCCCCGTTTGGTTGATATTCACTGTTGTTTGCCTAGGTTTTTTGTGTGTGTGTTTATATCTAAATCATTTTTTTAAAGATGTTTTCATTTGTGTGTGTGTTTTTGTTTTTCCAACAATTTGCTTATTCCTCTGGACAGGTGCACTTTAAAACGTGGAGTCATCAGTTATAGGAAAGTTTGACTTATTGTCTGCAATACTTCTTAAGTATAATTTTTATGTAGGCCTACGTAAAAAAAATAAACACACACACTAAACAAAAATGAAGCTCTTTTATTTCTATCATACAGGCCTAAAGACGGAATAAAAATAATACATTTAATGTATTATGAAAGCAAAATTTCCATTCTTGATCATTTCAAAGTATTTTCCAACAATGCAGATGCAGAATAAACTGTAAAGCATGCAGGCTATTATCTATTACTATTCATTAGTAACAGATATTTAATTATTACTGTTTTTGTGGTATGTATCCGGAGATTTGAGTTGTTATAACACAAAGCTGTAACAATAATCACATTTATTTTATTTGTTTTTTTTGTATTTTTTTGCAACAGGTAACTTTATCCAAAGTCTCTATTTAAAATGTGCGCATTTAACTGTAGACAATTAACTATTATTATTATTTATTTTTTTCCGTGTAGTTTGAAAAATGACAAATATGGCCATAATATTGTGTTAAGCCAGATTTGATAAAACATTCATCATGTCTTCAGTAGACCACACGCGCACACGTCAAACCACATTGTCCCGTGCGTCCTTCATGCGTAATTTCCAATCCCCAATTGACATCGCTGCCTTGGCCATGCACGGACACCTGCACTTCTCTCTGAAAAACTTTTTGGACCATGTGGTTTCTGCAAACGTCACTACACAAGGAAAAGGGGGGGCTTCGTTATGTGCACCAAGAAGGACATGGTGCAGAAAGACAGAGTGCGTTTTTCTTTTATTTATATTTTGACAAAATGGTCATAAAATAGAAAACAATGGCAAAAGCACCAAACTTAATGAAACACATTTTGGACGGTCATGCTTATGTATTCTAAATATGTTTTTAGAAATACATATAAAAAAAGGTCAACATTTATATAGCATATCAAGACTAGCAACTTCCAAAACGTTTCATTTCACATTTTTTTGGTCAAATGTAGATATTCAAACGATAATTAATAGTTTTGTGAGATTAATCAGGGCCATTATGCCTTATATGTATTTTAATAGGCAAGGATCGTGCAATAACTGCCATTCTGATTATATTATCAAGTTATCATAAGTGTCCTTTCCTGTCACTTATAGTGTGTTTTTAAAAACACAAATCTGTAGCCTGTTTGAAAGACTGCTTGAGCTGCGGTCTATAATTCACAGGTAATAGAAGCACCTGTAGCCAGACGTTGAACAATAAAAGGAATATTATTTAGATGCTTATTCTGCTATAAATTACACACACAAAGAAAACCCACTCCGAAAATCAATGTTATGACATAAAACAGGCCGTTACATACTTGGATTGTTTTATTTCCGCAATGACTAAAAAATCATTTATGTTGGAAACAGGCCAAATACTTCCTACATTCGTCATGACGACGTTTTACTGAGTATCACTTGATTAAAATTGTAGTAATAATGTAACATGGTATTTAACATCAATTTAGGCACGTGGGTGCTGATGTTCAACAATAACGAGGGAGAGAGGTTGCGTGTGGCCTTTTGCGCACGGCCTGCAGCTGCGGCCTCCGCGTGGCTCCTGCGTCATAAATAAATCGGTAAAAAAAAAACAACAACAACAAAAACAAAAATAACCCATGCCATTAAAATGTTCTGTACTGATACTTCATATCGTAGGCCTATATAAACAGGCTCGTTGTTTAAAGCATTTCAGAGCTTTGTTTCAGCGACAGGCCTGATTGTGTTTCTGCTGAGAGCGCACCCATCAGCATGCACAGAATATTGATTGTGGCTAATCTAAATCGAGGACTTTTAAAAGTGAATAATAATGTTGTAAAACGGATTGCTTAGTTAGAAGGACCGTTTCAACAAAGAAACAATTCTACAAAATGTTAATTACCTTTAGACAAAAGAAAGTAAGAGTTCTAATGCAAAAATAAAGTGCCATTTAACCCTGTATTAAGAAGCAGGCAGATCTATTTTAGTGCAATAAAAATATTAGGACAGTCCTTCTTGGTCAAATCAACTAAATTGAAACCTCACCGTTATCTTCTAGAGTACACCAAAACAATACAAATAACAACAACAACAAAACTGATATATTTGTTTGTACAACTGAATGTGAAAGCTCGAAGTGACTCATGTTTTGTTTGTATTAGAAATGTAGTGTCTAAGTGAGACATATAGTTTGCACCCAGGGACTCTCTTCTGGATCACAAATGGACTCTATAGAGAGCACCCAGGACCAAGACAAAAGTCCCACCGAGCAACATCCCGGCGGGGAATGCTGACCTGGGCAGTGGCCAGTGGGACTGGGCCGAATCAGAAGGGGCTGAATGCACCCAGACGCAGGCGGGACAGTTACAGAGCTATAGGATGAATGAGAAGTGAACTCACTGAACTGCAGGTTTGGAGCCATGTGGGAAAGCCATACATCAGGGAGGCTGTGTAGGGGGAAGCAGGGAAAACAGTTCTCAATTGCCCTAGCCTGGTGCATTTTAATGGGCTGCGAGCTGCCTTCAGTCCTAAATCATATTATATTATATAGATTTTTTTAAATGTGCAATGATTTCACGTAGGCGTTTTACATTTTGAAACACGAAAACAACTGGACCTGCCTGATAAAGGCTATGGCACAAGTACTAATTGTCTGACCAAACAGCACCAGAGTTGTGTATTGGCCAGAACCTTCGCCAGACTGTGGTCCAGTGTTAGCTCCACCTCTGTTACCAGGCAGTGGAGATGACCACTCGCATCGGAGCCAGTTTTGTGCACCAAACATCCAGTTTGTTCAAACAGCCTGCAGAAGGGCCTTGTCAACAGCAAGAGATGGGGCAATTTATCATATCCACATAGACAGGGTATGTCAATATAAAAGTGTGTCCGCATCCCCGCCCTTTACATCTTTTCATTGGTTTTTAATTCCTTGTATGTATTTTCAAGCCAGCGAGACTTGAGTTCTCTCCTCCCTCAATGCACTGTTTTATAATCTCTAGAGAAGGGATGAGTAGTAACCTAAAGTTAACTTTTCAATATTCAGGTATCAGGAATAAACAGAACTTCCACTCACTGGATATTTCCCCTTTATTGAATTGCTCCACAGTTGATTGTGCATCTATAATAACCACTAACCAAGCTCAATTATATCTTTCTTCTCCATTCTGAGCTTTGAAGTGTTTTCACTTTGTAGCCGTAGCACTGCTTTACCTAATACAGTCAACATCTTTCATCTAAAGCCCCTTTCGGTCAATTTGAACTTAAAAGATTCATACACCCCCTTTTATAAATTCTCTAAAGGCTGTATCCTGCATAACACCCATAATTGCTACCACCTATATGGAAGCATTTTTTTTCTGTCTTTGAAATGCAGGTTAGACTTAAGGACATGATTTAAATTACTCCAACCCCCTGGAGAGAATGGCTTTGAACATAAAGGTGAGCACAGAAGCTATAGGACCACCAGTTTTTGGGAGATTTCCATCAAACTCCGTCAACCCGCAGATCTAAACCAAATGATTACTTTTTCATTATGATTCAAGATTCATAGCATAATAAACAATTAAGCAATTACAGGTGACATGCTGGCGCTTTACAACATGCCCTCTGATTATTTTGCTTATCTGATTGCAATTTTCTCCTGTGCTACCTTGCGGGGTGAGGTGCAGAGATTAGCGTCCGTTGGTGGGATGTGATTGGTGCAGATTGGAGCCTGGAGCGTCCCTGATTGGCTGCGGTTTTGTGTGTGTTTGTCGTTATCAGGGCCCCACCACTGCAGCGCTCCGAGTGGGTATCTCAGGAGGGTAAGGGCTTATCTCCCAGCAGCAAGACGGATTTATACGTGTGATTAAGTCTCGCTGTGTGGAGAGGAGAGAGTGAATGAGGGGATTGTGCATGCGCCGGCGGTAAATGTGCAGGGAGGTGTTCATTCAATAGCAGTAAAATAGACATATCATTGTAGTTGGTGCGGCGCAGATGTCTATAAAAATGTAATAAAATAATAATGAATTAGGCTGAGCTGTACAGTGTGCCAATGGCCTCTCTGAACTCACCTCACTGGATCCTATGCACCATTGTCTTGCCAATAGTAAAAGCATCGGAGCTCAAACTTCCAACCTGGGTGACTCTACACTCTGAGCCACAAGAGCAGCTGGACACAATGGTTCTGAACCACTTCTCAGACATTTGAGGTACAATGGCAGTGGGGGTCTTGCTCAAGGATGCAATAGTAGAATGGGAATTGATCCACTAAAATTGCCATTAGTTGATCGAGGTGTGGTGAAATTAGATTCCATTGTTATAAGGGTTGCAATTACAAATCGAAAAGCAAAGTAGGAAATATATTTAAGTCCTCCGCAAATAATAAACTGTCCCTGTTTACATAGAACTTTTCTGGAATAAAACTGGCTAGTGCTCTGTTTGAAATTTTAATTAACAAATGTAATCAAATTTTCATAAAGTCAGAAAATTAAATTCCTTTTCAGAAATACACACATTTCCAACATGCCCACAGAACATGGTTCAGGGGAAATTACATGTCTGAAAAAGAGTGTAGAAAAAGTAAAAAGTAGCCTTTCTGTAGCTGTTTTGAAAATAAATGAAAGAAATGACAAAGATATGCCAACTTCTGCGTATGATTGAGTCAATAGGGTTTCTTTTTTATTGCAGGCCTAAAGATGTCAGGAAATGCTTGGGCCTCCTAATCGCAATAAAAAAAAAAGAATGACTTCTGGTTTTCGTCCTATTCAGAGGATGATGGTGGTGGTCCATGAACCAGAGTGTACTTCTGTGGAGAGATGGAGAGTGATGTTGAAGTGCTGCTGCATGGTATAGCCCCTCCCTCTCTCTCTCTCTCTATAATCTGTTTTCCTGGCTCAGAATGAAAGCAAGAGCCACCAGAGTCCTGCTCCTCTCAGATCCACTGCCCCTCACCCCAGCTCTGTCTCCTCCTGCCCTCTTCATCCTTCACCCACTTCCTCATTATGGGAGTAGCATATCGGAAACTTCCACTAACTTTCACAAACTCAGATAACCTGCCAACTTCTATGTCCTTTGATTGATCTGAGTGATCCTCGTCGAGATTGTGTTCATGGGGTTTCATATTTTTGGAATTAAATATTGCCATTTCAATTTGATAGTGATTAAATGTGCCATGGACTTATGACCCCTGACTTACGCCTGGACTTGATACTTGTGGGGCATACCATATTTATGTTGATTATGAGCAGAAATCAGCTGGACCAAATTTAATGTGACCAAGGACTGCATGGGGTAAAAGCAATGTCAATATTTTACACTTTTTCAGAAAAATATGGGGCAAACCTCAGGGATCTGCATTAGGGCCACTACTGTTTAAATAATCAGGTGATTAATACATCAATGTAAGTGCAAGTAAATAAACTTGAATTGGGCTTCTCAAATGCATACAAGCTACTTCAGGTGGCACGGTGGCGCAGTGGTTAGCACTCACAGCAAGAAGGTCCCAGGTTCGATTCCCGGCCCAACAGAGCCTTTCTGTGTGGAATTTGCATGTTCTCCTCATGCCTGCATAGTTTTCCTACTACAGTTTCCCCCACCACTAAAAACATGTACAGAATGAATGTGAGTGTGTTTGAGAGTGCAAGTGTGGGAAAACGGATGGATATTACCTCATAGCTACAATTCGCTGTGGCGTGTTTACATGCATGAGTCCCATGTATGTTCATTAACATGTACTGTCCCAACCAAATAAACAATAGGCAGTCTGTATTAATGCTAAGTGTAAATTAATTTAGCCAATCAAGTCTGGGTTTGAGATTGGATAGACATCGAGCTTTAACACTGTGACTAATTTTGTTAAATTTCCCTCCTTTGTTCTGGTCTCAGGGGCTGCACTGTTTTGACCATACAGGACAAAATTGCTTCTTGCGCACAGACAATTGTCACATAAACTGTCTTCATCGACCAACACAATGGCAGCGCACACAAACAAAGTGACTGACAATATGGAGTAACAACAATAGCCTAGAACGGACCACCACTCCACCAACTGGCTTTATTTATCTGATATTTGGGTTGGGTGGAGCCTCCTCTACGGTGCCATTTTCTCGATTTGGTGCCACATCCAAGAGAACATGAATATTCATACTAATCTACTCCACTATCCATTCCCATCCACTACCAGCACCCTTACCCACCATACACCCCTCCTCCCCTGCCACCCCTCTCACACACACCAGTCTACAGTGGAAGGCAACACTTGTCCGTGGCACATGGCGAGACAGCTGTTGCGATCCGAGCCAGGCATCTGTGCAGTGGGAGAGAGAAAGATGGCACCGGGAAGAAAGGCGCTGGTAGAACCATATAAAAATGATAAGAATTGAGAGATGGGATGAGACACAGGGATGTGGAGAGAGTTGCGGACTGGACAGAGGTTGACATGGCGACGGGGGGGGTATGTGTGGCGGTGGTGGTGTGGGGGTAATTTGGGTAGAAGAGAGGCAGGCAGACAGCAGCAGGGCAGGGTGGCACAGGGGTCAGGAGGGTGAAAAGGAATGGGGCGGGCCAGACAGAGCGACATGGGCATCGGAGGGAAGGGCTGTCTGGGGAGGACAGTGGGCGAGATGTGTGCTGTTTAGAGGAGGGGTGGTGGTGGTGGTGGGCACGGGGGGCAATGAGGGTAAAGCAGTGCAAGGGCACGATGAAGGTAGGTCACACCAGATTTTTAAATGGCCTATTATAGCCTTTTTTTCTTCTTTTTTTACAATATGGACACAATAGCTTTGGGATTTCTTAAATTAATTAAATGAATTTATGTATTTGAGGGCAGAAAAGGAAGATGGACTGACTATGCAGCAATACTGAATGAAACAAAACACTAGGCATGTTTTTGATGAGGGAAAACCTTATAACATGGCATGAAGCATGAACTCAAAAGGCTCTAAATTTTGCTTTTTTGTTTTGACAATTTATACAATAGAAAAAGGTACAATTCATGTCACACATTCTCATAATAAGCTCCAGAAGCATCACTCTATACGTAGCCGCCCCCCCTCTTCCCTTTATCATAATATTGTCAGCTATTTGCAAGAACAAGAGTTTAAATTGTCGCTTTTCACTCATAATGGTGTAATATTCTGATGATCAAGAGTGTCATTTGAAGTACAGTAATTCCTTTTGATTTGACCATAGTTTGAATTATTTCTTGCTCTTCTTAGTGAAAATAGGGTCTCAATTTATCACTGGCCATTACTGGTAACAAAGTACAGTGCGCACTTGATAAGATATAATTACTGCTGCCTGACAATAATTAAAGCTGGAATACCTGACATATTTTCTTGTAGTGAATACATTTTTTGCCACCATAGAATGTATTGTGAATGCTGCGGTTTGTGGGGAAAAAATGATCAGACCGTAAGCTGTGTGCATCTCAATAGGATTTGGTTGAAGTGAGTGCCTTGTTTTGCTTTACCATAACAAAGCTGTACACGAGCCTGAACAATCGAGATGTGCAAGGGTTGTGAAAGATCTAGACACAAGTTGGGGCTTTCGTGGTTTGAAAAATAGGGGGGAAAAAAGTATATACAAGTATTGCTGCTTTAATTGAATAAAACAAAAAAGTGTGGTGCCGTGACCCATGTGAGTACCCAAGTTCCCTCACATGTTAAGCAGTGTGTACATCCACAATCCCCTCTTGAGAAATTTAGCACAAACACAGCGACAGGAGATTTATGGCGGCACATTGATTCCCGTCCCGCCGTCTCCTCCGCGCTCAGACTAACAGAATGTCTCACCGTGCTGCTGTCTTTGTCCTGGTCCGTTCTCACTGCTCCACGCCCAAGCCAAACAGCGCAGCCACTTGTGAAGCCCGAATCGCTGTAAATTGAGCCTGAATCTGCCCAACAACAACAGGCCGCTCTTATACACCGGCAGACTGCTCCTTTGCCAGCCTGTGCCTGCGCAGGGCCCCCCATCACCTCCGTACCGTCCGCTGAAGCACCCTCTGACCACATCCCGCGTGGGGCCTTACAGCTGGGTGCTGTGCTTGCCTTATTCCTTCAGTGTATTTATCTATTCCTTAACAAGCAGTATTACAATAGAGGTCACAAACTACAGTTACTATTTTCCAACTACTACAAGTATCAAACAGGGTATGCGGATGATATCACAATAGGTAACAGAAATAAATGTGGAATTAATTTTGACACAAAGAAAGTTGAAAGTTCTGTTTGTAGTGAAAGTGAATGCGCATACCGCTAATTGTAGAACTGACACACCCCTGTCAATATCATCCGTGACTTCAGCTGGAGCAGGAAGTGAAGCAGCGGAAAGAAAACTGGGAAGTGAAACTATCTATCACAAGTGTAAAGTCACAACTTACTGTAAATATATTGTCCTGTTGCTTATGTGGGTGCAAGAATAGGCGAGAACAATGTTCAGGGCTGTAAAAAAAAAAAAAGTTTATTGCATAGCAGCTGCGTAGCTTCCTGCCTCCGGCTAAGCCCCGCCCATCATCTACAATGTTTACAAACAATGAGAGGTTACGCAGTGGCATTGTAGCAGTGCAACAGCATAGCAACAGAAGCTAAATGAGTGTTAACTTTGAGTTGTTATTATTTGCCTTGCAGTCCGAAATGTTGAGGATCATGTTGTATAGAATGGAATGAACACTGAATATCCTCAGAGATCCTAATACCTCATTACACTTCTTCTCTTACTCCTCCTCCTACTACTATTCCTCACACTACCACTTTTGCACTATATTGCAATAACATGTAAGCAAAATAATAATAAAAATCACTTATCAATATTTTTTCTTCTTTTCTTTAAAAAGTAAAATCATGGCAACTACTAATGCAGCTGTCACTTCTGCTATTCAAAATGCTTAAATAAATTTGAGGAAGCAGTAACTTATTCAGTCTTGCAGGTTATTTTTTTTCTCCACTTTCTCCACTAGTTTGAGAGAAGAGGCCACAGGATCAGAATGGCAACCACTTCTCTGTCTGTCTATATGCATATGTTGCTTACCACCACTGAAGTGGATGGATAATGGGCCATAGTTTACATCAATAAATCAAAGAACCTCACCTATATAAATAAAACTATATTTTTGCACCAATTCGATCCTCTGAATGTGCTTTACATATGGCAGAATTGGCAGTAAAACTAACTGAACGGAAACAAGTAAAAGATAAATTTACTTTTTCAGTGCCCCCCTCCTTTCCATCCCCCATCCATGTCCCGGAGTGAGCGAGGGTGTCTTCCTGCCCTACATACTGCAGTCCTGCGCGGGGACTGCCCTAAGTGTGTCAGGCCTCAGATGAACAGGAGAGGGGCTGAGGGGTGCATCAGGGGACTGCTTGATTGATGTTGTCACTGTGAGATGGAGGGGGACCAGCTCTCTGATCTCACAAATGTGACTGTTTGTGTCAGAAAGCACAGAAAGGCAAAATAACAGCTCCAGTTCTATTCACTAGATGTGCCCCAAAATGCTGTAAAGTAACCCAGTTCAAAAGGTCACTACTATGCAAATTTTACATGTAAGATTATTCATGAAAATGGTCCATCTCCATCCAAACTTTGCCTCTTATTCCAATCTGCACTCGCTGACTGGAAGTGGCTTTCACGGAGATGTACTGCCTGCTTTGACTTGGCCTTGATAAAATTCTCTATCCTTTTCTCTGGTGTAAAGAAGGATTTAATTAAAAACTGCACTCCTCTGGGATAAGTCCCAGATTTGAGAGAAAGAGTCAATCACTAATGCACTCACCAGATGATTCTGTGATTAGAATTCAGGAAGTCTATTTAAGCATCTAAAGTGATCAAAATGTTCTTTTCAAGGACACTTATCGGCAACCATTTCAAGTTCTTGACATGCTTTGCTTATTTATAAATTTAGAGATGTATTTTTTTCAATTATGTGGAAAACCTTTTAACTACTTCCATGAACTGCCAAATCAAGACATCAATACAAAGTAACAACTACTGTACTGTACTACCAACGTTCTTGTTGTACTGCTATTATACTGCAATGTGCTGAAGTGCATTGTTCTTGTGACCACCTCAAATAGTTGAAAAAATGGGACCAGTTAAGCAGTTTGTTGAGACATGAAAAGGCAGATCATAGTAAATATCAGCTTATTTTTTACAGATACAACAGATAAATGCTGCCATAGGTCCTGCATACAGTGAGGAAAATAAGTATTTGAACACCCAGCTATTTTGCAAGTTCTCCCACTTAGAAATCATGGAGGGGTCTGAAATTGTCATCGTAGGTGCATGTCCACTGTGAGAGACATAATCTAAAAAAAAAAATCCAGAAATCGCAATGTATGATTTTTTAACTATTTATTTGTATGATACAGCTGCAAATAAGTATTTGAACACCTGTCTATCAGCTAGAATTCTGACCCTCAAAGACCTGTTAGTCTGCCTTTAAAATGTCCACCTCCACTCCATTTATTATCCTAAATTTAGATGCACCTGTTTGAGGTCTTTAGCTGCATAAAGACACCTGTCCACCCCATACAATCAGTAAGAATCCAACTACTAACATGGCCAAGACCAAAGAGCTGTCCAAAGACACTAGAGACAAAATTGTACACCTCCACAAGGTTGGAAAGGGCTACGGGGAAATTGCCAAGCAGCTTGGTGAAAAAAGGTCCACTGTTGGAGCAATCATTAGAAAATGGAAGAAGCTAAACATGACTGTCAATCTCCCTCGGACTGGGGCTCCATGCAAGATCTCACCTCGTGGGGTCTCAATGATCCTAAGAAAGGTGAGAAATCAGCCCAGAACTACACGGGGGGAGCTGGTCAATGACCTGAAAAGAGCTGGGACCACCGTTTCCAAGGTTACTGTTGGTAATACACTAAGACGTCATGGTTTGAAATCATGCATGGCACGGAAGGTTCCCCTGCTTAAACCAGCACATGTCAAGGCCCGTCTTAAGTTTGCCAATGACCATTTGGATGATCCAGAGGAGTCATGGGAGAAAGTCATGTGGTCAGATGAGACCAAAATGGAACGTTTTGGTCATAATTCCACTAAACGTGTTTGGAGGAAGAAGAATGATGAGTACCATCCCAAGAACACCATCCCTACTGTGAAGCATGGGGGTGGTAGCATCATGCTTTGGGGTGTTTTTCTGCACATGGGACAGGGCGACTGCACTGTATTAAGGAGAGGATGACCGGGGCCATGTATTGCGAGATTTTGGGGAACAACCTCCTTCCCTCAGTTAGAGCATTGAAGATGGGTCGAGGCTGGGTCTTCCAACATGACAATGACCCGAAGCACACAGCCAGGATAACCAAGGAGTGGCTCTGTAAGAAGCATATCAAGGTTCTGGCGTGGCCTAGCCAGTCTCCAGACCTAAACCCAATAGAGAATCTTTGGAGGGAGCTCAAACTCCATGTTTCTCAGCGACAGCCCAGAAACCTGACTGATCTAGAGAAGATCTGTGTGGAGGAGTGGGCCAAAATCCCTCCTGCAGTGTGTGCAAACCTGGTGAAAAACTACAGGAAACGTTTGACCTCTGTAATTGCAAACAAAGGCTACTGTACCAAATATTAACATTGATTTTCTCAGGTGTTCAAATACTTATTTGCAGCTGTATCATACAAATAAATAGTTAAAAAATCATACATTGTGATTTCTGGATTTTTTTTTTTAGATTATGTCTCTCACAGTGGACATGCACCTACGATGACAATTTCAGACCCCTCCATGATTTCTAAGTGGGAGAACTTGCAAAATAGCAGGGTGTTCAAATACTTATTTTCCTCACTGTACACTTTTATTTGCTGTTTATCTCACAAACAAATGCACATACTATTGATAGTGACCTTGCACAAGTCAGAAGAGTCAAAAGTTGTGAATATGACATAAGTAATATTGATATTATATTAATTTTCCCAGGACCAATTAAACAAGTTGCACAGAGTGACTAAATGATGTTCAGTATAACCAAAAGAGGCCCTGGTGGTCACCCAGAGGCCCATGTAGGGCCTTTTCAGTCCACTTACAGCAGGTGACGCATCCACATGCAAATATCAACATCACATGTAACACAAGGAGTACAATCTATCACACACATTGCACACACAAAGATGAACAAATCCCAATGGAAGCTTGAGTCCTACCATCCACCACGACCTGGCAGAGACGTCATAACAGAGCTGCCACCTGCGCCCAGGGTCACTGTGCCTCTCCCACGCCATTATCTCCTGCTGCTGCCACCAAACCACCAATCGTCTTCCCCTGCACCAAGCAAACCTAAAACGGTCACACTCAGCTGGACCACTCAGCCCTGTCTGTAACCAGGCTAGCTGTGTTATGGGACCGGGGCTGTGCATGTGCTGGTATATACTGTATGTCGCCCATGATCTGCCTGTTCGTGTGTGTGTGTGTTTGTGTGCATGTTTGGATGAAGAGGGGAGTCCGAGATGAGTCTCCTCCAAGCAGCTGTGCCTCGCTGTTCGCCCGTTCCAACTGTCTTCTGCTGCCATGCAGAGACTTATCTCAATCCAATGTGATAGCATTATTCCTATACTAAAAGCATTGTGTAGGGCAGTATAGTTTAAGAAGTAAAAATGTGTGTATCTGTGTAATTGTGTACATGGGGCGGTGGTGGGTGATAGGCAGGTTCCAGGAGGCCCCAGGCCAGGCTCAGATGTAGAAGCCAGGTTAGACCTGGGCCCGTTGGACACAGTACTGTGGGGAGAATCAAAGCACAATGCAATGCTGGTAATGAACTCTCTTTTATCGACACACCGATATTATAGAGCAGGGTGACAATGAGAATGTACATGAGGGACTGCACTTTCCATAGCTACATTCCCCTCAACTCATACTGGCAAATAATGAGCAAAGAGGTCCAACAAAAACTGTTATAAAAACTACGCAGAACTTCAGAGTCTCTAAAACATGCAATTGTCAACACAACAGTTTATTTATGTCAAATTCAATTTGACAAGTTTTTAAATTGTGTTTTTATATCATCACTTCCAGGAGACTATTTTATATAGTAATAATAATAATAATAACAATAATAATAACAATAATAATAATAATAATAATAATAATGATTATTATTATTATTATTATTATTATTGTTATTATTATTATTATTATTATTATTATTGATTATTATTATTAGTAGTAGTAGTAGTAATAAGAAAAAAAACCTCTGATCTTACTCTCAGATTTGTATGACATTTAAATGTGAAATGATCCTGATTGATTTGAACATTTGCCATCATCTGTGCATTTAAAACTTGGACTTTTTAAAGGAACATTCTTGGTCCCGTCCTGCTCGCGCCCACCACAGCGGTCAGAAGTCTCCCTGTAAGCACATGCTGCACGCGCCAGTAAAGACAAGCTCTCCTCCGCCAAAGCAGCCCGCTGCTCACTTACAGCCAGCCGGGCCGGACGTGAGGAAGAGCCAGAGAAGTGGCACCGAGGCCTCACCCAGACCCACGCCCATCACTCCAACACAGGGACATGTCCAAAACTGACACAGCTCCGGGCGCCAATGTAAGAGCAGTGTGATCACAAATATGCAAATGAGGCTAAACAACATGTATCCCACCTACGAGCCAAACGCCACATCCAGGAAAGTTTGGACAAGATGAGTTTTTTTCCTGAATATATTTTTTTCTTTTAAAGGCAAGCTCTTCCAGCAACTAAACGCATGCTTGATAAACATATAAACTAAATGGCAGATATTGTGGAATAGAAGAACATCAAAATTGCGCTCCTTTTGTTATAGAAATTGAATATGATACATGTTTGTATAGTTTATCTTCTTCTTGGTCCATTTGGAAAAACATGCAAACAGCCAGTGGCCCTGAATGTGACGTTCTGCAGCAGACAAGCACAGCTGCATATGGATAAACACAAAGGCTAATGCTCCTCACAAGAAATGCATCTGTGCTAAAGAAAGTCAGGTGGTTGGCTGCTGAGGACAGTGCGCCGGTTCTTCTGCCAGTGTGAGGATGGGACGAGGAACAGGCCCCAGCTTGGCTCTTGTGGGGTTTTGGTTTGGCCCGTGAGGAGGTGCAGAGACTTGTAATAGTCAGGGGTATGAACTCAATTCATTTATGCAGTGAATACTGTCAATTGATAGGGAAATCAGTCTTTCCAAACACAGCTAAAGGGAAATTAATCTTGTGTTTGAATGTGATCTACGTACAAACTATAATTGCGTTTGACCAAGTTGTTTTGGCCGTCCGAGGAAAAAGTTTGGTAACGGTGACCGATGGAGTGGAGAGGGAGGAGTAGGAGAGATTTCTCCTGATGGTAAAGAGTGAGTTTAAAGGCGCACAGCGGAATTTTTTGGACTTTACTGTGGCTACCAATACTAAACGTGCTCCTAATGACCGGCATAGAAACTCCCACTTTTTGCAGTGGGTTATCAAAGAATACATTTGGATTAGGACCTTAAATCTCAGGTCTCAGGGGAAGTGAGATTTCAACAAATAACATATCTGTGATACAATAAATGCTTAGATTTTATTCTATTTTTTGTCTGAAATGTTACGCGGTGTTGCTTTAAGGTACAAGGGATCAGAGTGAGTGACATTGGGGCTATTCTTTCTTTGCAATCTAATACATAAGGCAAGCTATAATCTATATTTCAGCATGTGTGCCCGCTCTGTCATTTAAACACTTAGACCTAATCTCCTCAGTTGTACAGGCTGTTTGCATGAAGTATATTGAAAGCAGAGTGAAATGTGCAGCTCATGAGCACAATAAAAACAAACCAAATCCATTGGCTTGTGTGGTGTAAACATTAGTCAGAATACATGAGGACGGCATTACATTGATGTGAATTAGACATGCCTGTTGTAGGAAAGATTTAAAAAAAAAACATCCCCACAGTGAGAGTGAGTCCGACCTGGAGATTGGAACAGAACAGTGGATTTATTTACAAGACAAAATGCATTATGAGTTTGTTTGTTTTTCCATCCCTCGACAATGGTAAATTGTTATGGTTAGGAATGTGCCCTTCCAGAGGCATGCAGTTCACCTCAGTACAATGTGGAACCAGAAACGGGATCGTTTACTCACTGTGTACTCAGGTGACGAGCTACAGTACCAAGCTATATCATACAAATATGCTCTTCATAAAGTGCAGAGCGGAGGTAAAGTGGCAAGCTTTTTCGAGATATGTTCAAGCTAAATGAATCATGTATTGTTTTGGGATCTTAGTGGGGAAGTGCACATGGGGTGGGCTATATGGCACAGTCACCTTGCAGCAGCGCGGCCAGAGTAAAGTCTTTAAGGCTTTAAGAAAACAATGGGCACCCTAGGCCTGAATACATTTGTTTGTTCCTTTTTATTGCACCTTCCCTATATTTGTTACACTTTGGTTTAAATTAAGTGATTGACTCCCATTCTCTTCTCTCCTCCTGTTCAGCCCCCAGTGTTGAGACTGTGCTCTTGGAGTCGGGACTTACTGGGATATAAGTGCCAACATTTAATTTATTAATCACATTCCCCTCATTTCACTGTATCTGTGTGAGTCTCTCCTGTTGAAATTATGTTATTCCTCAGTTATTGTTGTTGTTGTTTTCAGTCCACAGATTTACATTTTCAGTTCACAAATGTAAATCTGTCCTATTCTCCTTCTGTTGGAGTCCAGTATGGTTTATGAGTTCAAGCTGAGAACAGCAGCAGCTCTACACAGCCTATATTCCCAGGTGTGTCACTCCACTCTGGTGTGTTTTACATGTGTTAGAGGCTCACTGGGAGGTAGCGCGAGTGGAGGGACAAGTGGCAATTACTACACCAATTCTAGTATGATAGTTTGCTGGACGGGCCGCACTTGGCGTGGATCCTCATTTTAGGGGATATTAAAAGCACTAGATGCAACTCCATTTTGCAACCCTTACCTCATTCATTGCCTTTATAATGTAGTTCTTTCTTTTCTTTTCTTTTTTTGGATCACGCCAGACCTCATATGGCCTGAACTGCACCGGAGACTGGGCTCTGTGCCTGGACGACCCGAGGTGATTTCCAAACTGCATTTATATACATACAGAAGGTTTCCATCTCACCTGGACGAGTGGTGTTCAGTCCGAACCCGTTGTAAGTATTTGAAGGGCCCCAGATCATTCACTTCATGGGTCAAGAGCACGCACCGCAGTAATGCACTCCAAAAGTTTGTCATGGATTTGGCTCACTCGGCTTTGGAAATTGCGTATGATTGTAAAGTCTAATGAAGAGTTATGGCCACCCACGGAAAAGTTTCCCCTTTTAAATTAAATCACTAAAAAGAAAGAAAAAAGCGGTTGTTCGTAGACTGTAGAATTGTAGACTAGCTAAAACAAAAATATATATTTTTTGGGGTAGGGTTCAAAACCTATGATTTAAATGATAAAAGTATAATGCATATAGCCATGGCTCCACGGTTATTGCTTTCCACGGGCTTTTAGTACAAATCTTTTGGGCATTATTACTAACAATACAACATTTAAATGATTTGCCGCTCAGAAAGAACCAACCCAAAAACAATTACAAATTTTAGATCTGACAGAAGAAAAAAAAAAAGGATTTGTTTCTCGCCCACCGCTGCACACTGTCAAACTCCACAGCAGCTCCAGCTCCCAGTCCGTTTGTAATTTGTCTGCCCACTGGTCTCACTCATTAAGTTTGTAAAGGTTTTCTGGGCAGCGCGGTTCGAGAGAGGAGAGGAGAGCGGAGAGAAGGGAAGCCTGGCATTTCTTTGGCACAGCGCTCGGGCCCGTCTTTGCCCAGAACGGTGGGGTTACCATGGCACCAGTGGGCACCTCATAAAGCGCACCATTGTTAGTGGCAGTGTGTGTCTGAGTGTGCACTGGTGTGAGAGTGTCTATGGAAGCGCCACATTGAACTGCATGGCAACAACCCCTGGGCACTGCCAACTGCACCAGGCTGGTACAAGCCCCGATCTGGAAAAGTTGGGACAATGTGTAAAAAAAATATTCTATGGTTTTTAATTATCATAAAACCTTTGTCACAACGGATATGTTTATCTCCTGTATATTCCAGGGCCTCATGTTATGCCTCAGACTGTAAAATTAAGAATGGACTGAGGGCGCGTGGCTTCCCCATAGCGTTCAGCGCGAGCTAACTCAAGCTCGTTCATGCTAGCAATTTGACTGGGTTTTTGGAGCCAGCTCCATTATTTGGAATAGGGCGTAAATAAAAACAGTAAGAGGATAAAGTTAGGACGATGGTGCGCAGACAAACATGTGGAGAACGACAAGCCTGTGTTCAATATTGACTTGAAGAGGGGCAAAAAGGTTTCAATGGAAATTCCATTGGAGCCAAAAACGTCCGGAGCCAGTCGTAATTTTTCTATGCTTTCAGGAAGAAGTCGCTCACATTCTCACATTCAGTCTTATGTCTTAAGTATTGTAAGCTATTTTCATTTATGGCATGACTAACCAAAAATCTCCCCATAGGCATTTTATTTGTAAGCTTTCTAACAATGTTCCTATAAATGAAAGTGCATGAGCAAAGACAAACAAAGATGCATCTGAAGAGTTCAATTCCAAAATTGGATTATTTTTTTTTCTTAAAACATTGGCTATTTGATTTATTTTTGTGGTGCCTTTACACGATACGCTACAAGTGACCCAAACGTTGATTACATTTGGACGGAGTTTACTTTTGCACAAAACATTTAAATCACTGCGTCACAAAGAGAACAAATACATCATACCACAAGTGCACATTGATTTTTGAAACGCACTTTACTTAGCTTATCTGTTTCCCCCCCTATTCTTTTTACATACAGTAGACCAAATGTAACTACTTTGCCACAATAAAGTGATCACGTACACTGCTTTTTTACAAACCATGCCATTAAAACAAGAATAAATTGTGTGGAAGCAACACATCCCAAAAGGTTTTAGACAGAAGACAAGTATAAACTGCTGTCAAAACATGCTTGTTACAATAAAAGTAATAGGCTAGCCTACAGGCCAAACATACAGCATAATCTTTATAGCTTTTCTAAAGGCCTAGTAAATAGCTTAATAAAAAGTAAAAAATAAATAACTCTTTGATTAAAAATGCGTTCTCATAGGTTTCCTCGCTACCTGAAAATCTGCTTTTCCCATTTATCTCCTCCTACACACGCTCTTTTCCACTAAAGTCTGTCAGCACACCGCCAAGAGTCTCACCGCTTGCAATGTGATTTATATTATTATTATTACATTTGCAGCACTGGAGAAATAAATGGCAAAAGTGCTTGTTTCTGAAAACCCATTTTCATTAAAAGCCCCAAAACACGTGGTGCTTAAACAAAAAAAAAAGAAATAGCCACCGCAATTACAAAAATAAGCCTGCAATTTGAAAATAACCCACGGGGAGGTTTTTATTCCCTCATCTACTCCAGTCAATGCCATTAGCCCAGAAACGCAACGCAGGTTTGTTTATGATTGTTTCGCTCCCAAATAGCCCAAAACAGTGAGTTACTATGTGCGAAAGTCTGGATACAATTTGTGGTTCCCAAAAGAGAGAGAGACAGAGCGGGAGAGGAAAGTAGGGAAGTATTTTTGAGTTGGTGAAGTTGCGCAGGGAGTTGAAGCGGGTCGGTGACAACAGGTGTAGTAGCATTTAAGCTAACCTAAACTTTGGAGGGAAAGGCCGGGAAGAGCGAGGTGTGGTTGAACTTGAGATAGTCGCGCTTTGGAGAAGATTGAGAGAGAGGAGGGGTTCCCTCTGCTGGTCAGTTTGAAAATTACAATCACGACAAAGTTGAGCACAGTTTGTTCTTTTGTGCAACTTCTGATAATAATGCAATGCTGCTGTACCCGGAAGTGCTGAATCCACTTTATACTGTTATACTTGTTTGTAAGCTACGTGACTAGATAATAGGCTAATGGAGAAATATACCAGCTCATAAAAATGAATTAAAACCCTTTGATAGGCTAATTTTCTACACACAAATAAACTGATTACAATTGTTTTAGTGAACGAGCTAATGATAGTGAACTGGGTTATTAACCTCAACCCCCACCGGTACCTTTTCTCCAGTTTGGCATTACCCAAATCAAAATGGCGACAAAAACAAGGATGAAAATACAACCAAAAAAAGTGACAAAAGCGCGAAAAAAACACGATAAACAAGCGCCAAAAACATGATTAAAGCAAAAAAAAAAAAGAGCCACAAAAAAGCAACAAAAATGTGCCGGAAAAAGCAACAATAGCACAATAAAAAAGCGACTAAAACACGACAAAAAGCAATGAAGAAAGCAACAAAAAAGACAAACCCAGATTTAAAAAAAGAGACAAAAATGAGGCGTTACCTGGCCTATAGGCTTTAAGCTCCAGTCGAGAAGCTTTTAGATTTGAGTGAAGTTGAACTGGAGGGGGTAAGAGGTTAACTGACTGCGGAAAACAAAACGACTGTCTCTCTCATACATTTTGGTGACATGGATTAATAATATCGACTCCATTCTCATTGGATTTAAGGAACCAAAATATCTGACAATGCCCCCCGGTCTGCTGTGGACTAACACATTTCCGACTGACAAACAAAAGCCAGTCTACAGATCAGTCAGAGTGTTGCAGCGTCATGTGAAGGAGCGTTGTGAGTGATCCACCTTATAGACGCGGGGCAGCCACCTGGAACAGACAGCCTCGTGTGCCAAATGTGTGCCATGTTTCGCCCCACACTCCTGGCACCAGCCGCTGTCTGAGAGGGTCTACCAGAGCACCGAGTGTGTGTTGTGTGGGTGCATTGAGTTCCACTGGGCTATGGCCTCACACTGAGGTTCCCAATTTACATTTCGTTGGAAATTATCGTGAACATCTGAACACCCAACCCATCTCACATCCTCTTCAGTCCTTCCACCAGGGAGAAGACTGCGAATCCTTGACCAGTGCCGTGTTCAACTGACTGAAAGCAGGCAGTCAGGCAGCTGAACTCTCCCCTTCCTTCATTATTTATTGAGCTTTATATGTGGTAGAATTGACAATACACTTTATTGAACAGAATAATTAATATATGGGAAAACATGCTCTTTTGGTGAGCTTTTCACGTTGCAAAGGCCTCCTGACTTGAATTAGAGGCCTTTGTCTGTGGACAGAGCATGTTAACAGCAACATGATGCCAACAGATAGATAAATGACGTTACTGATTTTGACTAAAGAGCTGAAATGATCAACTGCAAAAGGTGTAAGGTGAAGGTGCAGGAAACTTCCAAAAGAGAGATATTGAGCCTCAATAAAAACGACCACCATGCATATGGATGTGATGTGGTTTTGTGTATGTATTTTATTATTTATTCATTGAAAGTGGGGCAATGCATTAAGTTGAACATGTAAATATTAAGGCTAATTTGTGGCCCAGCAGGTAAAAGCAAAAAAAGAAAAGTCAATTTGTTCTTCAAACCCCCTCTTCGCTAACAAGGAGCGTGGATTTGCATCTCCTCCTGTTTATAGGCGGAGACATTCTGTCCTAACCAAAATGTTGAGGGAGGATTGGCCGCAAAGGGTTAAAACTACCAGTCTTGTTTTGGCAGAAAAATATGGGGCTCTGAACAGATTTTAGTGGGAGACAGGTGCCAGCTCTGCCATCTGCTTTCACTTCTACCTCCCTCTCTCTCTCCCCACTCCTCCCTCTCGCCCAATACTATCATCCAATCACGTGTCTCGAACCCTCCCCGTCATGCGCTGGCACCCGCCCTGTAGCTACCTGAGGTATGTGGAAGCAGGCAGGGATCAAATCAAAGGGAGATTTAATAATGACATGTTTGGCAAATGAAGCGTTGGTAAAATATTGGCATAACCCACGTGACACGTAAAAACTGTTACACGAAAAAGTGTTTCGCCCTTGGTTGTAATGAAACCTTCAGCCGTGATAGCAAGCTCGCAGTATGGTCGACGATTGCATATGGTCAAAATCACCTTATTATCTTATTATCGCCATGGAGTACTCCAATCGTCAGAACTATTTGCCTAAAGACAAATCATCAATTGTTATTCAGTTTGTTAAAGGGGGAACACATCACCCAAACGGTCAATCACAGTTAGTCTTTTATCTTATACTTTTGTTGGACAGACCCGTTCTTAATACAGAAGGTCGAAAGATCTCTATGCCTTTTGCTTCTTTTGTCCTTATTGCTCTCGTCAGGTCCCCAAATTAAATCCTCAAGTGCAGGAGTGAGATAATTGGATTTCTTTTTCAAAATAGATTTTAAGTTAATATTAGTGGGTATCACATTTCAGTGACCCAGCGGCTGTATGAGTGGTTAGCATGGCGTCTTCAATTTCCATCCCAGTGGCCTCTAAGACGCTCCAGGATCAATTCAATCTATAGGTTTTTGGGGGGGTTTCTGGTAGGTTTTCTGGATGAAATGTATACGTAACCTACCACGAAAATGTACCAGAAACCCTAAACAACAATTGATCCTGGAGCGGAGCAGGATGGAAAGTAAAGGTGCCGTGCTAACCACTCATACAGCCGCTGGGTCTCTGAAAGGTCAAATCCGCACTAATAGCAACTGTTGTCTGCATTAAAAGTTACATAATGCACCTTTAAAGAAGGAGAGCGGTGTTTTGGGCATGTTCCACTGACTGAATGTCCAGGAGAAGGCCTTGAACACACTGGAAAGGCATGAACCAAAACCCCCCACAAACTACTTAGTCCGCATAAGAGTCCGTACACTACATGTGAGAGAATGTGTCCTTAACTTACATACCAGTCTCTTTCCAGTAACGCTCCAGTGAGTGGTATTGTTATAGTTATGAAGATGTTGACAATTGTGTTCCAAGTTATGTGAATTATGAATAGTCTGAGTGGCACTGAAGTCAAATTCTGCTCAAGGCCTCATGAAGACTTAAACTTTGAAACGTGTTACAACTCTACTGGCTCCGTGCATCCTGCCACATAATAAGAGAGAAATCTAATTTTAGCCTTTTTTGGAAACACTTACCATAAGTTCCTCAGAGAAAGATATTTTAATGGCCCACTGGATGACTTATGAAAATCCATAAAGAGTGAAAACATATTGTTGGCCGTCGTTGGTGTGTGGGGCTGTCTCCGGAGAGCAGAGGCTAAGGCTCATTTAAAACCCGGCGCCTGATCCATGTCGCTAGCTCCACAAAATGGTGCTGCAAATCCGGTGACTGCTAATGGGCCTGATAGAACAAAGGTGAGTCCACAAGAGGAGCCATAGTGACTAAAGGCCGATAGCATGTAGCTACTGTATATTTGAAAGAAAATAATAGAAATCTGCTATACCAGTCCTGAAGTGAGATCTGCAATGCCGGTATACTGGGCCTGGCCACACAAAGGTATAGACCCCAAAAGGATCAGAAAGTGTTTTATACTTGAAATCATCTTTTTTCTATATTAGTCTGAGTTCTTAAAAATAGCCAGTGGTTGACATGAGATGAGATATTCCCTTTGTGGATTAACTATTTATTGAAAAACATGTTGTTATGTTTTTCAGACAAAGGAGAAGAAAAGTTTTGGATTTCGGAGTTAGATGCTGAATTCTGCCCAGGAGTGGGCTGTTCCACCACAGTAAACTGCGTGTGTTGTTGCTAAGAGCTGTTGAGAGCTTGTTTGTGCACTCTTTAGGGCTACGCAGGTGCTCTTTTCACACTCTCTTGGCCTGTGTTGAATGTCACTCTCCGGTAAAGTTTGTTTGGATCGTTTTTTTTGTTTTGTTTAAGTGTATTATTTTGTTCACCCACACACACACAGACTAGGAGCTAGAATTAGATATGGACTAGATCAGGGGTTTTCAACATGATCAGGTTGAGACCCCCTCGAATGTTGATTTGAATTTCTGGGACCTCCACAGTAAAAAGTGAAATCTAATTTCAAGATTCAAAACATTTAAAATCTGGTTAAATACTTAACCAGTATTTGTATTTATATTTTTTTTAATTGAATTTACACAGATATACAGTTGTTTAATTACAAATTAAATTCATGCTATTTATGTATAGGAACATTATTGGATTGGTGTGTATGATGGGGGACCAGATCAACAGTGTCAGGAATTTACCGTCTCAATTATTACAGAAAAGAAAATCTGTATCTGATACAGAAAATCGTCCACCATATTTACACAATACTTTAACCCCAGCAATGGAGAGAAAAAGGGAGTACAGTCTCCTATGTAAGCGCATTAACAAAAAGGCATGTTCTACAGTTATACAGACAGCACATAACAATAGCACAAAGACCGCATAGTACGATCATTACTTTTCTCTTTGTCCTGAGATCAGTCGTTTTGTGATGCACCAAATTTCACCACACACTCACAATTTCTATGATATAATTTTCATAACCTACAGTATAAAAACAAAGCCCTTGACTGCATCATAGTTTCCTGAATTTTTATTTTATCAGGGACAAAGCACAAAAGACATTAGTCTAAAAAAATATATATGAAAAGGTGTCATGTGCCAGGTCACAGCAAAAAAAACAAAAACAAAAACAAAACAAAAAACTACTTTCCACCTGCAGCCCCTGGACAGGTTGAAGTTATACTTACAAAAGTAAAATTCATACAGAATTATACACAGAGAAGCAATCATTATTTCACATCTTTAAAAAAAACAGTTCTATTTCAGGAAAGTATCACTCACCCACTATAAAATTCAATCACTATCATTCAGTGCATCTGATTATACTTTTCTCTGACCTCTTGAACGCCAAGCCCAACTTACTACCCTTTACTGTCCTAAACTCATTTGTGAGTGAGCATAAATGCGTGCGTCGGTGGCAGTAGGGTGGCATCGGGAGCCCCGGCGCCTAATGCCAGGGCGGTGGCCTCTGTGTGGTCAGGGTACACACTGTTCTTTCTCACCCATTCACCACTAACTGGACAGAGGTTCCCCATCAGCTCACTTACTGCACCAGATGGCACTGCGCTACTCACTGCTCCTGTGTACGAGGGAGTGTTTGAGCTTACCAGGCTTTCACTGAAGAGGCAGCTGTAAGAGAAAAAGGTAGGAATTATCCAAAAATATTCACAACAATTGTAGTAAAGTTCCTTAAGACCTCCATGCCTCATCATTCACTCATGAAATGTAGTGTTTGTGACAAAGTTGTCAGAAGCAGAGAAACGTGTGTGCCGAGAATGAAGCGGAACCTTTTACATTATAAAGCAATACAAAATACAAATACTACATTACAATTTTGTGTCTACAATCTGTCTATTGGTATTCATGAGGAGTCAAATCACCAAGGTGGCCATTGCCAGGCCGGGACAATGAAGACGCTAGCAACAGTGTGTGAAGCATTTGCCGGCCTTTGTGTATTTGTTATAGTTTCCTTGTTGTAGTTTCTTGAAAGAGATGAACTATTAGCTGGTGTAAATGAGTTGAAAACAAATCACATGGCGCCCTGTAGAGACGCAATACTCACTTAATTGTGCATTATATGGCACATTGTGTAACTAACTGCACACCATTTGTAAATACAACATCTCTAGAACATTTATAACGTTTTCCCAATCACTCATTTCATAATATGTTCAAAACCTATAAGACAATGAGGCCCTTTTCCTAACCTTAACCATTCCTGACTAATACCTATAACAAAACCAGACACAGGAATAGTACACATTGTTACTATGGCATCTATAAGGTGCAATAGTCAGTGAAATTGTGTAAATATTCCGTAAAAGGTGCTATTACAATGCTAACGGATGCATTAAGATAAAGGTTCTGTAGGCTACTGTTAAAAACGTGTAGCCTAAAGGCCCCATGTCTGTTTTGTAGCCACTTCTGCTAACAGTACACCCATTATCGACAAAAACAATAGAAATCAGGCTCCGGATAATCAGCCCATCTTCATAAAGGATGCTCTACTATCTGTCCCTCTCATCCTCGAAGGCCGTTGCCAGTTTACTGGAGAGTATAATCCCACAGATTATAGCCCTGCGCAGCGCTGGACAATGAGCATATTGTTGTGATCTTGTTGGCGTAATCCAGATCAGAGGCATATGCAATAGACAGCGGTGCACTCCAGAGATAGGCCTAATGCAGCGTCCGGTCTTAACGCACAACAAATCCATCTGCCAACCGCTTTCTTTGTGCCTCAAAATATCTCCGAGCCATCTAACCAGCTACAAAGTGCGCAGTATTGTATTTACAGTGAGGCGGAGGGTATACAATTATAGCATTAAAAGGGATTATGGTGAGTATTTTGGCTTTTCAGAAAGTCTATTGGGGAAAAAAAAAAGTTGATTGACACCAGATGGTAACCCAAAGACTATAAGGACGTTTTCTTTTGTTTTTTTTATCTGCAGCCGTTTGTTTTTATTCTTTAGTTAATGTTTTAGACCAAAATTTAGACTGATCATTCGCTAAAACAGTATAGAATTAAATGAAAGAAACCAATCACCCAATTTACAGTAGCTACAGCCAAAAGTATAATACATGAAAAGTGAAAACATTGCACTAAATAAAAGAAAACCTTATAAAATTATGTTGTGATTTCAGGTTTTCATAATTGTGTGTGTTTTATAATGGGATCTTTATGAGTTGATAATTTTGTTCAACATGTAAAAAAAAGATTTGAATAGTAATACAATAACTGCGACAAGGGGAACTGCATAGTATTTTTTTTAGACTGAACATTTACTACATGCGCGCTTGCTATTTCTATTGGCAGAGTATTGTAGCAAATAGGGGCCCACAAACACAATTTTGCACAGTTCCTCGACAACTACGGAAACAGTCCTGACTATTGTAAATGTTAAAAGAACACTCATCCCAGAATCCCATGAACATTATTAAGCAATTTGCTGAAGTGCACCGAGAGGAGCTCCATTAAATTTGGGGATGGGGTGAAGCCATCTGCTTTGAGGTGGAATCCGGCACGAGAAGAAGAAAATCCAGAGGAGCCGGGCCTAATAAACAGCCGCATCTTTGGGCCAAGCTGTCAGTCAGTGCGTAGATGAGATGTCATGCAGTCAGACATGTAGAGACGCGGTAGACAGGCGGGTGGCGCTATCCCAAAAAAACCACCAAAAAAAAAACAGTCCGACACTTAATGTGGGGGCCCAGCTGATTCCCTCTAATAGATTTTGTTCTGTGAATCACTCCAGGCTTCTTCAACGGAGGAGCCAAACACAGTGCTGTAACGCTGGGTGACAGGGGCACCTTGGGTTTGCAGATGTTGGAGCAGATGACAGATGGTGCGGCGCAGCAAAGGGAACGATGGGAGCCATGTTTGCCCACCCCCCTCCTCCCCAAACCCCCCCCTACATCCACAGTACAGAGGAGAGCCACCCCCAGAACCCCCCTCCCCCCCGGACAGATGTGAGTGTGATGTAAAGATTGTGTACATTCATTCATTGTGCTGACTCTGCATTCTGTTGTGTCTTCTTAGAATCTGATGATTAATCTCAACCAGACTAGGAGATGAAGCGCTTCAGCTTGTGAGATAAAACTGTCTATTTGTATAAGGAGAGAGAAATAGCTGACATGTAAAATGATATCCAAAAGGCTTTATGGGCAAAGACTTCCAAAATCCATAAATGCGCAATATGTTGGACTTAAACATCTCATCTAGGTCCAAAAAAAAAAGATTGCATGTGTGGCTTTTAAATAACAAAAGAAAAACTCTTACCCAGTTATAAGCATTCTGGCCCCTCACCACTCTCCTGTCCAACATGAAGAGGTCACAAATCGACCTGCAGCAGAGTTAGTGGCTTTGGGAACCCTCCCATCAAAATGACTTAATGTTTGGAAAGAGACTGCGAGAAGAGGAAAAGTGTCATGCCTTTGTAGAAGAGGCCCATGTGTCAGAATCGATTTCGAGTGTGTGATATTTACAAATGGATTTGGCCAGTCAGCGAGCGTTGTGAAGTGAGTGCAGCAGCCGCGTTGGAAAGCAAGGACAAATCTCACCACACACATCTTTGGTCTATTATTGTCTGGGGAATTTGTAATGTAGTGCTGAACCTTGGCGCTGCGTTTACTTCATTCAGTGTTTTATGATCCTGTGCCTCGGGGTTTTTTAAAAGTGCTTTGAAATGGTTGTCACCTATGGAACAACATTACACGTCTAATGACCTGACTCCTTTCATAAAGTACTGGCTCTCTTTGCACTTTTCAATATAAAAGGGGAAACGAAATTGTTTATTTTCTTTAACTCAGTCCCTTTGCTACAAAATATTGAAGAAAAAAAAGTCATTGTGAAAAAAAAAAAAACACTTTTACTGACCTTACATTTAGTTATGATATGTGAGGTCATGACATCAGAGGAGGAGCTCAGAGTGGAGCTGCTGCTCTAGTCGTCCAGAGTCAACAAAGCTTTTAGTGTAGGGAAAATGTCCCTCACCTGTTGTGCTGAAGAAGTGTCAGAGTAACTTCTTTCAGTCTGTTGATATATTTCCATCCATACAAATATACATTTTACTTATTTGGTCATTGTTAATTTGCTTTCTTTGCACAATTTATCTGAATAATGCCTTGTAATTGTGTGTCCTTTGCTGAAAGAGATGTTTCAGTCACATTAGCCCTAACTGCTCCATCAGTGGTCACTACTCCACACCACTCTGGTGATTTGGCACTGAGCGGAGCCATTCAGAGGCGCTGGCAGCACGTCTCACACAAACTGACGACACTAGCCACCATCAACGCCAACTGGACAAACAAACAGCACTGCCCAGTGAGCGAGTGTAAGCCACACCGCCCAAAACCCGACGGCAGCGGGGAGAAGGGGAGGCCGCCTGAGTGGATCATTAGGAAACATTCACAATCCCGCTCTGTGTCGAGACATTGCATTCTTCCCTTGTGTAAGCCCTGAGATTTATTATAGTATATTTTGTGTTTATAATAGCACACCACAATGGTCAAATATCAGTTGATCTTTCCAAAGATTGTGTGTTGGACAAATGCTTTTAGGATGTGCATTCATTTGAGTATTGCCCTGGGGCAATCTAAAGAGCCATGGCAGCCAAACTTGGGCAGTAAAGAGTGCTGCTTTACCTAGAGCTCAGTGTGGTGGGCCCCTTAAAGAGCCCATGTAATGAATTAAATATGCTTATAGAAATCATGAGGCCTGCTCAAGATGATGCGTCACTACCTCAACTTTGTGCTACACCCCTGCACACAAGCTTACTGATCAAGGTGGGTGCAGGGAGGACTGTGCTCAAGGACACAATGGATACAGGTTAAAATATTTGTACTGTATTATTTCAATGACAAAATATTACAATGAATGTGCTAACACGTATGGACAATTTTGTTCAAATCTAACAATAATTTACTCGGCCTAATATTTTTCATTTTCATTTTGAGAATATCAAATGGATGGCCAACATAGCCTTGTGAGTCAACACTGCATCTTTTATTCATGGATAATTAGCGCATCACAAAAACATACAAGCCCATCTCAGCTCTCCCATGAAGAGGTTTTGAGACTGACGCTGCAGGAGCAACAGGAACAGGTAGCGCCCGTAATTACCTCCATTCATCTTGAGCGGACCCCGGCTCGGCTGCATGAAGGTGCGCATAGAGAGGGGTAGCCATGTTTGATGAATCTCCACTTAAATTAGCAGCCACCAGTGAATTGGGAGCCTCCATCACTCCTGACGCGGCCATTCATCAACACATTAGGACCCGGAGCTCGGGAACGGTCTCAGCAAGCTCAATCATCGATGCACATTTTGGGGATCAATTTTTGTCCATGTTGTTTACAAATCTGTCAAAAAGGGGCACTCACAGTATAGGTATTTTTTTCCGAAGAGGCAAGCTGTTCTGTTCCCATGGCGGTTCGGTGATTTGTAGAGAAAATCTTAATGTATCAGGGGCAGACAGTGGCACGTTTGTTTACCGCTATGGGAGCCCAGTGCATTATGTGAGTGGAACAAATGCCAAGTGCTTATGTAAACCTGCTGTGGATGTGTATAGTGTTTACATGAGATGGAGAAAAGATAATTTTATGGTTAGAGCCATTTTGTGTCACTAAATGGAATACATACTGCCATTGTCAGAGTACAATGGCCTAAGGTTGTCCTTATTCTTAAATGTATTAGTTTGTTTATTTCAAACTAAAAAAGCAGCTCAATTACAGGTTGTAAATTGTAAATACACACTCGGTCCTTGTAATAATAAAAAGTAAAAATTGAGTAAGAAAAAACTATTAAAACACTACATTGCAAGTTCAATGAATCAGACAAAGCATTTGCTGCATGAGAATCTTTCTTTTCAAACAAAGTCTCTTGAACATTAAGTAAAGCCAACTCCTTGTGCTTCAAGTCAGATTGGAATTCATTCCGGGAAAAGGGTGCCACGAAGCTGAATGCCCTTTTCCCCAGCTCAGTTCTACTCTTGGGTTATAGTCACGTATGCTCCTGGACACTGAGGGAGGAGATGGCTTTAGAAAGAAAGAGGCACCAGTGTTTCAGTCTGCGCACAGACTAAGATGACCATCCTTCACTTTCACAGTACAAAATGATGAAAATGAAAGCTTTTAGGTTTTTAATGAACTTCATGCTGCATGGTACACATTATACAGACCTTGTGAAGCCTGAGGTGATGCATGTATAAAACATCTCTCTAATCTAACAGTGGGAAAAAGATAGCAGACACTGACCTCTTCTTTTGTTTCAAAAGACAGACAAAAGAAAGACAAAATAAAAACACGATTTCAATCATTTTGCCAGTTTTTTTTACCAACTTTTCAGTATGTGTGCTTCATCAATTAAAGAATCAAAGAAACTTAAATGTAGACATGATTGAAGATCTTTGAGATGTCATATGAGGCAGATTTTTAAGATTTGATTTTACATTTTACATTATTTTTCTCATCTCCAACTAAGTTGGACCAGCTAACTCACAGTCTCTCAGTGTAACTTCATGTCCTCCGTCTGCTACTGCTTAAATATAAAGCTACATAATGTACATGAATCGTTAATGAATCTGGATGTTGTAGGACAGTCTTGGCTGACACGTCTCTAAAATCGCGTGGCAGTCAGGAGGGTGTCCGATTTTTAAATCACATGATCTCATCTATGGTACTTTGCTGATGATGTTGTTCTGTTGGCTTAATTAAATCAGGACCTTCATGCACTGAGTGGCAAGCGACTGTGATGAAAATCAGCACCTCTATGGTTCTCAACCAGAGTAACGTGGCTGCCCTCTCCAGGTCGGTGGACAGTATCTTGAGGTCCAGTTCACAAGTGAAGGATGGTTGGAGCGTGAGATTGACAGATGGATCAGTGCAGTATCTGTAGTGATGCAGACGTTGTATTCAGTTGGGGGAAAAGCTCTTGATTTACCGATTGATCCTACCCTTTCCAATGCTCATGAGATCTGGGTCATTTCCGAAAGGACAAGATCGCGGGTACAAGTGGCCGAAAGGAGTTTCCTTCGCAGGAAGGCGGCAGCTGGAGAGATAGGGTGAGGAGCTCAGTCACCTGATAGGAGCTCGGAGTAGAGCCACTGTTTCATCATATCGAAAGGAGCCAGCAGAGATGGCTCTGGCATCTATTTTGGATGACTCAAGAACGTTCCAGGCAAATCCCTTGGGAGGAGGCCCCAGTGAAGACCTAGGAAACGCTGGAGAGAGACTGTCTCTAAGCTGGCTTGGGGACGCCTCGAAACCCTTCCAGAAGAGCTGGAGGAAGTGTGCTCTGATAGGGAAGTCTGGGCAACTCAGCTCAGACTGCTGCCTCCACGACCCGACTCCAGTTAAAGTGGAAGAAAATAGATGGATAATGCATGCCTAGAGCTAATTAAGATAATTGCGATATAAATTCTTTCCAAATTGTCCAGATCTACATTATAGTATGAAAACAAATTAAATAGGGCAATGATTTATGAAGCAAGATAATTCAAATATTAGAACCATCATGTTTCGGCACATTGGTTGGGAGACTCAGCATTCTCCTCTCACTGCACTTGTAAGCAGTGATGCACGGCTCTTTTTACCCGTGCATATGAAAACTGAAAGTATTTTATCTGCACTCTTGCCTTTTACTGTTATTGATTAACTTTATGTTGATGTTTTATTGATTGATTTGATCCGTTTTCCTGTAATTTTTCTTTCTGCAACTGTGAAGCACTTTGAATGGCCTTGTGTATGAATTGTGCTCTACAAATAAACTTGCCTTGCCTTGCCTTGCCTAAGTGAGCAAAAGCAAAATCTCCTTTGGGACACTGGGATGAATCTTTCCGGAACACTCTTTGGCCTCTTGCTTTTTTTTCCACGAGAGCAGGCAGGAGGCCACCCCATGTCGCTAACCGTATCTCCATGTGGTATACCCATTACCGTAAAAAACACTCCACTGCTACCCACTGAAAGCTCACCGTCCCTGGCTCTTTTTGTACCCCCTCCCTTTGCTGCAAGAAGGAATGCTGGCTATAGCAATTCTGAATTGGGATAGGTCCAAGTTTAACATTAGTATGGAGTGGGGGTTTTTGTTGTTGTTCATTTCTCAAACAAGCCCAAATGGCAAATTCAGCGACTATAAAAACGCAGACTTTAGAGCGAGCTTAAGTTGTCAGAGGGCACTTTATCATATCCGCGTTGGCAAGGACAACACCATCTACCTCTCGATTATTAATTCTTATGTTCTTGAGGAGGGCTGCAATTCATCACCAGCACTGTGGGGAATCACCTCACCAAACACGCTTTTAATATTATTCTTTATTTTTTCAAACCGCTGCAGTCTACTGTCATTACCAGGAAATGGAGATATTTTAGGAGTGTGCTTTTATATATTTTTGGATTCCAGCCTCATCCCTTGTTCTGGGGGAAAATGCTGACAAATCTGGTTTACTGATGCCAAATTCTAGGAAAAGCCATCATTGTTTGAAGCCAACAAAAGATTCATTTGGGGTGGATTTTGTATGAGATCTGCTTTGTGACGGCAAATGACGACAATAGGTTGGTAATGAATGTGACGGCATATTCGAATGAGCTCAGAATTCTTAATGATCAAATGGTGTATAACTTTGTAGATATGCTGGGTGTCTTTGAAAAAACAACTTCTTTATCCAATCAGGGGCTTTTCAGTGTTTTTCTTTCTTTCTTTCTTTTGTTGTTTTTTTTAAAGCTATACGATTAATCAATATATGTATCCTGTCAGCCAAACTATGGCAGTCTTTTAGCGAGGAAAACTAAGACACTATGCAACTTTCAACTTTATAGAATCAAAATGCTATTAGTCAACAGCGTGACTGGAGTGGGACGCTTGCCTTAATCAGAAGGAAGTGGGTTTGGAAACCGATTTTAAAGGCAGGGCCGGCCCTAGGCCGACCCAGGCCGCCGCCGAGGGCGCCATCTGAGGGGATGCCAAATTATGCTTTAATTTTTGAACCCTAACTACAACATCGCCTATTTTCAGACACAACTTTGGAACAGAAATAGACAGAAACGGTCTAGTGTTGGAAACTAGAGATTCCAAGCTTTCAAACGAGCCCACCCTGATACTAAGAGAGGTTCCTACTCCAATATAACTGTTCTGCGCACATTTAATGAAGCACATGTTCTGATTTTTTTTAATGAATAGATAAACATAATATAATATAACAATGAAATAACAAATAACATTCTCTAGGCATAAAGCCTAGAGAATGTTATTTGGGTCAAGAAAATTCAGATAGAAATTAATGAATTAATATTAATGGGTTATTTCCCCAATTTTATATTATTTTATTTTATATATATATATATATATATATATATATAGATAAAACAAATCTTAATCTTAATGTTTTCATTTTTGGCTTGGGCCGGCCCTGTTTAAAGGTAAGGTATACAATTTCATAAACATTATCTGTTATCCTGACATATAAATTAAATGTCTGATTGATATTTTACTAGTAATAACAATTGCAATGTTTCACTCTTAACATTTACATGATGCTAATGTTTACATTTTTGGCATAAGCCTATTGTCAACTGTCCATTCAGAACCACAGGTTGGTGGTTAAAGCAAGTTAAAGCAACCCATCTTCAAACCATATTTTAAAGGCAAGGCAAGGTACCAGGGTTTGAGAAATTCTTGACTGTGCCTACATGTAGAACTCGTTTATGTCGCCCTCAAGTGGCGAAAACTAAAATGTCAGCTATATTGAGCAAAGCAGGTGTTGAATGTGTATATTTTAGGCAATACTACCTTGAAGCAGCATGCCTTTGTTGTATGGTTTGCAAAAAATGTACCGGTAGTGGTTTCATTGTGAGTAATCCAGACTAAAATTAATGACGTGCATAGTCCTCTCCACATTGTGCATGATGGGCTACTTCTACCCGACCGACACTAAACTATTTTGTACACAAAACCAAAAATAGCTATCTTGCAGCCATTTCTAGGCCCAAGGAAAGAATGAGCTTTGACATAGACCAAAAACAACTGAGCAAATGCCAAATCAAACCCAAGACATAGCATCAAGGAGTAAAAGTTAAAATGTAACAAAAGTCATTATTATTGTGCTTTTATAAATAATGTAATAATAAAAGGAAACATGGTTTATCATAGCGTCACATTTACTGGGGCCCCACGAGCATGGAGCAATTATCATTATTATTTTCAACCATTGTGATGGCTCTGCTTGCAACTCAAGTTGGAGCATGCACCAAAATCATTATTCGCATTACATCATAAACAACTCCATGTGTGATTAAAAAAAAGAAGAAACTTGCCTAAAATATCTCATTCAAAAGAAAACATGCCAACTCCCATATCTTTGCTGCTAACAAGTCTCACAGTGAATGATCCCCTATGCCTTGGCCTGGTCCCAGATTGCTCCTAAACCAAATGAAGCCTTCATATCCCTCCCCAGCCCTGTGCCACCCCTACCCTCTCTTCAAGCTCTGTGCCACCCCTACCCCCACTTGCAGCCCTGTGCCACCCCTGCCATGGGAACCCTAAATCTTTAATGCACCGCACAAAAGAGATGACATCTGTCTCTGGAAGTGCAGCACTCCAGAGCAAGGCCCATTTGTTCTACGTGTGCATGTTGAAAAGAAATTAAATCTAGAAGTTGTGGGAGGGTGGAGGCTTTCAAAAAGAGGAAGAGGCGGGGCTAAAGAGTTAAAAACAAAGCCCTTTTCTCTCCAAGGTTGATTCCCAAGCTCAGTGGTCCTTAAATGTTCAAAGACGGTGTTAAAATAAAGAATCTTAGTTCCCCAGTTTGCTCTTACGCTGTGACATGGCTGCCCACCTGCTCACCAACACGGCCAAGTTACTGTGGACATTGGAAACGAATCAATAAAACCTAACAGCAAAGTCAGTGAGTCAGTGACAGCATTTAAGGGAAAAAAGGGATTTCACAGCGTAGACTCCCCCCACAACCCCCTTCTTTAACTACACTACTACTATTGAAATATAGGATGGTAATATTTTCTTCAACCTCCTGACAGATAAGGTGAGTAATTTGGCATAAAGTTGTACTGAGAGGGTCTAAGATCCCAGATTTAGAGCCAGCCTATACAACTTTACTGTCTACGTTTGTAAAATGTCCCTGACAGCAAAACTGGTAAGGCCCAGATGAGGCTCACATCAGACACGAAATTTGGCCCACATAATAAATAGGTACAGGCAGCAACCGGTTACCTTATCTGGCCCACATTATCCTCTTAACCCCCGCCTTAACCAAGTGCATTTTCTCCACAACGCTCTCGCTTCATTGAAAACAATGGGAGATCGCTGATATTTGGTGGTTGTTTGAGAGGATTAATTAAGGTGAATAATTGTCAGATTGTGATGAAATGTAATTTGATTACCATGATAACCTGCCTATTGAGGCAAAAGTCTGATATAAACAGAAATTGGTCTTAATTGGTCTCGATTAATGTTTGTACAAACTGCCAAGAGGTCGCCTAGTATGCGTCGCTAATCCATCGTAACTTTGTGTTGAATTTCAGGCATTTATGTTTTGCCTTACGGGAAATAATCATGATCTAAGTTAAATGTAATGCTGACGAGAAAATGTTTTAGAAGCTTTTAGGTGACGTTCTGTCTAGTTTATTCGGCTTTAGATTTAGCTAAAGCATGACTTGGCTAACACATGTCATGACCTTAAACATTTGATTAACAATTTATTTTATGTTTAAAGCAAAGTAAATGGTAGAACTTAGAGCCTGATGTGTCCAGCACAGCTACGTTAAACTTTAAAACATAATCCAGACAATTTGTTTAGATCTGCAGACGTCGATTCTAATCATAAAACTTACTCAGTTTACAAGATTAACGCTGTAGTTCTAGCAAAATGGAACATCCGACCGCACAACAGCTTTTAGGCAGGATTTACTGAGAAAAACTACATTTATCGAACACAATCTGTCATTTACAAGCAAAAACGCTGTTTAATACCTCCATTGTTTTCACCTCCACATCTGAGGTGCACTGAAAGTACCCGGATGGTAGAAGAGCCCTGTACCGGAAAATTGCAGGCCAAGAAGGTGTAAAAAGATAGCCTATATAAAGATTTTTATCTTAGGTCTGCTCTATGGTAAACATTAGGCCAGTTCCTTTAAATATACTTGCAAGTAATATTTAAATGAATATTACCTTTAATGTTGACAGATTCTCTTTTGGTCGAGACCACGTTCTTTCTGTACAGGCACATCCGCGGTCACCTGTATGCGGGTCCTCTCCAACAGAACCAACATGGCGTCCTCCGTGTTGTGCAGGAGGACAGCTGTCTGTAGCAAGGCATTGAACTGGATTTCAACTTGTAAACCCGTGTCATCTATCATTTCAAAGTATGGACTTCTATTACAAACAGCTTCTTATAACCCCAAACCTTTGAGACTGAACCTCGGCGACCCGTACATCCCGGACAAAGACAGCGAGAGGACGCCTGAGTGGCAGAAGACGGCGCGCTATAACAGGAAGCTGTTTGGCCGCTATGGTTCGGCTTCAGGCATCGACCCGGCCTCGCTGTGGCCCACTCACGAGGAGCTGGACAAGATTATCGCAGTGGAGAACGAGTGGAACCCTCCACTAGAAGTGATGCGAAAGAACATAGCAGCGAGAGAGAAAGAGGAGACAGAAAAGCGCCTAGCCAAGTGAGTAATAACCAGGTCAAACGATGCTAATGTGTACAATACCGTACAATTCACAATTAACATAAAATTCAAAATATCATTTGAAGTGGTTTCAATGAATAATATTGAACCATATTTTAACTGAGTTTTAAATTACTTAGAATTGCTTCAGAATTAGAATAAATCCAATCGCCTTAAATAAAACAATGTGTATGTATGTATGTATGTGTGTATGTATATATGTATATATATATATATATATATATATATATATATATATATATATATATATATATATATATATATATATATAATAAATAAGAACTGTTAGTTTGCTATTGGACTGAACAATTTTAATACAAAAAAATTTAATCTTGGTTGATATTTAACTTTTCATCTCCACACACAGAGAAAGACTCATAGCGGCGAACATGGCCAAAATGCCCAAGATGATTGCAGACTGGAGAAAAGAGAAGCGCGAGTCCAAGGTAAGGCTCAAAGAGGAAAAGGCTCGGCGCGCTAAACTCTTGACTGAGGCCAGAGAGCGGTTTGGCTATACTGTGGACCCTCGCAGCTCTAAGTTCTTAGAGATGGTGGCAGAGATCGAGAAGGAGGAAAAGAAGAAAAAGAAGTTGCTGAAGCGAAGACTAAAAGAGGAGCAAGAGACGGGGTCTGTCACACCTCCCGCTGCCGCCTCATAACCTGGACAGACTGTGTATGGAAATCCTCTGGACTGTACCACAGTAGGAATACTGTGTGTAAATAAAACGGACATTTATTTGGCCCATTTTTGTTTGACATGTAAAGGTTGATTACAAATAAATGACATTTGACAATTATTAAAAAACATTTGCAACAATTGCATTGTACCAAAGTTGGACAATTGATGCTTAAATGACAGAAATAAAGGCTGACAAGTTCATGTAATATATACATATTACATATTAGGGGTGTGTATCGCCTAGTCTCAGGTGATACGATATATCCCGATACACAGGTCACGATACGATATATCCCGATATTGAAGCATTAGACGATTATTGCGATTTTTTTTTTTTACTACTTTGGAAACAACTATTCAGTAAACTAGTACGCCTTCATTAGATTTGTGTCAAATACATTTTATCTATCTGCTCGCCATATAATTAGAATATGAAAAAGTTCATTTAATTCTGTAATTCAACTTAAAATGTGAAATTAATATGATAGACTCATGACATGCAAAGTGACATGTCAAGCCTTTATTTGTTATTTTGATGATCATGGCTTAGTCGATTTTCAAAATATTCTAATTTTATTAGATTTTTAATTTGGGGCTTTTACAAGATGAGCCATAATCATCAAAATTATAACAAATAAAAGCTATACATATCTCACTTTGCATGTAATGAGTCTATCATATATCGCAGTTTAAATTGAATAACAGAACTGAATGCACTTTTACATGTTAATCTAATTATATGAGGAGCACCTGTATATAGCCTCTATATATGATATAAATGCTTTTCACTAATGTGCACTTGTGACTGTGGTGTTGTATGGTGATTATGTAACTTTGAAAGGAAAACAGATTTCTTGGAAACCTAGTAATGAAACCAACTAAACTGGGGATGCACGTTTTCTAGTACTTCTATAGTTGGGAGTCCTTAGCGATCAGTAATAACTAATAAATCAGACGGGACATTTAAAACCTTATCTACTCTACAACGTGTCTCACTCATAGATCAGGGACATAATGACACGAGCATCACCGTGACTAGTGCTCATCTCTTCGAAATATTTTTGTGTTAGCAGTAGCACACAAACGAAGCCGAGGAGAAACTACTACAGTACTGTACTAAGTACTGCAGTGGCGAAACACAAGTTTAACACGAGCCTGCTGTATTTAGTTTTCCCTCGGCTTTGTTTTATTCCGTAAAAAATGCTACGAAGATAAATCCTTTTCGAACGCAGCGGCGACACACTCAGCAACATATGCACAAAGCTGGTAGCTCTCGTAATAATCCAGGTCTCTGTCTTTTGGCCCCAAAGTGGGGGCAAATTTAGTTTTAAAAGAGCCCCGGTGCATTTCATTACTCTTTCTTTTAAAACCTTTCCTGTGTTTCTCTAACTCTCACTAGATTCTAGTGTTACTCAAGCGAGCTGCGCTGCCATCTAGCGGAGGGGAGTAAAAGTGCAGGACCATAGAGAGACGCTGCAATTAATATTTCCACAAAAATAGATTTTTAAATTTCGATACGGGCGCTTTTTGGATCAATACGAGAATCGCGTGACGTAATATCGCGATATATCGGCGGCTCGACATTTTTCAACACCCCTATTACATATATTATCTATGACATCTGTAGCATTAACCCTAATAGTAAAAATAGGGAGCTAATAATTGATAGTAATTTAGACACAAAACCTTTCATCCCATGGTTGAGCTTTAACACGATTGTAAGGAAAGCGATATAGCATTCATGTAAAACAGGGGAAATCAATTATTTGAAAAACAAAGTTCGCATTGAACCTAGATTTCATCTGAGATAAACAAAAAACCAAAAAAAGTAATCTTAAAGACATTTAAAGATAAAATCGTATGTGAAGGGGGTGAAAAGTAGGCAGAATCTGTCACTTTGAGCCATCATGCAAGGTCACAAAATGCAAAATCTCCAGCGATTTTAAACGGTGTAGTAAAGTAGATTATTGCGATTGCACTTTATTCACAGTATCTGCACACTTTTCACTATGTCCAGGTAAACTTACTGAATTTTCAAAACTAAAATCAAACATTCACTGGTGCTACTCTAAAGTGATTATTTTTTTTTCGTGGCTAATTCAATTTCACTTAATGTGTGCGAGGCAACTTATATTTCAACTGATAAAACCAACCACCATAAAAATGACATGAACAAACATTTACACCGCTTTACTAGACATCTTGTAACCAATAAAATGGCCTCTTTTGCTATAGAACGTCAGTTCCAAGGCTGATTTGTCCAGGAGTGCTTTTACGGATAGTAGTTAAGATTGAAAGTATTTGTATCTGGTAACATGTCATCCTTCAAAATACATTTGATCACATCTGCATAAAGTGTTTTCCAGTGGCGAATATAGAGGTCCTTTCAGTAGTTACAAGTAAATATTCAGGTGCCGATGTGGGGCTTTAACCGGAAAAGGCCCCATTATAGTTGTCCTTGAGATTTGGTCCGGTAAACAAACATGGAGAAACTCATTCTCAGAGATGTGTGTCCTCATCTTCTGCTTTTTCTGCCTTGACTTTGGCTAGAGCAGCATGTATCCTGAACTGTGTCCGAGACTCCATTGAGTAGTCTTTGTAGCTGTTTCTAAAAGCACAAGAGAAAAAGATGTCAGCCAGTTATTGTCAGACAATCTTAAGACATGCAGCGCTCACTTCATCTGCTCTAGTTAGTTATCTGGGATATTACTGTATATGATGTAAAAACGTACTTAGCCTTGCGCAGCACTTTGATGGCCTTGTCCCTCTCGCCTTGATAGATGTAGATGAGCCCCATCTCCACCAAAGCGTTAGGCACTAGATAGTGGTCAAAGCGAATCTTCCGCTCACTGCAAACACACAAGGTACCGTATCTATCAGGACTCATTTAATTCATTCATTCAGTTAGAATCAAATTATCAGTCTTTTCTTCTTGTAGATGTGGGTAACCATTCACCATTAAAACACATTCCCAGTCACTGCACATTCACGTCAACGGTCACATGGCAACGCACAATCTCAGACTTAACTGTTAGGTAATACAATGTAGAGAGTGGACTTAACTGTATTACATGAACTTTACAGTGCTCGTCTAGTGTCATAAATCATGGCATGAAACACCTTGTAAATGTCTGTTGACATTTATGGAGAAGCATTCAAGCATATTGGCCTGCCCTGCAGTGTAAACACTTGTATAACGCTGGTCTATTGTAAAATGTCTTGGTGAATACGTAACATATCATACTTTCACACACTAAAATGAATGACATGTAAATAGTACAATAGAGATAAAGATATATGATGCATGGCAACAATCAGCTGTGTTTATTTACATGCATCTGTTTTGTATATACCTGTACTAAACATCATAGTTGTAATGATTAATAACCAAACCTCCTTGGTCACATTCAACAGGTGACTGAAAGAACTTACATGTCACAAAGCTGTTGGAAACTGTCCAGAGCAGAATGCAGCTGGCCCCTGGTTTCTCAGACACACTCCCTTCAGCAGCAGAATCAAACACAGGTCGTCAACCACGAACTCATGCTCTGCAGACAGAAGAGAGTAACAACTATTTTCACTTGAGTGTGGCTCTGTGCAGTACCTCAAGTATATTTGCCATTACCAGGACTGTCCTGTAGAGTGCGCTCTGCCTCCTGCACAGTCTCCAACATGCCTTTGGTCAGCTCTGGCCTCCTCCGGATCATGCTGAAGCCATTCCACATATACATCATCTCCTGTATTGCAGTAAATTCAAATTAGGTGTTAGAACAGAGGTCCTCAACCTGTTTTAGTCACAGCCCCCACAACAACAACAACAACAGATGTTTGTAACCCCCACAGGATATTTTCCTTTCAAGCTACATTTAAATGGTTCCACAGAATTTAACATGTAGCTCTGAGCATTGTGAAAGCCTTACCAGCGCTGGCACTGGCAGTCTGACAGGGCAGGGAGCCTTGTAGCGTCTGGCCTTACGGATCGCAAACTTCTCTGTAGGTGGAGACTTCCCTGCGATCTTCTGCTTAAAGGTCGATACTTGCCTTAAAAAAAAAAAAAAAGTATAAAAGACTCATAATTTAACAGAAATGAAGTAACTGGATTTCACGTCAGTTTATTGCAAAGAACTGAATTGAATAGATTTTTTTTTATGCCATGACAGTGAAACAATGTACCAATAATGGCAATTACATTCTGTGTAAGAAAATATGCTTACCTAAATAGCAGTACCTCGTCCTCCTCAAAAGGTCTGCCCTCCTGCTCGGGGAGCATGCTCAGATATGCTGCTTTCATGTACACATACATGGCCTGGGAAATGCACAGCTTTTATTTTTTCTCGATTAAATAACATTTTGAGAGTTTTTTTTTCATAAACCAAGGTAATTCATGGAGATCCAGAATCCTTATGAGCCAATAAACACGTTTCATGAACTAAGCAACGGTTGTATAAAGGTTTAAGGAGCAAATTATTTCCACTATGTATTGTCTTTTTGCACCCAGCTACCAGAGGGTTGGAGGTTCAAACATTGCCCAAACACATGCTACCTAAAGTTTGTTCCCAACTATGACACTCCAACCACAGTGTGGCCATACTGCCTTTGCTATACCCAATCCCGTCAGACCTTGGAAGCTAAGCAGGGAAGGGCCTGGTCAGTAGTTGGATGGGAGACCGTTGGGTAACACCAGGAAGCCTAGCGAATGTAGTGAGAGAGTGAGTGGTTGGTGGTGGTCGGAGGGGCCGATGGCGCAGACTGGTTGCCTTGCTTCCGTCAATCTACCCCAGGGCAGCTATGGCTACAATAGTAGCTTACCACCAAGAATGGAGTGAATGAATAATGCAATGTAAAGTGTCTTTGAGTGTCCAGAAAAGCGCTATATAAAATTGATGCATTATATTATTATTATTACTTTGAGTATTACAATGTAACAGGCAATTTAGGAAACACATTTGACGTTTCTGACAGAAATCTAAAAACAGAGAGGTGGCTGTACCTTGGACCAGCGGCTCTCTCTGCTCAGGAGGTCTGCATAGAAGTAAGCCATCTTCCAGTCCCTCTTATAAGTGAAGCACCACATGAGCTCCCAGTAGCACATGTGGTGGAACTGCTTCCAGGCCTGCTGCGCCTTACAGCCATCCTCAAACAGAGCCACCGCCTGCAAACATCACCACGGTAACGGCTATAATGAAATATGATTATGTCCACAAGTCCTGATACCCTGAAGGGCAGAGGCCAACTGTGATGTTAAACACACCTCATCAATGTTGCCTTTAATCTCCTCTGTTCTGCCCGCAAAAAAAAGGAAGATTGCCCCCTGGTTGAAAGATGAAATACAATATATATTTATGAAATGTTTAAAACCAATATATACATTTTGCCAATAATTAAAAAGTCAGTGGTCAATTTTGTTCACAACGAGAACGTTGTTACAGTGTACAGAGTTACAGAGTTTGCAGAGTGGGAAGGGCCGTTGTAGGCAGAAGGTGGAGTGGAAACAGGGATGGTGAGACACGCTGGAGATAGCGCCAAGTTATGCGAGTGCAGGAGCGAGCTGAAGGTGGGAGCTATTTGGACCTTATCAAGGAGTGAAGAGAGTGGCTGGAGAAGCAATGACAAAGCAAAAACAGACAGTACTGAAAGGAAAGCCCAAAGGATTATCTCATTTAGAACAGTGTAATATATGAAAGGGTAAAACAGTCAAATCTATGAACGCACACATGAAACCTTGAACATAAGACAAGGCTTCAGAATAGCACATTTACCTGTGGGTAGCGGAGGCGGAAAGGTTTGAGCAACTCCTCAGCCTCAGTCACCTCTCCCTCACCCGTACCTAAAAACAATATTGATACTTTACTTTCTATCATTAAAGTCACCGTGTAAATCTAGTGAGGACTGAGCAGTACCAAGAATTATTGTTAAAAATGTGTAGTAGCAGAGCAGCAACAGAGCACACAGCATAGAGCGTAGGTTCATCCCTGTGGCACTGGCGCTGAGCAGGGACAAACCATACTCCTACATGAGAACAACCATTTATAGATTTAATTACATTTTGAAATACATTTAATCATTTCATTTGTTTACCTTGTCTCCAGAAAATCCTGCAAACTCCAACAGTTTGAGTAATCCCGGAGGAAACAAAGATAGAGTCTGTGAATAAGATTATGCTGAGTCAAAATCAACAATATTTATTGAAGAAAATGGCTGATAAAGAGCCTGCTTGTACCAGATTAAAAGCACCTATTCCAAAAGAGATCCCTCCCTCTAAGTGCAGGTGGCTGGCTCCTTTTAGACAGTTGTGAGATTTGATCAAAGAATGTAGTTCTCTGAAGGTCACAGTTATTTAGACACAGACAGAAGCAGCATCTACATATTTATTCATCAACCAGGATTCCGATATGTTTTAAGATGTAAAAAAAATAAAAAAATAATAAAAAAAGTGTTTACACTGACAATCACAATATAGTGGCACTTTATTCAGGTCAGTACATGAAAGCATATATTACTTACTTGTATATCAAATAGCTGTTTCGTACTTTGATGCCCCCTTTAATAAAATTGACCATATTCTCATCCTGTAAACATGTTTTGAAGTTCAGACACAACACCACATTTTCTATAACGCTGCCATGCAAATGTATACATGCACACAAATATATTCATAAATATTGTTTCAGACCTGTAGGAAGGTGAGAGCAGCTCTCTGTAGTTGACACTCAGCATAACACACTTCTGCGTGGAGCTGCACTACGGACAAAACACACCAATACTGTGTAAATACTAAGACTATTAAATAGACCCGATTGAGGTGGTTTTGTTATCAACAGTAGCAGCAATAGATGTAGTAAAAGAAGACAGTTGAGGATGTTATCAAGCACATTTAGACAAAATAATACTAAATATTGATCTAAATTCTGTAGCTCGAAGCTGGGAGCAACCAACAGCTCTTCACCCCGTTTCAAGTAGCTCCCCAAAGATTTTCTACATCACTACGTGAGCTTGATCAGTCAAATTTGATTAATGTCTTTGCAAAACGAGTCATATGTATCAAGTATGTTGTTTCTCATTGTACACCAAATGACTGAGGTGTGAAAATGCTAACAATAGCCTGCAAATATTTGGGTAAATACAAAATGGATTCTGTGAACACCAGTCCTGTCTCACGATGCTCACGTTCACATTCCCTATTAGTGGGCAAACAATCCAACGCTTGGTGAACTCTGTTTCAGTATCAAAGCAAGTAAAACTAATAAAACTAGCTCATAGGAGATTAAAGTAGATGACCCCTGATCTGTGTTCATGTGTTTACCTTCAGATAGAGAATCCCCGGTTTTACTGCTCAAACTGGGAGACTTTCTTCGGAACCTGGTAAAAACAGACAGTAAGTCTACATTGCTCACTCAAGTGAATTATTTCTGTTTAAGCATGTGAAGATAATGTGCAAACAGAGTCTGGTGTGTTTGGCATATGTAAATACACTTATGAAAATGTACTATTAAAGAGGTGAAAAGGTTATAAAGCAATCAACTTTTATTATACCAAATAGCTACATGTACTCGAGAGCATATTCAATACCCTTTTTGCTTTCACAATTGCAGACCCACAAACAAACCAGTTTAGCAAGTTCAAACAATACACAAAAAGTAAATATAAATAAAATATCCCTTAACAATCTGCAACTTCTCATATTCCTGTATTCTTATTTGTACAAGTGTCTATGAGTTGTTGTATTTGTGCCACCATACATTTTAAAGTTTACTTCTAAAGTTTGCATTTCCACATACAGTATAATGCTGATGCAAGGCATTAAGGTCTGAATAAATTAATTCATTATTTAACTACAGGGTTAGCATTTCACAGTTCAGCTTATTGCTCACCTCTGACAGACCTCCTGCGCGCTCTTCATAGTGTTTCCTGCATTAGTGATGTCGTTGTGCTGGAACGTCATCATGGCCTGCATCTCCAGCACTGTGGCGTAGATGAGCGCATGGTACATGCTGTCGTTCACTCTGCACACAACACATTTATATGTTTTATATGGTTTTACAGCTTATCATACTTTTAATAACATCTATTTCACTGTGTCATTGCATTTGAATCATTATCTTATTGTTCATCATATACACTGCAAGGAAATGAAGACCTGCCATCAGTGATTGGACTGATTTTGTGGCTGTTGTGTGTGGGGGTTTCAGTTACAGTTGATAGATGTGAGCTAAAACAGCTGTACAGTTATAATAAAAAAAAAAAAAAGGTTTTACAATTCTCATGTACGCCTTATTCTGGCCTTTATTAACCTACAAGTTTTACTGCAAATCATAAAAGCACAGGAAAATAATCTCACGCACATTATGGCTACTTATTATTACTAATAATTCTGCTACTATATTATGATTATTCTTATGGAACAAGTAAACATTTTGATTGTGAAAATAAATACTGTTTTTGTCCTAATTTTTCATGAGCTGAACTCAAGGATACAAAACACACAAAAACTAATAACCTAACAAATATTGTTCACAAATCTGTCTCCAAGACCTTTCCGAAACTGGTCCCTTCTCTCTTTCCCTTTCCACTCAATCCTTAGTGAGAGCACCTTCGGAGGTTCACTCATCAGAGAAATTGGAGCTGTGACTTTCAGACGCACTCTCCCTCGCCCCATGGAACGAACACGCCCCTTTAACGTGACGGCACAACCCACTAATGTAGCAAACATATGACTGATGATACAATTTTCCCTTCCGGGTTCACCAAGTAATTCATATTCAGATGGTCCATTTATTTACATTATACATTTTAGCCTTTTCAAACTCGCAAGCGAGCCCTTTTCCAATGCCAATAAAATCACAATTCAGCAAAATCATATTAGGTCTAACTACACTCTGCGGGCACGTGCATTTCGAGAGTGGAGAAGGAGAAGGAGAGGGAGCAATTTCGGAAAGGCCCCACTTCTCCTTTGCCCAGATAATCCATCCCATCTCACAGGTGCTGGTTAGACCGCCTGAATATTGCCCAGGTGTGCCTTAGGCTGTCTACCATAAAAGGACACGCTGAAATTTTCAGTTTTACACAGCGACAGATAATGCAAGTTTTGAAGGAGCGTGCAATTGGCATGCTGTCGGCAGGAATGTCCACAGAGCTGTTGCCCGTGCATTGAATGTTAATTTCTCTATCATAAGCCGTCTCTAAAAGGTGTTTCAGAGAATTTGGCAGTACATCACAACCGGCCTCACAACTGCAGACCACGTGCAACCACATCCAGCATGTTCCAAGATCGTCTGAGACCAGCCACCCGGGCAGCTGCTGAACAATCGCTAAGCATAATCAAAGAATTTCTGCATGGAAGCTCATCTGCTACGTCGTCGTAACGGACTTGAATGGGCAAATGCTCACATTCGATGGTGTCCGGCACGATCGAGAGTTGTTCTCTTCACGAATGAATGCCAATTTTCACTGTTCAGGGCAGATGGCAGCTTGTGTGGCATCATGTACAGTAGGTGAGCGGTTTACTGATGTCAACGTTGTGAATCGAGTGGCCCATGGTCGCGGTGTGGGGTTATGGTATGAGGAGGCATATGATGGGATTTTTAATGCACAGAGATACAGTGACGAGAGTCTGAGGTCCATTGTTGTGTCATTCATGCATACTCAGCCGACATGTCACCCATTGAGCATGTTTGGGATGGTCTGGATCGGCCAATACAACAGCGCGTTTCAGTTCCTGCCAGTGTCCAGCAACTTTGCACAGCCATTAAAGAGGAGTGGACCAATATTCAACAGGTCACAATTAACAGCCTAATCAACTCTATGCGACGGAGATGTGCTGCACAGTGTGAGGCAAATGGTGGTCCCACCAGATGCTGACTGAAATGTTAAGTTTTACTTTATTGGGGGGTCAGAAAACCTGAATGTCCTTTTACTGTAGACAGCCCAGGCAGACCAGTACAATATTCAAATGGTCTAATCAGCATTTTGATATTCCACACCTGTGAGGTGGGATGGATTCTCTCGGCAAAGGAGAAGTGCTCACAAATAAATTGGTATTTTGTGTATATCTTCTTCATGTCTTTGATTCAGAATGAGAGCAAAAACAAAAGTGTATTTATACATTTTTGAGTCATTCCCATGTCCGTTACCCTGAATGTTGTGTGCGCTCTGGCCAATGTAAATAGGTCTTTTGACAATATAGCCTACAGTATTATGCTGTATAAGAAGATACATGACCACATACTTCTGCCTTACGGTTACAGTTACTCTCCGGATGTTCCCCACAGTCGGCCTTTGTGTGACATTTCCCTGCAGCTGAGATAAGCTTCATTATTCTACCTCTGCCAGCCACCCCCTCCCCTCTCTCTCCGTTTCCTGTGCTGTGTATCCTACTGTGTATTTTGTAGCACTCCTTCTCTCCGGGCTGTTGATTCACCAATACTTGGGCGTAATCTTTGGTAAATACCTCATATCCTGGAGTCATTGGAGCAACCCAATACTAACCCAAGAGTCTAATTTGAGGAACTAGTTTACAGACCCAACAACGCGTTACAAAGGCGATTTTATCTTTTGCTGACAGCACGCTAACACTCACAAAAAAACAAGCGGACAGTGTGTTCTAAAGTGTGTCGCAATATTGGTTACCTTGGCCTAAGCCTCTCCAAGCTCTCATTGAAGTGGTTGTTAAGGAAGAGGTCCAAGGCCTCCATACACTCATCCAGGCTCTGCTGGAGGGTCATCTGTGAGGGGCTGAGGCATAGATACAGTTAGTGTATATACTGTAAGGGTGTTGCTAAGAGAGGTCTGAAGAACTAGGATTGTGCACTATAGGCGCAATGTACAGAGGCGTATGTGAGGAGCAATGAAAGCTGAGGCATTAAAGAAGTTGCATGGTTACAAATGAACACCACACAAAAACAAATAACATGCGTAGAAATTATTTTTCTTCAGAGTGCTAACATCTGGGGAGAGCCCTATGTTCCCCAGGGTTGAGATTAGGGATAAGGTTAGGATAAGAGTTAAAGACTACACCTAATATTTCTTTGTTTACAAGTTTGCAAATAGGAATTTTACGTCATAGAAATGCAAACAAACAAGCCTGTTAGTTCACGATCAATAAACATGCAATTAGATGCACAGAGGTATTTCTTTTCCACAAAAGAGCAAAAGGAAAGAAGGGCTGGGATCAAAGACATATGTGGAGGCAAAAAACACAGCTACTCCGGGCACATAGTCACTCACATTGGTTGTATGAATATAGAAGACCCCCTGTTTTGTCCATAGAAATGTGGAAACACCCCTAGTATAATGTGCAAAGGAAACATGCATTGTTGATTTCAAAGGTTACACCTTGCCAAAAAGTAAAGTCAACTAATTTAATTCCCTGTTTCTTTCATAACTAATGCAATGCAAGAATCTTCTTCCTTGGCATTTAGACAACTGCAAAATAAGAATTAACATCTAAGGATCTGTACCATAACAAAAATGGTGTCAAGACCCAGAGTGAGTCAGCTTATAATCTTTCAAGACATTTATAAATAATATTGAGTGTTTGTCAGAGTGGAGGGTGGGATTAATGCAATGTTGTTTCTCTGCTTGGTTGTGCTCTCACAACATGGCACAACCCTCGTTTTCATTTCTGTGAAATTGCATTGATGAGCTGTTCTTACATAGCTACAGTACATATACAGGCTAGTGCTCGGAAAAAAACAAAGTGTGCAGTGAAGGAAGTGGGTCATAGTGTTTTTTTTTTTTTTAAGTGTGTCAGTGGCTTATCATTTCAAGTAAATACAGTACATTTTAAGACTTTTTTCCTGATCCAAAGCTAGATGATGAGTTTTGTTCCTCTCATTTCAAAACAAGTATTGCAAGAACTCTTCATGTTCGCTACAACCCATATCCACACAACTTTCCTGTCACATCCAACTCACTTGTCTGGAACAGTTGCTTCTTTCCCATTGGACATGTTCTCCCTTCAGGCGGCGCAGACAGACACCTGTTAGCGGCGACAGCAGTGGTGGTGACGAGGTAGAACCGCTCCACAAAACCAAGACACATTCAAAAGTTTAACACGGATCCGGAAACATAAATAAGATCGTAGATGTAGGGAAACGGGCGCGTGCAGGGCGTAAGCTTCATCGGGGTGGTGAAGGTATGTTTGCATTAATGCTGTCGGGTCAGCCAGAGCATGCGCGCTGAGGACTGCCCCACGCCTCCTCTGACTGACGGCACTGCCACGCACACACATCCATATGCCATCAGAAAACACAAACATGATATAGATACAATAATACAACCAGTTACACCAAATTCACTAAACACCAACCAACCAACCAACCAAACATATATTTTCAATAGGCGAGATACTTTTGTGTTGTTTGTTTTTGCCACTGGGTATCCCAGAGGAATTTCAAAAAGAGATCTCAATAATCACTCATTCCTTTCTCCTAGACCAAATTGAGCATTGTTTAAGACCAAGCTGAGCCGGCTCGGTTCAGGTCCTGTTTCTCAATTTTGTCTCCTGAGCAAAAGACTACAAAAGCTCAGATTAGACTCTGGTTGAGATTTAAAAGATATCTCTTTTTGTCCTTGTAGAAATCTCAAATTGTCTCCACATTAAATGTCTTCTATTCATATTCACATTAAACTTAAACTAATCTCATTTTAAGGTTGTCTATTTTCTTTCTCATATTTTTCTCATGTGCTAGAAGTTCTCAATATTCTTCAGTAAAAGTACAGATACATGAGCAACAAATGTAAAAGTAGATTAAAACTTTATAAGTAAAAGTACAAACAAGTCCTGGTTGGGTTTTTAACTAAACCCAACCAGGACTAAAGCTGGACTTACCAGGTCCGGGTTCGATTCCCACCAGGGACGGGCCTTTCTGTGTGGAGTTTGCATGTTCTCCCCGTGTCTGCGTAGGTTTCCTCCGGGTACTCTGGTTTCCCCTACCACTAAAAACATGTACAATAGGCCAGGATGAATGTGAGTGTGTTTGAGAGCGCGCATGGGGGACGATGGATGGAAATTAGCCCACGGGTACAATCTGGTGTGGCTTGTTTACATGCATGAGATGTTCATTAACATGCACTGTCCCAACCAAAAAATAAATTATATATATATATATATATATATATATATATATATATATATATATATGTCTCAAGTAGGTCTCATCTGTTGCTCCTAAGGCATTTTAGGAGAAACAAAATAACTCATACAAACAGTTTCTCTCTCATGGTTCAGGTATGTCTCAATTATGTCTCAAACAAAATCACATTTTTGTCTCCAGAAGTTTAAGAATAGACATGTTTGAGAAGTAAAATTTTCCTCTGGGATAGCATATGTTCTGTGTGTAATAAATCTTATTTTAATGTTGAATGGCTAACACATTGTCCTCACACAGGTGAAAGGAACAGTTGGCATAATGAATGAGCTATTTAGAGCACAGAAGACTCAAACAAACAAACAAACAAAATAAGGAAGGCACACAGTCAGCAAATAAAACACACAATACACACACTACCATTTTGTTAGCTTTATTGGAAATATAGCAAATACATTATATAAATACATGTATGTACACATGTGCATCAGGTTATGCAACTAACAGAATCAGAGTAGATTTTTTTTTATTGCCATTGTTCGGACCAGGTTAACAAGGATTTTTTCTCGGTACAATCGTGCAACATAAAACACAGAATTTAGAACTTCATTTTAGAACTTAACTTAATTTAGAACTTAACTTTAAAACTATAAGGCTATAATGCATGCATGCATAAAGAATATTGAAATCAATATATAAAACATAAAAAGTAAAATATGATAAGACAACAACAATTTGACATAAAACAACAGCCGGATTGTATTTACAGATGTGCAGGTGCATAAAGTGATAGCAGAGGATCTAAGTGTGGACATACCACATAGATCCGCTGCAACTTATCACTGACTTGCTTTAGTGATGAGAACATGTTGGTTCGGCTTCATGCTGACTTTATTTGACAGTATAGGATCATGGAGGTGACCATAGCTCCCAGCTGTTAGAAACACACATTGCTTAATTTTTAAATCCGTAGTTACTGGACCACAGACTACGCATTGGTGTGATAAATTGGGAGAACAGTTAAACAGTTACTAGCACATTACACCCAAGTAGACTATATTAGTATAAAACTTTCTGACTTTCTGAATCCAAGACTTTACCATTACCATCCTAATGAAGGCATTAGGTGTATTTCAGTCCTGGCATAATCTTTTTTATTTTATGTTACAAGGTTCAGAAAATACAAAAGACTCCAAACTGTTTAAAGGTCTTACCTCCAGAGCTGCTATGCCCAGAGCCACTCCGATAATAACTACAGTGTTGTCATTTATTAACTGATTGATCCTTGTGAAACAGCCTGGAATCGTCTGAAAAGCAAAACATACAAAAACTATTTTCGTCAACATTTTGAGGAGGAATATTTGCTGGCATTTAGGTGAGATCAAAACATTAATTAGGTCTGGTGGCAGGCAACATGGTGACTTTTGGTGTGGTTGGATAAACATAGTTGTAAAATGGACCGTGACAGTAATACTACAGAATAAATCATCTTTCTATGTGAAAATACAGTGTAAATCATCAGTTTAGAATCTGAAAACAACCTCGTAACATGGTAGTAGTTTGTTGGTACATACCGGGACAGTGCTGCTGGAGTTATTGCCACACGGGACGCCACCACCCTGGCAGCATATTGGTGGATATCCATAGTTCAGGTGGTGTGATGAGTTGGTGAAGTCAGTGTAGTTGTTGAATCCACAACAGTTCAACTAAAGAAATAAAAAAAAAGTCAAAATATTGCTTGAAATTTGTGGTTTGCAAATGGCTTCAGACGGAGGACTAACAAGGCTCATGGTGGTGTTCCACAGTGCTGTGATGTCCTGGTTGTTCCCGTAGTCTGTTTTGATGTTCTGAACAGCTACAATTCCAAACTTTACAATCAAACTATCCACCTGGGGAGAGGAGGTTTGTAGGTATTAACAACACAACTTATGAATAATGTGAAATCCACACTTATTAAAAATTGAGAAAATTCTGGCTTACTAATGGTCTGAGCACCAACAGTACAATGGCTCCTGCAACTTCAGCCAAAAAGATCAACATCACTATCATGAAGAACTTGGGGAAAAAAGCAGTTGGATACACATACTTTACTTATTGTGATATTTATGAGGATAACACGAACTATACTACTAGTCGAAAGTATCCATACCAGCAGCAGCATACATTTGCTCTCCCGCATGGCCCCGCAGCAGCCCAGGAAGCCGAGGACGACGAGCAGGCCTCCCAGGGCTATGAGCAAGTATCCCACGTTCAGCACCTGGGCCAGCTGTGGCGGGGCGTTTGGGATCTTTTCTAGGAAGTTGAAGATCGAACCACTGTCCACCTTCACCCAGATGCCCACAGCTAGGATCCCTGCTCCAGCCAGCTGAGGACACAGCCATGGTTAGGTACTATATGCAAGGTCAAGTCAGGTTACTGCAGGAGCTTTACACAACAGTCCATGTAGTGGCTAAATTGCCCTGTGCTAATAGCCACTATTGGTTGAAGGTTAAAGGAAACGGAAAAGGTAAGACTGAAGGGAGCATTGGATGGAATAATTTCCAAAGATGTCAAATTATAACAAAATCTCCCAAAGGACATCATTTGAAAAAGTACAGTGAAAGTGTCCAACTACAGTAAAGAGATAATGACACTGAAGCAGGATTATATTGTAAGTTTTATTTGACAAAAATATGAACTATTTTGATATGAAAAAAATAGTTCATATTTTTTTAAATAGCGACATGTGACATGTGGCATGACAAATGTTAGCCCTGCACTGCCATTTACTGGTCAGAACATGTCATTACATTACAATGAAAAATGCAGTATGTGCATTTAGGTCAGTTTTCCCTCACAGAAATGAGTAACTCTTGAAACAGGCAGGTTCACTGATGTAAATGTGTAACTGGATTTTTAATGAGGAACACGAAATAGGCCCCATTAAAAATCATCCAATCATCCTTGCTCATGTCTCCATCTCCTTACAACAGCTAATAAGTTAAAAGAAGACACATTATTAAACAAACACACTTTTTTTTTTAAATTATATGTCAGAACTACTTACAAAATAATGCCATTGAAGAAAAACATCAGGAACTTGAGGCAGGACATTTTTGCAGATGGTTGGAGCTGTCGAGAAAACAGATATAAAGTTATTTGACGTTTCAAGTAAGATACGCAAAGTTGAATGAATTCAAAACAGGTGAAATGGGCAATGAGATTACTAGATCAGAAAGGACATGGGACAGAATTTTCTCCAAAACCTGGTTGCTCCCATTGTCGCACTTTTTAATTCATTGCTTTGTTCATTATCTTGTGTGTCATGGAAAATATCTACAAAAAAACAGGAAACAAATAACAAAAAACAAGGAACGATCTACAAACAAGGAAAAAAACAGAAACTTGCTTTTGACAGAAAGGGAAACTTGTCAGCTGTTTGCATAGAAAGTGAGGTTGCTTTGCATTTAAACTGCTATGGACAGTGGATGCTTTATTTTACTATTGAGAATTTAATCTCACTGTTGCATTACATTTCAGCTTGAAACTTCCCCATTAGAACATGTTCCTTCTAAAAGCGAGCTTTTGAGTGCTAGAAAATGAGTTTCAAAAAATGTCCTTGCATAGCCTCTGCTAATAAGAATTGGTTTTATTCTCGCATTGACGTGTTGTCCTCAACAGCAACTTGTTGCTGCTTTTGCAATTTTACAACATCTACAGTATGAGTGCTATTAATGACGGCCAGTCTCAGATGCGGGTGTGTGCATCAGAATTGGGAGAACAGTGCTCTTTGTGTAAGGTGCCAGTTGCTACAACAAACACAATGACTCTGCTAAATGCTGATTGCTTTTCACAAATTGCAGTGAATACTACATTTATACTCTATTCTGAACCAAGGATTCTCAGACTTTTTGGTGCAGGTAAGAAATTTGTGAAGAACATACATAGTGTAAGCGTATTTTCTGACTCACACATATTAGAAACTACTAGGCCACAGTGTTACATTTGGACAACAGGAAGTGGCTTGCCTGAACTGTTAAAGTAAGCTGAATTGCATCAAGTTAATTATGTGTTTGGAGATCATTGACCCAAGAAAACCAGCCCCACGCAGCTTATTCCTTGTCTCTGCTTAGCCATCCTCGACAATATACACTTGGTCACAAACAAGTGAGCTATTAACAAGGAAATGACATGCATGGCAACCAAAAATACTGCAAGCTGCTTCAACAAAAAACCTTTTAAGTACATGCTGTTTTCAGCAAAAGCATGAATATTACAATTAACAATGACAAAGTGATGTCCATTTTACTTGTAAAGTGTTGTCGTTTTTTCTCACATACCTTTGTCATCTCAGCACATACAATTAAGTGGCGTTGATGGCATTTGGGAGTCTCAAAAATCAATTATTTATAATCGTAATACTGTATGTTTTATAGTAATGGTGACAAGGAGTTCCACAAGGTTCACTCCTCGGACTACTACACTTCTAATGCATTTATTCATTATGTATTTCATCATTCTTGATAGGGTTGTGGTCTTAAACAGCAACTATGGGTCTCAGGTGGGGTACATCCTCCACACACTCAGTTGTGATGTAGCATTTCTTCACGGTCACTAACATTATCCAGAGTCAGGGTTACGTCAGAAGTTCTCTGCGCGCAACTGAGATCCTACTGTACATGTAAGAATTTAATTTGCAAAACATTATGAATAAATCTTCCGTTGAAACTCGAACATGCTTACTAAACTCCATACATCTCCAACAATTTGCCAATACTGTATTTCTTGTAATGGATTTGCTTGTTCTATCCTTAATAAACATAACGTCCAACCAACCTTTGTGAAAAAATATAGACCCACATTTTCAAAGGATTCCATTGAGAACCCTAATTGCAGGCAGGTCTTTGGACAGACAAAAAGGGTTATTGTTGGACCATCTCTGCCTCTTTTGTTAAGCTGCAGCTCCGGGGTAAAGACCGACCAAAGTATAAAAAGCAATAATTCACACTAAAATCAGATCTTACCTTAATCACAGATGCACTTCAAAGGCTTGGTCCCTTACTGTATGGCTTCACTATAGAGATGAAAGAACACAACAAGATAGCAGCACAGGGAAGATGTGTATCCAGTCCAGTAGAACTTAAACTTCAAAGGCTTGCTTCATTTTTAGGGGGACAGAGTAGATTACAGAGGTGACTTCTTGCTTGTGTGGGTTGATTTTAGCTCTGTGCTTGTTTATAGGTGTAGAGAGGGAGGGTGCATGGGGTGTGTCCATAGCAGCTGTAGTGCACATCACCATAGAGCTGTGCTGGTCTTACCCCGGGGGAGGGAGGGAGGGAGAGGATGATGATCACCTGCCGGTAAACCCTTTGTACTAATATGAATGCACACATATGTAATTACATAATGAGGAGAAAGGCACCAGATGGGACAAGAGATGTTTGGCTTGCGAATGAGCATTTCCTCTTTTGGGTTATCTTATACAGTACCGGTCAAAAGTTTGGAAACACATTCTATGTATTGGCTTTTCTTTATTTGCAACACTATTTACATTGCGTGATTCTCATTGAATTCATTAGACCGGTCGTTCCCAACCTTTTTTCCTTAAAGACCTCCTGCGCGTGCTGTAGTCGGGCCGATCCCCCAAAACGTGTCAAAACATGAAAATAGTTGCCAATAAGCATTTATTTCAAACTAAGAAACTAGAAAAAACTGTTGAAATACGCATGTATGAATAACTTTATCATTTACTGCTGACCATTAATTGGTTGGTTTATTTGGTCGGGACAGTGCAAGTTAATGAACAAGCCACACTGGATTGTAGCCTTTGGCTAATTTGCATCCGTCGTCACACGCTCAAACACACTCTCATTCATCCTGGCCTACTGTACATGTTCTTAGTGGTAGGAGGGAGGAGGAAATCTAGACACGGGGAGAACATGCAAACTCCACACAGAAAGGCCCCGTCCAGGTGGGAATCGAACCCGGGACTTTCTAGCTGTGAAGCACGAGCGCTAACCACTGTACTACCGTGCCGCCCATCAACCCATCTTACTGACAGTATGGTGGACAAACCAGTCCCATGACCCTACTCTGATTAATGAAGAAAAACAAATTGTTGTCTAGTGTGGATCAGATGACAAATTTAAAGGAAAACTTTCAAAAGCATCAAATCTGATGTAAAGCGTCAGAGCTTGTCCCAGAGGAAGTCTGTTGTCATAGGATCACAGTCCACTCACTCACCTGCAATAAACCCATCACTAAAGACGAGACAGAGAACTATAATATCATGTTTATTCAGAACAAATATTTCTATTACAAAATAATTTATTTTTGCAAAATGTTTAAATACTAATAAGAGAACCAACAACAAATCATAATTTTCAGTTTATAAACACAAAAATGTACCATAGTTCTTTTTGGAGAAATGTTCATTGACAAATATTTAAAAAATGTCTTTAGTAAATTCAACAGCAACCAGAGTACAGTACAGTCAAAATTCAAAGGAGGTAGGAATTGAAGACATTCAATCCCTCCTGGTCCTAAAACAGCTTATGTCCCGCATAGCCGTTCTTTTTATCCGCTCTGTGATTCCTTACTTCAGACGTGTACCTGTGTGTAAACAGCAGTAGCAGCAGTGTCTGCAGCGCATCTCATGTCGTCAGTTGTTCAGGGTGACTTTTTAACTTGTGGAACTTGACACTTTCCAACCTCTCAAACTTCTTATGGCAGAAGTCACAGGTGAAATTATACTGCGCCTCAGAGGTGTGCTTCTTCATGTGCCAGTTTAAAGAGGCCCGTTGCCGACACTGGTATCCACAGATCTCACACCTGAACAAATGACAACGTATGAGCACATCAAATAGACACAACTGCTCCCCAAATTGCTATAACAATCTCATCCAGGCATTTTTTTTTATAAAGACGTGGGGTAAAGAGAACAGTAGATATTCACTGTAAGACATGCAAACGTCAAGTAGGAGTTTTATAGTCTAGTTGTTGACTTACTGTAATGGGGTCTCTCCAGTGTGAGTGCGCCGGTGGACCTCCAGGTGATTCTTTCGCTTAAACGACTTCCCGCACGTTTCACATGTGAAGTCTCGAACTCCTGTTGACACAGGAATAGCACAAACCTTTTAGTGTACGCTTTCTGTATGACATGTAGACAAAAAATATGAATCTTAATCTACACGTTCCCCATTGATATCAGCCAGCTCTAGATGTTGTTGTTGAGAAAAGAACTTCATAACATTCTCAAAAGCAGGTCAGTTTAGCACAAAATTGAACCTTTACATTTTTAAACATTAAACAATAATGAAAACGCATTCAAAAGTATTGAACAAAGAAAAACATAGTATATTTAAATATCAATGTGAGCCCACCTGAATGAATGATCATGTGTCGATGCAGGTGGTTGGACAAATAAAACTTCTTGCCACAGCCTGGGTGTGGACACACTTTGGTTCGACCTTTCCTGTGGACCAAGTTGACGTGATTCTACAAGGAATAAATGCATTGTGTTTGATATTAATAAAACAAAAGAACAGGCCAAAATGAATCTTAATACAGTAATGTTGAACCTGAAAGCTGCTGATGGCCACATAGACCTGACTGCAGCCTTCATACGGACAGTGGAACATCTTGAGCATCCCATCCGCCTCGATCACTGGACCACGTTTGCTTCTCCTCCTGGTTGATATCAAATTATGAGAAATGTTTAGAAAAAGACACTCATTAATAACATGCTCATAAGACTCCTGCTTAAATTCACCATACCGACCTGCTCCTGTGTGGACTTCTGTCAGGGCTCAGCTCCTGAGGGTCTTCAGTCTTCAGCTGTTGCTGCCGGTCACTCAAAGCTAAATGATAAAGTTAGTTTTGGAATAAATTACATTCACAATCCCAACTGGAAATCACACACAGTAAAATGACTCTTCAATGATTTGCCGCAGAATAAGGACCTAACATTTCATGGTCCAGTTCACTTCATTAAAAGGTCTTTTTTTGTTATTGGTTGGAAAGGTGCAGATTGTAGCTATGGGCCTATATGCAACCGTTGTCCTGCTCTCACAAACTCTCATTCATCCTTGCCTATTGCACGTGTTTTTAATGGTAAGTCCACACATAAGGCCCCATCCAGCCCTTCAAATTAAGTAGCACAATATAGCCTCCTCACCTGTCACAGACTGGTCCTGGGGATCGTGGTTGTTGTGTCCAAGGGGCAGATTTGGTTGTAGGAAACGTTGCCAATGACAGCGCACGCAACCTCCTCCATGTTGCCGCAGTTAAGCTGGATACCCTCTGATGCTAATGCCTCATAGCTGGGACCAGTGATAATGATTAACTGCACACAACAAAAATAGTTATTATTAAAAACATTGTCTCTCTGAGTTTTTCTTTGGTCGCATATTTCTGATACTATCAGACAGCGGGTAAACATGGGCCTGTAGATACACCGTGTCATTGTATCAAACAGATCAGTTTGTAGATGCAAATGTTTGTAGATGCAAAACAACTTCCTCCAGTTACATACAGATGAAGCGGAGATAATTGTCTTTGACCCACAAAAACACAGAGAGTGACAACCTCTCTGTTGGTCATCTTTCACTAGAACAGTGTTTTTCAACCACTGTGCCGGGGCACACTAGTGTGCCGTGAGATATCGTCTGGTGTGCCTTAGGGAAATTATCCAATTTCACCTAGTGGGTCTAAAAATATATTTTTTTAAACAAATTAATTATTATCTGCAAATAATGTGCCATTGTCAAGTCTCTGTGCTGTCTAGTGATCGGAAGAGTAACCATGTAAAACTCTTCCATATCAGAAAGTGGCCGCAGGTAGCTAATTTCTTTGAGACAAGAGTGATGCATTGATGTGACAGGTGGCGGTGACAGAAGCATTGTGGCTAGCGAGACTATACAGTGTTTCTATTCAAGACACTTTGATGAGAACCACTTTGTGAATATAGGCTACAGCAGAGATGGGGACTTGCGAGTCGGACTCGGACTCGAGTCGGACTTAAGTCGCTATTTTTAGAGACTTGTGACTCGACTCGGACTCGTACCATAAAGACTCGAGACTTGACTCGGACTCGTCCCTAAAGACTCGAGACTTGACTTGGACTCGTGGTCTGAGACTCGTGAACATTACGAGTCCCTTGCGCACTTATTACACACGCTGTTTTGACACTTGATTCTGGCTTTTTTTGTCGGCCGCTCCCTCCGTCTCTCCTCCACAGTGTGCGCTCTCTCTCTCACTCGTCATTGGCTCCTCTGCCGTATGCCCCCCTCCCTGCGTGCGCACGCTGCCCTGTCGTGAGTTTGTTGACATCGTGAGCGCGCCATTCGGACTGTACTTTTAGCGATTACGGCGAAATACAACAGTTTCTCTAATGAAAAGCCCACCGTGGTAAGCCTTCATTGGGAGTGTAAGCGCCACAGCGAGAAGCGAGAGTGAAGGAAAAAGGCAGAGTTAACCTCTTAACCCCCACCCGAACCGAACACATTTGCCACAGTTTGGCCTTACCAAAATCTGATAGCTTCTTGAAAAAAAAACGTGTCAAAATAGCAACAAAAGAGAAAACAAAGACCAAAAGCTGGCAGTGGATATAGCAGGTCCTGTTGTGTAGCTACAGGCTGAAGATAGGAGCCTCATGTCAACAGTCTGTAAACCTGCGTTTTCAAGGTAACACTGGAAGTATTATTATCCACAGTGGAGTTTTACTTTATGGTACAGGGCTCTTCCGTAACATTCTGAAGCTAATACTGCAGACATGTTTGTGACAGAGTACAGTGATAACTATACTGATGTTACTGATGTTACAAAACTGAACTAAGAAATGTAGTGGTGTGGGAGGAATATTTTGAATGAATGACACAGGGCCTGCCTTCGGCCACAGCTTTAGACAGTAGTAAATAGTTCATATTATTTTGGTGTTTTTCTAACTTACCATTGCAGGATTGACTGTGAATGGCCTTATGCTTCATGGAAATATTGTGATTTTGATTATTTGTGTGTGGAAGCCCTGGGCTTGAATAGTTGTTTATAATTTACAGGTGTTTATTGATTTTAATAGTTTTATTGTACTGTGATTTTAATTAGTGTAAAACATAGAAACCATGGGACTTGGACTTGACTTTGACTTGTGGGTCAGGGACTCGGACTTGACTTGGACTTGTGGGTCAGGGACTTGGACTTGACTTGGACTTGCGGGTCAGGGACTTATGTGCATCTCTGGGCTACAGAGTTACATTTTTAACGTTTTCTGCTGGTGGTGTGCCTTGTGATTTTTCAATGAAAAAAATGTGCCTTGGCTCAAAAAAGGTTGAAAAACACTGCACTAGAACCTACAAATCAAGTCAGAAATCTCTGGGTAATCTAGCCTGGCTAACGCCAGACTAGAATCTCAAGTGATATTTAGTCTGGGGCTCACCAATTAATTTTCTTGTAGGAGAGGTGTGGTTCACGATTGTCCATAGCCGTTTATTGGGTGCTACTGTAACAGGGTTAATATGGACTAATGGTAAATCCCTGCTGTTGGGTGTGTGTGGTGCTACCGCTGCGCCGCCAGGGGTCGCTGTGGCCTCGCCGGCGACGCACATGGTATCTGGCCCAAGTTCCTGGCGCCAGGCAGACGGGCTCGGGATGTCGGAGGAGACAGCAGCTACCACCACGAGGAGCAAGGGACTGAGCCTCTTAAAACTGTTCTGTTTGCCAATAAATGGAGTTGGTCATCTCCAAAGAGAATTTGAGAGAGTGCATTTAATTTAATAATTTGATTTAGACACAACGCAGAGTAAGGGTGAAAACCACATCCGTCACATTGGTGCCGTGACATCCGTTTAGGACCGGACTGGACCACGACTGGATCTTCCTGGTCCAGATAACATCAGCCACAGTGGAGCAGTAAGACCCGTCGACGGGGATCGTTTTCCCGCCGCCATGGCGCCACGGAGCCCCGATCGTCGACTCTCCGTGCGGTGGACGTCTGGGATGGTGTCGCTGGCTGGAGTCGTCTTCCCGCCGTTGGGACTCTGGCGTCGCGGGATGGTGGATCTCTGTGTGCGCCGATGGTGTCTACCTGTGCTGCGGAGAGATGGCTGCGCTGGTCCCGCCATTTGTGTTCCGCCGCCTTGGGCCTGTTCCGCGGAGATGGACGTTTGAGCGGGATCCTCCGAGTTGCGAGGACGATTTGACTTTTTGAATGTCGTTGTTCTGGGGCAAGTTTGGACACATGTTGTACTGTTTTTTTCCCGTTTCCCCCCCTGCCTGCCTGCAATGTAACGGGGTATGTCTGTCAAGTTGTAGTTTTTAATCTGTGTTTGGGTGATTTGGGCATTATGTCTTTGTTTAAAATGTGTATGGTGTTCCTTTTGGGTCGGGAGGAGGTTTGCATGAGGTACCGCGATGGGGAAGTGGGTAACTTAGTTCCACGTGTAGTTCCCTGGTAGAGAGTGCATTCTCCCTCCATTAGGCGCCTTTTTTTTTTTTTTAGAAAATATATGAATGACTGGTGTGATTGAGCCACTTATTAGAGTGAGAGCCTTGTTTGATTGTGGAAAAATGTATACGGCATTTTTTTTAGTCCGTGCTGTTGAAGGGTTTAGCTGCCCCCTCTTTCTGGCTTGGTCCCTAGTGGACGGTGTGTGTACCGACTTGAACATGTTTGCTCTGTGACGCTTAGCCAGTTCATTATATATATATTTTTTTCTTCTTTTCCCTCTGTTTTGTAAAGGTTTTTTTTTTTTTTTTGAGTGTGTACCCCAATGAGCAGGGATTTAGAGGGGTGTGTGTAACAGGGTTAATATGGACTAATGGTAAATCCCTGCTGTTGGGTGCGTGTGGTGCTACCGCTGCGCCGCCAGGGGTCGCTGTGGCCTCGCCGGCGACGCACATGGTATCTGGCCCAAGTTCCTGGCGCCAGGCAGACGGGCTCGGGATGTCGGAGGAGACAGCTGCGTCTGAGGGACGGCAGCTACCACCACGAGGAGCAAGGGACTGAGCCTCTAAAAACTGTTCTGTTTGCCAATAAATGGAGTTGGTCATCTCCAAAGAGAATTTGAGAGAGTGCATTTAATGTAATAATTTGATTTAGACACAACGCAGAGTAAGGGTGAAAACCACATCCGTCACACTACGAATGTCTATCATGCGTCTGCACGTAGCCATAGCCAATCGTATCAGATGACGTGTGACGTATCCGCTGTAAACATTTGAGCTAAACTATTTAGAACACGGTCTAAAGCTTGATCGAAAGATGGCGTTGCGTCTGCTGCTGTCATGTTGGATCCGCAAATATTTTTTGAATCTCTAAACTACAAGCTTCCGTATGTCGAATAGTGCGTTATCGTCTTGCCGTCCCTCTTCGTTCTGTGATTGGTCCCCAAATCCATGCGAAAATGTCGGCCATGGTCCCCCAGGCTGTTGTGAAGTTCGAAAAGGTTTGAGCGCACACAGCAGTCTGCCGTTAGCCAAGCTAGGGAAAACATTGCTAAAATAAAAAACATAGTGTCTAAACCAGATTTGGAGAGATTAATTCATGCACTTGTCTCCAGTCGGATAGACTATTGTAAAGGCCTGTTCACTGGCCTCTCTAAACGAGCGGTTAGACAGCTGCAGTACATCCTCCGGTCTCTGCACTTCCTGTCGCTCAGAGAATAGACTTTGAAATAGCTCTGCTTGTGTACAAGTCTCTTCATGGTTGGGCACCGAAGTATATAGCTGACATGTTACAGCCGTGTGAACCATTTCGGTCCCTGAGATCCTCAGGGAGGGGTCTGATGGTGCGTACAGACCAAACGCTGACACGCTACCAACTTCCATGTTAACCCTATGTAGTCGTGCTTCGACGCGCGGCGAAATGTAAGCAAAGCCGTCCGCGCCTATGAAGCATTCCAAATGCGAGCAGATGAGGATTAACGCGCGTCAAAACCAGTGAGAACAGCGCGGTACAGAGCAGCGATGCCCCGCCCACTGCTTCATGCACTCAAGTAATCACAATCTACATGTGCGTTCATTTACGCCTTGTTAACCAATCAGGGACTGGGCTCAAATAGTGAGCACAAGCGTCACCTGTTACCTGCAGCAGTGGCGCAAAAAGGGCATGCGCAATATATGCCTTTCGTAGGGGCGCCAATAGTGATGTGTTCTTTTTAACAGTCTATGTGTGTCGGTCGTGAACGATCCGGCTCTTTTGAACGAGTCTACAGTGAACGATATGAACAGGTTCGCGGTGGTGAAGTGTTTTTTTTTATTCCTCTTTGGGGGAGGGGCGTCACTTTAGTTGTGCATGCTTATTTTGTGAAAAAAAAGTCACTGCTGGAGTGGGGCAGAGAGGAGTGCAGAGGGACTGTCATCTCCACCGCTGCTGCTGCAGCCTGCAGCCCCACGAGGAGCTCAAAGTGAGCATAAGGCAACAAGTTTGAGAAATAAAAGTCCTAATGAAATAATAAACACGGTTACAGAGGAGATCGCGTTGAAGCTTGCGTTGTTTTCTCCCCTCTTGCGCGAGGGAGAGAGAGGGAGAGAGAGGGAGAGGAGGAAAAGTTACGTGAATGAAGCAACAGAAGCTTTTAATCGGGCCGTGTGATTGTTTTTTTGTGATAACAAACTCCATAGAGGGAAATATCGATGTTATATTGTGTGAAATAGTGACATTTTCGTTAAAATAAAGTCAATTCAGAGGGTATTTATTTTCTTAAAAAAAGAAAGAAACAACCATCAAAGAGCCATGTGTGTATTTGTGTGTGGGAGGGGTAGTTGCGCCCCTGACCTGCAGCATGGAGAAGTTGATCATCGCGGTTTGCGTTTGCGCTCGGCTTGAGTTGTATGACACGCCTCCTAATTATGACGCTTGCAAAACTTCACGCGCCAGCAAACGGGCGTTTCTTGCGAGTGTGAAGCGGCAATGTTTGGCGTCCAACTAGAGGCTGACGGAGCGTGGACGCACGTTCGGTCTGAACGCACCTTTAGTGGTTCCTAGAGTCACCACTGAACACCGTGAGGCTGCGTTGCAATTTCACGCAGCAAAGGAACCGTCTCCCTGACAAAGTGAGACAGGCCTCCACTATGACTATGTTTAAGTCCAGGCTGAAAGCATGGTTATTTACTGCTGCCAATGGATACTGAACGTATTTTAACAAATAATAATATAATCATGTATCTAGATATATTTGTGTATATTATTATTAGGTAATCGTATAAAATGATTTGTTTTTATTGTATTTTCATTATATTTCTGTGTGTTGTGAGGCACATTTAGTTGTCTCTGACATGAAACGTGCCATATAAATAAACTTGCCTTGCCTTGCCTATCCTTCAGCTTAGTCCTGGTATATTTTAGTATTTTACCTGAGAGTTTTCCAAGGCGCTCCTCTGGTCTGGAAGCTCACAGCTGACAACCGCCTGTAGACTATGAGGATCGTACAGTGCACTCTGATCTAGTGCGTGCATCAGTGGAGGCATTGTACCACCCAATACTGACTCCTCACTCACACCTTCCACTCCATTCACCAAAGACACACACTGGTATCCTGGCGGCACCGTCGTGAGGTGGTGTGTTTCTCTGTCCTCGGCCGGTCTCAGATCTTCACAGTCGTCCTCGGACTGAAATACACCTGGGGACCCCTCCACATCCCACACCGGGGGCTGCTCTGTCTCTGTAACACCAGTGGGTGGGTCCGGAGAGGGATGCGGGATCTGGTCCATCGTGTTAATGGAGTCACGATTTACATCTGGAACAGGCTCGTGTTCTTCCATGTCTGCAAAGCAAACATTTCTATGTTATATGCAGTGCACTTAGTTTGAATTCTCAGTATGTGACCTTTCAAACAGTGTGACTAATTTGCATAATGCAATATTGCAATAACCTCAGTGGCGTGTTTGTAAGGTTTAAGAGGAAACTGAGCCCTTTTTTTCTGTTGTGTGACATTTAACGAAGTAAATCAACAATGCTATACAATGGTCTTTCATGCCATGTCTCTTCAATGAAAGTGTAATGGTTGAAGAGTATATAATATTTTACAAAGACATGATTGAAAAATGTTCACATACGTTTTGCCCGTCTGTGAGTCCGTCTTCGTCTCCGCCTGTGCACAGATCTTTTCACTTCAGAGGCTGCAGTTACCACTGTGCTCTGCTCCTCTCCTTCCGTTTGCCCACCCTCATCCTGCTCAGCGTCACTGGGCTGAACGCACTGCGCGGGGCACAGGTACTGAGTAAACGAGTGTGAGGCATCACACTGCCACAGAGCAGCCGTGGAGGAGTCGGACTGACACTCCACAGATCTAAGCTGAGGTTCCAGAGGACATGACTCAGAGTGGTCCTGATACCAATGGACAATGCTCTGCAGGCTAGACACACGCCCCCTAGTGTCTGCAACACAAACAAAACATCTCTCACCACTAGTGCAGATGTGTTCTGTGAGTAAATACGTTGTACTGACACAAATTTACAACATTATTCCAGCTAGTTTTATCATCATGCACAGAAATTTCCCCCAGGTTTCTCTTGTGTTCTGAATAGACAAACTCCCTTATAATTTGGATTTACCACAAAAGGTAAATGTTGATGCAAGAGATAACATTAAGGTGGATAACCTACCATTGATCTGATTTGGTGAGTGGTCGATCTCTGTCTTCTTCCTGAAAGCAGACAAGCTATAGTAGCCAAATTGTTCTGTTCAGTTGGCATTTTAGTTTTGGAAAAGAGTTCAATTCTACAAGGGTGACCACTAATCTCTCTTTTGCTTGATGTCTACTGCTCAGCCATTTACGCCTTACGTCATACCAGTGTAGATTTTTATTGATGTGAACAGCAAAGAAATTGTCTGCAGGCTCTATGACTTTCTTTATCCATCAATTACATATTTAAATATGTATTCTCTTCAGTCCAGTTTGCTTAATGTCCATCCAAACTTCTTTATTATTATTATTTTTTTACTTATTGCGGTGGTCACCCTCCAGCAGATCCTGTGCAGACGGACTCACCCACAGAGCTTGTTCTGGTCGCTCTCTCCATAGGTGGAGTGGAGCAGGATGAGGTACTCTGCCAGCCCAGCATCACTCAGACTGGTCCTCAGACGCAGCTCACTCCACACTTTATGCGCTTCTCCGAGGTACACTCGCCTCACGTCGTATTTCTTTCGGGATTCATGCCGTCTCCTGGCCCGGTCTGAGTCTGTCAACCTCGGCCGACCCCTGCAGCGTCTGTAGACCCCTGTTTCATGCTCCGACGCAGCCTCTGTGTCCGATGGAACCGCTAAGTCTGCCAATGTGTGCGCCATCTTGCCTACAGCTGATGTTGTGATTGTGTGACGTAGCGGAAGTAGCGAGTAAAAAAGGAAGCTTTGATTAAAATGTGATTTTCTTATTATAAAATAGAGAATTTGCTGTCTTTATTAGTTCGAATTGTGGCTGATATACGCTTGGTCTTAATATACAATGACACTTAATGTTTGTATAAAATAAACCAGGTAGGAACTAAAGATTGGCTGAGGTCTATAGTGCACGGAAGACATAGCAAGCGCGACCCGTATGTAAACAACCGCGGGAACTTCTTCGGACGTGATAATTAGATCAATTCATTTGAAAAATCATGATTTATATAATTTGCATTGTACATTAATATAATCGTTAAGGCATGACAGACATTTTGACCCTCGTGTTTAAAACTTTTGCGGCGCAGAGTGGGCCAGCAGCAGTAAACTTTGAGACCTCCGCAGTGGCACCAGCCCGCAGCGCGCTGGTGGTGGGGGCCATGCCCTGAGCCGTTCCGTGCTGCTTCTGGCCGCGGTCACTGCTGCCTCTGAAAGCGGCCTCAGAGTCATCTTCCTCACCCAGACTCAGATCCAGAACCTCCCGGTGTCCCTGCAGAGGCGTGTCCCTATGCTGAACCCAGCCACTCTCAAGGTAGACTGGCATAAAAGTAACATGGAATTAATATTAAGTTAAGCTATTGCAGGAAATAAAGCAGGAGTGTAAAACTATACTAAACTGTAGTGAAGAATTGCCACGAATAATATTAAATGTATGGAGAAAAATATTAAATGTATATTCATTCTTTCTAGAAAATTAAGTTCTGCTACCCCCAAACCCTAGAGGAGCTGCTGGTGCTGGTGGCTGGTCTTCACGAGTCTACATCTCCCTCCACTCCTGCTCTGATCATTGTGGATGGACTGGAGGGTTACCTATGTAACCCCACACCCAGCTCTTCCAGTGGATTACACACCAGTGTACAGTCCTCTGCAGCCCATTTATCCGCTCTGCTCTGTGACACGTCCTCCTTTCTCTCCCAGGTGTTAGAGAAGCAAGGGCACACACACACAGCCTGTCGCCTTATTGCCTCTTTTCAGCCACACGAGGCCGCTGAGCAAAAGAGTGGGAGCCCTCGGCTGATCCAGTTTTGGATGTTCTTGATCGATATTTCCTGGTGAGGTGTACGCTGGATCAGAACAGGAGCTATGACGCAACATCAGGTGGGCTCAAGGAGGTTTGGAACATCTATTTGTCCCGTTTAGGAATCACTAGGACTAAGAGTGAAGATCTCAATAACCCACATACATTTCAAGAATGGAGACTCCTGCTATCTCCTGATGGACTGATGGAGTTTAAAAAGCCAGAAAACAATTAACACATTGAACTTGTAACATAAAAGAAAATGTTTAACATTTTAGTCAAACATACACTGGACAAACTGTTTGTTGAAAATTGTATGATTTTGTTTAATTCCGCTGGATTATTTATTTACACAAACCAGATATAGAAACATTGTAATAGTAATACAAAGTTTTAAAGGGCCCTCATTTGGTATATTGTGTGCCAAAATTGTTGTCTTGAACCAGTCCAACTTCAGTAGATCTCCAGCAGTGATTCATCTAGCGCTGTGGTTATAAACTGGAATGACGGCGGGCTGCGACCCAAATACGCCATAGACTTAATATTGTCTTTTCATCAAATATTATTGTTGAATAAGCATTAAATAAGCTACAAAAGCTGAAGTTATGATAATAAAACTACCTGATAAAATGTATTTGAAGAGACTCAAGTAGTGATTCTGTACTTTTTCTATAAGTAAATACTAAAGAAAGGCTCGCGACCCACTTTTGGGTTCCGACCCACCAGTTGAGATACAACTGATCTAGAGCAGTGGTCCCAAACCTTTCAAGTGTCCTCCTCCATAAAATATTTATCACCAAGATCATATCAAGGTGAAACAGGGTCTAAAAACGGTCTAAAATAAATCTTGGACTACCTTATATAAAAACTGGGTGTATCGGAGACAGGTTTGTGAAGTATGTATCCGCATTTGCTTTTCAACTGTTTTAGTTATAAAAGCACAAACAGAGGAAAACAGAATGGATAATTTATTTACATACAGCTCCATTTTACATCAGGTGCTCACTTGTTATTTTTTCAATCTTATTTTCCTATGTAAATATAAAAAACAAACATTAACACAGGTAAATACAATCTACACTATGTACAGGCAATTTACAAGAACCGACCTCTTCTTCCTTATGTACAGAAAAGGGATATAATCTATGAACAACCAGTGGACTCCTTTGTTTGAGTCCTAGCTTATTTGCTTTGTACCTACAGTTTTAATCTTTAGTCACTTTAATAGTGTTGAATGGCTGGCTGTTTTTCATTTAATTGTTTTATAGGAACAGGCCACCGTTTTTCCATACTGAGATATGTTCTTACCTGAGTTTAGACGATACGTTGATACGTACCTGTCTGGTCTTTGTGCATGTGCGCAGCCATGCAAAAAGACCAAAGATGTTGTTAGCATTTGGCCTCTCCCAGCATATTCCTATGGCTCCAAACGGGGTGAAGTTAGAAGCGACCAAGCTCTTCCATGGGCACGCACAAAGACCAGACAGGTATGTATCAACTCGTCTAAGCTCAGGTAAGAACATATCTCAGTATGGAAAAACGGTGGCCTGTTCCTTTAATGTTTTCGTTTATTTTGAAAAGTTGTATCAGCTTCCCTTTCAACAGTCTAAATACTGTAAACACAAGCAACTGCTATAATAAATAGTATGGATTAAAAAAAAGAATAATTCATTAATATAAATTTTGACCCTTGTTTGATTTCTCTGACTCTCATAACAAATCTAGTTTATTTAAGGGTTTAGGGTCACATGCAGGACCGTGACTACTTTTAAGAGATTAAAAAGTGACTGGTTATTGACACATATTTTCTAAATCAGAAGAGTTATTGACAAACATTTTTGGCGGTGGTACCCCTAATGACAGGACATACACTGTACTAACTCACTAGTTGGCTTAAACATGGCTTATTCCATACTCAGTAGTTGTCTTGGATGTGCTGTTGCCTTGTCAAAAAGGCTCTTCTCAAAAACATGTCGTTCTTGTACTCATGGGTGAATACTGGTACTCTGTCCTCGGATCTGCTCATGGGACTGTAGTCCATGGAGACCCCTGAGTCCGCCACTGCCATGTAGGTGTATGCAGGGGGCTTGGGGGCCCAATCTTGGTTTGAGTACTCAAAGCTAGACTGGGACGAGAGCTGTCCTGATCCAGAGCCCAAGTCCGAGTGAGATTCTGACGTTTTCCTGGAAGTGAACAGAACCTCAAGGGGTACATTCTCCTCTGGGATAGCATCCTGTTGTTTCCCCTCACTGTTTGTGTTATGGCTAAGGGAAACATAAGTGTCTTGGGACTCCTGGGAGTATGGAATTGGCTGCTGTTGGATTTCTTGTAGACGCTCCATAAGCCAGTGATCATGTGACTTGGTGGTCCAATCTTCACTCTGATCCCCTCGTTCCAGAGACAGTCCCATATCCACATTTGTCTTCACGTCCTGAGACACCTTCCCCTGGGTCATCCTTAAGCCTTTAGGAGGAAGTGGAGGAACCTGCAGTAGGGGGTTCACTGGTAGCTCGGAAAGCACTTCAAGAGATGATGGGGACTCCTCAGCATAGAACAAATTTGGGCTCTGCCACAGATCTCCACTGGTGTGTCCCATCCACTCCTGTCCAAAGAGAGTCTGATTAATTTAACGGACAACAGTACTAGGAATATTTGTCAATTTTTTTTTTACCTTAAAGTCCCCACCGTAGATGTTAAACAAGCCTTGGAACTTGCTTTCTGGAGTTGGAATAATAGGCCAAACCTTTTTTATCAAATATCTGTGAACAATCAGGACATGAGAAAATATAGTATGCTGACGTGGGCTAAAGTTTGTTTGGGAACATGTGTTTTACTGACCTGCGATGGGACGCCAGCATCGTGAGAGACAGCACCAGGAAAATGCATGAGATAATCACACTCAAAGATATGATGAGTGGGTCAAGTACTGCAGACAGCATAAAGTGGTTAAAGTATATCGAAATAACTTATGCCTTGTATTGCCTGGATGCTCACCTGCAGGGGGCGTATCGATAAAGACCGGGTCACTCCATGCGCTCCAGTAGCCGCTGTAGCTGATGCCGTCCAGCTTCACACGCACCTGGACCTTGTACTTGGTTGCTGGCTGCAGACCTCTGAGAACCAACTCTGAAGTCGCCCGGGCCACCTCCACCTTAAAACCACACACTCATCTTACAAAACAGTGATCACTAGTGTCCTGGAAATTTACCACAATTTTTGTGTGCAGACGATAGTGGGTGTGAACTGGAAAAATAGTGTAAGCTCAAACATTAAATCCTGGAATGTTGTTGTGTCCTTCGGAAAGACATTATGTGTGTGTATGTATGTGTGTGTGTGAGAGTGATTGGTAGTGGTCAGATTGAAACCGATTGGTCATCACAGGACAGCTGTGGCTGCATCAGTTGCATACCACGACCATGCAGAATGAATGAAAAATGCAATATAAAGTGCTTTGGTATCGTGAAAATGTAAGGCTATATTATTATTGATTGTGTTGTGTGAGATAATGCATTGAAGTGAGCCATAACTCACAAAAGACTTACTGTACCTCATGCTTGATAAGGCTATCCACGGGGGAAAAGATAATCTCGTACATCATGCTATCATCCATGTACTTTAGAGGAGGTGGAATCCAGCTGACATTGACCTGTCCTGGCTGTGCCGCGTTGCGTACGGTCAAGTTAGTAGGAGGATCCAGTAGAACTACATTGAAATTTACAACATTAACCATTCAGAATGCACATTATAAAAGTAATGCTGAATTGAAATAGCTCACAGGTTAGCTCAATCTGCAGGCTGCGGTTGTGAATGGGTCGCCCCTCTCGTTTCACCTGAATGTCCATTTGCACAAACATCTGGGTTTGGTTCAAACGGCAAACATACAGCTTCTTCCCACTTGTGAGGTGGAATGCCTTAAGTGGGCACTTACTGCTGCGTTCATTTCTACAACACAAAAATTATAATTAAAAATCAATTCACGGCTTCACATCAACATCACTGGGCTTGTAAGGTTATAGTTTCATGTTCTTGAAAGACTCTAGGAACATCTACGTACTTGTATGTGTATATGAAGGAGTACTGGTCCACTGAGCTGGTCCTCTCCTCATCCTCCCAGAAGCAGGTCAGGTCCTTCCTGCCTTCAGCGAAACATTTGGGGTTTTCTGAAACCTCGTGAAGCATCATGGACACTGCAGAAACAATGAACATACCATGTGGACGATCATCAGACACATCAAATCATTTATTCATTTACACTCACTGCTTAAGTTAATATAAATTATTATTTTTTGCTTACATAAAGAAATATCCTTGGGTAAGATGTTGGCTACACAAACTACATTTGGCTTCTAATTCAAAGCAACATCATAACATTTCAAATGGGATAATTGCCATTTAAAATCAGTAGGCTACATTTTTAAAATATATAACTGTTGCCATAACATCCGTTTAACAAAAAATGTACTTAAAACCAGCCTTTGCTGTCCAACATGCTTGCTAGTCGATTGTTGCAAACAAACATCAACATATTTCTAACTGAAGACTGACGCAACATGTTGCATTTAGTAAATATTGTTAATTACTCTTAAATTGGTTTTCAAGACACGTTAGCTCAACGCCATCACAAACCTACCTTTCTTTTCGAAATCACGTGCTCCCCGGACAACGGCGACTCCTGCAGTGCACAGTACAATTAAGTGAACTGCCAACAGTCGTCTTAAGTAATCACAGGTCATCCTTTAGTTTTCCACGAGAACAAAAACGCCTTATCTCTCCGTTGTTCTCCCACATAACTGGACAACAAGCTGCTGTTAACTCGTGTGCCTCAGATTCTGTTTGGGGAGGTTTGTTTTTGCTTAAGATATTGTGGGGATAGCGTAACTCGTTTTCGCGCCTGTTGAAGTGCGATAAGACGCGCGCACGGGGTGTTTACAACTTCCAAGGTTAGTGGCGAGAGGCAGAGCGGTACGCACGCCGCAAACGGGCGGGATTTACGCGCTTTCTGATGTTTACAAATTTCGTGTGGTGCGTAAAAGGCGCACGAGGACATCGCTCTGTGCGTAAAGGCTCAGGCAAACGGTTATTTCTGCCAATATCATTATGATGAACGACTCAGGCTAATTGTAAAAGAGGGTTTGTTGGAGCGAAAAGGAGTTCTCAACACATGAAAATGGACATACAAAGAAAAACACAAAAACACATATTATGCATTCAAGTTTATGGATTGATAAATTATTCCAGATCTAGGGTGCCGCAACTATGCTATTCTTGCTTTTGTGCCTGATGCAGAACGGTTTCTTATCTGTGTAGGTCTTCTGTCTGCACGCTAGTCTTCGTTTGGTTGACCTTATCTGTGCACCAGGCGCGAGGCTTCTTCACGAATGATAAGCCGCAAAGGGGGCGTTGAAGCCCATCCCCTAAAACGCAACACGGGGCATTACTTTACATCACCGTACCTGAGCGTAGTTTCTTTCCAAAAATCGACGACTGCGGCTTTTTGTGGAAAATACCTGGTTGATGGATACCCGCCTTGTGCTTTGTCATAGATGTTCATGTAGCCTGAAATTGCCTGGAATCTGTGGTGCCAATTAAGAGTGCCCAGGCAGGAAGGGGAAGATGGAGAAATATTCATTGCGGATAATGTGTGAAGTATTGTGGTTTCTCTGGCACAGCAGATAAATGCTGCGGCCTGATGGAAGGGGTCAGGAGGAGGAAGGAGGCAAGTCATAAATTACACTTCTGGTCCAGCTCACGACAAAGTTTAAGAGTGGCCGTTGAACTGTACTGAGGCGACATCTATGTGACGGTGGGATCCGGTGGGATAGGCTATAACATTGTAATATGTCAAGCGCATACAGGGCAGTCCCACTGCCAGGGCAAATCAGGCATACAGTTCATTCACAAGTTTACAGAGGATACAGTATTGGCAATCCTCATTGTCTCTCCCTAAAGTAGCTTTAAGCATCCAAACTGCAGCTGTACTATTAAAAAAACATGACAATCCAATGGGAAAATTCAAGTGGTGTGTGAAGAGTAGGGAGAGACATTAAGCCAAGTGTCAGAGCTAGATGCTAACAAACACAACTAAACACTCTTTATTTTAGTTTTAATTTCCAATATTAAATTTTATCAACCATCTATTACATTCAAAAAAACAAAACATTTTTCTCCCAACCAGAGTAGAGTTTATAAATCACAAGACAAAGGTACAAGTGGTCTGTAAAAAACATTCAAACACTAGCAGACTCTTCTTGCTAAAATGCAGTGCTTAAATTTAGTGTAATGATTGATTCTAGCCACAGAGTTCACCAGGTCTAAATGAGATGCAATCTGCGAACATTGTTAGGACAACTATCACTGTTTAGCAGGAGTATTGGCCAGTGAGATAAGTGACCACCGACATCAGGGAGTGGTGGCTGACCATGAGTGGCAATGGCAACTGCAATATCGCTGCAACCTTTCACTGACAGTATGTAACCAGCATGCAAATGTGAGTAAAGAAGGCACTGCAAAATAAAGATAATGCATACTGTAGAACGATTTGGCTTCTTGACTTGATTTACCATGCACCAATGAAGATATAGTTTAATACTTAAAATAAGATTCCCAATACAGGGTATGCACAAAGCTCTTACAGTGGATGAGAGATAAGCAGTTTGACACATACAGTAAAAAGATGCAAAGTGAGAATTAAATTGTCAAACCTCGACTTAATCAGCATTTCCCTTTCTCAGAACTCCTTGCAGAAAAATAAATATTTCAAGTTTGTCATGCTAACCATGTACTCCAAGGACATTAGTACTGAGTGACAACAGGCACAGGTCTCTGTCAATATCAATCTTTCGGAGTCTTGAAGAAAAGTTGTACATGCGCATCTACGACATGCCCTAATGAAATGCAATCAATTAATGAATGTATACTTGTGCAACACATTATGTGCCTGCCTACATTTTGTGGGTAGGACTGGGCTGGGCATGCAGTCAAAGCAATAAGTGAAATGGTGTGAAACAAGATGCTATTGTATGTTGGCAGAATCAAATATCAAATTATTATAATGAAGGCTTGAGATTATGCAGGAATGTATCAATCGGTCTATGTATCTATGTGCCACATGCAACCTTATTTCATAAAATCCTACCAATTACAACAGGCCTTCATCCTATTGTCGATTGTAAGAAGATTTGCACATTAAAATGCATTTCAGTACAGAGTTAAAAGCTAGTGGTTAAGGCCGTTGAGGTGTGAGGGGAATTAAACACACTGACAATATTATTTACAGTGCACACGGTGGCCGCTTATGGGGAACCCTCACAATATTGGCACCCTAGAAAAATATGAACGAAAGGAGACAAACGTTGATTATCGTTTTATAGCCTGGACTTGGTAGAACTTATTTGAAGCAGTTGGGCCTTGAGATATACAGTATGTGTAGTCATGTATGATTAGTGGATTCAGAAAGTTTCAAGATCTCTTTTCATTATTTCTATTTTATAAATAAATAGAAATATATTTTCTATTAATAAAAATACACTGATTACCCAACAATATTACACACGAATACAGTGATATACTAAGTATTCAGTATCAGTAACAAAATAATATAGGGGTAAATAGAGGGTTGTGAATACCTCTGGAACCAACAATTACCACACATTTTGTTACTAAGGATGCCAACATTAGTGGGGGGAAAGAAGACTGGTCCTGTTGGCGTCACCGGGGCATGGTTGTCATCGGAGGCACACAGGATGATTAGGTCTCCACAGAGTACACAGAGTGACTAACAGGAGCAGGTGCCCTGGGTGTCGGAGGGCGAGTCCTTGAGGCTTTGGGTCCTGTGGTTGGACACGAGGTTCATGTCTCCCTCCATGCTCTCGTTCATCTTGTCACAGATGACGTCCACCAGCCGCTCGAACACCTGCTTCACGTTGATGTTGTCTTTGGCGCTGGCCTCAAAGAAGTGGAAACCTGGAACGCCGAATAGAGTGTCAAAACAAATTGTAACACGAGTTCGCTTTATTGAATGTATTGATATTAACGGGAAGCTCCATCTTTCTCTGAGTGGATTTATTGTAAACAAAGCATGTGGATTACCATGTGGTGTCTGGGGTTCACTTTTGATTTCTCTTTTGGTGTACAAAGTTAATTTTTTCCCCCGTTATTGCTCTGAAGATTTATGTTGTTGGCTAACAGCAGGGAACAACTCATATAAAACTTAGTAAAAAAAACAACCAAAATACTTTATGTTACTGATCCCCAAGTCTGGAGCAATTATGAACTTAACTTAATTAGATATCTGTTGCTATGAAATGACATCATCTGCATAAAGTATGTATTGTGATTGTGATAGGATTCATGGTTTAAGATTGAAAACATACCCAGGAGCATTTATATTTGAGAGAAGACTGAATCATGAACTGTGGTAACTACAGAGCTATCAGGGTTTATACACACATTCAGTGCATCAATGACTATACATGCCTTTTAGTCATGTGACTTTTGTTGGTGGCCATTTTGAATACCGAAGTAGAATTATGCAGTAACAAGTAACAATATCGCTACTCAGGATATAAATGAAAGACAACTGATTGACAGTGGTATTTTTATGTACTCTTAATCATTGCTCAAGAAGATAACGGTAAAAACATGACCCCAGAGAGCGCACGTTTATGTGAAGAAACCAACTAGTATTTTCCCAGTGTTCATAGATGTGAGCCACACATGTGTTTATTGTGTTGTAGCCATTGACAGTTGATTGAATCAACAGCCAATGGTTGACAATTGCTAACCGGTAGCATGCTAACATCTTGAGCAGCTTAAACACTGACTCAGACTGGGACTCTGTTGACGTGACAAACTGTAAAAAGCACACAGAAAGGTTTTCTGTTTCCTCTTCGATGTGTTAATTTAGTCTGAGGAGTGAAGCAGATCTTCCTGCTGTAGCTAGAAGGACAGAGCTGCAACGTCTGTGCCACATTTGCTGGTTATATCACATAAATGTGCGCTGTGTTTTAACCATTTTCTTCTTGAGCAATGATTACAAGTACATATACAAATGCCACTGTCAATCACTTGTCTTTCATTTTCATCCTGAGTAGAGATCGTTAGTACTGCATAATTCTACTTCGGTATTCAAAATGGCGGCTGCCGCGCCGGAGAGTCTAAGGACTGGGGACACCCGCGCCGCTCGTCGCCACCTACTGCTGACACACTTATTTGGACATTATGTTTGCCTGGATACTTGATTCGCCTGAACTTCACATTGTCTTATTTACTGCTCTGTTTTATTGCCTTAATGTTCGGTGCAGCCCCAAGAGGCAACTCCTGTTGTGATATTGGGCTATACAAAACCATTGATTGATTGGAACTATGCATGATGTCCTTGGAAACTCATGTATAGAAAGCTTACATCACACTAATCTAATGGTTGAAGAGCTTTTACCTAGCTCCTCTGCCAACCGCTGTCCGTCCTCTGTCGGGATGAGTCTGTCGTCTTCCAGGTCACACTTGTTCCCCACGAGGATCACCTGCGCATTGTCCCAAGAGTAAGTCTTGATCTGAGTTGCCCTGTAGCCAAGACACAAACAATCACTACCTTAAATAACTCATTTCGTATTCTGCTTATGGTTTGTAATTATGTTAATAAATAGTCTAATAATGAGCTAATGGTAGTTTATAGAAAATGCAGTTCCCTATGTCATCTTCCCTATGACTTTAACTTTTTAAATTTTTTATTAACAATACAAAGTTCTGTCCATTGTTTTCTTTATCAGACGAGCTTATGTGTGTATGTTTGCAAAGACTGTGCACAGTAAAAAATGGCCAGATTACCAGTCCTGCACAGCGTTGAAGGAGTCCTGGTTGGTGATGTCGTACATGAGGAGGAAGCCCATGGCCCCTCTGTAGTAGGCTGTGGTGATGGTGCGGTAGCGCTCCTGTCCTGCTGTGTCCTGTGCACATTCACATAATATTTTATTATGAGCGAAGGTTCACCACAAGGAGGCAGCATTGCCTAACAGTACTACATGACTTCCTTATTGCAAAATACTAACTTAAGAGAGGGTATAGGTGATGCTTGTAAAATTAGCTATTAGTGGTTTTAATTAAAGGGCACTCAGGACACGTGAAGTAAGTGTGGTAGTCATTCTTTCTCATTGGATATTAATAATAATAATACATTTAATTTGTGATGCACTTTAAGTTTGACATCAAAGTGCTACAATGGGCAACAAAATAAAAACATCGTCAATACATATTAAAAGATAAGCATCATAAACAAGCTGCATCCACTGTCAAGGCCGCGCGGATGGTGGCCTCAGGAAACAAACAACCTTTAACCTCTTAACCCCCGCCTTAACAGAGTGTATTTTCTCCAGGTCGGCTTTACCCAAATCTAAAAGGGTACATTTGAACGCTCATTTTTTTAAAAATATTTTCTGTTGGTTTTTGTGACTTTCATCCTCGTTTTCGTCGCCATTTTGACGCTTTTTTCTCGAAGCTTTTAGATTTGGGTAAAGGAAATGTGCTGGGTTCAGGTGCGGGTTAAGAAGTTAACAATGCAAATAGTTAAAAGGGTACACTGCGTAACATTTTGGACTATACTGATGCCATCAGTACAAAACATGTTCACAATGACCAGCTCAACACAGAAAAGGTTATTACTGCAGTGGGTAATCAAAGAATGGATTTGGATGAGGACCTAACCTGTTTAAATCTCAAATTCTGCTGACTTTAGTCACATCTCCATGGAGACGTACCCACTCCCAGTAAAGTCACAGTCATGTCTTAGGAGAAGTGAGCCGCTCACAGCAATAATTATTTAAAAAAAAGATATCCTTTGAATAGAGTAAGTAAAGGAAAGGCAAGGCAAGGCAAGGCAACTTTATTTATACCGTGCTTTCGTACACAAGGCAACTCAATGCGCCTAAATAAATATATCATTATTGTGGGCCCCAGGAGATTTTGGAATCAGCAAGGGGGCCACAATGTTCTGGGGTCTCATTTATAAAGCCCACGTACGGACAAAATGAGGCCAAAACCTTCCGTACGAACTGTTCTGCGCCAAAGGTGGTATTTATAGAAATCGAACTGAACGTGAAACATTACGCACCGCCACACTAGGTTTGTACCTGGCGTACGCAGTCCGCACTTTTCAGAAACGCTGCACACACGCGAGGAGAGGCGAGGGAAGGCAGCAAGGGGAGGTCGGATTGAGGAAATGAGGTCTGGTGCACATTTTAAACTGCTCATTTCTTTATTTTCTACAGAAATGATTAAGATCATTAAAAATGAAATCTAGGAAATCAACCGATGGCTTTGTGTAGTGTTTCAATCTTTCGTTTATATACTTAATAAAAATATTGTAGTAATGTGTGACGCTCAAAGACGTGCACGCTCATGTACGCTCATGCACGGACACTGGAGCGCACTGCCGCCGGCTGCGAGCGAGAAGCAGGAAGGATCCGAGCCACTCTGTGCTTTTAACCAAAGTCTGACCAACTTCTGCAGAGACCGCGCTGAGGGCTGGTCCAAGGCACAAGTCCATTCAGAGACGCTGCGTAATTACGCGCTGCAGCTCCACAACCTCCCTCTTTCTCACACCACCCGGACTCTGCTCCTCATTCATGCCCAAAGCGAACCGGTGCCTCATCCCCACTGCACGTACAGCGAGCTCAAACAACAATAGACTATCTGAGTGATTCAAAGCCCACCGAGCTTATTCTGTAGTTTCAGGAAATTTGAGCTCCGTGAACAGCACTGGGAAATATCACAATCAGCGTCTAAAAGGCTCTTCTTTACGTTCTAAAAGTGTATTTCCAAAAGTGTTATTGATGAGACTCTGCACTCTGCCAGTAGTTTACTTGAGATCAGAGACACAGCGGTAACATGTCAGTAACGATCCACCCGGCCTCCGCTTTCACTGCTGCGGCGTGAGGCCCCTCCCTCTCTGCTCCCGGGGTCTCGGTAAAACCCTGTCATTATCGCCTCATGTTTAGGTAAATCTCATTCATAAGTTACTTTGCATGTCCTTATATGGTGACATGGAGGCGTGCAGGGGGCGTGACGTGAGGAGGGGTCATGTGCGCACATTTCTGCTCCAGGTGGAATCAGTGAAGGGGAGTTTACGTGGTGCTGCGCGTACGGAGGGTTTCATAAGTCCCAATTTTTTTCTCCGTACGTGAAGTTTGGGTTTTGCTCGTACGGACTCTTATAGGCAGATTCTCACGGACAGTTTTGTAAATGAGACCCCTGGGGTCTCATTTATAAAGCCCACGTACGGACAAAATGAGGCCAAAACCTTCCGTACGAACTGTTCTGCGCCAAAGGTGGTATTTATAGAAATCGAACTGAACGTGAAACATTACGCACCGCCACACTAGGTTTGTACCTGGCGTACGCAGTCCGCACTTTCCAGAAACGCTGCACACACGCGAGGAGAGGCGAGGGAAGGCAGCAAGGGGAGGTCGGATTGAGGAAATGAAGTCTGGTGCACATTTGTAAACTGCTCATTTCTTTATTTTCTACAGGAACGATTAAGATCATTAAAAATAAAATCTAGGAAATCAACCGTCGGCTTTGTGTAGTGTTTCAATCTTTCGTTTATATACTTAATAAAAATATTGTAGTAATGTGTGACGCTCAAAGACGTGCACGCTCATGTACGCTCATGCACGGACACCGGAGCGCACTGCCGCCGGCTGCGAGCGAGAAGCAGGAAGGATCCGAGCCACTCTGTGCTTTTAACCAAAGTCTGACCAACTCCTGCAGAGACCGCGCTGAGGGCTGGTCCAAGGCACAAGTCCATTCAGAGACGCTGCGTAATTACGCGCTGCAGCTCCACAACCTCCCTCTCTCTCTCACCACCCGGACTCATCCCCAAACCCCGACTGCACGTACAGCGTGCTAAAAAAACAATGGATTATCTGAGTGATTCAAAGCCCACCGAGCTTATTCTGAAGTTTCAGGAAATTTGAGCTCCGTGAACAGCACTGGGAAATATCACAATCAACGTCTAAGGCTCTTGTTTACGTTCTAAAAGTGTATTTCCAAAAGTGTTATTGATGAGACTCTGCACTCTGCCAGTAGGTTACTTGTGATCAGAGAAACAGCGGTAACATGTCAGTAAAGATCCACCCGGCCTCTGCTGTCACTGCTGCGCGTGTGGCCCCTCCCTCTCTGCTCCCGGGGTCTCGGTAAAACCCTGTCATTATCGCGTCATGTTTAGGTAAATCTCATTCATAAGTTACTTTGCATGTCCTTATATGGTGACATGGAGGCGTGCAGGGGGCGTGGCGTGAGGAGGGGTCATGTGCGCACATTTCTGCTCCAGGTGGAATCAGTGAAGGGGAGTTTACGTGGTGCTGCGCGTACGGAGGGTTTCATAAGTCCCAATTTTTTTCTCCGTACGTGAGGTTTGGGTTTTGCTCGTACGGACTCTTATAGGCAGATTCTCACGGACAGTTTTGTAAATGAGACCCCTGGACTTTGGGAAAGGCTGGTTTACCTGATATCTATAAATAGGTTTCGTTTATGTAATATTTACAGAAACATCTTACATGCCCTACCTTGAACTTGCAACAGGTAAAATAATGACACAGCAAATGCATAATTAAAATAAGATCCTCAGAGTCACACATTCCCTTCCCTTTCAACCTAGCAGAGCTGGGTCGTAACACTGCGTTTCTCTTTTCCTTTTTGCTAACATATCAGTAAACATTAAATCAAGTTTCTATAATCATAGTACAACATGGATCAGAGCAATAGCATAGTAAATACATGTGTAGTTTTTGTGTTCTTGGGTTTTAGATGATTGCCCGGGCCAAAACAACAAATTGACTTTTACTGATGCTTGTCATATTAATTCATTCGGCTACTCCCAATACTCGCATCACATCATCACAGACAAGGTTATAGTATGTATCTTGCATTTTCCACCTTTCAGCTAGATATCAAAAGGCCTCTGTTTACGCCAATTACCCGCCTCAAAGATGGCCTTTTGATACACGTTTCTCATCACTGTGGGATGTCCGGCTTCACATGTAACTGGTTTACGGTGTTATAATGAAGCCAGCACCTCCTGTGATGTCATAGCGGGGCAGATAGACAGAAAGGCAGAGAGTGAGAAGGGGGTAATAGGTCTATACATGCTCATGAATGTTCCATTACACTCCCAGTTGCTGTGGGATTCCAGGAACTCTCACTTCTCAATTCAACTATTACTTTTTAATATGATCGTATTTTGAATAGCTGAGCCTTGTCTGTTTATGACATGTTGATAAAGAGATATTTACATACAAAGGCACTGGAGTAGGGCAGGAGTGTCTAATAAAGTGGCCGGTTGAGTGTATTAGTAATTGGTGTGCATCCTCTTGTGTTGCTACACTCATCTCTCAGTGGACAGTGGCTCTGATGTCAGCAGGATCGTGATCTTTAAACACGCGTCACCATGGGCCTATTTTAGAACATGTAGCACTCGCCCATTGACAACAGAATTATGGAAGAACTCAGGCCGCGATGTAGACACTAATTTCCCCAAGAGAGTCTCGCTGCAGATCTCCACTCTCAGGACCCTGCCTTGCAGACCTCCACTGTCAGGTCCCCTCCGCTGTCAGGACCGGAAGTTTATTCGAAGCCTTTCAAAATAAAACCGGATATACTGGAAGCACGTATTTGTCGTTGTTCCTTGGGCTTTATTTTATGTAATATGATAATATGATATAAAAATGTATAATATATGTATAAAAATATGATATAAAAGCAACTATAAGTAGTAGCCTTCATGTTTGGCTGCAGACCTCCACACTCCCCTTCCAAAATGAAAAGCAGGCATACCGGAGGACGTATTTGTCGTTCCCCATGTGAATATACTTTATTTATTGGGGCCATATTTTATGTATATAATGTAAATATGATTCAAAAGCAAGTATTCCAGGAGTAGCCTATGTAACGGAGGCTGCTTGGCTTCCAGAAGTACATTAGGTAAATCTCACTCCTCTACGCTTCATAATACACAATGATTACATTACAGATACTTGTCTGGTAGTCATGTGGGTAAGTCGGGCGCCTCCCAGTGCAAACCACATAGGTTCGATACCAGCGCTGAACAAGATGACATTTCATTTTGTTTAGTTTTCTATGTGAGCACACTTTAGCTCTTGGCGCATTCATTTATGTCTAAATATGTAAGTATTATTTACGTGTAATCACGTTGACTTAAAAACAGAGGGGCCATCAGAATAAAACAATGAAATAATAACTCACTATTCCAGGCCTAAATGCTTTAACTGGGCTGCAGCAGGAGCATGAGCTGCTGTTCCAGATAGAAATGAAGTAACACAAGCGTAATTGTCATGGAAATCTATCAAAATAACGACTGATGAATGAAAATCTGAAAAATATTCGCATCGAACTTTTCATTCTTGCGGCGGGGAGATACCATTACATATTGAACTAACTCAGAGGGGTGTTTAAGTGGAACACCCCTCCGCTTTAGTTCAAGTTGGTGCAGTCCAATCCAGCGGAGACAAGTGTCTGCGCGAGTTAAGAGACTAAAAGGCAGTGAAAGGTAGAAAAGTGGTCAAATAAATGTTTTTATCTACATAACTTGTGCTGATTGTGGGTTTGTATCAGGCTCAGACTGTGTGTGCAGCGGCCCATGTGAAAAGAGAAATTGTTAGAAAATTGTCAATGTGTGGTATTTGATCCAGCGACCTCTTGTACTTGAGACCAGCGCACTATTACGGAGCCATAATTCCGGGCCGGTCTGCTCCACATTCCCGGGCTGAAATTATGTCCCAGCACGCCCCTGCTTAAAAAAAGATAAGAAAAAATATAGTATGGGAAACTAATAAATATACACTTCTTCTTCTAATGGTTTCCGGCAGGCTGTACACGTTATGCTGCCCTCTTCCGTTCAATATGCACTTCCGGTCCGGTCCTGACAGCGGAGGGGACCTGACAGTGGAGGTCTGCAAGGCAGGGTCCTGAGAGTGGAGGTCTGCAGCCAGACCCCTCTCAATTTCCCTGACGTACATCCCTTAGATCCTTGAAGCTCGTTCACTTTTGTAATGTTACAATGTTGTAATGTTATTTCTTTAGAAATAGAAAGTGAGCAAAAACTTTCAGATAAAGGATCACCCGATAGTGCTGCAAGATTAATCAAAATCGATTGAAAAGCAGTGGTGGAAGAAGTACTCGATATTCTTACTTAAGTAAATTCAGGACCAAAAATTTACTTAAAGTGCATATGACACATTAGACTACATTTTCACAAATACGTAGTTAACACAATTACATTCAAGATTCATGTTAAAATGTTCCCTAAATCTGGCAAAAAAAGACCTTTTTATTTTAGAAAAGAAAAACACTTCCGCATTAGCCATGGAGCACCGGAAGTGACGTAGAACGAAACTGAAAATTGTTAACGTCCGCTGAAAGCCATTGAACGGCTATTAAGGGCTAGAAATGCTGATAAGTTACGATAGGCTAATTAGTATGTAAATATTGAACTCAACTCATACTTAATTTATGCAATACATTCAACATGTATTTTAAATGGAAGAGATTTTTATATATTTAACAGAAAGATGAATGATCTCAGATAAAAGGCAGACGTGTTTAATACTCCACATATTATACACATGTTTATCTAATGTGCATCACCATAAGGTACGAATTGTTGCTTTCTGTACGAGGATTTATTGAATTGTGAAATGTAAAACAAGGAATTAAAATATAATATTATTTTACAACTACTTTACCCCCTTAGCCTTGATATTTTTTGTGGTAGGCTGTATTTTTAAAATAATCTGTATATGATTATGTTTAACTATATGACAAAATGCAGTTATACTTTATACCAGCAGAGTGCGCACTTGACAAAACGGCTATGTATTGGGCAAACTTGGAAATCATTGTGAGCAAGAGAGTTTGACCACGGACAGAATCAGAACAAGTGTCCTTTTGGAAACATCATGGAAGTCTCTCTGTGACGTACACAGGAGTGTGAGCTGGCGTTTTGAGAGCAGAAGAGGGAGATGGACTGAATAAGCAGGATTACTGAAACATGCATGAATGAAATAAAACACCACTCCGGGTATGTTTATGATGAGGGTTCAACCTTAAACAGGATTTATACAGAAAAACAAAACATTTATATATATATATATATATATATATATATATATATATATATATTATTTATATATTAATATTTTAATATGTTTACAAAAAGATTTGTAAACATTCCATCAAACAGAGGAATTAGAGGAAATGTTGTTATCCACAAGCAAATTGGACAGAACGGGAAACCTTTGAGGATGAAATAGTGTTGCCATTTCATATAATTTCAGCTAAAACTGTAGCTGAATGTATTTCAGACCAGATTGCTGGTATATTTGACAAACGTATGCCTGAAAAATAGTTCAGTCTAAGTCATTATTTCCAAGAAGTTTAGATTTAATGCCAGTTTGAGTCTAAATTATTGCTTTTTAATGACATTTAGGGCTTTAGTTTTGGCACAATTTATTTAATGACTTCTAATGCTCTTAAACCATGTCATAACCGGACATAAACCCAAACACTACTAGTGCTAATCGTACCACTGCTTAACAACTGCTAGTCTCACCCACAGAGATGCCATGTCACACAAGTAGCTTATAAAACAAACCTTTTCCTAATGCTCTTTTGATCTACAACTGTAATGCAGCACTGTTTCCAGAGGGAGCCAATGTGTAATGACAACAGAGGTTTAGTAGATTATTAACATAATGTTGGGAGACTCACACACACTTCAAATGCACAGCACTGGAAGAATGTGCAATTGTATTGTGAGCTGCTGATAGAGACTTCCTCTTCTCTAGAGTCAAGGAAATACCACCTTTCTTAGTCATTAATCAGCAACATTAAAGGTTACGTCAGAGCTACTCAGAATAATACAGAAACTCCTTGCAATTAGTGATTTTGTAATGATATCCCACCATATCACACAGTATGTGATGTGTTGAGTTATTCTAGAGAGTCTCATGGTCTTTTCCCTTGTAAAAGTTCTTCACAGTCATATTTAAGAAAAAAAAAAGAGACTGCACTGCAAAGCATCAGGATCCATATAGTTCAATGATTTTTAAGTGTCTGCAATAAACCAATCTCAAAATCGACACAGAATTGAACTGTAAATATTTACATTATTATTCACTCTATTGATAAACCATATTGCAAGTCCACCATACAAGTAGATTTAGAAACAAATTCTATGTTGAGAAGCTTCCACTTCTATATTGGCCATTCATGGAACCTTTCCTCAAAGACAGGCAGCAGCTTGAGGTCAGATACATCTTTGATACATCTTGGACAATCATCTAGTACAGCTCACACAATTTTAATCAAAGTATTTGTTGGACATATGAGCTGCAGCAGTGGCAGGTCTGATCAGGTAGTGTAAGTGCAGGAGGTTTGTTTAGGCGTGCATCATCCATTGGCTCACACAGTGTTAGCTAAAGTGAATCATCTGTTTGAACAACTTAACCATATGAAGAGAATGGCATTAGCTGTGTTTGTTTGCTATAGGATATCTGCTGTGGAAGGTTCAATACACTGCTTATGGAATATAAGATTACCCAGTATCTGTTTGGTCAGACTTTGGTTTGTTAGCATCTTTGTTCGACTGTGGTGGCTGTATTTTGAGTTTTCATGTTCTGATTAGAGCTGGGTGATTTTCCCCGTCCAAAAATCTGCGATTTTTAAAATAAAAAACTCAATTCATGATGATTCAATTCTCCCCCCCACCATTTAAAACAAAATAACTGCGAACTGTAAATGTATTTTAAAAATATATATTTATTGTATTCAATTAAAGTGCATCAACATAAACAAAATTGCAAAGGCAAACACTTTCTCTAACTGAAGTGTCACTGTGCAGTGTGCAACGAAGATTGTTTATACTGTATTTGGATTAATAGAACAACAAAAATCTTGAGGTGGACTCTGTTCTTCTTTTGTACATTTGTACAGCAGGACCTTCTTCCTCTGAGCAGAGGGCTAAAAAAATAAATAAATAAAAGAAAATCGATTTTTATATCAAATCGATTTTTTCCCCAGCACTAGTTGTGATGTATAGATATTATTCCATAAAACTGCACAATTGTATATCCACGTGCACTGTATTTAGACTTTATGTGAAATGGAGATCTGTCAAGGCCTCTGAAAGCTAATAGTGTAGTGTAGAGTGGTAATAATGCCATACACAACTCAAATTTAATAGACCTGGAAACTTCTTGTTATTAGCCTGATCTCATTAAGCTAATCAAGTTAAGAGGATATGAGAGAGCAACGTAAAGAGCTGCCATATTGCGGGTGTAAAGTTGTGGCCTGAGGTGAACTGGATCAAACACTTGAACATTTTGTTTGAGATTAACCCGGAAAGCCAGGTTTTGTGTTTGTATTAGCAAACAGTGCACCAGCTGCTAGTTGTCCACTTAACCAGCAGCAGCGGAGTTTGATAAGATCAACTACTGAGGCTACAATGCAAACAAGCATTGTTACAACATACTAAAAAGGTGTTCAAACTTGCAACAAACAAGTGATTGAGCGTTCAAACATCTTTTCGCAATATTATGTTTTCAGTTGTCCTTTGGACGATCATTTGGCCAGGCATGTTAATGTGATATCATATGGATTTTCTTAAATGTGTATATCAATCAAACAGAAGCAACCTATCTTAATAAAGGACAAAATGTAGTAATATCCCACTGGGAGACATGACTTTGTGCTATTTGAGTATAACATTTACCTAAGAACAAGTAAATGTCCAGAAATCTAAGTGCACAAGCCAGGTGAGTAATTCATTACTGTATTTCCACATATTTGTGTTTTCTTTATACATACACTAATAAACAACAGACCCAACTTGCAACTCACCAAGGGCAAAGGCTATCCTGGAAAACTTCAGAATGTGCGTCTCAAATTCAACACGTCTTTAACACTTTACCAACTGGAGCAATTTTGTTGACAAATGAATAATTACACTTGCATCATTTGTCTCGCTCTAGCACCTACAAGAAAAAAAAGCGCATGTAATATGAGGAAGTCCTGCTCGGAAGACTTTACAACCTGAATGTGACACTGGCTATTCCCACCGCTCATGTTTAAATAGTGTTGACTGAATGGGAGTGTGAAGCTACAAGTATTGCACGTATGCGCCAACCTTCTTTTATCACTTTCTGCTGCCTGACTGTCCACTCCTTTCAGGTGAGCATTTTAAACACATTTTGTATAGAAAATCCTATGTTGATATGAGTGGAAATTAAAGACCGTCCTCCCGTCACCCCCGTCAAATCAAACTCTGCTGCCTTCACTGTGGATATATTTCACTGTCATACATCGGTGCCAGCATCATACGGGGCTGCAGTGTGTTGTTTTTTAGTAGCAAACTCTGGTTCTACCTCTCGCTGCTCTGTAGGGGAGGAGTAAGCTGTGCTAGGGAGTGGCAGCATGGGTGGGAGGTTCCTGGTTATGTGAGGCTGCTGGAGGAACTTGGAGGGAAATGGAGGAACACGGCAGAACAATCTCCTATCTGGCTAAGAAAGCTGTAAAACGTTTAAAAGCAAACAGCGGTCTCACCCAGATCTGCAGCTTGATTCTCTTGTCTTGCCGGTACACGGTCTTTACTTTGAAGTCGATGCCCACGGTGCTGACGAACGCCGAGGTGAAGGAGTCGTCCGCGTAGCGAAACAGAAAGGAGGTCTTGCCCACGCTGCTGTTCCCGATGATGAGCAGCTTGAACATATAGTCAAAGTTCTGGTCGGCCGCATCCTTCTGAGATGTCTGCTGCTGGAGCCTCGAGTCATTGGCTGCCATCTAACAGAGAAGAAAAAAGATCATCAAGTGAGACTGTGATACAAACATATTATCAAGTTTTTGTATACATTTTTGGAGAACAGTATCAGAATCTGTTTTTATTAAGTGTATGGCCCAAACATTTTTACAGGTTTTATGGCTACAGATAGTACTAGCATGTACAAATTCATAGATTAAACGATGAATAATAATGCTGCTCTAACTAAGCGCTGGATGGCACGTGATCTTTTACTTTTTAATAATATTAGTCCTGCCCAAACTTCTCTCACCCCACACAAGCTTCCAAAACCAACAACGTTTAATGAATGAGATACCTTTTCATCTAAATGAATAAGAACGTCACAGAAACAAGGTTTATGCCATTGGAGAGGCATCTTTATTCAGAGAGCTTGGGCAGATGTGATTATAAACGGGACTGATCCTGTTACTAACCGCACTGTGCCAAAGTTGTTCCCTGTGCAGATTCAAGATGACCTGAAGCCGCGCCATCTGTCAGCCTGTTGTCTGATTACCATTCATGCGAGCGCAACTTCTCCTGGGGCAGGTATCACAATAAACCCCATTAAACCATCTTACGTCCCTGGTGCCGGTGTGAAAACAAGAGCGCACCTAAAAGCCTGCTCTTAACCCTCAGACACAAACAGCTGACCGACTGCAGCAGCTGGACCCCGCCCCTGAGCCTTCTCTGGGGAAACCAAGCCCTATAGCTGCATTTGAGCCCTATTAGCAGCCGGGTCAGTCCGTTTTTTTTGTAGGGCTTTTAGCCAGCCAGATGAAGGTGGGAGGGAGTAAGTAGACAGAGAGACAGAGCGAGAGAGATCTATCAGGGCAGGACCAGAGGCTATAGACGCAGGGATGTTGCATTGTTGGCTGGGAGTGACATTTAGGAGGTAATATTACTGCGCTGCAGGGCTGATGCGGACCACAGAATCAGTTAAGCTCTTTGTAAAATGGTCCATGGCATTAGTGCACAAACTGGAGATGATTTAATGATCTCTATCCCAGAGAATATTACATTATTGGCTGTTTGGTCAAACAGCTTAGACATTGTGGGCAGGTGGTCGATTGTAAGACTGTACAGGATTATTGACCCCTTATAATATATAATTATGTATTATTTAGATCTTGAAATAACATTATTAATTGCAATTCAAGCAAAATAGCAACTGCAGAGCTTCATTAATGAGTTCAGCACAATATCCTATCCTGCACACAACATAGCTTTTAAAACCCGCTAATCCTTTAATTCAGACCACCTCAAACATGCATGTGATTGTAGTATTAGTTTAGTTTTACATCATCAGTACTAAAACATGATTTAGATGGCGCTTTTCAAATCAAAGAAAGCAAAAGATTAAGGTATGTTATTGTAGATTGTAGGTGAGCTGAAGCCAGGGAGTTCTGAGCAGTTTTTTTAGGGGTGATCAATGACTCATCATTTTCTGATACTGAGGAGTGAGTTCCAAAGAGTGGGGGCAGCAGTGGCCAGGGCTCTGTCCCCCTCGGCCCGGTGCTTGGATTTAATCATAATAATGATAATGCATTAGCCTTATACTGTATAGTGCTTTTACCGACGCTCAAAGTTGCTTTATGATTTTATGCATTATTCATTCTCCAGTGATGGGATGCAGAAGGAGTCAGCGGAGCGTTCATATTTGAGTCTTTTCTTAAATCTTAATAGAATGAAATGGAAGCTTATTTGTATAGCGCTTTGACGCATGACACAAGTCACCCAAAGCGCTTCACACAGTTTTTGTGTTGTGTTTGGGATTGGTGGTGGTAAGCTACATATGTATCATTTATCCTGGCCTATTGTACATGTTTTAGTGGACTTGAACCGTGGTCCACTGTGTCAAAGGCAGCGTTCAGGTTCAGCAGAACTAAAACTGAGACCTTGCCTGCGTTGGTGTTCATACGGATATCATTTGTCACCTTGATCAGAGCTGTCTCAGTGCTGTGGTGGGGCCTAAATCCTGACTGGAAAGTATCAAACACATTGTTAGACAGGAGAAAGTAAGTGAGCTGTTGATATATTACTTTCTTTGATATGGTAGATTTGATATGGGCCGGTAGTTGTTCAGTACCTGGAGATCAAGGCTGCTCTTCTTTAGAAGAGGCTTAATGACCGCGGTTTTCAAGGCCTTTGGAAATGCTCCATTCTCAAATGAGATGTTAACTAACTGAACAAGTTGTGGTAACAAGCTGGTCAGCACAGACTTCAGAAATCTAGTGGGTAATTCATCAAGGCAGCATGTACATGAACTCAGACCAGAGATAACCTCTTTGATTGTTTTGTCAGTAACAGGTGTGAAATGTGTCAGCTCAAGGTGTCTAGCTGGTGTCAGGGTTGCTATTTGTGTTGTGGAAATTATGGCATTTTTAATGCCTTGGACTTTGTCATAAAAAAATATTGCAAACTCATTGCACTTAGATGTAGAGATTAGTTCTAAGGGCAGTGAAACTGGAGGGTTAGTTAATCTGTTTACTGTGGAAAACAGAACACGAGAATTGTTTCTGCAGTTTGCGATGATTTTAGAGAAGTACTTCTCCCTTTCTCCACGCAAAATCTGGTTGAACTCACAACGCACTTCTTTGTATATCTCAAAATGAACCTGGAGCTTTGACTTGCGCCATTTCCGTTCGGCTTTTCGGCACTCCCTTTTTTGTGCCCTGACCGAATCTTCACTTCTCCAAGGTGCCTAGCAGTGCTTAATTTGATCCCCCGTTTGGGGGAATGCATTCCCCCAATTTTCAGTTTTTCAAGGTAAAGGATCCGGGAAATATTTAGGAGGATCCGGCAAAGATTTGATCTGATGGTGTTTAATGAGAGTGTTCCGGCAAATATTTTGGCCTGTTCCCCGAATCCATCACATCAGACCAAAAATGTTCCTGAAACTACTCATTTACAAATTAAGCACTGGTGCCTAGTAAAATCTAACACAATCACAAAACCGAAGTTGTTTCTACAAGAAGCGTTAAACCCAATTGTAACTGCAATGTAATAGTTTAGTACATTACAATACCCCATTCTATCCATGTCAAAGTAAAACTATTATTGTTAACTATATTATCCTTTGCTTATTGCTTATTTTCACAGTCTGTGCTTTAACTACAACAATAACCCTGCAGAGTATAACTTTCCAATTATAGCGAAAGGATCTAATGTAGCTGTTAGACTAGTACAATGTTTCTTGTTGACTCTTTTGCTACACAGGAGAATGACATTGAGTTTCCCCCATAAAAACTCCTCAAGCAATAATAAATATATTTTATTTCTCCCCAACTACTTGTGGTGTCTTCCTTTGCAGAGACTTGCATGAGGGTCGGTGTTGCAACAGGAGGCTAAGATAAAGAACACTTTCACAACTGTTGAGTGTCTTTAGGGATTTACACACAGTCCAGTGCTTCAGTAAATATGGGTCCTAATCTGTCATGCTGAAAAATCCTATATCACATGATTTCAGGGGGTCCCGGATTTGGTGTCATAGCAATGACCACTCAGAACACTATTACTTCTGACTTTCCCATCAGCTTGACTCAAGTTAAGCCTAAGGCAAAACTTGTCACATGCTTGCTATGTTTACAGAGCCGCTCATGGGCAAATAGGAATCTCATTAAGTTGCAGGTTCTGCTCCTTTAGCTTTTGTTGGTAATTATTATTTAAAAAAAATATCTTTTCTGCTTTCTTTAGTTGCTAAATTCGAGGTTGCAACCATATTTGCAACCCCTCCTCTTAAACATATTGCGAGCCACAATGTAACGCCACAATGTTGCAATTACACCAGCTCAAATGGCTTGTAACACTGGCTGGAAACTAGGGCTGAAAGATATATCGTTATCGTATCGATACAAATTAGGGCTGAAAGATATATCGTTATCGTATTTCGATTTCGAGATATGAACATTCAAGACTGCACTCTATTGTATTATAATGATTTTATTTTTCTGAAAAATGCTTGGTTTTCACCGTTCCCGTAGTTGTATCGTATCATATCGATATCGATATATTGAGATATTGAGATATCTGGCATAAATATCGAGATATGAAATTTTTTCCATATCGTTCAGCTCTACTGGGAACATTTCAAGTCACAATCACAGAGTAGTGTAGTTCCCAACCCTTTACTTAGCTCAATGGGGTAACTGTGGGTTTTGGGGTGAAATGTTTTAAATGGAGAACTTTTATTACATAGAGCCCATCCTTCATAAGAACCCAGTCAAAAGAACTCTTCTAACCCAGTGCATAAACATTTACAACCGTTTTCTTTAACAGAACAACCACTAGCTTATAGCCTCCTCCTCCGATGTACACATCCACCCCATCCAGCGAATGAAGTGTTCACATCTTCAGACCGAAAACTATGTAGGCTACAGAACAAGATAACCGTCCCTTCTGCCGATGGCCAACCTGAAATGCGCTCTGCAGGCAGTAGTGGAAATTACTAATGGCATGCTAGCAAATTGATGGCACACTTTAAGAAAAGAACTGCCACCATGGGTCCTGTAATGGATTATGGGACAGTTTTGTGTTTCCTTTATGGTGCCAGAAAATCCAGGAAATAGAGATCGCGCTTAAGTAGAAGAAGAAACAACGAAAAGAGGATTACTCAAAACTACATAAAGAACGTGATACTACTCCAGCCACATTTTTTGATGATGGAGCTTAATCCCTGTGGGAACAAACCAAACTGTACTGAATAATACTGACTTGATTTCCTCAGCCTTTATGCGCCTTCGCTTTGTCACGCAGCACGGCCACATGAGATGGACCTGATAGTTGCTTCCACCTGCTGCTTGTGCCATCACTCAGATCACAGCATCATCTGTGACAATAGGTGCTGCGGGCAAGATAAGCTTTGGGTCAGGGGAGGAGAATGGAAGCTCCTTTTATGGCACGCTGGCTGGCATTATCTCCAGTCAAACAAATACAGGCCTTTACTTTGCACAGGGTTTGGTGATGGAGAAGCCAAGGGGGCATTGTTAGCTCATTACTCTGAGACGGCACGACTGGGAAATGAGCACTATTGATTAGCAAGCAGCTGTCACATCTGCTCGCCCATTATAACCCATGGAAACGAAAACAAATGAAGGAAATACAACTACAGGATCAATGTGTTAAATGTACTATGTCTTATATAAAAGGCTGCAAAAAGATAAGAAATTAATTATAACAGTTGTAAAGAGTATAAAATGGACTGGCATCCCAAATCTTGAAACAAAGTTAAGGGTGATATAGACATAAAAGTCTATTATGGCTCTTTAAGGTTTATAGATGACTTAGCCATGGCAGACTTCTAATAGCATTTGCAGACAGGAGCGCTGATGGAGAGAACTTAGGTTACAATGAAACATAGCAACCATTTAAATCCTGCACTGCTTGCTTGACCAATGAACTGAAAAGGTCTAGACAAAAGAATATACAACTGTGTAAACACAGAGACAGTATGTTGAAACAACTGCATGATGTAGCAAAGGTAATACAATACTCAGAAGCTTCAATTGCACATCATTACAACACAGTTTCAGACAAGAAGATCATCAAGTGTCTCACCAACTTTGTCAGCCCCCCAAAAAACTAATGCGTTATTTATTTGCTAAGTTTTTCTACATCGACATTGCGGCCGCATCTGCGATGGCTGATGCTGAATATTCACTCACCTCAGTGCGCTAAAGTGGTCCGAACAGTTTCCGCCTCTCGCCCCTTGACGCGCGTTTTGTTTTTCGTGGCAAAGTTAGCGCGAGACAAGTGCGCAGGTGAAAATATGGTTTATGTCCACCAACTGCAGTCCCAGTTGGAGGCTCTTCGTTTCCCGTCTGGTCCACTTGTTCGCCCACAGCAGCAACTGCGGAAAAGGGGCTTGATGATGTGACTCCACTGTAGTGTACACACAAAACTCCGGGACTTTGGCGCATGCGTAGGAGGTCGCAGCTCCCACACACGCCTCTTTTACACACTAATGTTTACCTTAAGGGTCCGTATTGGCTTTTAACTTTCAACCATTATAATGTTGTTCTCTCACGGGAAGAACATGCCAGTTGTGTTTTGCTGAGTAATCATTCATTAAAAAAAACTAAACTAAACTTGCCTCCACCTGCAGCTTCTCCGTGTTGTCTCTTTCCATTTCAGTGCTCAAATTGCCCTCATCACAAAGCACCAATTGCTTTGAACTCTTTGTTTTAGCTTTTGAAAAACAGCTTTACTCCCCTATATGTAGGCTATTGGCAGAGTCGAGTCCTGGTGTCTTATGCCAATTTTAAAACGTGAAATATGAATATTAAGGTGCCCAAAAGTATTTTACAAAGTCACAATAAAGCATAATCGTACCTTTAAAAGTCTGTTACAGGCTGTTTTGTACGTTTTAGTGCCTTGAGTGCCTAAAGCAGGTAGAAAGGCACTATATAAATGTGACCATTTACCATTTAGGTTAAAAAATGTATCAGCTTGTATGCCTATGCATTAAAATAATAGCCTATATATACAGTATATATCGACATGAACCATCTTTTGTACACTCACTTGCTGTAATGGGACCCTTCTTCTTCTTCTTCTTCTCCTATACTAAATAAGGGTACGTTTGATTTTAGGTGAAACCATTTCAATTCCAAGTCCTCTTTTGGGAATATCCTCTATAGGTCTGAAATTGAAAAAAAATGTTCACTCCCAAATTATTGTTATCCTAATGGGACAATTTCTTGAGAACCATAACAGGTGTTTAATTTCTATAAAAGAACTTGCCTTGTTTTGACCTGGGCCTAGCAACAAACATTCACTCATTTATTTGATTAAAGTACTTTAGCTGACCACCAGCTTGCACTCATCTAACGTGTTAGCTTACACTTTGGACATAGTGTCTCAGTTGTAAAAGGAGTTAGGCAGAATAAGTCTTGACTTCAGCCTAAACCCCTTTCGGTCAGGCATCATTTAGCACTTAAATTCTTAATATACACGTTTTTTTTCTTATTGTATAATGTATAAGATCTTTGAAAAACATGTGACCTAAGATCTAAATGTTCATAATGACCGAAGAAAATAAACTACTACTACTACTACTACTACTACTACTACTACACGGGTGTTTGCAGAGTTAAGCTGTGCCACATGTAGGTAGTGATAAAGTAGCCATTTCCCCCCTTGTAACAAAGGCATAAAGCTGAATGTAGTCTAGACCAGGAGCTGGTTGAAAAAAGTCAACAAAGATAATATTTAATGGATTATTATGCTTCGAAATAGCCTACACGATAACCTGCTTTACAAAATGAATACTGAAATACCACTGAAACCTTGGGTGGGTACTGAAATACCCACTCAAACCTTGTTTTTAATGCAACACACAGCATAGGGCTCACAAATACATCAATAGATCCTCTCCATCTTTTGGTCTGTGTGCTGTGGGTGTCCCTGTGTGTGTCCGTGCATGCCTGCCTGTATGTATATCTGGGTGTGCGTTGTGTAGTTTGATGGCCTTGTCGTTGTTCCCGTCGCCGCTGTTGTCACCATTGCATCACTGTTGTTTTAGCAAAATTATTAATAATAATAAAAAATATATTAAAAAAAAGAAAATTGAAAGTTGATTACATCTGGTCTGGGCTATTGTTATTTTTTGGCATTGGTGAGGCCATCTAATTTGTAACGTTTTTTTAAAGAATGGGGTAGGAGCAGAAGATTTTTTCTTCATCCTACTCCTGTTCTTCTTTTCATGGAATGTATTATTGTTGTGTTTGTTGGATTGTTGTACCAATTTTATGTTGCATTACTATGAAAAAAAATAAATACAATGAAATGAAATGAAATACTGGCTCCTGCACTCTAAGAGGAACATCAGCACATTCAAGAATATGAAAACATGCAATACATACAAATTAGAGCATCCACAACCTGTTTGCATTTGCTAATCAAGCCTGGTGCTCAGAATAATGAAGTGGTTGCATTTGGAGCCCATTTGGACAAAGGCTGAGTGTTTCCCTAATGCAGTAGGGTGAGTGGGTGGAGGGCTGCAGGATACTTCATGAGTGTTCGAACAGTCAGCGCAATCCACTCCAACATAACCATCTTCCAAATCCAATGAGATCTGCATTTCCACATTAAAGAGGGCAGGATAAAGCAGCCCAAGACCATCCAAGTTATTATTCATTCACAGCAGAGTAAGTGCAGGGCCAAAAGTTGGGAGCTCTTTTGTCTCTACGCATTTATACCCTTAAAACCAAGTTTTTGTGCCCAGACTGGTATGGAAATGAGAGATAAAGTTCTAGTTCAGAGCTGAATCTAAATCAGACTCAATGTTCCATATGCACATTTCACTAAAATTATAATGCAATTTTTGAAGGACCCTGAAAACCAGGACTTCAACACTATTACGTTACGGTGCGATGTTATTAACATTGTGTATGTTCTTGTACATCAAATCCAGTTTTTCTTGACGGGATTTTGTTTTTTTTCAAAGTCAAGACATCAAGCTTCCTCACGGATCAGTATAAGCCTGCTGCTAAAAGTTAGTTAGTTTCTGACAAAGCCTCATGCGTTGAGCGGCGAAATGTCTTCAAAATCACACAGTATCCTTTGTTTACAATATTTTTGGAGTGGGGTTTTGGTCGTTATTGTGGGCAAACATTTCTCAAAATGATTTTGAGGTTACAAACGTGGGTTGTTACATGTGACCGGACGTTACAGCATTAGCAACACACACATTGTACACACATGTACCACTGAGGATTAGACACCTGTCTGCAGTAGGCAGCCAAATCCCTTTTCCACATTTCCTGTGAGTAGATGGAGACAAAAGACACATTTCCTTGCCTTATACATAATAAAGCAAATACAGATTCACCACAAAGATGAGCTGTATAGTTCGAGACACTTGAGATGGTGACAAATCTAAATTTCATGCAGCCAAAATGAGTTGGCTGACACATACACAAAAACAAACAAACAATATTCTAGTTTTCCCCGCATGAGGCCGCAAATTATGTTTTGTGCTGAGTTCCAAGTCTGACCAAATGAGAAGACCAAAATTATGTGCCAAATCACCACATTAAGCCAGGAGGAAACCGGTTAAAGTTTTGTCAGAGCGAAATTACTAATTATTATTTCACACAGTGTGCAAATGTGTCCTTTAGTCTGGAGCCTTTTCCAAGAGTGAAGTTTTGAAATGATATATAGGCCTGATGTGTAACTTGCAGATGGTAAAGTCAGTCCAACTGAGATTTGCTGTTTCATTTGGCCCACTCTGAGTCTCATGTGCGTCATCACTCTCTGTAATTTAATTAAACCCTGACAGCTCTGAACCAGCCACTGCCCACAGGGACGGATGCAGACATTTTGCTTTATACAGCAAATGCAGGTGAATCTATGTTTTTTTTTAAAAGTTTATTATTTGACAAAATGATACTGTATATTGATCATACTGTCAAAATTCCAAATAGATGTTCATAATCAAAGCATTATTTTAATCTACTGTTTATTGAGAAGTGCAATAATAATTGACAATTTGTGAAAGAAAAAAGAATAAATAAATAAACAAAAATAATATACTTCAAAGTAAACATGTTGAAGATTGATAATTATAATTTATTGGAAGTTAGGCACGAGTGAAGCTATTTCATTTTACTTTTGCTGACACAAAAATAGAATATTTTAGGTGCAAAGACGTTTACTGGCTGTGATGGAACATACAAATTCACTTAAGTTTGGAGTAACCTTTAGACAAATGGAAATGCTATTGCACTGAATTTGAATAAGTCCAAATACTGCCATCTGCTGGTAATATTGTTCCATAATTTGAAAATTAATCTACTGTACAATTCCAATGCATTTGACATTATCAACAAAAGCAATGTAATCAGATGTCACAACAAAGCTGCAATATTATCTGAGTTTCTCGTTTAAACGGTGGTCAGATTCAGAGCCGTATATACTAAATTGACTGTGGCACAGATGAAGCCTATCAGGTTACTGAGGCTGGACAGCCCATGGTAGCGCCCAAATACTTTCTTGTATTCTCTGTACTTGGGATCTTTCTCTTTGAGTTTGGTGTATTCCTCTTTTTGACTGCCAATTCCAATCTGTCCTCCCAGTCCGTGCTCTTTCTCCACTTCAAACATCTGGAACATCACCTCGGTGCCGGTGGGGCCAAACCACTGGGCATTTAAGCCAGCTGTGATAAGGGCAACAAAGTACAGCAGCATCTGCAAACAAAAGTATTCATAAAGGTAACAAAAATATTTTGATTAGAGGGTATATGACTTGTATATTGTAAGATAAACTTTTTTATACAACTCCCATCCTACAGAGCTAAGTAAATTCCATATGAAGAACAATTTTGCACCTTTTGTGATACATGTGTCTTACTTACAGTACAATGGAGACTAAAATACGAACCATAGCTTTCAGTAACAAGACAGCGAAAATGAGAATTGTGCACAAGATATTTTTTTTTAATCTCTTCAGTATTTTCATTGGTGCTGTAGAGCTATTTTGTATGATCAGTCATATGAATTGTATATCAATTATTCAGGCAATAACAGGTACAATTGGCTTAGTGCCATCCCAATCAGACATTATGAGATATATGGCATATGAGTACTTTCAACATCTTAGCTTCAGTATGTCCTTAGTCTAGTTAAACTCACTTACATAAAGATTACAAATGTGTAAAAAATGTAATCAATTTTGCAACGTTTTTAACCTGATTTAATATTGATATTACAAAGTCTGAACTATGTCTGAATATGGGTCACGGGGCATGTTTCCCGTTTGCGGCACGGGTCTTGTAAAAACTTGCTGCAAATAGTTATGACAAATAGCTTTGTGAGTGGCTATGGTTTACGGGAAGTGATTGCAAATTCACTCATTTCACCACAACAGTTAAATCAATCTGCCATGTCATTTTCACCTGTATGGCTTCATGAGTGTCTAGCAGCTCCCTGGGGTGGTACACGGCGTATAGGGTCAAGCTGATGAAGTTACTCCCCAGTAGGCAGTAGAAGTACGGAGGGAAAAGTTTACTTTGAACAAGACCAAAGGTGTGCCGACTGACCTGCCACACCAGGGCAAAACCTAATCACACATGGGAGAAATGTATTTAATTTAATTTAACTTTTCCTTTGCTACATGGCTACTTTATTACCTACCTGCAATAAATGAGACCCAAAGCTGCATGCCCCAAGTAAATGATAGCACAAGAAGATGCAAGACTTTCACCATGTCTGTGGGCTCACCCTCAATCGCCATCTAATGTAAATGCAAAGTAAAAGGCAGAATCCTCAATATCAGATAAAACATCATGTGCCATATATTACAAAGATTGAAATGAATTACAAAGATTGAAATTGACACTTTCAGTTCTACCAAACGTTTACATTAAAGGCATTCAGGATATTCGATATTGTCTATATAACAAGTTACAACTGACACAAAGTGATAAGTATTGCATAAGTGCTCCTAGCAGACAGCTGGGGTGGTGCAGACTAGAGGTGGTGCTGCAATGAGATAAGAGACTGATGACAGTTAGGAAACCTGGTCATAACGCTGGTATTACAGTATTTGTACTCAAAACAACAGGGATTAAATAAATTGCAGGCTCAAATCATCTGCAGAACCTTGAATATTTTAAAAGTCACAGCTAGGCTAACCATACTCAACCACTGAAAACATGGACGATTTTGTTTCCCCTTGCGCTAATGTTATTATTATTTTAAAACTTGCACAAACCCACGACACACTAGCCCAAGAGATATTCACCTCAGTTTGAATCTTCTCCACAAAGTTGACAGCAATGGGGCAACTAGTAAATAAATGGTGCAAGGTTCAAAGCAGCTTCCTGCGTAGATTGTTTTGAAACAAGGTCCCGCCCACACAAGAACGTCAGGCCAATCGCGCTTCTTCAAATGGCGAAAACACAAACAAACTGCAAGGTTACTGTTCTTCTATGTTCTCACTCCAATCTAAACACAATTTACCCCAGGTGTTTATTCATTGTGCTGCATCTACCGAAAAAAACAACAACGGTATTTTAATGCCCTTTCCAACAGACAATGTTTGGTGCAGTATACATTTTAGAAGATTTACCCCATTTTACACATGGATCTATTATTCATTTAATTATACATACTCTAATTTTACCTCCCCTCCTGGAACCGCCACCTTAACGTGGTGGAGGGGTTTGCTGGCTTCGTGCCCCTGGTAGGGTCTCCCATGGCAAACAGGTCCTAGGTGACGGGTCAGACAAAGAGCGGTTCAGAAGCCCCTTATGAGAGACCAACAGGCTCGGTTAGAACTATGAGGCCGTCCTTCTGTGGACCCACCACCTGCAGGAGGAGCCATAGGGGCTGGTGCAATGTGATTTGGGCAGCTCCAACAGCTGCCCCCACGACCCGGCAACGGACAAGTGGAAGAAGATGGATGGATGGATGGATGGATGGATGGATGGGTCATCCATGGTCATAGGGGTGGATGGGTGGATCATAGGGGATGGATCATAGGGGGTGGATCATAGGGGATGGATGGATAATTTTGATCCCACTAAGGCGGGTGTTCATTGGTAGAGCTAAAGAAGCTATTGGTTATCAAAGCTGTCCGTTTTATTACGGGCCAATCACAAACTGAATAGATTCACAGTGACCCAATCAGCTGCGCCGCAGAATCATCCTGCTGAAAGTGAGCGGAACACGGAGCAGCATCCTCTGCTTCTGTTTCTGAGACAAATAACGAGGAAAACATCAGGTAATCCCGAGCAGCATACATGTGTTTGATTGTTGCGCAGAATAGGTTGTTTTTCCCTATGCTTCCCAGACACACTCCTCCTTAAATTCACGATGCGTTGATAGCTCTAGCGTGCTAGCTCGCAGTTAGCGTTACTGCTTTAATAGTATGTGTTGTTTGAATGCAATATACGTCCATATGTTGGATTTCAGAGTAACTATCGATATAATATTCGATATGGCATAAAAAGTAAGCTTGCACTCCGCACCTGGCATTCAAGTATTTTCTTTTTCATCCCAGAATGGGTCGCAGGAAGTCGAAGAGAAAGCCGCCTCCCAAGAAAAAGATGACTGGAAACCTGGACACACAGTTCACCTGTCCCTTCTGTAACCACGAGAAGTCCTGTGATGTCAAAATGTGAGTTTGGATGAATAAAAGACTGAGTGATTATACGTTTACAATCTAACATTTTTGTTTTTATGGTTTAAGGGAGAGAACTCGAAACACAGGAATTATATCATGCAGTGTTTGTTTGGAGGAGTTCCAGACCCCTATCACCTGTATCCTTTTGAACAAATCTATGAATGCACCACTTTCTACATGTCCTGTAATGATTTTGATTTATTATACTCAAATTATGGAGAGGTTATTACAAGTGTTATATACAATTACGTTAGATCATAATGTTAGATTGACAAATGTCTTATTATTGTGTAATGAGTTTGTTAACAATATTGTTGTCCTCAAAACACAACTAATAGTTTTCAAAGCAGTTAAAAATGACTTGCAATATACGTATCGGTCAAATGAAGACACGTGACCAACGAGTACGCTGGAGGTCGCCATTTCGGCTGCGTGTCATGACACCTGTCAATCCTTGTGTTGATCGGTTTGCAGCACAGGGAGAAGGAAATCATTGAGCCCCACGGCTGATTGGCGTCCTCTGCTAATTTTCTCAACCTGCCCTCCAGGGCATCTTTTCCACCTAGGAAACCTATAGAAACGTCTGTGTTGGTGTATTTTTTTTGTCCGAATTGCTACAGCAACTTTTCATGCAACAACTGCATCATTTTCGTACTGCAAACTCTTCTGTTTAGTGGTAGCTAACGTAAATAATCACTCAACCTCCACAATGGCAAGCTCCTCTGGGCGGAATGCGACGTCACAATTTTTGACCGATTTGTGCAGCCAAAATTTATGTAGAATAATGTAAAATAATGTGACAATAACAGCATTGTGTTCATGACATCCCTCAAAATTACGTAATGTGTCAGGTAAGCAGAAACAATTAGACAGAATACTATAGAAATTAGTACAATTGAATTACACTGGAAGGACTCGATATCGAAATATGAATAGAGAAAGTATGGTGTGATGTATGTACTCCTATAAGCAATAAAGATAAGCCTTAACCATGTTTTATGCAGATCTGTCAGAACCAGTGGACGTGTACAGTGACTGGATCGATGCCTGTGAAGCAGCCAATCAATAGTGATGTTTTTCCATTTTTTATTTTTTTAGATTCTCTTAATCATGATCCAGCCGATTCTATCCAACACATACATCAATCACCATGAAACACCTAAACCATCATCAATTTTTAATTATATTGTCAGTGATAATAGTATTATTTAACTGGATCAGAACACTGCCTCACTCTGGATTTAATCCATCATGGACACTTGTGCCAGCCTGTAAATGTAAATGTTTCCCATATTTGTCTGTCTAGCCCTCTTGAATCATTGAATCAGAAGTAATTTTGCATTGAGTTCCTTTGCCTGTGATTAGACATTTCTTCATTATTTTACTTTGTACAGCAGGTAAAGTTCACACCAGCGTCACATAATGTCCAGTCATGCAACATTTTAGATATAAAATCCTTTTTAAACAATCTAAGCATCGTCAATATTTATATGGTATCTTTTCAATGACATTTTATTTGATAATCAGGCGCTTTGTATAGGACGTTACTCTAATAATTAATTTACCAACAACACTGTTTTGTTTTTATCTACTTCAGAGATTTGTATTGTTCGTTTTGCATTTCCTGCAAACAATGTGTGTGGACTTATGTTTCAGTCTCAAATTGACTTGTGTATTTTGAGATAATAAAAATACAGGTAAACTTTTAAAAAGTGTTTTATTGCACAGATGCCAGGTTTAGTGATAGACGTACACAACACTGAAAAACACTGAAAGATAAGTTACATTACAAAATTTGAAATTTTTATATGTCCAATTTGTCATAAACCTTTACACTCCATTCAAAGTACCAATCAATTATCTCTAAAAATCATTATAAAAGTGACAGAAAGGGAATGTTTTAATTTAAATTTAATTGAGTTGGACAAAAAAATTAAAAAGGGTAAGAATCGCTTTTTAACACTAGATGGCACACAAAGACCACTCATATTTAGTTTTGGAGCTATTGGACACTGATTTGTTCAACTCCAAGAATACAGTATTCGGAGGAAAATTAACACCATGTGGTGCTTCAACCCTAAAAATACATTCATGAAGTTCGGTGGGTTAACAGTATGAAGAGACGGTGACTGCCCTGTCCTGGTCACCCGCGTTCCTCCATCTTTGCTGTTAATTGCACACAGGTGGAGAAGCTAGGTAGCAACTGCATGAAAAGCCAAAGCATACAACTAAAAGAGGAAGCATACTATAAGACTGTCACCTTCAAAAGAATCACACCTCTCTCTTCTCTGACACATATACCTTAAAAAAGCTAAAAAAAAGAAATTAAAAATAAAATAAAATAAAAACAAGTTAAATTGGCCCTCTGAGTAAGCCAGTGCAGGCACAAATTTGGCAAGAGATTCTGTATAGCTCCAACTTCATTAGCACCAATACACTCCCCAATAAACTGATTTAAAGATGATGAAAATTAAATCCCTAAAGGAAAATAGAAAGCAGTTGAAAATGTATAAATAGAAAGATTTAAAAAAACAACCAAAGAAACATCTGTTTCAATAACATTAGCTTTGCCTGAAATGCAAATCTTCAAAGGCATTTTTCCACAAAGGAGTTGGCCAAATTTATAATCAGTGTAAACATAATTTCATTTTACTCATGGAAAGACAAACACTACATTCCGAGTAGTAAAAATATGTTTGAGGAGAAACTGCAGGGAGTGGAGTCAACAATGATCCAATGGCTGATAAATAAGAGTCTCCATGACACTGGTGTTGGGCCGTTGTTTAAAGCAGGATTGCGAGACGGGCTAGAAATGTGGGGGTCTTCAGTCAGAGTACTGATTGTAGCCGTCGAACTCCACCCCGTCGCCGTTGTCGTAGCAGCAGTCAGTTGGATTGGTGCAGTACTTGTTGTCGTAAACTTGGCGAGGCAGGCCGTAGGTGCTCATTCCCTGCTGTGAGGCCACTTTGTTGGTGCCCATCTGCAGAGAGATGGTGGAAGTGTCACAGTTCTCCAGCTCCAGCTTCTTGTCGAAGATGTGCCGCCGGGTTCCTGGGGCCGTCATGCCAGCCTACAAGACCAAAAGGATTTGCCACTTCATAAATATATTCCTACAAGTGTACACCTACTTTTATGAGGTGAGCTTTTTGTGAAATCAGCGTGGTTATGTGGTATTTCTGTTTCAAAAATCTGTCCGCAGTATCTCGTAATCCACTAGAGGGGGTGTGACATGCGGTTGCCTTTTCTGCCACCATAATATTGAATCACAAGTAGTTGTTTACGTCTATGATTATTACACATAGGATGGACAATGTCAATAGAATCACAATTTAGTTTTAGTTTGTGATTTACCAATGATCTGTTACAATATACAGACACACTTACTAAAAGCTAAATATTATGAAAGCTTGAAGTACTAAAATGTCTTCCTAGTAGCAAAGTCTTGGATAATGTGTAAAAGTTTTCCTGTTTGCATCTTGAGTAATTGTTCATATCTTTTTCATCATAACAAACTGTTAAACCAGCTTTATGAAACCAAAGCTTAACAATTTAACTTTCATGAAAATAAAATTGTATTTATAAATAGGCTAATTACTTTTTATATATATTTGATAATATACAAACCTGGCTGGCTCCCTTGTTGGTGCCCATCTGTAGGCTGATGGTGGACTGGTCTAGAGGTGCCTCCATGGCAATCTTTGCGTCATAAAGATGGCGGCGTGTGCCGTAGGAGGTCATGCCCTTTTGACTGGCTAGCTTGTTGGTACCCATCTGAAATAAAGTTAACACAATTCATATTTGCACAGATTTCAGCTTTACAGTGGCGTCTCAGATGCATAACTACAACTACAATCAGAAAAATTCTACCACTTCTGCTCCAGTTGAATTTTAATGAAGAATGGCTTTTAATTTATTTCATATTGTTCATTGCTTAACCTCTTAATCCCCGCCTTAACCAAGTGCATTTTCCCCAGTTCAGCTTTTCCCAAATCTAAAGGTTTCTTGACTGGAGAGCTAGAGGCCAGTGAAGCGTGTCATTTGAAAGCTAAGACCAACCAAACTGATCTAAACAGATCTTTTTCCTTGCCATGTTGTTGTCACTTTTTTTTTTTTATCGCATTTTTGTCACATTTTTCATTGTTTTTTGTCATTTTTTGTTGCTTTTTGGCGTGTTTGTGTCACATTTTTGCCATTTTTGACATTGCTTTTTTCAATCACTTTTTTGTCGCTTTTATTATGTGATTTTCTTTTGCATTTTCATCCTCGTTTTTTGGTGCTGTTTTAACACTTTTTTGAGTATTACCCAAAGGTTTTAGATTTGGGTAACGACATCCATCCATCCATTATCTTCCACTTGACCGTTGCCGGGTCGTGGGGGCAGCTGTTGGAGCTGCCCAAATTACATTGCACCAGCCCCTATGGCTCCTCCTGCAGGTGGTGGGTCCACAGAAGGACGGCCTCATGGTTCTAACCGGGCCTGTTGGTCTCTCATAAGGGGCTTCTGAACCGCTCTTTGTCTGACCCGTCACCTAGGACCACAGGTTTGCCATCGGAGACCCTACCAGGGACACGAAGACCCGACAACATAGCCCCAAGGATCATTCGAGCGCTCAAACCCCTCCACCACGTTAAGGTGGCGGTTCCAGGAGGGTAACGACAAACAGGAGAAAATGTGCTTGGTTCAGGTGGGGGTTGAGAGGTTAAAAACGTTTTGTCAAGTATTTTGTCTAATATTGAAAATATAAAATGGCTGTAATTTTAGTTGAAAATCCAGGTTGGAGAAAGGGGGTCGCCAATGTATAGGTAGGTAAAATAGGTAACATAGGTAACACTGGGTGACAAAGGTTGAGTTAGTGAGGTGAGTTAATGTCAATAGTTGTCATAGTTATAGTTGTCTGACCTGCAGGCCAATGACGTTGCGTCCCTCTCTCAGCTTTTCCGGAGCAAATCGCCGCTGTTGCTTCTCCGCGTACTTCACTCCTATGTCATACTTGGAGTCGAAACCTTTGGACTTGGCCTGGAGCAGACAAATGGCAAATTACAAAAGGGGGAAAATAGCAGTTTAATAACCATATTGTTTCTATTAGGCTTTCACAGGATTACAGAGATGAGACCCAAGAATGTGACAATAAGCGCATGGTGTTAGTGCAGGAGTGAAGGGGCTCACCATCCCAGCCAGGGTGATGAGTGTGCACTGGACCTGCGTGTGGGCGGCATTCTCAAACAAATCGTTGGCCTCAAAGATGTCATGCGGCTTCAGGCCATACTCTGTGATGGCGCGCACAAAATTCCCAATGTTCTCCAGCTGGACATGAAAGAAGGAAAATCAAATTAGTTTGGAAAAAAGAATTGTTAAGAGTTATTGTGATAGGAGTACAGTATAGTCTGGGATACTTGTCGTTCTGTGTTAAACAGGTCACTGCTTTTAGCTTTTAAATGAACAAAGACTCAATAACGGTAACTCATGTAGAATGTATAACATTACTTTATAATGGTTTTTGTTTATTATTAATATCATACACAAGGCCTACTTAACTTCACAAATGGAAATACATGGAAAACAATCAAGGCAGCTAGAAGAGGGCACTTCAGAGACGGCCAGATAGACATACAACTGCAGTCACTTATTACACTCACTGCTGTCTTGCTCTCCTTCCTCCTCTTTCTCCTTTTCTTTTGTTTTTGTTGCCAGAAGCATAACTTCTTCACATTTACTCCAACACGTTATTAGCGCAATTTCTCTCTCTCCCCCTCCTTCTCCTATGAGAAGGTAATATGCAACGGCCAATTGTCATTGCACCTTGTCACTGCTGCTGTGCAGTGACTTTATTCTCTTGGCTGTTTCTTTCAAATCTGTTGGCCCTCTGGGGGCCCCTGCTGGCTTGGGGGCCCCAGGCAGCTGCCTGCCTTGCCTCATGGCAACCTACGCCTGTGAGAAAGTGCAAGAAAACATTCCTTTCTCCTACAACAAAAATGCACCACAGTTGAAAGTTTAACACAGTGACTGGAAATGTTCCCTTTGTCATCACAAATGTAAATAACTAAACTAACTTGTGTTTTTGTTTTGCTTGAAAAAACAAATTGCCTCATTACCAGTTTTTCATCTAAACCTCTTGAGTAACCCCAGAAATAGTCTTTTAATACATTCTTCAAGAACTACTCCAGTGAGAATTCTCACCAGCCTTTTAAGTTTTGCTATTAAAATCCTTGTTTATGTTTTCTGCCTTGTAAATGGCCCATAAATGTGGTGGTAAAATTGCCGTCCTTTAAATAGTGAGCCACTAAAAGTGCATAAATAAATATATCAGTGTCAGTACAAGTGAGAAAAGCCCGGTCACTTGAGATAACCTTCTTCTAGCGAGTGCGAGTGGTGTACCTGGTGCCAGTTTTGAGTGGAGTGGTTGATTTTTCTCACAGAGCCAGGCTGGAGGGCATTTATGAGCCTACAAAAAGGAGGCCGATAGAGAGGCTCGTCAAGTTAAGCACGTTTTAAGAGGCAGTGAAAACATTTATCATAATACTATGATGTCGACAGCTCACTTACTCGCACAGTATCACTCCGTCTTTGAGACTCTCCATAAAGTTGTCCCCGATCTTCTTTCCAGTCACATCTTCTATCCACAACCGAAGATCTTCCTCTTTATGGGGGTCATACTTTCCCGCCAACTGAAAATCACGGACATAGAGATAAGAGATCATATGAAATAGATCAGGGGCCTCCAATCTTCTCCAATGACTTTAGTTTCTTCTTAATACTGTAAGTAGCTGACAGTGTCCAACATTGAGTATTTGGTGCAGAAAGAGAAAATCTGTAAATGTGACTTAATACACTCAGCAAATGTAATAATGTTAAAGAAAGAATTTGTTGGAGAAAGATTTGTCAGGAAACAATACCTCCACCAAGGGGCCTGCTCAATACTGATTGTGGTAAAAAGACGCAAATAAGGAGAGGGTTAAATCAGAACACATACATTGTTATTTTCAAGATAATATAACCATTTCCCTTATCACATGATGATGTAAATGAGAACAAATAAAAGCTTTCATCACACTCGAACTAGCCCAGCACTACAAGTCCACATTGACACAGCTCGCCTTCAGCAATGTCCTGCTTCATATGAGGGATTTTGTTACTAAAATAACTCCCTCTTTTCTTATAAGGGAAGACAATCTTACAGTATGGCGCAGAGGACTATACAGGCTAATAAAATGCCAGCGATGTGGGGTACAAAAATAACAAACGAAATGAAAAAGGCCTGTGGACACTCTTATTTCAACACATGCCAGCCGGTCGTCGTCTCAATTATTCAATGCCATAAAAAAATGTTACATTATAAGTAGAATCCTCAAACCCTTTACACCCCTTTGAGCTACTTTTACTTAATCAAATCAGCATCAGAGAGATACAAGTAACTATGGGACTAAAGTGCAGTACACTCATCTTGAACGCTGAAGAAAAAGACTTTGGTTACCTTGTAATGTTTGCAGATTGTGTTCAACATGTAAAAGGCATCTAGATTTGACTCATCACGCTCATGTGGAAATGTCACCTTTGGGTTAGTGCATTTCCCTGCACTTAGAGATGCCCAGGTCTACACAATACACATATTAATAACTTTATTGCATGGACAAACCTTTTCCCCTCTTATAGTCAGGCGTAAAACGCAATTTACATAGTCTATAGAATATGTACTTTAATCCCAGCACCTTGGTAAACCCTGTTCCTACCTTATTATGGCGACAGAACACTCCAGACCACCTCCTAAACCCCTTACCCTCCCACGTCCCCACACATGGCCAATTCCTGAATGTTTTGCAGATAATTCTTCTCAGTCTGGGATCCGTGGCCAATAAAAGCACGCATTTCAAAAGCAGCAGCTCCGGGGTTAGCGTAGCTTTCACTCCATCACACCAAACTAGGGAGAAAAAGCTTTCCCAAACCACCACCACCACCACCACCCCCCACCTCCACCCGCTCTCAGAGTGCCTTGTCCCGCCTGGCTTGCTACACTCATGGGGCTCACTCATGTTTCCCTCCCTCTCTCTCTCTTTCTTCTGGGTTTGCTCAGAACCTGACCTTATACAGTGACGATTCAGGCAGATTCGGCCAGATAAAGAAAGGCCAGCGGCGACAAATTTACATTTAGAAATCTAAAACCACTTAACTTTTCTTCAGGATTACTATGTATAGAAGAACAAAAACATTGGATGTAAGGTCTGCTGCGACACCAAACAAAGAGTCAAAGAGTCCTATCCTATGACTATCAGAACATGTTCATAGAGGTCCAAACATGGGTTAGATGGTTTTACAGTTGTGCTCAAAGGTTTACATACCCTGGCAGAATTTCGCCATAGGCCATCATTGGCTTTGTTGACAACAAAAAAGTGCACCATACATACTGTGAAATATTGAGGTGCTGATGCCACTGGCTCCATCAGAATGAAGTGAAGGCACCGTTAGTGGCCATCTCAGTCTCCTGACCTCAATATCATTGAACCACTGTGGGGAGAGCTCAAACGTGCAGTTCATGCAAAACAGCCCAGGAATTGACAGGAACTGGAGGCTTTTTCCCAAGAAGAATGGCCCGCATTACCATCAGAAAAAATAAAGAACCTCATCCAAAGCTACCATAAGAGACTCCAAGCGGTCATTGATGCTAAAGGGGCAATACACCGTATGTACACTTTTGATCGGGTCATTTTGGTACTTTCATTATTCATTATGATTTAAAAAGAGCAAACCCAGTTGTTTAACCTTAATGGCTTCACACAACCACTAACTATGAGTGAAAAAAAAACTTTTTGTGTCATCTTTCATATTCTTTGAAATTAAAAAAATCTGCCAGGGTATGATTTAAGCACAACTGTATAAAAGACCTCACTGAGATGAGAATATTATACTATCGATTATAGTATACCTTACTATCATACTATATTATACCATCGAAATAAATAATGTGTTGCGATTTGCTAAATGCAAACGTTAAAATCGAGCCCTCCAACCACCATCTCACACATTGCATTCTCACAGGCGGTGGGAAAAGTGTCTTGCCCAAGGACACAATGACAGCATGCGCCAGTCGGAGCCCGGACTTGAACTGCTGACCTCAGAGCCACTGTTGTCCCCGACAACCCTAATTCAAACCAACCTGCCAGTTACAGGACGAAACCCTCTACCCCCGCAACAGGGGATACATCATAGGACACTACGATGTATCCCCTGACCCGGTCCAATGCCCAGATAAAATCGATTACGAGTCAGCTCGCAAGGGGATAGTCGGTTCTTATTCATCATTTAAATTCTTGGCCACATGGAGACCATTACAAAAGCCATGCACGTCATAAATAAAAGTGTGGAGAAACTTGGGACCCGAGAATACACTATATTACACTGGAATAAGTCACATTTTATTGAAATGTGTCCTTCATTTCAATAACAAATTTCAAGAAATCTTTCAACGAGGCAAGTTTATTTCATACCTAAATTAAGAAAACAGTAGCTTATTGCACAAAACATTTGATAAACAAATCTTAATTAACTGAAAATAAGAACGTTTTGTCTTGATTTAAGTGTAAAAATGTCACTTATTTCAAGATAGTTTTTTTGCAGCGTACTTAAACAGACTTCAATCACTCAATTGATCATATCCACTTTCATTAAGATGAGGAGGGGGGGGGGGTCCTGACCCCAAATAGCGCCATGGTCTTAGTAGCAGGTGAAATTAGAGCTTCCGAGGAAGAAGGGGACGATATTGAAACTCTAGGAATCAGTGCAGTGATGCAGGAATCAGTGCCGCCATGTCACGTGGATTATTACTGTGCATTTAAATGAATATCTGCTCAGTGTGTTATTGGAGCAAACCCCAGAAAAGATGATCAAACATAAACATAAATTAGCCACAGAATCTTCTCAATAGACTAACTTGTAACCTAGAGTGAAAAATACTGAGAACAGCTCTAACATTTGTGGAATTAAGCAACTAACAATGACACATGATCCAGGGGGGGGGTTGCGGGACATAGCTCAAAATGATTGTTGATCAATTGTTGAATCAATTGAAATCATGATCAATCAACATTTAAACGATTTCTTAATTGGGTTGTGGCTCCTCATGACACAGTGACGGTGGGTCTCACTGCTGTAAATAATATTGCCTTGTTCAGAAGCATACGTCAAATGTAAAGGACATTTGTCACATTTCACACATAAGCTGAAGCCCAATAGGTCGACCCGTTGTTTTAAACATCCCTATAGGAGACTGTCCGGGTGTGAGCATGTTCGAGCGAGGAGCTGGCACAGCTGGCGGTTGTCCCAGTTGTGTCCTCTCTGCCTGGTGTGTGTCAGCCCAGTGTTTTGTTCTCCCTGACGTCCATGTAAACTGTTTGAATAGGGACCCGGAGTAGCAGAGGCCGGCCGCGTCCTTAAAAGGCCAGGGGATTGTGCTGCTGTACCTGACAGTGCTCTGATGCATCCCGCAGCTCTCTGAAGTCACATGGCAATGGAATGTCCTGTCAGTGATGCTCCGCTACATGTTAGAATTATGGCTCTACAATAAATAATACAGAATAGTGCAATGGAAATACATTTCGAATTGTAGCGAATATCAAATATGCTATATCAGGGGGTTTTATCATGTCTAAAACCTGCTAACCCTTAAATTCATCCGATTCTTTCATTAGTTTGACAGTTCTGTATATTCTGTATATTTGTTGGATGGCAGTGTTGCAAAAGAACTCTAACAGCCATATGATGTTACAGTAATTAGTACATTATTAGTGAATCACATTTGAGCTTGTATTCAATATTTACACCAGAATGTTTTGTATTTTGGATACATTTTGAAATTGATTCTGTAACTTCAAGTGTGTTTTTTTTCTCAAGCAGAAAAATTGCCAATTGGTTGGCTACATAAAATAAAATCAACCTGTTGACCATTAACAGTTTTCTGGACTTGTATGGTGAAGTGAAAGACAAAGTCCATATCAACAGAGACAACACACAACATAGTTCACACGTTGCAATAAAAGGAATAAAACATGTGACTGGAAATGAGTCAATACCCTGGAAACCACTGCGCATTTTCACCTCTCCTGTGTTTACATAATCGACTGGTGCACAATAACGGCCTGAGCCAGAGCGAGGGTGACTGAGACCCTGGTGAGAGCTAAATAGGCCCAATGACAGGAACGTGTGCATATTGTAGTGCGTGCCGTGTGCGATTAAAGCAGTGCCGAGTGATGGCACTATTCAGAGAAGACACCAGAACATGATGATGAGGTGGATAATCCCAGTGCTGCAGTATCAGCCACAGCTGACCTCCGAAACTCCAGTGGAAAAGGCCTATGCCACCAATTAACAGTGTACATCGTCATATGAGTTTGGTCACTTACCTCCGGTGACCAAAATTCATACAATACCCTATATGGATAGATACAGTAGCTCATAAACCCAATACAAGACGGGTCTGAGCCTGAGAAAAAGCTACTCCCACAGATAAAGCTCTTATACAATACGTTAGAGGCCTATCACTTTTGAGACGGGGCCCTATAGGAAAAGCATTCCAGACAGATTATTATTGGTATAGCCTACTGTACTATATTACATGTAAGATGAGTGCACACATCTGTGGCAGCCCCAAATATTGAATCATTGACTTACATCGCCTTGTAGTAAGTCCCAAGAATGTTCCTACAATGATTTTCCATTGCCGTTTCTTTATAGATAGAATAGGACCTGTGTGTTTCAGGCACACGTGAATACATGCTTAGTAGCCAGTAGTTTGTTTTATTGATAGGATCAACATTAGCCCAGTCAAGCTCTTCTATTCTTCTCGGGATCTGCAATATTAGTTTATCAGGAAGCCACTCATTTAGTTTAGATTTCTTTTTTTTTTACTTTGAGCTATTTCTCTCAGTGTCAGTCTACCTTACATCCCTATACTCTCTGTTCTGCGGCTGCTTTCTCAATGTTTTGGTTTTGTTGAGCATCAGGTGCGACAGCAGGACTAGTCAGATACTTTCCTCAGTGAGTGTTGAGCTCGTGTCTCTCCGTACCTTACTCTTGACCTCGGCGGACAGTCCGAAGGATGGGCCGCTCCTGAAGTGAGTTGACATGCTGCTGCTCTCCTCTACAGTACGAACGGATGGGGGTTTCGAAAACGGCAGGTTTTACGGTAGATCTCTCTCAGTCCAAAAATAACCAAAACACAGACCAATTCGATTTCAAGTCCCGAGCTGTCCCCCGTGTGTCTCACTTTCAGACACTTTCCGAAATGTTTTAAACTCTTCCAGCGCGTGTGGGCTGTGATTGGCCGTGGCCGCGCTCCAATCAGGGCGCAGCGTCCTCATATGGGAGTGATGTCACCGCTGCGGCATCGAGGCTAATCGGTGTCACTTTTTCCACCTTCAGGCGAGAAAAGGATGCTCTGAGGGAGCTGGATGCAACGGAGTTATGTCACAATCGCGATCCCGTCACAGTGTTAACAAGGTTCTCACGAGAGATAGGCAACAGATCCGATTCTAGTCAGTTTATTCAGCCAAAAGAAACGTCAAAACATTATTAGGAAAAAAAAAATCACTTTATTTAGGGTTAGAGTTATGTCTTATTACATTATGTACCTACAAACTACAAATGCATATTATTCCATTGTGTATCTAACTCAGGGGCGGCGCCGAAGCACCCCCAAAGATTTTGGCCACTAAATCAAAGGAGCACTAGTTATCTCTAGAAACATCCCTCGGACGTTTAATATGAAAAGGAGTGAGTAGGACAGGCTTAATTCCAACTAAAGGACGGGGCTTTGTCCGAGGCCCAGTGTCATGTTAATGCGGCCGTGCGTCAGAGCGCACGCTCGGCGACAGCAGGAGACAGGCTGAGTCTGACTCCTGGGTCATTATTACAGTTCACCCTGGGACAATGTCTTGCCGCCGTCGCTGATCTAACCCATAGGTACAAGTTATTACACATTGTTACAAAGCACATTACATTGTACTAAATTTAGTTAGGTACAATGTATTAAGGGTACTACTGTAAAATAAAGTGTTACCAAATATTGAACCAAAAGGTAAAGGGTTATGTGAAGGCAATAGGCTGAGACTGACTGATGTGTTGGTCAATACATTTTCAATAGCAGTCCTTCCAACTTCAAATATTCTTCTTACATATAGGCTATGTTTGGTAAGGATTTGAATGCTAAATTGTATACAGATTAGGATTATGTGCATATTTGATTTAAATTGTGGTGATGTCATAACCTTTCCTGTGTCATATTGATGACAGAAAATACAGCCTAAATACAGTATCCAATTCAAAACCCTAAAAGAGATGTTGATGTAAAATGGTTCATGGATAGTCCACATTTTGCCTCTTCAGAACAGTACCAGAGTAATCACGGTGACGTCACAGAAGACTGATGAGGTAGTTCTCCAGTTTTACTCCAATGCTCCATCTGAGCGTTCTGTCTATGACCTGTACAAGAATGCAGCAGAGTCACCGGGGATACAACATGCGTCACACCACACACACACGTGGTTTTATCCCTATACACAGATGTAACGAATGGTTCTGGACAGGTCCATGAATGAATGTGTTATACAAAGATAGACTGAGGTGGTCATGAGGACAATAAAGGACATGTGTGTCACATGGCCGTTTCCTGGCAACTATGCAGAAGGCTGTTGTCCATTTGCAGGTGAGAATAATTAGTGCAATGGTCTGCAGTCGAGACCTTCACTGAGCAGAACCTCACTCTACTTTAGAATCAAACTGGAGAAAGTAAACTTGTTGTGATCACCTCTTCAGCAGGAAACAAGTGATCTATGTTACATGTGCCAGATACAACATTTGTTCATTTTAAAGTGTGGGTGATATAAACAATGACAACCACTCAAAATAATTACCTAAACAATAAGTAATCATTTAATGTAAAAAATGTAAATGTAGAGGATTTTGATATGAAAAATGTTGAGCTGTAAATCAATACAATGTATAATACATCTGTTTTAAAGAAACCTTAGAATGAGCCGTTGGTGACAAAATATTCACAAGTTTGAAAAGTAATTATTTAACTTTTGTAGCTCTGTAAATCTAGTGAGTAATGTAAACAAACGCCATGAGAGTTCAGACTGAGGCACTGCGGAAAGAGTCCTTGTTTCAGTTCTCACTGCTGTTTGTCATATTCACTTAAAGGAATATGACACTGTTTTTCCATACTGAGATATGTTCTTACCTGAGCTTAGACGAGTTGATGCATACCTGTCTGGTTTTTGTGCGTGCGCTCAGTCATACAAATGTTGTTACCATTTAGCCTCTCCCAGCAAAGGTATAGCTCCAAACTAGGGTGAAGTTAGAAGCTGCCAAGCTGTTCCACGTTTTCCCTATTTAAATACAGTTACGTGAAACGTTACACGATCCAAGTATAGTTACACAAAATTCATTCAATACATGTCAATTTTCTAAGCAGATAAAAAGGGGCACTATATTGTGAGGCGTAATAACACCTGGAGTACTTCGACGATATTACTGCGCAGACGCCGAATGCCTAAGGCCTATTTATCAAAGTTGTACACAGAGTCGACAGTAAATAGGCAAGGAGGTCCGTATTCCAAATGGATTTGGAAAATTCTACCTCTTATATAATGTCACATCCATGTGCTCCAATAAGAAGGCTCATAGTCAATAAGAGATCAGAGATCCTGAGGAAGCACAACCAGACTGTACTTACTCAGGAAGCAGTAAGTCCATGTAAGCTCTTCAGTTAAATGTCAGATTAACATTTAGCAATTGGTTTATAACTTTTGAAACCTGACTTGTACGTTTAAAATAAATAGATTTTGTGTAAACTTATTGTATTGCAATATGAATTGCATGGACCCGATTTCTAATGTATCATTGTGTCGTGACAAAAGCATATTGCCCCAGCCCTAGAAACCGTTTGCCTTTTTATCGTCCTGACTCTTAAGCATTCAGACATGAGATTGTTTCTCCTTCTTCTTCTTTGCTCTAAAATACCACAAGAAAGTGAGTTCATATATTGAGAGCGCAGACGTCTCCAGGACAAAGTGTCACCCAGCCGCTCAGGGTCTTCTAAACATTGCTGAGGAACACACAGTCGGACCGGGAATGTGCGTTCTTTATTTGGTCATGAGTCGGATGGATCGGGGTGATGTTCTACCAGAGAGAAATCCCTCACACTAAAAATAACGCAGAGTGAATTGTGGTGCGCACTGTGCTGCCTGTGTCCCTGTGTACGATGGCTCTTGTTTCAGGCTGATTTGCTAATAATGCTACTTGAGCTAACCTTTACTGAGTGGATGGCATTGCATGATTAAAGCAGCTTGAGACAGTAAATTTGTCAGCTGTGGAGAGGAATGTGCCAGACTGGACTCAGATCGAGCTCTGCACAAGTTTTACTGTGGAGGGACTATAAAGAAGATGATTTACTGAAGAACCTCCTTATGTTTTTTACAATGTAATAGACATTTTTACAGGTCAAGTCGGTTGTTGATGTCTTTGTATAGGTCTATATTATTTTTCTTTCTTACTTCTGTTAATGCTAATGTTTTACAGGCAACGTCAGTGCAGAAGTCAGTTAAGCATTTGTACCCCAAAACAATCACTAATATGTTTAGAATTTGTGATTCTCTTTTCTTGTCACAGATACTTCAGCTCAAATAGCTTGATTAGCAGAATTTGATAATTAAAAACGTGAATGAAAAGTTGTATCCTCAATTTATTGAAATCAGTAGCCTACATAAATAGAAGATTTTGTAATCCAAATTAGTTTTTTCAATGAACAATTAGAGACTTTTGTAAATTCTGTTTTCCTGAATAAGTTGCTTTTGTTTTGTATTTACTGTGTGTTGATCTTTGAAACATCGATTAAATGATAGGTTTATTATCACTTGACACATGGAATAGAAAGTGATATCAAACCCAACTTGTTCTTGTAAAAGTCAAGCGCAAGAAAATGTGTGCTTTGCAAATTAAAACATTTCACTTTGACATTGAGTATCTAAAATTAAGAAAAATATCTTAGAAAATAGCCTCTCAGCTTAAAATGAACTGGAAACAGCTTTCTGTGCAAATCAAATGTATTTCATGTTTTGAAAATCCCATAGAAAATACATTCTGTCCCTTCTTGGTGATGTTCAAGCAAAACAAATGCCAACTACTGTATGTTGGATCATCACCAGCTGCTGCGGACACAATCAAGAGCATGAAACAAGTGGCTTACAGTCTATTGAATAGAAATAAACACCTAAACATTTAGTCTTCCAGAATTTTCACTTGTGACTGCTTGCTTTGTTTTACTATGTCAATGTTCATTTTGATTTTATCTGATTTTATTCACCTGTTGTAGCACTTTGAGGTTTTTTTGAAATGTAAAGTGCAATATAAATAAAATGTTTTATTATTATTATTAATAACTCATGACCACATCTATTACACAATGTTTTACCCCTCATTGGTGCAATCATTTATAGTTTTTGAGCACTACTTTAAGATCTTGACGAGAAGCTCAAATAGGAGGTGGGACAGGGAGCCGGCAGATATAAAGTCAATAAAAGACATAGAGATTAGATGAGATATAAAAAACACTTGAACCATTTGTACTTCATCCAACCTCCTCAGTCCGCCGCGTCTGCCCATTTATGGTAGAAGGAAGGCCTCAGGATCTCGGGGAGCTTCACTGGATGACATCAGATCTCCAACCTGAGCAGACAGCGGGACAGAAGAACTTGCCTGTTCTATGAGTCCACTGTAAATCCAAGCTCGTTCGGGATGTACAGGAAATCTAGACATTGGTTTGAGACACCAAATACTTGATTGTTCAATCTGGATGCATTCAGCGTCACATATTACAATCATATGATCTCAATGAATAATAATTCAAAATAATTGCCATAGAAATACTCATGCATATCACTCCTGAAATACATACTTTTGACACATTTTGTGAAAAAAATATGCTGGTGGAGGAGCAACAATTCCCACTTCTATTAGCGGCTTGTTGACACGTACTTAACGCTGTGCTAACGCCTTTTAACAACTCTTGTTTCAACCCTGACATTTGTATAGGAACCATGCAATTATCGGTCTCTGAAACACAACCAAAAAACACTCTTATCACTAGCACTTGGCTTGCTTTTTTAAGCTATAGGTGGTGATAATTCTGTTGGCAAAGTGGTTATTTAGACACACACGTAAAATGTTTATAGCCAAGGTGTTTGCCATAAATTTGGAAAGATTATTTCGATATCGTTTTGTGGAGAGGGGTGGAGCACAAGTTAATTCAGTTTTGCATCTTTTCACATGACACAAGTCACCCGAAGCACACATTATGGTTGCAAGCGATGAAAGAATAGACAAAGTGCAGGTGTGTTTTATCCCGATAGTCCACATAGAACAGCTCTGTCCCAGATGCTCAACAGCTGGAACCTAAGGCCTGTTGACGGCCGGACTAAGCCATCTGTCATATATGACCTCCTTTTAACCCTCTCTGAACCCACCGCGGCTTTATCCAACAGGCACGTGTCCTTGTCCTCAAAAGACTGGTCCAAATTGATTCATATGATATTGTTTAGTGTTAATTAGGGGAGACCGGGGCTATTTGTCATACGGGGTAATTTGCAACATTGCTTTTTATAGCCACACTAGAGGGCACTCTATGCTGGTACTGATATGATATATGTGTATTAGTATACTTCATCTGTTCCAATAATAATTTTCTCATTTGGACTGAAGACATGAGGAGAGGGCACATTTAAATTGTTTTTATGCCTTTCCCCAAACTTTAATGTCTGGGTTATTTTTAATTAAGAGCTTTCCTTTTGTTAGTGCCATAAACAAAAGACACTGATCTGAAAGACAGAGATGTTAGCTTTGATTTGAGCTGTTTTAGAGCTAGCATGCTAAAGCCCTCTTTTAGCTAGCTTACATTGTTCCTACAGTAGACAATCGGGATTATTTGTCACATGGGGTATAAATGGTGGGACATTTTTTCTTTTGTTTCCAATATGTTTTTCTGATCGCTTTATTTTAACATTAGCTTTTATAGAGGCCGTATGTTTGGGTCATCTTAGTGAATTTGTAAATTGTCCTTTTATCTCAAAAAGCAAAAATGTTACAAAGGTTTATACAATTTCAAAATAACATCAATTACTCAGTTAAAAACAGTAGTGACAATTACCCCCTAACATTGTGACAACTTGCCCCGCATATGGGGCACAGTTGATTTTGTTGTGTTTGATGGTAAATAACTATCAAAAAATGATAGTTATTTAAAAGGAAGCGAGGTATACTTCAATTCAAGGGTTCAAGCTTTCATTTAAAAGGAACAGGCCACCGTTTTTCCATACTGAGATATGTTCTTACCTGAGCTTAGACGAGTTGGATGCTTAACTGTCTTTGTGCGTGCACTTAGTCACGCAAATGTTATTCGCATCTAGCCTCTCCCAGCAAAGGTATAGCTCCAAACTGGGGTCCACGTTTTCTCAATTTACAGTGCCTCTTGAATGTACTAATACACCTTGAACTTTTGCACATTTTGTCATGTTTACAACCATAAACAAAGATTTTATTTTGAATGTTTTACTGAAAGTTCACACACAAGTAACAGACAACTGTGAAGTGAAAGCAAAATGATACATGATTCTGTTATTTTTCAAAAAATAGAAAAGTGAAAAGTGGGGCGTGCATAAGTATTCATACAGCATTTTTCTGTGTGCATTAACCCTTGCCTTTATAACATTCCTAATGACTGCAGAATGTTCACACCTCGCCCTAACCATTAAATAGAGGCCACCTGTGTGTAATCTACTCTCAGTACAATTACAGCTGTTCTGTGAGGACCTCAGAGCTATGGTCAGAGTGTATTGGTCACTAAACATCATCATGAAGGCCAAGGAGCACACCAGAGGTCAGGGATAAAGCTGTGGAGAAGTTTAAAGCAGCGTTAAGTTATACAAAGATTTCCCAAGATTTGAACATCTCACGTCACGGAGCACTGTTCAATCCATTATTCAGAAATGAAAAGAGTATAGCACCACTGCGAACTTACCAAGACACGGGCGTCCACGTAAACCAACAGACCGAACAAGGAGAGCACTGGTAAGAAATGCAACCAAGTGCCCCAAGATAACTCTGGAGGAGCTGCGACGTACTGCCGCTGAGCTGGGGAATCTGTACATGGGACAACTATAAGTCGTACTCTACACAAATCTGGCCTTCATGGACAAGTGGCAAGAAGAAAGCCATTATTGAAAGGAGGCCATAAGAAATCCCGTTTCAGGTTTGCTAGAAGTCATATGGAGGACACAGCTACCATGTGGAAGAAGGTGCTTTGGTCAGATGAGACAAAAATTGAACTTTTTGGCCCAAATACAAAACGTTATGTATGGCACAAACCTAACACTGCTCATCGTCCTGAGTGCACCATCCCCAGTGTCAAATATGGTGGGGGAGAATCATGCTATGGGGCTGCTTTTCCTTAGCGGGGACTGGGAAGATTGTAAGAATAGTTGGAAAGATGAATGGAGCCAAATACAGGGACATTTTGGAGGAAAACCTGCTGGAGAATTGAGGCTGGGGCGGAGATTCACCTTCCAGCAGGACAATTACCCTAAACACAAAGCTAAATCTACAATGGAATGGTTTAAAAACAAACATATTAATGTGTTAGAATGGCCCAGTCAAAGTCCTGACCTAAATCCTATTGAAAATCTGTGAAAAGACCTGAAAACTGCTGTTTACAAACGCTCTCCTTCTAATTTGACAGAGCTTGAGTTGTTTTGTAAAGAGGAATGGGCTAAAATGTTACTCTCGATTTTTGTGCAAACCTTGTAGTCATACCTCAGAAGACTTGCTGCCGTTATTGCAGCAAAAGGGGGTTCCACAAAGTATTATTTCATGCTGTATGAATACTTATGCACGCCCGACTTTTCGGTTTTCTATTTTTTGAAAAATAACAGAATCATGCTACTTGTGTGTGAACTTTCAGTAACAAAATAAAATCTTTAGGTTTATGGTTGTAAACATGACAAAATGTGCAAAAGTTCAAGGTGTATTAGTACTTTTGAGAGGCACTGTACATACAGTTACACAATCCAAGTATAGTTACACAAAATTAAACATGTCAATTTCTAAGCTGATAAGAAAGGGTACTATATTGTAAGGCAAAATTATGCCTGAGCGCACGCACAAAGACCAGACAGTTATGCATCAACTCATCTAAGCTCAGGTAAGAACATATCTCAGTATGTAAAACGGTGGCCTGTTCCTTTAATGCAGGTCTGACTCCTGTGGGATTTTCTGTTGATGAGCAGCAAACTCTAGAAAAAAAAGTGTGACAAATAGCCCCGGTCTCCCCTACCTCTGTGTTGCCCCTGTCTCTATTCATTTGGAATGTGTTGCCGTCATCAAAGGTTCCAACAAGCATAAAATATTGTTTGTATAGGTAAGCTATTGGTAATGATTCGAAAAATAAACGCTAGATAGAAGTAGATCAATTTAGAGTTTAAAAAGGGCGGGTAGAAGCCAATTCAATATCTTTTGGTCATGTTTATAACGTAGGCTATATTTATGCAGTAGTTTAGAACTTATGGGCCTATTTGTTTATACGCCAATACCCCATAAACACATTACACTAAATAGAAATCAGAGATAAAGTGAAGTAATGAGCAGCTGGGAGAACCAAAGCTTGCAAATCCTCCAGACTGTGAATGTTGGGCTCCTCCAGTAGCAATAGGAAATTCTGATTGCGCCTCAGCTACGTGACCATGTTTGGTAAAGCTCTCCAGGCATGGACTCACAGCGAGCCCCTTGACCGATCGGTGCGCACAAGCTAGTGCACAGAGAGGAGATGGTTTCAATCACTGCTGCCGTAGACCCCCACCGCCAACCCCCCTCCATGTTAAATACGCCACTTTCCCAGTTTTAGTCACGCCTCTGATTTGGTGCTTCAAAAATCTTTCTGGTAGTGCAGTTGAATTACTTACATAGCCTACATTAGGTGGAGGAAACTACAGCCAGCAAATGAGTGATAGATGGTTTCGGCTAAAGGAGCTTAAGGGGATTTGGCTGACTTTCACCGTCACAAGTCAGATTTACAGCAGCTACACAGAAGTATGACTAAGCACTGAAACAAATCAATTAAAACTAATGCTACCAGTTCCTATGGCAAGCAACTATTGCCAACTTCAACTAACCTTTAAAAAGGAATAGTGCAAACCGTTTTACCATACTGAGATATGTTCTTACCTGAGCTTATAGACGAGTTGGTGCGTACCTGTCTGGTCTTTGTGCGTGAGCTCAGTCACGCAAAAAGACCAAAGATGATGTTAGCATTTAGCATCTCCTCCTCTCCTCTATGGGGCCAAACGGGGGTGAAGTTAGAAGCAACCAAGCTCTTCCACGGTTACCCCCATTTAAATACGGTTACGTAGTTACACAATCCAAGTATATTTACACAAAATTAAGCGGATAAAAAGGGGGTACTATATTGTAAGGCTCAATAACGAAGTGGCCCTAAGTTGTCATTAAGCCTTACAATAAAATACCCCTTTTTATCCACTTAGAAAATTAGCCAGAATTAATATTGTGTAATATACTTTGATCGTGTAACTACTCACGTAACCATATTTAAATAGGGGAAACTTGGAAGAGCTTGGTCGCTTCTAACTTGACCTGTTTGGCCCCATAGAGGAGAGGAGGAGAGGCTAAATGCTAACATCATCTTTGGTCTTGTTGCTTGACTGAGCGCACGCACAAAGACCAGACAGGTACGCACCAACTCTGCTAAGCTCAGGTAAGAACATATCTCAGTATAGAAAAACGGTGGCCTGTTCCTTTAACAAGATGTCTGAACGGCCAAATCAGACAATTCTATATATTTTTGCAGTTCCATTTAGGTTCAGCTGCAGAACAGTGACTTTGTGGGTTTATGGTTTATGGTCATTTATGGGTGATCTGGGAAATGGGTTCCGTTCAAGTGACATCACAACATACCCATAGATTGCATGGTGGTCAGCTAATGATTCTATGTTGTTCCTTCCTACTGTCAAAACGTAGAGGCTTTGATTATGTTCATGGTTTACTGGGCATTTCCGCTTAAACAGTGCCAATCAGAAGGCCTGTTACTTCGAGAAATGCCTACTATCCAAGTTGTTTGGAATGATTTTAAAACCTTAAAACATTACTTGGGTAATTAGACAGGCAGACAATAATAATTTTACTGGCAAAGAGGCCTTTTGGCTAATTTCCATATCACAAAAATAATACAGCCTCCTCATTCAAGAAAACTGGTCACAAACGGGACAGAGCTTTGAAGCAGGTAATCCTGATCTGACTGAACTCTGGGTCCAAAGGATTTGTTTACTTCCTGTGGTCCGCCTTAAGCAAAAGAGTTTAAGGATATGCTTTGAGCTCCCCCTGGTGGATCAATACTCATACTGCACTTGTTACAATATCTGACAAGTTCAAATCTTCAAAACTACAGAATAAAAGGTATGTTGACTCCACAAGCCAGCAATGTTTACCGATTTGTAAATTTGGGGAGAAAAGCGTGGAGTAAGAGTGGATTTGATCATGGAGGAGGAACTTTGGTGAAATCTAAGTTTTATGCAGACTAATAATAAATATCCACAGTGATACAAACTTGATTATCTTCAATTTTATTGAAGATCAAAACTTTCAAGTCAGTCTCAGTTTTCAGCACTACGTATAACATCATTAGCAGTGGTCATTGAAGATTTCACTCCGGCCCATTCGTCTGGGTCTGGAAGTATCGTAGGCTGTTTCACATTAAAATCCCAAAGGAAATAAAAGTACGGATCAAAATAAATCAAAAATTGCATTGCTTTAAAGAATAAAAATAAAATAAAAATAAAAAAGCCACAATTAAATTGATTAGCAGAACTGTTGCAATCTTACAGTTATCTCACAGAAAGACAACACTGTTTACACCGAGAAAGTAAAACATAGATACAGATTGATAGCATTACATTAATCAATACCAGCTGTAATAGATCAAAAACTTTGATGTACCGTACAATAATCACGCCGGTTGCAAGTCCGAAAATGTTTTTGATACGTAGTGTTTGCCGAACAAGGAGAGGCGCCTTCGGTGTGAAGGCCAGATGCAAAATACTGGTACAGAACACAAGGTGGCTTCTAGTAGCAGCCTATTCATTCAAGCATATATTCTGTTCATTCATTCAGTTCAAATATAGAAGTTGACGTATATAGAGTAAAAAACCCTGCAGTACCAGAACTCCTGGTGGTGACAGAATCATGAGTCTCGTCATTGTGCATGGGTGCCGCTGTACGGAGCAGCCTCCAGATTCATTACCAACTATTCACAGTTTTGAAAGTAGCAGGCCACGGAGACAGAAGTGATATATTGGCCTTCCTGCGTGTAACCATCTACAGATTCCCAAAATACATTAGGATTTTGGATGCAGTAAGCTCATTTTAATGCCACGAGGTTCACACATTTGAGATACTCCAGTCTTCGGCTTTGGATTCCAATAGTTGGCCAGATTAGCCATTGTGCAGGCGGTCTATAAAAACTGTAAAATGTAGAGTCTCCACTGAGAACGTACCATGTGAGAACGGTTTACTTTGCTTTGAACACGAGCTCCACATTTGATATTTGTGTTTACAAGTGGAATGGAAGTGGAGGGGATCATGCTACACAACTAATTCACTGGTACTTTGAGTTTTGCATTTTATTTTATTTACAGTACTATGTCTTGGGCAGTAAGAGAAGTGAACACTCTCTTAAAATCACTGCCAGTATGACATAATCCTGCAGCCCTCCAGTGGAAAAACATCTTTGAACACAAACACTGGACAGGAGATATGGATATTTCATGCTATTTTTAAATCAACTGCATCACGCCAGCGTTTGTAAAAAGGCACAGATCGTGCAGCGCTCCTCAGTGGTGACAGACAGAATTACAGAAGCTCACAAATACTGTAGTACTGCTCCGTAGGGAGTGTGCTTTCGAAATCCACAGTGAACGCCCACATTCTAGATCAGAACAGGCTGCAGCG